>HG992013.1:23036270-24236270 GCA_905220435.1 Amphipyra tragopoginis
TCAGTGTCGAGACATCAGCGATCAGTGTCGAGACATCAGCCATCAGTGTCGAGACATAAATTGTTAGTATCCAGACACCAACTATCAGTGTCCAGACATAAATTATCAATGTCACGATTTCAACTATCAGTATCGAGACATCAACTTTCAGTGCCACGACATCCACTATCATTATCGAGACACCAACTATCAGTGTCCAGACATCAACTATCAATGTCACGGTTTCCACTTTCAGTGTCGAGACATCAGCGATCAGTGTCGAGACATCAGCCATCAGTGTCGAGACATAAATTGTTAGTATCCAGACACCAACTATCAGTGTCCAGACATAAACTATCAATGTCACGATTTCAACTATCAGTATCGAGACATCAACTATCAGTATCGGGACATCAACTATCAGAGTCAAGACATCAACTATCATAGTCGAGACATCAACTATCAGTGTCGAGACAACAACTATTAGAGTCACGATATCAACTACAGTATCGAGACATCAACTATCAGTGTCGTGATATCAACTATCAATGTCACGATATCTACTATTATTATCGAGACATCAACTATCATTATCGAGACACCAACTATCAGTGTCCAGACATCAACTATCAATGTCACGGTTTCCACTTTCAGTGTCGAGACATCAGCGATCAGTGAGGAAACATCAGCCATCAGTGTCGAGACATAAATTTTTAGTATCCAGACACCAACTATCAGTGTCCAGACATAAACTATCAATGTCACGATTTCAACTATCAGTATCGAGACATCAACTGTCAGTATCGGGACATCAACCATCAGAGTCAAGACATCAACTATCAGTGTCGAGACAACAACTATTAGTGTCACGATATCAACTATCAGTATCGAGACATCAACTATCAGTGTCGAGACGTCAACTATCAGTGTCGAGACATCAACTATCGGTGTCGAGTCATCAGCTATCAGTGTCGAGACATCGACCATCAGTATCACGATATCAACTATCAGTGTGGAGACATCATTTATCAGTGTCACGATATCAACTATTAGTATCGAGACCTCAACTATCAGTGTCACGATATCAACTATCAGTATCAAGATGACAACTATCGGTGTCGAGATATCAACTATCAGTATCACGATATCAACTATCAGTATCGAGACATCAACTATCAGTGTTGAGACGTCAACTATCAGTGTCGAGACGTCAACTATCAGTGTCGAGACATCAGCTATCAGTGTCGAGACATCATTTATCAGTGTCACGATATTAACTATTAGTAACGAGACATCAACTATCAGTGTCACGATATCAACTATCAGTATCGAGATGACAACTATCAGTGTCACGATATCAACTATCAGTGTCACGATATCAACTATCAGTATCGAGATGACAACTATCGGTGTCGAGATATCAACTATCAGTATCGAGATGACAACTATCGGTGTTGAGATATCAACTATCAGTATCACGATATCAACTATCAGTATCGGAACATCAACTATCAGTGTCGAGACATCAACTATTAGTATCCAGACACCAACTATCAGTGTCCAGACATAAACTATCAATGTCACGATGTCAGCTATCAGTATCGAGACATCAATTTTCAGTTTCGGGACATCAACGATCAGCGTCGAGACATCAGCTATCAGTGTCGAGACATCAACTACAGTATCGAGACATCGACAATCAGTGTCGAGACATCAGCTATCAGTGTCGAGACATCAACTATTAGTATCGAGACACCAACTATCAGTGTGCAGACATAAACTACAATGTCGCTATTTCAACTATCAGTATTGAGACATCAACTATCAGCATCGGGACTTCAAGTATCAGTGTCAAGACATCAACTATCAGTGTCGAGAGATCAACTATCAGTGTCGAGACAACAACTATTAGTTTCACGATGTCAATTATCAGTATCGAGACATCAACTATCAGTGTCCAGACATAAGCTATCAATGTCACGATTTCAACTATCAGTGTCGAGACATCAACGATCAGCGTCGAGACATCAGCTATCAGTGTCGAGACATCAACTACAGTATCGAGACATCGACAATCAGTGTCGAGACATCAGCTATCAGTGTCGAGACATCAACTATCAGTGTCCAGACGTCAACTATCAATGTCACGATTTCCTTTTTCTGTGTCGAGACATCATTTATCAGTGTCGAGACATCAACTACTAGTATCGAGACACCGACTATCAGTGTCCAGACACAAACTACCAACGTCCACGATTTCAACTATCAGTGTCGAGACATCAGCGATCAATGTCGAGACATCAGCTGTCAGTGTCGAGACATCAACTACAGTATCGAGACATCAACAATCAGTGTCGAGACATCAACTATCAGTGTCGAGACATCAACTATCAGTGTCGAGACATCAACTATCAGTGTCGAGACATCAACTATCAGTGTCGAGACAACAACTATTTAGTGTCACGATATCAACTATCCGTATCGAGACATCAATTATCAGTATCGAGGCATCAACTATCAGTGTCGAGACATCAGCTATCAGTGTCGAGACATCATTAATCAGTGTCACGATATCAACTATTAGTATCGAGACATCAACTATCAGTGTCACGATATCAACTATCAGTATCGAGACATCAACTATCATCATCAGGACATCAACTATCAGTGTCAAGACATCAACTATCAGTGTCGTGACATCAACTATCAGTGTCGAGACATCAACTATCAGTGTCGAGACAACAACTATTAGTGTCACGATATCAACTATCAGTATCGAGACATCAACTAACAGTGTCGAGACGTCAACTATCAGTGTCGAGACGTCAACTATCAGTGTCGAGACGTCAACTATCAGTGTCGAAACATCAACTATCAGTGTCGAGATCATCAGCTATCAGTGTCGAGACATCGACCATCAGTATCACGATATCAACTATCAGTGTCGAGACATCAACTATCAGTGTCGAGACAACAACTATTAGTGTCACGATATCAACTATCAGTATCGAGACATCAACTAACAGTGTCGAGACATCAATTACCGATCTATGAAAATGCCTATTATGTGACTTTGATTTACTAGAAATTGTCAAATCAGGAGTAGGTTTAGGTGAAGTAATAACACGGTATTTGTCTGTAAAATTCAAAGTATTTACCTTCCCGAGTAACGATTGCACACACTTTAATCCATCACAAGGAACAATTATTTCCGAATTCATCTTATAAGAAAGGCAAATCACAAAGAAACTTAATCACAAACGTTAAAACAAACTAATAAAAGTTACACAATACGTTAAATCACAGAAACTGAAAAAGTATTTATCGCGTCAAAAAAGTGGTCCAGTATCGCTCAAAACAATAAGTGAACTAATTTGAAATTGTATCATTTCTATCGAAATACAAACATCGCGGCATCTATGTGCCTAAACACGCATGCCACACAAATTGCACTTCTAAACACACTACCGTAACGTTCAATTTCGTTAAACTAACAGAGTCATAAGCCCGGCTTATTTTTGCGAACAAATTATGTGCACTTATGTATATTTACTTATATATCTCTATGCAATTTATGAATGAAATTGAAGGAAAAGTGACAGGAGACTTAAGCCGCGTAAGAAGCCAGCGCGTGTGACAGTAATGCAAGATCTTGCAGGCGGTTTGGCAACGTTACGTAGGCCGGCCGAGGTGCGACGCGAAAAATCTTGTTTATGTAAACCTGGCAACTTAGCAACACACGGAGGTCACGGAGGCTCGCTGTATTGCGCGCGGAGTTTAAACATTTTATTTATTACAGTAGGTATCAGTTGTTATGTTATGAGACATGATGATTCAATACTACTTTACAGGAGTTTTTTTTTTGTTTTTTTTTTTATTAATCTCGCATTCCTGATATTAAGCCGGGCTTTTCGGCTTGTATGGAAGGCACGCCACTGATTTTTAGCATCCAGACACCAACTAATAGTGTCCAGACATAAACTAACAATGTCACGGTTTCCACTTTCAGTGTCGAGACATCAGCGATCAGTATCGGGACATCAACTATCAGAGTCAAGACATCAACTATCATAGTCGAGACATCAACTATCAGTGTCGAGACAACAACTATTAGTGTCGCGATATCAACTATCAGTATCGAGACATCAACTAACAGTGTCGAGACGTCAACTATCAGTGTCGAGACATCAACTATCAGTGTCGAGATCATCAGCTATCAGTGTCGAGACATCAACCATCAGTATCACGATATCAACTATCAGTGTGGAGACATCATTTATCAGTGTCACGATATCAACTATTAGCATCGAGACATCAATTATCAGTGTCACGATATCAATTATCAGTATCGAGATGACAACTATCGGTGTCGAGATATCAACTATCAGTATCACGATATCAACTATCAGTATCGGGACATCAACTATCAGTGTCGAGACATAAACTATCAACGTCACGATTTCAGCTATCAGTATCGAGACATCAACTATCAGCATCGGGACATCAACTATCAGTGTCAAGACATCAACTATCAGTGTCGTGGCATCAACTATCAGTGTCGAGACAACAACTATTTAGTGTCACGATGTCAACTATCCGTATTGAGACCTCAACTATCAGTGTCGAGACATCAACTATCAGTGTAACGATATCAACTATCGGTATCAAGACATCAACTATGAGTGTCGAGACTTCAACTATCGGTGTCGAGACATCAACTATTACTATCCAGACACCAATTATTAGTATCCAGACACCAACTATCAATGTCCTGACATCAACTATCAATGTCACGATTTCAAATATCAGTGTCGGGACCTCAACTATCAGTGTCAAGACATCAACTATCAGTGTCGGGACATCAACTATCAGTGTCTAGACAACAACTATTAGTGTCACGATATCAACTATCAGTACCGAAACATCAACCATCAGTGTCCAGGCATAAACTATCAACGTCACGATTTCAACTATCAGTATCGAGACATCAACTTTCAGTGCCACGACATCAACTATCATTATCGAGACACCAACTATCAGTGTCCAGACATCAACTATCAATGTCACGGTTTAAACTTTCAGTGTCGAGACATCAGCGATCAGTGTCGAGACATCAGCCATCAGTGTCGAGACATAAATTTTTAGTACCCAGACACCAACTATCAGTGTCCAGTCATAAACTATCAATGTCACGATTTCAACTATCAGTATCGAGACATCAACTATCAGTATCGGGACATCAACTATCAGAGTCAAGACATCAACTATCATAGTCGAGACATCAACTATCAGTGTCGAGACAACAACTATTAGAGTCACGATATCAACTATCAGTATCGAGACATCAACTACCAGTGTCGAGACGTCAACTATCAGTGTCGAGACATCAACTATCAGTGTCGAGACATCAGCTATCAGTGTCGAGACATCGACCATCAGTATCACGATATCAACTATCAGTGTGGAGACATCATTTATCAGTGTCACGATATCAACTATTAGTATCGAGACATCAACTATCAGTGTCACGATATCAACTATCAGTATCGAGATGACAACTATCGGTGTCGAGATATCAACTATCAGTATCACGATATCAACTATCAGTATCGGGACATCAACTATTAGTATCCAGACACCAACTATCAGTGTCCAGACATAAACTATCAATGTCACGATTTCAGCTATCAGTATCGAGACATCAACTATCAGCATCGGGACATCAACTATCAGTGTCAATACATCAACTATCAGTGTCGTGACATCAACTATCAGTGTCGGGACAACAACTATTTAGTGTCACGATATCAACTATCCGTATCGAGACATCAATTATCAGTATCGAGGCATCAACTGTCAGTCCCGAGACATCATCTATCAGTGTCGCGATATCAACTATCAGAGCCACGACGGGGGTGCATGAAAAGAGCCTCCACGAGTGACGATACTTAAGTACGTCCGGCGCACCCTGGGCAGTCAGCCCCGCTACCAACCTTGCTGACTGGCCAATCTTTTCACCACAGCATGAGCCGTTTTCGCACAGCTCTTGCTGACACGAGAGAAGAAGAGCCACGACACCAACGATTAGTTTCACGAAAACAACTATCAGTGTCACGATATCAACTATCAGTGTCACGATATCAACTTTCAGTTTCGGGACATCAACGATCAGCGTCGAGACATTAGCTATCAGTGTCGAGACATCAACTACAGTATCGAGACATCGACAATCAGTGTCGAGACATCAGCTATCAGTGTCGAGACATCAACTATTAGTTTCGAGACACCAACTATCAGTGTCCAGACATAAACTACAATGTCGCTATTTCAACTATCAGTATTGAGACATCAACTATCAGCATCGGGACTTCAAGTATCAGTGTCAAGACATCAACTATCAGTGTCGAGAGATCAACTATCAGTGTCGAGACAACAACTATTAGTTTCACGATGTCAATTATCAGTATCGAGACATCAACTATCAGTGTCCAGACATAAGCTATCAATGTCACGATTTCAACTATCAGTGTCGAGACATCAACGATCAGCGTCGAGACATCAGCTATCAGTGTCGAGACATCAACTACAGTATCGAGACATCGACAATCAGTGTCGAGACATCAGCTATCAGTGTCGAGACATCAACTAATAGTGTCCAGACGTCAACTATCAATGTCACGATTTCCTTTTTCAGTGTCGAGACATCATTTATCAGTGTCGAGACATCAACTACTAGTATCGAGACACCAACTATTTAGTGTCACGATATCAACTATCCGTATTCTCGACATCAACTATCAGTGTCGAGACATCAACTATCAGTGTAACGATATCAACTATCGGTATCGAGACATCAACTATGAGTGTCGAGACTTCAACTATCAGTGTCGAGACATCAACGATCAGTGATGAACATCAGCTATCAGTGTCGAGACATCAACTATCAGTATCGAGACATCAACTATCAGTATCGAGACAGCAACTATTAGTATAGGGACATCAAATATCAGTGTCACGATATCAACTATTGGTATCGAGACATCAATTATCAGTATCGAGACAGCAACTATTAGTATAGGGACATCAAATATCAGTGTCACGATATCAACTATTGGTATCGAGACATCAATTATCAGTTTCGAGGCATCAACTATCAGTCCCGACACATCAACTATCAGAGCCACGACACCAACGATTAGTGTCACGATAACAACTATCAGTGTCACGATATCAACTATCAGTGTCACGATATCAACTTTCAGTTTCGGAACATCAACTATCAGTGTCGAGACATCAATTATTAGTGTCGCGATATCAATTGCCAGTGTCGAGACAAAAACTACCAGGTCACGGTATCAACCGTCTGTGTCGAGACATCAACTATCAGTGTCACAGTATCAACTATCCGTGTCACGACACCAATGATCAGTTGAAAGAGGTTCAAAGAAACGCTCCTTCAACGATTGCTTCATGTCAGCCTCGTTGATGCCTAACGCCTCCGACATGCCCAGGTATTTGTAGGTTTCGGTTGAGGAGAGGGACCTAAGGTGTATGAAACCCGAGAGTTGGGTTCCCACGTATTCCATAATCCTTCCTCGCTTTACATGCGTGACTGCACATTTGTCCACACCAAATTCCATCCTGATGGAATTACTGAAAGTTTCAGTTACCTTCAGTAACTCCAGCAGTTGCGAATTGTTGGGGGCAAAGAGTTTCAGATCATCCATGTAAAGGAGGTGGGATATTACCTGACTCGAGCAATGTGCTTAGAGGATTCAAGGCTAGGCAAAACCACAGCGCGCTCAGACTATCGCCCTGGAATATACCCCGCTGAATCCTGATCAGTCCACCGTTCCTTTGAATTTGTCGACATCCTGGATAGTGAAGTACCGTCCTCCATTGCCCCATACATGATGTCAGGAAGGTACGTAGAGTTGTATTTACTTTGTACAACTCTAACACTCTCTTGAGCCATGTATGTGGCACCGAGTCGAAGGCCTTCGTATAATCTATCCAACATGTCGACTGATCCTTTCGGGATCGGCGAACCTGTTGGCTAATGGCTATATCAATGAGGAGTAGCTCCTTAGTACCGCGGAACCCATTCCATCAACTTTTTTGTTAACATAATGGCGACACAATAGACTTTTTATAGTTAATATTAAGTTGTTTACGAACGGCAGTGATCGAAGAACGGAAGTCTGGCATCGCTGCATAGCAAGATGTCGCGCGATTTATGTAGCGAAGTGGCAACAGCGCACAATATAATACAACCAATCGTAGAGAAGGTAGCCTCTGATTGGCCCATTTGAATCTGATCAACAATTGATGGAGTGGAATTGTCTAAAAAATACTGTTTAATGTTCGTATTTTTGCCACCAGAGGGTTGGCAATTGTTGATCTGACCGGAGCCACATTTGTACGCCGAATCCTACATTAGATCAACAAAAGCTGTTCTGATCAACAATTGCCAACTGATCAACAATTAACTGACGCCACACCCGTTTGATCAACATTTGCCGAGTGGAGATATCTATCTGACTATATGGGAATATGAAAGTTATTTTGAAGGGCAAATTTATATTCTTGCAGTTACTAAAACCATACAAAAGTTTTGAACAAGCTGCGTAAGATAATGAACACTCTGTATTTAACGTGTGCCAATACCACGGAATTAGGTACTAATATAAACTTATTCCGACTTAAATACATCGGAATAGCGTTTTATAATACTAAATCAAGTTTTCTAATTCCGAGTAATAAAAAGTAGAAGATTTTTATTATTAAACAAACAAATTAATGTTCAATTGCGATATCTTTGAAAAAATATACAAAGCTCACTCAGGATTATATCAGAACACATTAATGACTTAATTTTCTGTACTTAGCTTTTCCATACAACGAATTAATAAAGTACCTAAACAGGCAATCTTTGACCTGCTATAATCAGTAAATGCGACGCCATTAGTGTACCTCGGAAATAGATTTTTATATCTATTGGTTATTTAAGTAATCAGAGCTAAAATATTAAGTTCGTAATCTTAAAACTGTCTTCAAAATTTAAAAAAAAGTCAAGTAAATTTCCGTGGATACATCGGTATTTAGGAACCAACTAAAATATTTGGCACCTATTGCCGCGGTATTTTAAAAACTTATTTTCTCCTCAATTTGTAAAGATAATATTAAAATGTTAACTGTTTTCAATAAAAAATATAACCCTTCCAATATTTCAACCTAAACAAAAACTCACACAGTATAAAATTATCATTTAAAACACTATTTAGCAAATCTTATTAATCACGTGCATAAGGTCCGAAATGTATGAAGCGCGCGTTCGAGTCAGCTGCTAGCGTCAAACTTACTGTTTATTTTAAAACGTTAAAGCACCAAAGCACTCTTTTGCTCATATAAACATAAACAGATAAATTATTAATTGATTAATGCATCTTGCAAACAAAAAGAACTTGTAAATTGCTTGAAAACGCCGTTATTCTAAATACATCGGAATATGGTGCCATTTTTAGAACCCCTCGGAATTGGGTGCCTTAACCTTATGCCACGCGAAGATTTTGTGGCTAGACTTTCATTTTCCCAGATACTCGTAGTAGTAATTAAGAGTACTTGAAATATAATTTATAACAATTATAAAAAATAAATAAACTTTACAGTAATCAGTTGTATAGTTGTTTTAATCCATCAGAGTTGCGTATACGCAGTGTCGTGCGGACGGTCGTTTACCCCGGGGCTCTATCAAGACCTGTCGCCGTAACAGTCAGTTACAACTTTCGCGGGAACTAGTAGGTACCTACCTAATAATACATAGATCAATACATAGATGTGTATAATGTTCCAGGTCGAATGACAACCTCTAGTACAAGCTAGGATTTTTTGATAAAGAGAGATAGAAAGAAAGCATATATTTCCACTCCCAAGCTGACGCACACTTAAAGATAACAAAAAAAAAAAACTTCAATAATGTGGTATAAAATGACTTCGTCCCAATTATAAAACTGTACTAAACTATATGGTCCATACGGTCCATAGTCTGAGTTATAAATATAAAAGATTATTAGGAAAGGGGGCTCTTGGGAGATTAGTACCGAAAGGGTTTTAAAGAGCCCATAATAATGAATAACTTTTGTTCTACAACTTTCCCCAAAAGTCAATAGTTTAAGAGAAATATATGATCAAAGATTTCGTAAAAATACACTAAAGTCTATCTATCCGTGTTTACATTTCAGTTCATATTTAGGGTCACAGATTTGAAGCTCTATTTTGTGAATTTGTAACTAAAACTGGGGTGAAGAATTTCTGAAAAAACTAAAATAAAAATCATTTTGATTCTATATCAAAATGATTGACTTTCGAAAGGATACTGGGCACGTTTGTATAGGAAGTGGTCTATGAACCAATAGCGACACTGTTGTGGTATTTATGGGAGGATACCTCAATACACATACGTGCGAAGGGACATCAAAATCTGACCCGGCAGTTTTGAGAAAAATAATACTTTAGAATTCCTGTTTTTACTAAATTTTTTTGTTAAGAGACGTTTAAGTATGCTATTTCTGACTCTATTATACTTCAATAATGTGTTTTACAGTCACTGATACATACATAAGAAAGGACGACTACTTCTAGTAGCGGAGCATTTCACAATAAATATATTTATATTTTATTCGTCAATGATAATAGAATTTAAAAAATCAGCTGGACGTATCATGGTATCTTCATATCTAGCCCGAGACAAATACCATATAATTGTCATGACGACGGGTCCTACGTATACTAGTATAAGTGCAAAAACACAACTTTACAGTAGAGCGGTTTAAAGGTTCGAAAACTTTTAACTTTGACATAAATCAATAGAAATATTTGAAATTTTGGAATGGACCATACCACACCATTTGAAAATTTCAAATATTTCTTTTGATTTATGTCAAATTTAAAATCTTTAGAACCTTTATAGCGCTCTCCTGAAAAATTGTGATTTTGCACTTGCACTAGTATACGTAGGACCCGTCGATGATATGTCCGCAGCATCCCAGAGTACGCATGCCTGTCTTGCATGTACAATAATAATGCTTCAATGAATCCAACCCACTGTACACCGGAGTTTATCCTCAACCACACTATCAATCTCTCTCTATCACTCAAAGGTTTGCTGGTAGAAAACTCATTTTTAAGTTAAGCTCGCCTTTGTACATCTTCTTCTTCTTTCGTATCAGCACGAGCTATACGAAAATAGCTCATGCTGTGGTGAAAAGATTAGCCAGTCAGCAAGGTTGGTAGCGGGGCTGACTGCCCAGGGTGCGCCGGACGTACATAATATCGTCACTCGTGGAGGCTCTTTTCATGCACCCCCTTTGTACATGACTTCACTTAATTGTAATTATCTTGTGTTCAAATAAGAATTATATTCACTAAACAATTTGCACTGCCCTAGCCAACAGTTTGGCATGTCGCTTGGAGAGCACTATCTCTCCTAATAGGTGCAAATTACAGACGTTGTACGTAACTACAAATATTGACCAACTTACACTAACGGTCACTTTAAAAGTAAAAGTTGGTGATGTAGTGTAGTATTTCATTTAAGAAGCTGTGTTCTCTTTTAAGAATGAAATTTCATTCATTGTATTAACTATGAAACGTCAATAATCTTAGTATTGATACAAGGTTAGTTGGAAAAGGGGTACTACTCGTAATCCGCGGGTCACATAAAGTATCACTGATGACATGTTAACGCAAGGGTTAAAATTTCAAAATTTGATATTTTTTACCTTTGGGCGCATTAGGTATATCCAATTCGCAAAAAGTCCAGTGGGCTCAAAATGTCCAATTCTCACAACGTCCAAATCATAAATTGTCCAATTCGCAAATTGTCCAATTGGCAAATGGTCCAGTTCGCAAATTGACCAATTTAAATTACAGTCTAGGTATAGATAACCTTTTAAGGTATTTTAATTCTGTTAAATCTCTTTCACACAGAGAGATTGTGCTTTAGAACCGCATCGCAGTATGACAATTCAAGGTATTAAAAAATTGTCGTTTACGGTGTTTAGTAGATAGGTAATACGTTTCTTCAACCCTAATTGCGAACTGGACCAATTGCGAATTGGATTAATTGCGAACTGGACCAATGGCGAATTGGACCAATTGCGAACTTAACCATTTGCGAACTGGACCAATTGGGAATTGGACAGTTGGACATTTTGCGAATTGGACATAATGCGTCCAAAGGATTTTGATTTCGATACAAAATGATTATTATTTTAGTTTTTTCAAAAAATCTTCATCCCTTCTTTAAATACTCGTAAATGCGTCTAGCCTGGGACCCAAAATATGACCTAAAATGTAAACACAGCTGATCATAGCTGAGGATAGATAGATTTTAACATATTTTTTTGAGATTTTTGAACAGCTTTTTCTCTTAAACCATCGACTTTTGGGGAACGTTGTAAAACAAAAGTTATTCATTATTATGTGTACTTTAACACCCTTTCGGATTAGTACCCCCTTGCCGACTAACCTTGTATACCCTTTTCACCGTAAAGTGAGTCCTGGGGGGTTACCATGATCTCTTAGAGCAGGAATGTTTTAATATTATTACGAGAGTGGGTAAGAGATGGCGCTAGAGAGCTGTCTAGCGCTGTCACTTTCCCACTTTCGGAATAATATAAAACATTCCTGTTCTAACAGATCATGGTAACCCCCCTGATGTTACTCTACAAAACGTTACCATACAAAGAATATCAAATAGGTAAAAAAAAAATACAAAACATGGATATTAAAGCTATTTTACGGTTTTTAATGATGTCGTTTACGTTTTTTCGATAACAGTCTCCTTACGGCTGCAATTTACGAAATGACCACTATGTCAGGAGTCTCAGGACTCATCTTTTGGTGAACGGAGTAAGAAGCAAAGCAGAGTAAGAGGAAGCAGTGAAGGACGAGCGTTTTTGGGGACTGACTTTTGTAACACTGATGTTCAATTAGAACTGCAAGAAGTAATTCTAGTCTAGTTTGAATAAATGAGTTTCTGAAGCTTGATTAATCTTCATCATCATTCTCCTGCCCTTATCCCAACTTATTTGGTGTCGGCGCAGCATGTATTTTTCTTCCATACATCTATACCTACTAGCCGTCATCTCAGTAGTCACCAGCGTTGCCAGACGTCCCGATTTTGAAATCAAAATTAACTGTCCCGCGCGGGACAAGCTCAGTCCCGCTTTTCGGGGATTACTCGAAAAGAAACATTAAAAGAAGTTAAATTTTCACAGAAATATGAATATGTAATTCTTATAAATAATTCTTACATAATTATAATATATGGTTTATAATTATATTCCTGCGAAGACTCAACTGCCTAACTATTAGGGATGGGCCGAATATTCGTTTTATATTCGTTATTCGGCATATTCGGCAGGTTTACCGAATGTTCGTATTCGGCCGAATATCCGGCTAAATCACCGAACGTTCGGCAAAGTGGTACTCAAAGTATTTTTACTGTATTGAGCCGTGTATGATTGAGTATGAGTTGAGTGTTAAATGGGTTATTTTTATGAGGTAAGTAATTTACATGTTTTCGTCGACACTATAGTTTTATTTCCAATAACAGCAGATAAGAAGATGGTTATTAAAAACAAAATATAAATATGTAGCTGTTTTGGGATTAAGCTACAGTGAACTCTTTATAATAAAATAATATGTGTTATTATAAATTACAACATTTCAGCAGATATGATAATCATATTTCTAGTTTCTACTTAAAGTGGCGAAAATTAGTTATTGTTTTATAAACTTTAAAGTTTAAGACGATTCGCACACTGCACCGCATCAAGCAGCGTAGCGCGGGAGTGCGTGTTCTTATGTTGTTTGCAAGTAGCTGTATTTGTATAGAAAACACGCATAGTGCAACACACAGAAAACGCATTCACGCGCAGTGTTTATAAGAACACTCACTCCCGCGCCACGCTGCGTGATGCGGTGCAGTGTGCGAATCGCCTAAACGTTAAAAGTATTAAACCAATATAGTTTTTTTAAAGAAAGAATTAATTGCATTTTTTATAGGTATTCATTTGAGAGATCAATCAATTACGCCTACACAAAGAGCGTTACTCAATTATATTTGTGACATAACAAGACAAATATGAGATCTTTGTAGGAGACCAAATCGAATATTATATTATAGGAACATAAGCTTAAGAATTCACATTTTTATTAACTCTTTATTTAAGTTACATGAAGGTAAATTTTCTTAAAACGCCCATATGCGCGCTTTTCGCAAACGCATTTAGACTTGTATTGTTTACTTTAGGGAATCAATTATGCCGAATATTCGGCCGAATATTCGGTTCGGTAAAAGATTTACCGAACATTCGGCCGAATGTTCGTATTCGGTGAAATCCATGTTCGGCCCATCTCTACTAACTATAGCGTAAACCAGACAGTAATTGTTAAAGTAACGTAAGTATTTTCATTAAAATACATTTTCTAGAGCTAGTTTTGCTATTGTCATGTAATCATAATTTATAACTCATATAAAAAGATAAGTATTTAAGTAATACTACTTATATATATATTATACGTTTTTTTACTATGTCCCGCTTTCGACGAAAAAATCCCGCTTTTTTTAATCAAAAAGTTTCAAAATGCCGCTTTGCCAAAAAACAAATCTGGCAACGCTGGTAGTCACCCTCTTTCTAGTCATATCATCTTTTACATTATCCATCCATCGTTTCTTTGGTCTTCCTCTACTCTTATAATGTAGATGATTCATACTTAAAAGTTTTGATTAATAAATTTTCAAAATATAATCTTATATTTTGTACATTTCTAAAAGGTATCTACTTACCTAAAATCCCGGGTAAAACCTAGTACATCTATAAAATTAAATCATTCGCCCAATAAGCATAATTATGTGGACATTACGGTACATATATCTAGCGAGCAGTAGGTTCGAGTCCGGGCAGACCTGTTTCGAACTGTAAACTAAAACAAGTGACGGTAACGGCTCGTAGTAAAAAGAGAAAGTTTTTGGTCATCATACGTTTAGTTAACTAAATAACTAGTTGACTAGTCTGTCATCAGCTGACAGTTTTGAATGATTTGCGTTTCAACGTAATTATTGACCTAGCCTTTTCCCAGTTATCTTGGAATTGGTCTTGATATACACTAATAAACATTCGTGGTATTGAAGTTCGAAGGGATCGGTTTTACGAATTTTGCCGATGCTACTTTTTAGTTGTGTCATACGTAGATAGCTCTTAAATTCACATTTTTTTAATTGAAATAACTACCTACATATTTCAAATACTACGTTTGATGATGCTTCCTCAGCGTAATATTG
The DNA here is from genome assembly GCA_905220435.1 of Amphipyra tragopoginis. Lineage (NCBI taxonomy): Eukaryota > Metazoa > Arthropoda > Insecta > Lepidoptera > Noctuidae > Amphipyra > Amphipyra tragopoginis. The sequence goes on from HG992013.1 coordinate 23,051,599, forward strand.
CAGAAACCGGCCCACTGCGCAAATTTTAATACAACATTCTACTTACAAAATCTTATAAAGATGTACACTTGATTAGATTTGTCATTGAGAAGGCTGCTGTATATTCAAATGATTTAAATGAATTAGAAATAAAATTTATTCAACTAAGAACACAATGACAGCATAAAAAAAACATAAAAAGAATTAAACATACATTTGTTATGCTCTCGCGCATATCCATGCCGAAAGGGTCACCAACTCAGCAGATGGGCACACGCAACGGATTTTGATGCGGTTTTTTTTAATAGATAGAGTGATTCAAGACGAAGGTTTACATGTACAATACATGCATATTATAGTACCCGTGCGAAGCTGGGGCGGGTCGCTAGTTACTTATAAAATGCATCAGAGAAATCAACCAAATACGTTGATTTTGGAGACCATCCCAAATACAAAAAGATAAAAAAGGACCCTCACGAACAGAAAAAGGTCGCCTCATCTCACTCAAAAAAAGACACTCAACATTATGTATCATACAATAAATATATTTTAAAATCAAAATCCGTCGCCATATTTCAAGATTTCATTGAGAAATAAAAGGACCACGAGTGTGTACAAGCGGCCATTAATCTTCCAAAACACAGGATATCGGCGTGCGCCCGCGCAGTCGGCTGAATCAAAACACGACGGATCGTTAATTGTGCGGCCTTGCGGACACCCACAGGGGTAACGGGACTTGGCAGACGAACAGGACATAGATTATGAGTGTAGACAGGGTACAGGTTTTTACGGGTGCCCGTGTTTATGCCGAAGTATTTTATATCGAATTTCATTAAGCCGACAACGATTCGCTGATGCAATCTTTGCCGAATAAATTTTTAGCCTAATTTGATTTTGCCGAATGATTATTAGCCACCATAATTATTTGGCAAAAAAATCATTCAGAAATGTTGTTTTAGTCGAATACTTATTTGGCTATTGTTTAATTTGCCAAATAAGTATTCGCACAACATTATTTTCACACAGCGGAATGTAATGTTAATCCGACTCAGCGCACCCCGACTACACGTGGTCAGACTCTGTCCTACCCCTAGAGTGTTATTTAAAAGCGTGGAGCCAGAAGCTCGCGAAGGAGGTTCTGAGCGCTGGTAGAGTGTGCGAGCGAAGCGAAGGGGCGACAAAGCGAGTCTTCTGGCGGAGCAAATCTAGAAACACTTGCATGCTTGCTTGCTTTCTTGCTTGCATGATAGCAAAATGAGCCATCTAACAAGTGTAAAGTGGCCAATAATACAGTTGACTAATGAAACAGTGACCATCAGACTAGTCGGCGTAACAAAAAGTTACAAAACATAATTAAGGACTTTAATCATTCGGCGTTATAATTATTCGGCGAAATGAAAAGGGGTACGAGCGTAACCAAGATTTTGTCCAGGGTGAGGCCAAATACCTATGACAGTCATTACGGGTAGCCAGAAGCCCAAAAGTCTGACAACCGGTCTAACCTTAGGATATCAGCATAATTACCCCGTAACTGGGTTGCGGAGGTCGGATCGGGCAGAGCTATCGAGGCAGTAGCTCTGTGTAAAATACAGTTAAATTCAGCCGCATCTAGTAAGAACCTAACAAAGTTGGAAAAAGGCTAGGCAAAGCATAAAATAAATGTAGATACTAGGTACTATCAAACTATAATAAAATAAGGGTAGTAGTACCTTGTCCAGGTGTGGATCCAGCGCCAGCACCACCGCGTGCAACCGCTTGAAATTTCACCACCACGTGTCACCAAACACATCGTGAATCTATTGTCCTGTACAACTGTCGTCACTAAAACTGAGGGTTGTACAGTTGTACACAATCAAAACTTCGCGTAAGAAGAAGTAGTCCATACAACCAGCACGTGCGCATAACTCAAAAACTCAAACCTCGTTTATTCAAAATAGACTAGAATTACTTAGTTCTTTTTGAACGTTAATTTAACTTAAGACAGCCTCCAAAAAAGCCCACCTATATGTACAACTAAATCGATAAGAAAGATACGCTTCTATACCGTTAAACTCAGAGAACAACGATCAACTGCGTACATCGTACTGTAGTTTACTATTTTTATGGCCAGCGATGCATAGCTCGGCTGCCCAAAATAATAAAAACATACCTATGCGGGTAGATTTTGTAAAAGTAAAATGCAATATACCCACATTCCTAACAGCATGAATTGGTTTTAATGAAAACAATGTTATTCATCCATGTCCATTTTGTTATGTACAAACTAAACTTATTCAGATTATTGTCGGGAACTTCGTGGAGTGAGCGCCATCTGTTGTCCGCCACCTAACTAACCGTGACGTCAACATCGGACCACCACTGCCCGTTGGAGGAAGGAGACCGGCTCGCGCGGTGCGCCCGGACCCGGAGGATTGCTTCTTGGACCGTACGACGGAACACTCGTCTAGAGTATTCTGTGTAGATCAGCTGAAGAAGTCTGACCTTTTATATCTGACTAGCTTGTCCTTATTTTATGATCTTGTAATAATTATCTAAAGTATTATATTGTGATCTAGTTCATGTTATTAACGCTAACCCAAATACAAGTACTCTCAGTGGTGGAGAGTCTATGTTGGTTTTATTTACTACATTTACCTTGCTCACAATCCTGACATACCAATAGGTATTAGCGATAACTGTAATGATAGAATCACTCCTTAACGATTAAATTGTAGTGTCGCTAACATTATTATCATCTATATCACTCTCTTAAAATAAGAACAGGCGGACGTTGGATATAACAACTTTTAAAATTTCGATAAACTAAAATTCCGACGACACGACAGGACTTAACATAAACATAATAATAACCTCACGCCTGTATTCCCCGAAGGGTTGGCAGAGGTGTATAGTACACCCACATTTCGCCGTTTATGTTTACGTCTCATGTAATAGGGGGCGAGCCTATTGCCATCGACCGGGCACAAATCCAGACTCCGGGCTGCTCATGAGAAACTCCACACGGAAAAACCCAATAACACTTTGCCCGACCTGGGGATCGAACCAAAGACCTCACGCTCAGCAGTCGCAAGCGCGGCCACTAGACCAACGAGGCAGTCAACTTATTTACATATTTAAAAATAACAGGGGCCCAATTCTCCTAAAATAAATTGTTGCCAAACGCAATCGAACCACAACCGTCAGTCAGTTTTTGTTTTCGAAAACTTTCAAAATGATTGATTTTGTTTTTTGTGTCAAACAATTCGACAGCTTTTGAAATTGAGAACTGTCCGAATGAACGGTTCGGCCTTGGTTCGGTTGTGATTTATCAAGATTTATTTTAGGAGAATTAGGCCCCAGCTACGCATCACATCTGCGCACCAACTCTATGGCCCATCACTGATATCAACAACATTACGGCGTAAGTCTTACATTGGGAGGTCTCATGCGCACACGCATTGATATAATTTCAATACTTTACTAACTTCTCATTTTAAACACAACTTTATAAATGGCACACGGATTTACAGTTAGTTCTGTATCGTCCTGTACCGTTATGAATAAAATATAAAATAAAAAGGATCATCAAAGTTTTTGGCTTTGTTTTGATATGAGAATGAAATATGCCTATGAGATTCGTGTGATGAAATATCTCACCTCTTTTTGACACGTACAGATATTTCAATTCACGAAGAAGCGCTTCACTCTTTGTCTAAATAATGAGCATTATAAAGAAGAAGTAGCAAAAATGCCCCACTTCCGAATGCAAAGATAAGTATCTCAAAAACTCGCTAAAAATGAGTATAAAAAAATTATAACCTTTCGGTGATCATGATCATTCTTACTGGCTAGCACATTAAAAAATTGATCTAAATATTAATTCAAGGGCAGAATACCTGTAATAATAAAATATTAACAACGAAGAAAATAATGCCCTCATTAAATGTAAGATTCAGTCACGACATGTCCGGAGTAAAATATACCGCACGTATATACACACATCAAAAGTGTCTAGGGATCAAGCATTTTTATGCGGATTTCTTGAGATTGAGATGTGGCTTTGTAATAAATTTATGTTTTTATAAATTTATATGGATCCTTTTTGGTGCATTTCATAATTTGAATCAGGAACTGTGAATCAAATTCGAGTAAAAAATGAAAATCAGCTGTCAATATTTTCCCTATAAAAACATACAACGCATTGAAGACATTATTAGTGCTACTGTTTCCCTACTACTGATTAAAACCAACGTTATTATGGAGCGGCGACGTCATTTAAGCAGGGAAGAAATGCTCAGAGCCGTGGGAATGATAGAAGCTGGTTCCCGGCAACGTACTGTGGCTTTAGCTCTGAATACAAGTCAGAGTGTTATCAGTCGACTTTGGACACGTTACCGAAGCACTGGTACCGTGGCTGAGCGCCATGGAGGACGGTATCGCTGCACCACACGGAGACAAGACCGATACATTCAAATCTTAACTCGAAGAGCTCCAACAATAACCGCCATGATGTTAGCCGTGAGGCTTCATCACTCTTCAGGGAACTTAATTAGCGACCAAACAGTCAGAAACCGCTTGCATGAAGTGAACCTTCATTCCCGAAGACCGCTACGGGTACCACCTATAGCAATGCACAATCGTAGGATTCGATATCAATGGGCTCTTGGACACAGAAATTGGGCAGAAGAACAATGGCGTTTCGTGTGCTTTTCTGATGAGTCTCGTTTTGGTATGAGACCGGATACAAGACGTATACGACACTGGAGAACCCCTGGACGCCAACAGCGATTAAAATCCTGCCAGGAAGTCCATCCTTATAGTGGTGGAACCATCATGGTATGGGCGGGTATTTGGATCGGCGGAAGAACTGAGTTGATTTGGATCAGAGGCAACCTCAACGCTCAAATTTATGCTGAGACGATTGTATCAGACGTCATCGTTCCTCTACAAGCGCAAATCGGTCCCTTATTTCAGTTAATGCATGATAATGCACGACCGCACACCGCAAGAGTTGTAAGACAGACTCTCGCCGCAGCTAACATCAATGTCCTGCCCTGGCCTGCTCAGTCGCCAGACTTGAACCCGATTGAGCATGCATGGGATATGCTACAGAGAAGAGCTCTGCCGAATATGGAGGGTATCCAGTCGCAAGAAGACCTTTTTTTGTTGTTGCAACGAACATGGGCGGCCATTCCACAGCGTGATTTGGATGAACTCATTTTGAGTATGCCAAACCGATGTTCTTGTGTTGTTAGTGTTCGCGGTAGAAACACGGATTATTAATTGTTTAAGTTACCCAATAAAATTTTAAAGAAAACTGTTATTTCAGTCTTTTTTTCGAACTTTTGTGTTAGTGGTTCAAATGTCAAAAATCCCTTTATTAGGAAAATGGCAAATTTCTTTATTAATGCAAAGGTGACTTGGTTTATCGTTACTGTGACAAACGAAAACACTTTATTTGATGAATCCTTAAAGAAAATTTTAATTAATATCAATCAGGAGAAAAGTTATTGCAAAAATATATGTTGATCCCTAGACACTTTTGATGTGTGTATTATACAGCGTGTCCCAGAAAGTAGTGTCAAGCGGAAGTCCAGAGGTAGAACATCCTTTGAGGTACCCAAATCACCCCCATGTATGTTCCGCGATTTTTTGTAGTTTTCGAGTTATGAATGTTTTTCATGTTTTTTAATCAAACTCTGACTATAACGACATTTTTGATCATGGTGACGTGAATAGTTGAGATACATGAGTTATTTTTTTTTCTAAATTAGCTGATCTGTGACCCTTTCAAATGCATAAACATTTGTGACCATACATGTAACGAATGCGTTACAAAAAAATATTGAATTCTCATAAAGTTAAAATCCTGCATGTTTCCTACATCTTTGTGGGTGATTTAAAAATAAATCTCCCTAAACTTTTTCGTCAGATGTATTTTAAAAACTTATCCATTTTATCAGCTATTTACCCTGTAAATTTCATCGAGCTATCTCTACGATATCACAATAAAAATTTCATTCAAAGCATACAATATCTAAAATTCCAGTTGTAAAAGGGTGAATGAAAAATTGATTAAAAGTAACTAATAACTTCTTTTTTAGTAACCCTCGATGCAAAAAGAGGGGTGTTATAAGTTTAACATGTGTGTCTGTGTGTCTGTCTGTGGCATCGTAGCTCCTAAACGGATTTTGATTTAGTTTTTTCTTTTGTTTGAAAGGTGACTTTATCGACAGTGTTCTTAGCTATGATTCAAGAAAATCTGTTCAGCCGTTTGAAGATCATCAGCTCTTTTCTGGTTGTCGAAGGAATATGAGCAACTTCTACTGGTCTGATCGTTTCAAAATTTACTATCCTGTGACTTCAACAATATTACAATAACATGTTAACCTTGACCTGATACTCAAGCATCATCTGAAACAGCATGATACCCAACTTACAGTAGAGGTATTGTGTGCCTATTGATTCTTTAAGTTTATGATAAGTTGTAATAACCTTCTTCTTGTCACATGTCATCAATATCATTTGAGTCACAGGATAGTAAATTTTGAAACGATCAGACCAGTAGAAGTTGCTCATATTCCTTCGACAACCAGAAAAGAGCTGATGATCTTCAAACGGCTGAACAGATTTTCTTGAATCATAGCTAAGAACACTCTCAATAAAGTCACCTTTCAAACAAAAGAAAAAACTAAATCAAAATCCGTTTAGGAGCTACGATGCCACAAACAGACACACAGACACACACGTTAAACTTATAACACCCCTCTTTTTGCATCGAGGGTTACTAAAAAAGAAGTTATTAGTTACTTTTAATCAATTTTTCATTCACCCTTTTACAACTGGAATTTTCGATATTGTATGCTTTGAATGAAATTTTTATTGTGATATCGTAGAGATAGCTCGATGAAATTTACAGGGTAAATAGCTGATAAAATGGATAAGTTTTTAAAATACATCTGACGAAAAAAGTTTAGGGAGATTTATTTTTAAATCACCCACAAAGATGTAGGAAACATGCAGGATTTTAACTTTATGAGCATTCAATATTTTTTTGTAACGCATTCGTTACATGTATGGTCACAAATGTTTATGCATTTGAAAGAGTCACTAATCAGCTAATTTAGAAAAAAAAATAACTCATGTATCTCAATTATTCACGTCACCATGATCAAAAATGTCTTTATAGTCAGAGTTTGATTAAAAAACATGAAAAACATTCAAAACTCGAAAACTACAAAAAATCGCGGAACATACATGGGGGTGATTTGGGTACCTCAAAAGATGTTCTACCTCTGGACTTCCGCTTGACACTACTTTCTGGGACACGCTGTATAATTGAGTTGAAGGGAGATATTTAAAACCCCTAAAATAGCGAAGGAAGTCAGGATCAAAGCATTGTAATAATTACACAAGACACAAATAGAATTTTACGATACGAGATCACTCCACTCACACGCACATTCATACAAAAGACATCAACGCGTAACTTTTAATGAATGATCTATTTTTATAAACATCGCGTCAAACCCAAGATACTGTTACCTACTTACTATATGATAATTCTTAACATAGTGATCCGATCTTCCGGGTTAAGCCACGCTTGCCGAGGTTGGTCTGTGGATGGGTGACCATTTACCATAGCGAGTTTCCTCCGTGCCTCGGAAAGCACGTAAAGCCGTTGGTCCCGGCTGTCATTTGTAGATCTTTGACAGTCGTTACTGTTGGTCAGAAGCCAGAAAGTCTGACAACCAGTCTTACCAAGATTATCGTATTACCCAGTTACTGGGTTGTGGAGGTCTGATAGGCAGTCGATCCATGTAAAGTACTGATATTCAGCTGCATCCGGTTCGACTGGAAGCCGACCCCAACATAGTTGGGAAAAGGCTAGGCAGATGATGATTCTTAAAATAGTGGTAATTTCGTAAATTGTAGCTGGAGACTGCTATCGAAAAAACGTAAACGATGTCATCAAAAACCGTAAAATAGATATAGGTATATCTATGTTTTGTTTTATAAAAAATATTTGATATTCTTTGTATGGTAACGTTTTATAGCGAAACAGGGGCCTAATTCTTCTAAAATAAATCTTGATGAATCACAACCGAACCAAGGCCGAACCGTTCATTCAGACAGTTCTCAATTTCAAAAGCTATCAAATTGTTTGACACAAAAAACAAAATCAATCATTTTGAAAGTTTTCGAAAACAAAAACTGACTGACGGTTGTGGTTCGATTGCGTTTGGCAACAATTTATTTTAGGAGAATTGGGCCCCAGGACTCACCTTACCGCAAAAAGGGTATAGCTACAGAAAGAAATAAAGTTTTTATTTAATCAATTTTAAAGTATTCCAGTAATACATCATGTGGGTTTAAGGAATTCGGTATGTAAAGTTGTTTTGATTTTTTAACCGACTTCAAAAAGGAGGAGGTTCTCAATTCGGTTGTATTTTTTTTTTTTTTTTTTTATATTTGTTACCTCATATCTCCGTCATTTATGAACCGATTTGAAAAATTATTTTTTTGTTCGAAAGGGTATACTTCCCGATTGGTCCCATATTTTTGTTATGATTAGACCATGAACTTCAGAGATATGGAACGGAACTCCTCATCGGATCAAAGCAAAATTATCAAATTACTAATATTGTTTATATTTGTTGTTGGGAACTGTCTACAGGAAAAGAGGAGGGGGTGCGTGTCCCCCCTCCCCCCCTTTGGAATGTTTTCATTATATCGTGTAAGGTATCATTTGAAAGGACTTTTTATGCCCGACTACGTCAAAGTCAAAAAGAAGGGTTATGAAGGAGGGGGTTAAAATTATGACACTAAAACGTATTTAATAAAAAATTAACTTAAAAAAAAGTAAAAACCGACTTCAAAGAAATACTAAAAGGAGTAAAATAATTACCATAATATAAAATTAACAGTTTCAGAAGTCGGTGCAACTCTACACTGAAGCAAATAGAAGCCACCGACTTCTGTAACTGTTAATTTTATATTATGGTAATTATTTTACTGCTTTTAGTATTTCTTTGAAGTCGGTTTTTACTTTTTTTTTAGTTTTTATTTTTATTACTTATTTGAATGTTTTTTTTTTAGCACGCGGTATTTATTTTTTAAACTTTTGCTAGTGATCCTATTATGTGACGTCACTGAATAGTTTTAATGTTGATTTCTTTTACAACATTTAGTTAGAGAGTTAGTTTAACTTTTACTTCACATACCGAATTACACGAAATCATTTCCACCCTGTTTAAGGGATATAAAAACAACAACAAAGTATTTCTTAAGTGTTTATTATGCACAAGTGTTTGTATTTACACTTACATTTAACTTCAATGGTATCACTTGCAGTGACGTCACTTATGATTACAAAGAAAAGTGGTGAAAGAACATAATTATATCATCACCCTCCCCGCTAACTGTCGTAACTAGCAATTGATAATTTTTCAGAGAAATTCTCACAGAGTTACGTATGTGCTTCAAATGAATAGAAATAAATAAATAGATACCTTAGGGCTTTAGGGCAACTACTAACTTAAAAGAGTAAGTCAAGAGCAATATAAAAAAGTTATTAATTCATTAATAAAGCCACAGCTAACGCAACTACTGAAAAATTATCAATTGCTAGTTACGACAGTTAGCGCGGAGGGTGATGATATGCGGTTTCAGACCTTAAAAAGTTAAAGCAATACCTTATTTTAATAAGATATTGTGATGACTGCATCAAATTAACGTGTTCAGCCAGAAACGCACTACAGATAGCTTTGCCCAGCGTTGGGCCTAGTGTGTAGCGACTTCTACTTACAGCAGTTTGGTAGCGAGGACACAGAAGGGTATATTTACATACGTTTTTGTTTTGCCTACCCGCACATTATGAGAAAAATTATAATAAAAACATTTTGAAGTTTTTTTTTTCTCTTGGTCTGCTGTAGGTGGTCCTTGGGGACCCCTTCTACGTAACCGGGCAGTTATTGGCGAGACCTGACTGAAGGGTCTCCAGCCAATGGAGGGGAAGTAAAAAACTACCCTAAGCTAACTACTTGTACTACACTTACATCATGACTACTAGAAACAACAGCACTAAGGGCGACTCCTAGTGGGACTCTGACCTCGGCTTAGGGCGTTGCTGGCGGGGGTTTAGGGGAGGGAGACAGCTTGATGAGGGCTGAATTATCGGTGTAAGCGCGCCCGAAGGCATACTAGATCCCGCACATTGACAGAATTTATCGGATCCGGCAGCCTGTGGGCTCTATAATAGTACAAAATGTATGCGCAGACGGCCTTCGCGGATGCATCGATACTTCATAAAGGTGGATCCACACAGCCCGGCGGCATAAGACGGCGGCCATGTTGCCGCCGAGGCCGCCGGCAGCGGGGAAACAGTTCATTCACGGCTTTCAATTAGTGCTACAGTGCGTTTCACTAAAGAAGTCTCTTCGGCGTCATGTTGGCACCACTGATTTTTCATTGTAAAAGCGTCCGAAACAATGAAAAGTCAGTAGTGCCAACATTACGTAGAAGGGACTTCTTTTATGAAACGCACTCTAGTGTCGTTTGTTTTTGATAACTGCGAATCTGCCTACTGGCGGCACTTGCTGGCGGGTTTGCTTATGGTCAAACCGCTGGCAGTGCCGTCGGGCTGTGTGGATCCACCATAATATGCGGCCGGGTTTAGGTAAGCGTATCGCAGTTATTAAAAAACACTTTACAAAGAGTTTTAACTCTGTTTGTATGATTAATACTGGGATTAGGCTTGGAGTAAAGCTATGGCTTGTTTATTAATAACGGCATACAATACGAGCATTAATTATCTACATATATATGTTTTTATTCACCATCAAGGGCTCTTCAAACTCTTCATGAGACGATTATTCGTCACCCAAAACAAATTAAAAACTTAAGGGGATGTTTATAAGGTTGTTAGGGTTTCTAAAACAGAATCGACGAGTCCTATTTCTGTCTACAAGGTTTAAAGTAACCTAACACGAAGGGGATGACGGGGGCTTCGTTTGCTCGCTTTGGTCGCTCACTCTAGCCCCCGTCATCAATTCGAACCTAACCTATCCGTGTCGGGGTGCCCCAAATTAGTGAGCTCGCTTCGCTTGCTCTTGAAATTAGTCAGTTGGAAGACAAGTTAGTGTTTGGCCCAAAATCTAATCTACCTTTCAACTAACATACCTACCAAAGAACTTATTACCGCCGCCAGTGTCCATTTAGGGTGCCGGCAGCCGATGTTTTTAATCTCGGTGGCGGCGGCCGGCAGTAATGGCGTTGTTTTTAGGTACCGGCGCCGGCAGTGGAGGCACTCTCAAATAATAAACAATTTGGCAATTTTATATAGTTAAATAGGAGTTTAAAAATAATAAAAAAGTGTACCTTATTATTTTTATTTTCTAAAAAAGAAGAGTAAAAAAAATTGCCATGTTTCAGAATAACAACATAACGACGAGGTTTTCGCATCATGTTCCTAAAAAGTTGGTGAGAAATTCAATGTGTCCGGTTATAGACTAGCGATATTCTAGGTACTTATATAGCAACTATTCTAGTACACAAATACTCTACACGCTAGGGTCCAATTCACTTCCCCGCTATTTGGCAGCCATTTTGCTTTTTTGTTGAGATATTCTCTATCTTAAAGTTATGAAAATGTGAACCCATTGTATCGTAATGTAAACGGTAGACAATATTGTTGCCCTCCAAGTAAGCCTACTTTTATCTCAGTAGGACCAAAACTTTGAGAGATATGACTTTTTTTGTACAACCTACAGAATAACTCAACAAAAAAATGGAAGTGGATTGGACCCTAGTGTATAGTGTATTTGTGTACTAGAATAGTTGTTATATAAGTACCTAGAATATCGCTAGTCCATGACCGGATACATTGTATATTCCTTTCGCCTTATTAACTGTTAATTTAATTTCACCAAAAAATTTACTTGGACAAGTAGGCTTCTGAAGCATGTTCCTTTGGATTTAAACGTTTTATTTTTCATTTAAACTTGGCGTTTCACTAAATCACGTTTATTTGACACAGCCATCGATTAGGTCGTTACACATATTCAGACTAAAGCAGTTTCAAAACAGGCAGAAACTCAGGCACTTTTCTAAAAATTTTAATATCTAAATTGAACTTAACACTAATTTGAAAATCAGATATTTATTGAAACAAAAAAATAAACAAAAAAAACACTTTAATTGTCATTGGCATTAATATCGACGACCATAAACAAAAATGGCCACAATTTATTGATTTTTTTGTCAACGTTATCAAAATTATCTCTAACACGTTTTAATTACACTTACATTACAAATCATTTTATAAATGATTAAATTTTGTCAATTCAACCAAGTTTAGGAAAGAAAACAATAATAATCAACTTCTAACAACAATTTTAAGATCGATAAATCAGATACAGTATGATATCTTGCTGAAAATAGGCGTGGCTAGTCTTGTGTAGTTGGTGAACGATGAACGAATAGGAGCCGTATCTTCGCACTGTACTAGAAGAAACGTTTCCGAACGCTGTCTTGTAATCGGTCTAATAGGTCAAATAGCTCTTTTCGAACTCGTACATTGTAAACTGTGCGAACGAGAACGAGAAATGAAATAGTCACTGATTGACAGATACGTCATACGAATTCATTCGATGTCCGCGAATGAATGAAAACGAGAGAGAATAACCGACGAATGATGATGCTACCCGAACCCGACCGACCGAATTCGCAAGAATGAGATGAGATGAGCGTTATTTCAATGCCGTAGCGTCTATTTTAGCTTATAGAATAAAAGAGCGAATAGAGCTATTAGAAGTAATAGAATGAACTAGTTCACTGTCCGAAATGAAATTGTACGGAGCGATCTTAAAAATGACCGAGCAGGCACAAGACTAGGCGTGGCCTCTCCAAATGTCGGTAATTTGACAAAATAGCTGACCGATGAAGAATGAAATAAGGTCTATTGACACATATCCAGGTCCAATCCAGCCCCCCGATTCAAGGGGTCTACTCCCTAAACACGAAGTCCGTGGTTTCGGCCTTAGTTACGAGCGTTTCCGACTCCCTATCACTTACGGACATACGATTATTTCGGGGCCCGAACTAAGAATGAATGACAAAACGATTTGACAGTTGTCCCTACTACCGATGTGTTTTTGCCCGTCCGAAAAGTTGAACTTGACACTTGTTTTGTTCACTTCTACGTTTCGGGCTACTTTCGGACAGGCAACTAACTTCGTTGACGGACTTAGGGAGTAGGCCCCCAGAACCTTTTTGATAAGCAAAATTCGACTAACAAAATTGTTGCAAAACGCAAACGAACCGTCAGTTACTTTTTGTTTACGAAACCTGTCAAAATGGTTTTGTTATTGGTCACAAACAATTTGACAGCCTTTGGAAACTGTCTGAGTGAACGGTTCGGCCTTATCAAGATTTATTTTAGGAGAATTGGGCCCCAATCAAACAATTCGATTTGCTATCTCTTTCTCTCTCGTCACGAGAATCATAGATGGAACGGGATAACAAGTCGAATCGGGTGACAACTGACTTATCGAAACGTTCTGAATGACGGCAGGTCTGTAAAAAATGAACTTTATTCATACGTAATCGAAGTCGATATATGATTATTACATTGTTGTACTTTTCCCGGAACATCGCTGAAGATAGAGACCCTGACAAAATCGGAAAGTTACTTTGAAAGTTATTTAGAAAACATGTGGTCAATAAAAAAAATACATTTAAGTACTACAAAAGCTTTTTTGGTCTGGCAAAAATGTTACTCAAGTTTTTACTACTACATGTTTTGAAATGACCTTGCCCACGCCCCTATTTGATTTGATCCATACTTCCAGGGACACCCTGTATATATCGCACCCTTAAAACGACAATGACGTAAGTGTAAAAAATACAACAGCAAATATAATTCGAAAAAAAATACGTGAAAGTATTTTTTTTATGCGTATACAAGGTTAGTCGGAAAGGGGGTACTAATCCGAAGCCCACTTATAGTATCGCTGATGACTGTTTGAAAGCAAGTGTTAAAATTTCAAAATTCGATATATTTTTTTCCAAATAAAATGATTTTTGTTTTAGTTTTTTCAAAAATTTCACCCCTGATTTAGTTAGAAATTCAGAAAATAGTGCTTCTAATTCATGACCCCAAATATGACCTAAAATGTAAACACAGCTGATCATAACTGGGGATAGATAGATTTTAGAGTTTTTTTTTGAGATTTTTTAACAACTGTTTCTCTTAAACTATTGACTTTTGGGAAAAGTTGTAGAACAAAAGTTATTCATTATTATGTGTACTTTAACACCCTTTCGGATTAGTACCCCCTTTCTGACTAACCTTGTATATCTCGAAAATTGTGTTTTTGCACTTACGTCATTGTCGTTTTGAAGGTGCGATATACTGTGCTGCTAGGCTGCCATTGATATCAGACCCAGATATGTATATGACCATCAAACGGGGATCACTAATCCGCCCACCATTGGTGAAGATTTTTATCATCGCGCCCTTGTTAATTCAGGAGAGGACGTGTACGGCCAGTGTGAGTAACTTTACTTCGCTATATAATACAAGTCAATTTTTGTTTAATTTGATTAATAATTATGTGTGTATTCATTCTAACATGGAAATTTATTAAATAGTTGCATGTAGCGATGGGCGATTATTGCAAAAAAAACAATCGACTGAATCGAAAATTGTACTGTTGCGCATTCGATTGTCAATTTAGTAGTTCCTCACCATAATTATTCGAATAACAATCGACGAACAAAAATGTAAACTGAGACAGTAGAGGATAATTGAATAATTTTATGCGCCAATCGCATAATAACTGCAGTTGTACTTGTAAGTAGTGGCGCACGGACTTTTAACTATTGAATTGTGGCGCAGCGGCAGCGCACGCACCACCTTTTAGTAATTACTTATTTAGTAGTACGAGTATTGTCGCCTGCTGCGCGTCGTTACTCGATAACAATCGACTAACATCAATTGTTATCGATTTTTATCGACTGAACTGAACAATCGACTAAATCGATTAGTTTTAGTAATAGTCGCCCATCGCTAGTTGCATGTACATTATATACTCTTATGAATATTGTCAAGATACTATACAGTCCGCTTATTGTCTTATTTAGTTAATCATTTTAGCATATCTAATTATGGAATTCGTCATTCATAATTGGAAACATTGCACAAGTGAATCAAGCAACATTTTGGTCAAAATTGAGTTATGTACAGTATCGCTTTTTTGGTACCATTAGGGCTTGCGCAGACGAGGGACAATGGCGGACAAAATGTCCGCGGTGCGCTCTTATTATT
The DNA here is from genome assembly GCA_905220435.1 of Amphipyra tragopoginis. Taxonomy (NCBI): domain Eukaryota; kingdom Metazoa; phylum Arthropoda; class Insecta; order Lepidoptera; family Noctuidae; genus Amphipyra; species Amphipyra tragopoginis. Next base: position 23,066,885 of record HG992013.1, read on the forward strand.
ACTGTCATTAGGTTGCACTTTGTACGCGTATACCGCCAGGTGACATGGGTAGTGTTGAGTAGGACATACAAGAGGCGGTACATTTGTCCCGTACATGACGTCAAAATGTAAGAGCGGCTCGACATTTAAAAGTACTTCAACTTTTATGTCGCGGTAGTCGCGTTACTCATTACTCTCGGTAAGTAAACTGTAGGATGAGAAAGAGACGGAACGAGGCACATGCTACAATAGCACGTCATTCTACAATGGACATTACGCGACCGCGACTCGACTCGCCGCAGTAACGTCAAATGTCATTTTCGTACTCGTTACTTCAATCGTATCACCGAGCTTCAGTACGCCTCGCCTCATTTGAAGTAGTACATTATACTGGCTCAGAGCAAAAAAGAGGCTACTCTTACACACTCTTTTTCAAGTCGTGTCCTACCCAACACTAGACATGGGGTATTGCGTGGACAAAGTGCAACCTTATAGTAATACTAATAAGAGCGCACCGCGGACATTTTGTCCGCTATTGTCCCTTGTTTTGTAGAACATTTCGTCATTCTACCTGCATTGTAAGCTATAAACTGGAAACATTACAAAAAAACATAAAAATATTAATGTTATGAACAAAAACGTGTTTAAATACCATTAACTCGAAACGTATGTCACTTGGATCACTTGTGCAAAGGTATACAATTATTAAAAGACGTTACAGGGTGTAAACGAATTCGTGTGATTCCTTGAAACCACATGATCTACTACCGGTGTAGATTGAAATCGCACGGGATTTAGACTGATAAAAGAAACACTTTTTTTTACTTGCGGTAAGGATAATTGAGCGTATCTAATTCACGTAACAAGGATTGAATATAAAAATGCAGAAAAAGCATTTATTTTATTTGTCTTTTCGGTGCCGCACATGCATAAATGAACGCACTGCGAACGGCGACACAGTTGGCGGGCACAACTAGTGCGATATCGCTCTTTGCAGTCAGTTAATTCGGGCTCTAAAATGACTCCGAAATAGAAAACCAAGATTTTGTTGAGATTTTTTTTTGTTGATTTAAAAAAAATACAAATTTTGTCACCAGTAGATCACGCGATTTCAAGGAATACTGAAGAAATGCTACCGATGTCCTTTAAGGTCAGGATACACGGTGACACATTACACTAGACACTAGTAGTGTGTACATTGCCGTTACACTGAGTTGCGCATCAGCTCTGGTTTAATTTCAGTGTCGCGATTGCATTGTGTCGAATGTCAGTGTCACCGTGTATACGTAACCTTACTGTGGATTGTATCGGCAGCACGAATCACCATGCTAATTTGTAGCATAAAAAAGTACATAAAAACACGCTTTTTATTCGTATTTCGTATATTTTGTACCTTTGACATACACCTGGGCTCTGATCAATAGGCCCGGCTCTGAACGCGTTACAATTTATATCCTTGCAGTTTACGATGACGCTGTTTTGCGAAGGTCATTTGACAATAATGTTAGATAATAATATGATCTCCAAAACCAGCGTATTTGGTTGACATCTCTGGTGCATTTTATATATTTATATATATTGTGTTTGTCTAAATAAGGCTATTTTAATATTGGCCTCGATTTTAACCAATTAGTTTTGGAAATATTTACGTTTGAAATTTTAAAGATTCTGGTCTATCGATCATCATATCTGGCGATCAATTTTTATTTTAGAGATTGTGCCATTATAGCTAAGGGTCTCTCCACACTTATCGACGGCGTGCCGAGCCGAGGCTAACGACGCCGGTTACACCCTTATGTAGACATCAAGCTTTTTCCGACAGGTATAAGCTGGTTCTGCGTCGATAAGTGTGAAGAGATCCTAAGTCTGACATCTACAACAAACACTCTATTTTTCTGATTGCACATAAAATGGTAACACAGTGGTGTGAACATAACATAATCAGCCCAATACTGTACCACTGCTGGGCACACGCCTCTTCTCAGAGTGAGATGGGTTTAAGATTCTGCTTAACTTTGCTCAATTAGAACTACATCAGATGAAATACAAATACATTCGTAACTAGCGTAGCCGGTACAGTGTATCGCATTCACAAGTTGTGTTAAGGGGACTACAGGAACTAAAAGCATGTTTATAATGCCTTAAAGTATATGATCCACTGCAGTAAAAAAAAAACAGAAAAATATATGATATTCTACAGGATATATACTAGTTCGATAGTGTTTTGAAAACATAATACTACAAATTTGATATGATAGAAAAAAATCACAAAGATACCTCTAAACATTTCTTTTAACGATTAAAAACCATACTAATATCACAGTGTACCTACTTACTACATACAGTGGGTCAACGCCCATACATTTGACAGCTCCTATGAAATGTCAAAATGATGTAGGGGCGGAGGTTATGTCCCAAGCTGCAGTATGGCTACTCGGGACATAACCTCCGCCCCTTCACCCCGCAACCTCCCGCACGATTGCTCTGCGACAATGTTCTACGTTGACCGACTGTAAGGAGTAAGATATAGGTAGATTGTGCTAATATACAGGCAATCATTCTGATTTTTTGTCAAATTATTCTTCAAGCAACATAGTAACGTGTTTTAATTTTTTAGTTCAATATTCTTATTTCTGAGCATAATACGTACACATGTGTGCGTAAACGCCTGTGTACCGACAGTGCCGGCACAGTAGACATATAAGCTAAAGCAGTACCTCAACTTACTATAATCTCAAGAATTGAAACACTCACACAGACACGCTCTGTATACTGAGTAGTTTTTTGTTTTTGTATGGAACTGTATCCCGAAAATACCTTATTTGTCTTGTTGCAGTGCGTGTCTGTGTGAGTGTGTCAAATCGGACGATTGTAGGTACTGCTTTAGCTTATATGTCTACTGTGGTGCCGGCCGAGACCTGATGCTATACTCTATTGTGTAAATGTGTGCGTGCGTCACTCAAGGTCACTTAGCTCTTGTAGTCCTCTTAATATCAGACCTTTGTCGCACTTATTATGCCGGCTTCCCACGGTGCGTGATAGCGCGCACCGCTTGCACTCACTCGCACCGACGCACCATGGGAAGAGACTCGTCCGTGGTAACGCGGACGCGTGCAGAGCGGTGCGCCGGATCTTCATAATGTGGCTTCTCACGGTGCGTGATTTTACGGATGATACCACGCACAGCCGGTGCGCGCTACCACGCACCGTGGGAAGCCAGCTTTATACGACAAATCGGTGCCATATTTGCAGTAACATTATTGTACGCTCACCCATCCAATAAATCTACAATTAGAATGAATACACACACCACACTATTTCAAGTCTGAACACGTCATTCCAACTCCATAGCGTTTTTCATATAATTGTCCAACTGTTGGTCTAGAGCCGCCTTGGTGCACGACATGTACTGGTCCAGTTGTGCGTCTAATTCCTCCTTCGACATCAGCTTCGGTTGGGACTGGCTTCGGGGGAGACCACCTGGGAAATTAAAGTATTTGCAACTGAGAAATGATATTTGTTAGGGACTGCGAGATAAGTTATGCTCTTCGGCAATCCGAACGCGAAGATGGTATCTATTATAGAGCTATTACAACATTTAAGTTTTTTATTTCTAGCTCTAATTATAATAGTTCAGGAAATTAAGTAAAAGTTGTACAGTCAGCATCAAATATATTGGGATGAACAGACTGTTCAAAAATACCTGAATATCTAAAGAAATTAATCTCTATGTCAATGCGATAAAATGCTTGTCAGAATGACAGAATCATTGAGATAATTAGTTTCATTTTCTTTGTTGTTCAGATCATTTTGAACACTCTTGTCGTCCCGATATATTTGATGCTACAAAGTATACAAAGATATTCCATCTCGCAAGTTTATTATGTATCATTTTATACAAGGTTAGAAAGAAAGGGGGGTACTATTCGGAAAGGGTGATAGAGTACCTATAATAATGAGTAACTTTTGCTCTGCAACTTTCCGCAAAAGTCAATAGTTTAAGATAAATAGCTGTTCAAAAATTACATAAAAAATATGCTAAAATCTATCTATCCTTAGCAATGATCACCTTTGTTGGCATTTTAGGTCATATTTGGGATCACAAATTAGAAGCTACATTTTCTGAATTTTTAACTAAAGCAGGGATGAAGAATTTTTGTAAAAAATTCAATAAAAAATATTTTACATCGAATTTTGAAATTTTAACAGTTGCTTTAAAACAGTCGTCAGTGATACATTAAGTAGCCCGAGATTCAGTATCCCCTTTCCGACTAACCTTATATATTATTTTTTTGTTTAACTGACAAAAACTAAAAAACCGTACCGGATGTTTACGAAATAAAGTTTTATGAAATAAATGCTTTGACTTTTGACTTTGAATCACGCGACCACATGCGTTTATTAATTATCCATACATAACTACCTAGATAGGGAAAGGAGTGCAAAATGATATAATCCTTACCCCTTCCCCGCCCCCTCGGCGCCCCTCGTCGTGCAGTCTGAGGCCTTTGAGTTTGTGGTTCAGTTTGTACACCCGTTTGTAACTGCTGATTGTTTATTTGTTGCGCGCCATTGCGTTGAACACCTCGGCGCTGTTGCGTGCCTCGGCGCTGTTGAATGCCTCGACGCTGTTGTGTGCCTCGGCGCTGTTGGAAGCCCCAGCGCTGTTGTACCCCTAGGCGCTGTTGTAAGCCTGGACGCTGTTGGAGACCGTTGTATTGTTGCAGGCGGTATCCTTGACCACGGCCCCTAGAAGATAAATTAAGCAATGTATTGAGATATACACTGTGATATTTTGATCGCTTGTATCTCGCGTGTGTAACTCTATTTCATACTGCAGCCCCAACAGTTTCCTGCAACTCATTGCTGAAAGAATGGATACTGACTGCTCCTTTATGGAGCACTGGACAAAACTACATGTCGTGCATTCCTGATCCAATGTTTCCATTATTGTACTTTATTATTTTAAAATTAATGTATGTATGATTTATATTTATTGTAATTTGTCTGAAATTAAATGATTGAACTGAAAATTGAATTGAATAGGGTATTTGACTGAAAAATTCTAATTAGTCCGTCAGTTAGATTATCAAAAAATATTTGACCCGTATTATTTCTTTTGTTACGTAAACTAAAATTGACGAAGATACGACACTTTTAAAATTGGCAAAACGTCACAAGCAAATACAATTTTTACTTGCTTCTGACGTCACAAGCCCCTATTCTCGAGTTTTGATGCGTTTTATTTTTCCAAATATTCACAGATTTAACAAAAGAAAAAATACGTGTTCATTATTTTTCAAAACTCTGGCGGACTAATTAGATTTGCAATTTATTGATGCTGTCAACATGCCTAATGAATAGTACCACCCACGGAATAGAAAAAAACAAATGGATGTTCCACGCAGCTATAGCGCGTGTGTCACAATTATGCAAAGATAGTGACTAGTTCACACGATTAACTACTTCCTGTGACACGACGTCTCGAACTCATACGTAAAATAGTAGAATCATACCTTATTGTGCAATTTTAAAGTGTGAAAATGATATGAGGACGAAAAAGAGGTGTATTGTAGGATCAACTTTTTTCATCATCATCCTCTTAAGTGATTTCACCTTCTTTCTATTTATATTATACCTTTTTTTATCACAGGCCACACATCTTTTTCGAACACACTATATTCAAAGGAGGATGGGCATTTTGGTACTCATGTCCAATCAAAATGAATTTAACATCGTTGGATAGCTCTTTTCAAGAGTACAAAAAACTACTATGGCAACAAACCCGTATCAATTGTCCGTTTTGAAATATAGTCTTCAATTCTAGCAATTATTTTTGGTCAAAGTAATTTAGTTTGATGTAAAGAGTGCGTAGATTTCGGCTATTCGGGTCTTTTTGCACCCTGTATACTTACATACAATAAATGATAAAACTTACTTCGAACTTGTTTTATTTACCTAGGTAATGAAAAATATTAATAATAATTATTGTAATACCATGCCAAAATGGAGAAAAATGACAATAAAAGTATGTGTACTTAATAGGATGTACCAAAAATAAATAACTTTCAAGCAGGATTACTTCGATCGGACAGTGAATTGAGACTAGCGACATGGTTATTCTTAATCTACACAAAAATACCTTTCCAACGGTATACCATTCATTTCGATTGGTGCCAGTACCAGACTACATACATTTGTGCCCATCATCCTTTGAAAAGCTCTCGAAAAAGAAGCAAAGTTGCTTTTGCGGGCCATTCTAGAGGCGACGAGGAAAGTGAGCGGATTGATGTTAATTTGAAGGAGACTGTACTACTGAGCCTCCGACACTCCGACTTACTGCTGAGCCTAATTTACATAATTGGCTGTTCTTCTTTTACATAGAAGTTCCACTAATAAAGATGATATGAACAAATATGTGGCTTACCTGAACCTTCCACGCACTGCTCTCTGACCGCCACCGCGCTTACGAAAGCCGCGCAGCGCTCGGTCGCGCCACGCCAAGTTCGTTAAGTTATTGAACGATGCCGCTCTACTGTTGATGAAAGAACTACACTCAGCATTATAGGCATTTATAAGTGCTAACACAGTTAAAATAGATGGACTGGCCATATGCGCTGGGAAAGAACCAAAAAATGGTCCAAAATCCTAACAGAGTGGTCTCCCTGGGTAAATAAAAAAACGGAAAAGATGGGCCGATGAATTCAAAAGGATTGCCGCCCCACCGGTAAGAGAGGGAGAGAGAGCGAGAGAGAGGGAACTAGAGGAAGAGACAGATAGAGGGAGAGTGGGAGCTACAGAGAGACGGAAAGAGTAATTAGTCAAAAAAATACATTATTCTTATGTAAACTTTTGTTGGTAATAAAGGGTTTGAAATTGAGGGCCAAAACTGCGTTAAGCGGACGCCCGCGCGGTTCCATTCAAAAGTGGTCCGTGGCGGGGACACGCGCGGTCATACGTCGCGGGGAGGCGGGCCCTGCGCACGCGCAACTGTTCCCGCCTCCGTGCGACGGACGGCCGCGCAGGGGCTCGCGCGGTGCTTTAATAAACGGGCTTACTGGCTGTCGTATTTTTTTTGCTAGTCGTCGTTTTGCTGTATTACAATTAACTTCTCCATCGACACGACTGTACATGCACACCGTTAAAACTGAACTAGCGACACTGCGTAATTAAAATAATCCGGTCTCCGCGACGGGTACCCGCGACGGGGACCGCCGCGTTCCCACGGAGTCCACCCGTGTGACCACGCGCGTCTACACGCGTCGGGTGACCGTCGCGGACACCCGCTTAACGTAGTTTTGGCCCTAAAGGTTGCCAAACAGGCCAACTTTGAGGTTTAAGATGTGACTATATCTATTTCACAAACCTCAGGTTCCCATTGGATTGCCTCCAAGCCACTCTATTTTTTACACTCTGCTGGCTGAGGTTACCAAAACTGTTGGATCTCCTCAATCCTGGCAGGCTGCTCTCACTGCCAAAGCGTCTTAATCCACCTTGTTGAGAACCCAGCCGCTGCCTCATTGCTTGCTGCAAATTATTAGAAGAAATTATGTTTTGTATTGTTTGTAGACTTTTACGTACTGCCAATCAATAATTGGCAGTACGTAAAAGTCTCTCAGTGTCTCAAGACATAAGTCTTTGACCAGAGCGTGTTGCCACTGATTACATACGGCACTGAAACGTGTTCACTCACAATGGGCCTCATAAGAAGGCTCAAGCTCACCTAAAGGGCTATGGAGAGGGTTATGCTCAGAGTTACCCTGCGTAATCATATCAGAAATGATGAGATCCGCAGGAGAACCTAGGATCAAGGACATAGCTCGAAGAATTGCCAAACTTAAGTGGCAGTGGGCGGCACATTGCTCGCAGAACGAATGGCCGATGGGGCCGAAAGGTTCTGGAGTGGCGACCGCGTACCGGAAGACGCAGCGTGCGTAGGCCTCCCACAAGGTGGACCGATGATCTGGTGAAGGTCGCGGGAAACGGCTGGATGCGAGAAGCACAGGACCGGTCGATGTGGCGATGCTTGGGGGAGGCCAGGATGTCCAGCAGTGGACGTCTTTCGGCTGGATGATAATGATGATATAAAAGTCCGGCGCAAAGCAGTTTACTGTGTTCCGTCATGTGTATGTGAGAGCCAGAGGGGTATTAGGAAGGTATTAGTCCTTCTTTATCTCTGCAAATTGGATTTGTGTGCTTCATTTTAGACCCTGTCTTTTTTTTTTTTTTTAAACGTTGCCCCCTCTAATATTTCTCCTGTATTGTGGGTGTGTTTACAGACACAAATCTCACATACACAAACGCCCAGACCCGCAACAACCATCTGTAGGCCATGCAAATTTTTGTTCCGTGTGGGAATCGAACCCATGACCCGTAGCACAGATCCAATCGCTTAGCTACTGCAACAAACGTGTCGTCATGTCTGCACTTACAGAACGCATAAAATTTGAACATTGAGAGCCAATTTCAGACAGGCAATGTTATATTACGTGTATCAAATAACTTTGCCCCTCTGAAGGGACAGAACACTGAAAGCCTAGTTTCAGAGCAGCAAAGTTATTTTACGAGACTGTACCATCAATTGCGAGTAGGGTTAAACGTGGCCAAGTCAAAAAGTAATAAAAAATTAAATGAAGTTTGACAGCTTTTTGTAAATTTGCATGTCAAGTCGTACTAAAACAACACTTAGGAGGTAATTTCAAATGAGAGTTGTTAATAAATACACTTAATCTCTCAATCACCATAAACATAGACACAATAGATAAACAATAGCGGTGTCATCCTCAGAAGGCATGCCACAGCACACCAGTTAAACTAATTCCTGCCAAAATCTTGACTTGTCTGAACATAATTTGAAACATAAAGTAAATGTATAGGATAAGTATTAACATCACATTAGCATGTATTTCAGTACTGTACTGAAAATGTGAATAGAATAAGTGAAGTGCAAAAATCACCATGCTTTTAGTTAACAAAATGGTGATTAAACATTGTCAAGTAGTTTATAAAATGTATGTACATACAGAGTTACTGGTTATTAGTAATGATCCTGCAACAGGATTGTAGGAAATTTTATCCTCTATCTAATAAATCAGTAATGCATTATACAAAAGTTAACCATTTCCAAGATATTATTTTAAAGTAACCAACCTCTCAAGTGAAAATGCTTGTATTTCTTTTTAATTACCGGTGTATTATGTACATAGAGTATAATAAATAAAATAAATAAACCTCTCTCTTTAAGTGATTGTAAACCGGATTTACCGACGCAATAGATAAACAATAGATGCCACCACTTATCAGCGGCGCTGGGACTAGCAGATTCAAAAGTATATCTCGAAAATGGTTCATTTTGCATAAACTATTTCAAAGTTATAGATAGTGGATAACATGTCCTGTAACCCTGTGATGGGATTATGACCAATAACCAGTAACTTTAAACATTCAGTTGTACATACATGGTTAAATTGTTTTAGTTCAGAAACAGTTGTCTCTCTACAATATGGCCGATTTATCTTGGCGAGTCTGAAGTTAGTTGTTTGGCTGCGCAATGAATCTTTTAGAAACAAAATTGTCTACTAATCAGCTAACTTCAGACTCACCAAGATACGTCGGCCGTATTGTACATCATATTGTTAAGATACAGGAAAATCTAAGCCGTAAAAGAGTAATGTAAAACCAAAATACTTTGTAACCATTGAACTTATCACAAAAATGTGTGTTATCCTTGCTGTCTACATGTGATGTCAACATTAAAAAATATGGTTGCTGTGAAGATGTGTTTATCTAGCATAAACTCTGATCTTACTGAGGTACATCATAAAGAATAAGGTTTATTACTGACAACAACTATAAAATTACCTGTACCATCTGGAAATCAAGGCTCTATGAGCAAAATTATTATTTCAAGTACACCCCTTATCCTAGACTCCAAAATTCGACTTATTCCGTTGACTTTTGACGGAAACTTCGTTGTACTTGCTATTAACAGAAGTTGTAAGTATATTTACCCGTTTCGCCTGCTGTTCCAGTCGCCGGGCAACCTGTTCAATCAACCGGTTGCTGTGGTTATAATTTTGGTTTATTATAGACCCCATGGACGCGCGTCTCTTCCTCTGTATAGGAACACGGTCGTGGGCTGCACTCGTCAACAACGTAAAACGCTCGTTGAGGCTCAGCCCCGTCGATTGAAGACCAAAAACTTTCTCTATTACCATCTTTTCGAAACTGTCGGTACTAGCAAAACAAAAATAACCTCAACAGTCGCACAAAATCGAACGAACATTAATTAGCATTAATGTACAACAATCGCCATGACATTAAAATGATAAAACTTGCACCATATTCAGCGTAATTTGATACAAATATTTAGAAATGAGTAAAGCGAAAATTTTCTCTGACGCTTGACTCGCGCGCGACGTATATTTTTTTTATCTGTGCTAGGTGTTGCCGGTCTTATCGAAGTTGAAAAAATCACGAGAAAGTTGTAAAAATCAAAGAAAGTCGTAAATTGGCCATAAAAGTAAGTATTTTGTACAAATTCAAGTCTTTGAACTGGCGCGAAAAATGAGCAGATTAAAAGGAGTTCGTGAAGGAGAATTGATAAAACTTTTATCGCCAATAACACGCCCATGCCGCGATGCCGGTGCCGCGCCGCGCCTTTGCTTTGTAATGTAAATAGTCCCCCTAAGGATTCATGATTTCACTACGAGTACCGAACTCTACGAGTTTGTCTTATCTAGCCTAACCTAGCCCTTTTTCCCATGCCTTAATGCCATGTGGTCAAACTGTATTAATCGGGACACGGAAACACACGCGGAAACAAAACCAAGGAAGAAAATATATTCCTACGTGTAAAGAAACGTAACTGCTTTGACATTGACACTTTGACAGTGACATTTCAAATCCATTTCCATTCGTCACGTCAACGTCAATCTCAATACTACTTTCGGCTACTTGTTTGATTTCGAAATGATTTCATAATAATTTCAAACAAAAAAGTGAAACAAAACTGCAACAAATATACTTTAATGGTAAGAGAGCTTTGATATAACAGAAAAACTGGATAATTTCTAGTAGTTTTGTGTCAGCATGTGCGTAACTAAGTGTTGTTTATGTTATAGGTCACAAAAGGTTACGTATAGTTCGGTAGTCATGCTGGAGGTGCTTATAAGCGGCTGTCGCAAGGACTGGCGACTCATTTCGATCCAACCACCAATGTTGGAAGATAGCAACGGAACGCCAGTCGACGAGTTCGATTGTAGCGATATGGACGCCTGCTATGAAACATTTGATAAAGATGGGTATGTGTTTATTTAATTTTTCGTAATTATTTTCAGGTGAAATATACTGACGACTTGTCCTAAAAGTTTCCTATATTTCTCAGGCCTTTACAGTAATTTTAAGGAGGTCTTAACACAAAGTTTTTATAGAAGAAAGCAGGAAAACTTAACTTTGTTTATTATGAATGAAAGTTTATGCTTTACTTGTTTATTTCGGTTCTTAATTTAAACTTTAAATACTGGTTGATGAATGAAAGTAGAATTATTTGTTGTTTCTCTATGATTATTATATAAACTTTTAATTTATATTTTTAAATTAACTTCGAGTCAACAAAGTTACTTTTTGAAATTTATTGCTAATCGTTTAAAGTGTATGAAGGAATAATGAGCAATTCTGCTGAATTTTAAAATAGATAATTCCCAGTTTGTCTTGAAAAATAAAATAATATAATTATAATAGTGTTAATGTGTAGTGTGTGTTTATTTGAATTAATTTGCAATGCAAATTAACTTTTATGTGCAAATGAAGAACAATTTAATGAGAGACTGAATTAGTTGTATCTATATTAATTACTCAAGTACTGTAATTATAGACACAATTGCTAAACAATGGAGGTGTCGTCCTGGGACGACATGCAGGGCGCAACCGGTTAAATTAACATGTGGTTATTTTAATTAGTTAAGACAATTCAAAGATATATTTTAATTCTGCCTAGTCTCTATTCAAATAGTATAATGCCACTAATTTACAGGACTCAAATAACAAATCAGATTGTTTTATTTTTTATTGTCAGTCAGTTTTTTTACCACAGTTTCATAGGATAGTAAAAATACCATAGATTTTACTTTTTCTTTAATGCATATTATTACACCTGTAATATCTGTATTTTACGAAGAGATAGCTTGGCCTGTTGTGCCCATATTTTTCTTTTACTCTGAATCAGATTATTTTTTATTTATTAGTCTAGAGTGTTTTTTTATCCTATCAAAGAAACCATAAAGTGAACATATTAAAAACTTTGCATTACTTTCACCTAATTTGCATAACATGTTTTAAACTAAAAAAGAAAAAAAAATCGGCTAGACATTGAATTCTTGCGACTACCTACTGTGAAATAATATCTTGGCAATTGGCGACACTGCAAGATTGCAGCAGTTGTTGCACTGTGTTGAGCTATATAATCGGCAATTTGGCGGCTATACAATTGCAGCAAGAAATTGACAAAAAACCAGCCCGTTTAAGAGCACCTTAAGGCAACACATAAGCAATTTGTGTTATAGGTGGCGTTAACCATTTTTCATCAGGTATGCAGTACCTAAAGCCGTCGACCTGTTTGCCAAACAATAACATTAAAAAAAAAAGATAGTCGCCACGCACAGGTGATCTCGAACAAAAACAATACCCTCACAGATTGCACGCGTTTTATCAATATTTTTGTCACGGTCGGTGTCTCTGTGTGCGCAACCTCGTTAACACGTATTTTATGGACGGTGCACCTCAACAAGATAAATTTTAATTGATACTCTTCGATTCGGCTCTATCTTCATTTACGTAAAAAAACACACCGTGTCAAAACGCAGGTGGACTTCGTTATTATAATTTGCAATACTTTTTAAAGTACCCGCAACACACCATGCTGAAATTGCGTTGCGTCTTGCCGATATAAAATTACTTCGCATCTTGCCGATATAAAATTACATCGCATCTTGCCGATATAAAATTACGTTGCGTCTTTTCGATATTCAAATTACGTCGCATCTTGCTGATATAAAAATAGAGTCCCGTACGGTATATAGAATTACCCTTGAACGATATAATTGTTAACAGAAAGCATGGTTCACCGTTGTACGGTAATACGAAAAAACTATTAGTCGATACCATTATTTACAGACAGCACGTTTCGCCGAAAAACGCTACAACGAATGAATGATTGGCCGATACTAAGATTTGCCGATGTCATGGTTCGCCGGAACACGCTTGAACTTGAACACGCTTGAACAGGCGTCGATTAAATTGCATTAATTAACTTCTATTACCATGCGGTTACCTTGACTCCAAATCAAAGTTGCGACAAACAAATACACGACACATGTTAGGGCGACAGTAGGATATGGCGACCATCAGTGGTGCGACAGCACATCAGCTCGACGTACGTTAGCGCGACACAACTTTCGCTCGACAAACTAAAGGCTTCTACAAACAGACGCGATGTCGCCTAAAAGATTCTGGGGCCAAGGTCGATGGAGCCCTGCCGGGCGGGGCTCCTATTTCTGTTTGCAGGGTTTAAAGTAACTCAAACTCAAACTCAACTCAAAACTCGTTTATTCAAAGTAGACTAGTATTACTTAGTTCTTTTTGAACGTCACATTTTGGTAGTTACATTTGACTGCACCCCCAAAGCTCCCACCCTTCACCGCTTCCTAGTGTTTATGCTGTGAAGAAGAAACGGCGCAACAAACTCCCCAGCAACACAGTTCAGTCTGTCAAGTGAATATTTAAATGAGTCTATACACAAAAAAGTAAAATATTAATTACATTGATTAAATTATGCAAGTTGATGATGGTAAACAAAATATTTACCTAGAACAATTCTGGATGAATTGAAAACAAAAGTAAAAGTATCTAAATATAGATAATTCAACATAATATAAACATACAATTATATACCTACACTCAATATATATAGACTCTATATATTCCAATACATTATTATTACTACAGTTAATGTGAGAATAATGTAGGTCAATGTCAGTAGTACAAGAATAACAATGAGAAATTGCCTTAATGTTGTCATAGCATGTAAGAGCTGACCAGTCCCGACAGACAGCACCCGTTCACGAGCATGACGAGCGCATCAGCATCGCTTAACTCAACCATATTGTAGGGAACTTAACAACCCAATACACAACGCCACCGTCAGCAGGACATTTTAGTGAGCATGACAGCCTCAACTGCCAGACAACAGTCAGGTTTATGTAGGAATACACAAAAAAAACATACTAAGCATGACAATAATGGCTACATGATACTCACATTTTACATTTTGTAATTATTACAATTGTTAATAGCTTGATGCCATGGGCATTACTAAAAAGAAAACTGATACTACCTATATCAGAATCAAAGAATAAAATTATAATACAATATATAATGAGTAGGTAAAAAAAAAGATACCTACAGTTAGATGTTAAAAATTAAAAATTTAAGGACCTACGCATGAAGGATTAAACAGACAATTAAGGAGTGCCAGTGGGTCGCAGTGTGCAGTTGGGAATCGTATTCCAGACATTTTTATCTTCAATGTACTGGTTTATATTGTAATATGCTCTTGACATTAAGGCTGAGATCTATAAACCCAACTTGGACTTTGCTCAGACATTACTTTAGACTTATGACAATGTCAGTATTTATAGAGCCGTCTTTGAATTCATCTGAGTGCGTGCTTAGCAAATGCTTAGCAAAGTCTAAGTTCACAAAATCGACGACTTAGCAAATACTTAGGCAACTATTATCCTAACAAAAAATAATGGTACAAACTTTACTTCACCATCATTATATTTACACAACTTTTTAATTTTTTAGTATTATCAAGTGAACTCAACTCAGTAATACCAGATTAGAAAAGATTTCCTTGATGTTGATAACTAATTCTGAATTAGTTAAGATAAAATCAATTAGGTATTATTACATTACATAAAAATGTTTTTCTAAGTTTAAAATGTACAAAAATGAATTAAAATTACTTTTTTTCGACAAAAGCAGCCAGATATCAAAACGATGCGATCCGTTTCAATGAAAATAAAATTGTGTTCGTTTAAAAAAAAAAAAAACACTTATAAGCATGCTAATTTCTGCTTATTCTTATAATAATAATACATAGAAGAAATATGAGCATAGTTCTACATTATTTACATATTAATATTGTTAAACTTTATGAAGAAAAATCAAGAATGTAATGCTTGAAACGAAACATTAACTTGTATTTTGACATCAACCGTCTTAGCGTATGCTTAGCCTAAGCTCAGCATAGTCTCAACGTGATACGTCTATAAATTCCAAATCTAAGATTATGCTAAGCATACACTTAGCAAAGTATTACGTAAGTAAAGTCTGAGCAAAGTCTAAGCTAAGTCCAAGTTGGATCTATAGATCTCAGCCTAAGACACGCTTTACCAAAGACTTGAATTTCATGTAAGGCAATTCAGTAATACAAGATGGAATTTTATTATAGAACCTAATACTATTCCCCAAAAAAGACTTACTAGTCTTGCAAAGTCTAAAACCAGGAACTACAAGTTTATGCTTATTTCGAGTATTCAAGCTGTGTGTCTCACTTTTCTTACTGTAACTCGCTATGTTTTTACGGACGTACAGGATATTTTGGTAAATGTACAAAGATGGTAAAGTAAGTATATTGATCTCCTTAAATCGTTCACGAAGAGACTCTAATAACCTAACACGAAGGGGACGACGGGGGCTCCGTTCGCTCGCTTTGCTTGCTCACTTTAGCCCCGTCATCCCCTCCGAACCTAACCTATCCGTGTCGGGGTGCTTGAAAGTCCCGAGCTCGCTTCGCTCGTTCTTAATGCATGTTAACAAAAAGCACGCGGGCGATATGGCGTCTGTTTGTAGAAGCCTTTAGTTTGTCGAGCGAAAGTTGTGTCGCGCTAACGTACGTCGAGCTGATGTGCTGTCGCACCACTGATGGTCGACATATCCTACTATATGTGTGTTTGTTTGTCGCAACTTTGATATGGAGTCAAGATAACCGCATGGTAATAGAAGTTAATGCAATTTAATCGATGCCTGTTCAAGCGTGTTCAAGTTCAAGCGTGTTCCGGCAAACCATGATATCGGCAAATCTTAGTATCGGCCAATCATTCATTCGTTGTAGCGTTTTTCGGCGAAACGTGCTGTCTGTAAATAATGGTATCGACTAATAGTTTTTTCGTATTACCGTTCAACGGTGAACCATGCTTTCTGTTAACAATTATATCGTTCAAGGGTAATTCTATATACCTACCGTACGGGACTCATAAAAATACGTCGCATCTTGCCCATATTAAATTACGTCGCACATTGCCTAAATAAAATTACATTGTATCTTGCCGAAATAATATTAAATCGCGTCTTGCCGGTATAAATAACATTGCAAGCGTATAATAATTACACCGAACGTAATTTAGCATAGTCTGACATTGTTGAAACCCTTATCGCTAAGAGTAATAAAATGCCGCAACAGCCATTTTTTGTTCTTTACCGTGCAGACATTCTCCAGGATAAGGGAAGCTCAACCTTTCCTCTTTCTCCATAGATAGGAATCTAACCTTTTCTCCTTCCTCAGAGACGGGAAGCTGAACCTGGACGAGTTCCGGGTGATCTGCAAGGCTTTGTTCCGTAACGACAAGGGTCACATCTACCCGCTGTCGGAGGAGAGAGCTCGCCACATCTTCCAGGTGTTCGATAAAAATGGCGATGGGTTCATTGATAAGGAGGAGTTTACATTCTGCTGGAACCATTGGATTAAAGTGGTGAGTTTACGGCGATATTTTTGGTTTTAATTAAGTCTTTTTTTTTCTGAAATAGACCAATTAATTGTTTTGGCTGTCGCTGATTTTAGATATTTAATTATAATTAGCTTGAGCCGCTCTTTGCGTAACAATGAGCAGATTTTTTGGATGATAACTTTCGTGCGACACATTCATATTTGTGATTAGTTACAGTCGCTTGCATTTTTCGGGATTGCCCGACTAGTTTCGGACCCAAACGACAAAAATCTGTTCGACTCGCGACCTCGCCGCGTGTTCAGCTCATGATTAAGGGCTCCGTTTGGGTCCGAAATTAATCGGGCAATCCTGAAAAAAGCACGTGAGTAAACCGTAACTAATCATAAATATGAACGAACGGAATAATTAGTAAGTTACCCCGAGTGGGGTTGGGCTAGAATATAAAATTACCTCACCGCACGCTGCGAATCGATGCGCGTTGAAAGATTCATCACAGCCCAACACGCTTGGTGGTGGGGTCTTTACGGCCCGCCGGGCTAACTACCACTTGAACATTAATGCCTGTCTAAAATAAATTGTTGCCAAACGCAATCGAACCACAACCGTCAGTCAGTTTTTGTTTTCGAAAACTTTCAAAATGATTGATTTTGTTTTTTGTGTCAAACAATAAGACAGCTTTTGAAATTGAGAACTGTCTGAATGAACGGTTCGGTCTTGGTTCGGTTGTGATTTATCAAGATTTATTTTAGGAGAATTGGGCCCCAGGTGCGACTACAGTCAAACGCGACCAAGCCACAGAATTCAATAATAATAATAATCTTTATTGTTCAAACCAAATACACTTACATTTGGTACTAACATCAACACTAGGATTCCCTGTGTCGTGAAAGCTAGGCAAAACGAATACACATACATATTATTAAGAAAATACAATATAAAAATTACAACTAACATAAAAATACTATACATAAACAATAGAATATAAACACTAATTCACACGATTAGTCGACGTCGTATGTTGCGCATCGTCGGCCTCGGTATCGCCGAAAAAGTAAAGAATAAAAAAACATTACTTTTATTGAGTGTTATACTCATTTCCCCCTAAGATGAGTCCTGACAGCTCGGTCATTTCGTAAATTGTAGCCTGCTGTCGAAAAAACGTAACAGACATCATCAAAAACCGTAAAATAGTTATTATATATTAGAATCCACGCTTTGTTTTTTAAAAATATTTGATATTCTTTATATGGTAACATTTTGAAGAGAAACATCACTAATCAACTTACGGTGAAAAGGTGTTTCATTAATTTTTTTGTTCGTAGATCGTACGTCCGGTAAGCGCCTTCCTGATAGTGGACGTCCAAAACGACTTCATCTCGGGCACCCTCAACATCAGCAAGTGCAACGCGCAACAAGATGGGAGAGAGGTAAGTCGCATTATATTAGGCTCCTTTCACATCGTTACGAGACGGGAACTTAGCGCGGAGTGTGACGCGGGGCGTGAAGCTGACTATTCAAACATATGATGATGTATATAGAGACGCCATTTTCCGCGCGTATTGCTTGAGTTGTAGTTGCATATATGACAGTACGCGGCGCAAAAGAAGGCGGAGTGTGTGAAGGATCACGCGTCTCCACAAACAAGGCGTAAAGCTGTGTGGTTTGTGATGAAGCTATCACCTTACTGGGGAGATTCAGCTTAACGGGGTTTCCGTGACGGATATTGGAGGGGTCACAGGTCTCGGGTGGGTGACTATGAGTCACCCACCCGAGACCTGTGTTTGACTATACACACCAAGCCAAGGAACGTTAGTCATTTGTTGAATTTTTTATAATAAAGGTATTCTGTTTAGGAAGCTTGGCGTAGTGTATGTACGTAGGTGCCATAACAAACGCGACATAACCCCGAACAGATATGGACCTATATACGTGATAGCTTTATCAAGCGTGGTGGTTTTGCCAACATTGCACCGCTGCTGAGTTGTGATAGCTTAGCGGTTAAACGCTTGCTATGCAGGACAGGAAGTAGGAGTGGGTTGTAACAGGTAAAATCTCGTATCGCACCCTTAAAACATAAGTGGCGCTATACAAAAATGTTAATTTTACAGTATGGCCGTTTTAAGGTTTTTAAAGTATTGTATAAGTGATATGGAACCAAAAAAATGTAAATAAAGCTTCGTGATCGGCTTAAAATAACAGTTTAACTAGCGCTGTTTCAGAATTTAGTGGCATACAATAAAATTATGGATTATTTATCAATGGAGAAGCATTTAAAAAAAAAGTTTTGCATAGTGTCGGTTATAGTTTCATAGTTATTCCAAACATTTTGCTTAAGACCTCTAAGTTGTTATTTTACCTACATTGTAATGATAAAAAAGAGACAAATAAAACAATATGATCACTGAAATTATAAAGAATACTATTTATTTGGCATGCGCTCACAGTTTTAGGTCAAAACTACCACAAATATTCACAATAACGAATCTGTCTAAATCTAGTTAAAGGTATATCAAACCACATTATATTAAAATCTTGTTCTTAGTACTTACTAATCAATACAAATTTATACTCTAACTTTTGGTTATACAGCTGTTGCAATTCTTGAGCCCTCTGGTTCCTTGCACTGACTCTTTTAGATCCCAGGTCAAGTTCTTTGAAATCATCAAAGTAGGATGTTTTGTAAAAAATGAAAGCAAATTTATTTAATAAGTGGCACTTTAAACAATGTGCCAGTTTTTAACTCACCCCGACAAGGGTTCCGCTCGGTGACTTGTCGCGATCTGGCATAGTGACGGTTTATTACTTACCGACCGCACAAGTTGTTACAAATTCATAAGTGACACTAGTGACATCTAGCGAAAAATAAGGGCATTAGAGCTATAGGGGTCTTTGCGTTAGGCGCGTTTCGTTTTATGCATTTTGACTGTATACTTAATTAAAAAATAGCATTTTTTGTATAGCGCCACTTATGTTTTAAGGGTGCGGTATCTGTTACGCCTCTTCCTGTTCCACGTAAATAACAGGTCTAAAAACCTGTTACAAAATAACAGTCTGTTATTTCATACTATGTGGGAACAAACTATTGTGTGTTCTCTGTTGCCACAGATATTTAATAAACGTTTAACCTGTTTACTGTAACAGCTTTTCTTACATGGTGCACGTTGGTACTTCTCTTTCTAAACAAGGTGTTAAACCTATGCGAGAAAAGGAAAGGGCTTGTGACAATTGTAACAGGGTGTCACAATGTAACACGTAACATTTTTATCATAATCTAACTAAGGTAACTCTCAGCATGAATAGAGAAAAGCTTGTGACTGTCGTGTATTTTCGTGTATGTCGGATTTTTTATCTTGTGGAACAGGAACTGTTTTTTCAGTTTGTCACAGTTACAGTTTGCTATTTTATGATAAGTACTTGTTATATTTACCTGTTACGATAGGTAAATACGCCTCACTCCTAGCAGGAAGATTCAGCTCGATTCCGCCCGGGGCGCCACCGACTTTCAAATCATTCGAAATGGTTTTCGGTGGTGTCTGTAGTTCGCCAACCCGCACCAGGCCAGCGAGGTGACCTAACGCCTCATGCCTTCTCATTCTGAGCTCGAGCCCAACAGTGGGACAGCAATGTGCTGATGATGCACGGCTGCTAGTAGCTGTAATAGGGGATTTACACGGCTAGGCCGCACGGCGAAAATCAACCGTCTAAATGACAATTCGACTAGGCCGCAAGTGACTAAAATCGCAAGCCCCAAAGATGGGTGCCATCCGATTTTTGCCGTGCGGCGATAAGCCGCATGCGGCGGGTAATTAAAATCGCCCGTCGCATAGCGTGTGTTTTGCGCTGTGTTGTTCCGCTCGAAATGAACAAGTCGCATGCGATTTTTGTCTTTTGATTCGATTTTTACAAGCCATGCGACTGGTGACTTGCCGCACGGCAAAAACTACCCGTGTAAATCCCCCATAAGGTCCACCTTTATAACGGCTTGTTATGATGTAGGAAAAACAAAAACCACCGTTACTTGCAATTTTCGTATCTAAAAATAAATCAAACATTATCAATTGAAACGGTATTGTGTTTTACGATTATATTTACAAATTCGATTGCCCGATACGAATTGATAACTTATCTGCGAGTAGATTCGAAGTAGTACTACTCATTCTTTAGTGTGATTATATTATCTAGGGGCCTACTCCCTAAGTCCGTCAACGAAATTAATTGCCCGTCCGAAAGTAGCCCGAAACGTAGGAGTGAACAAAACAAGTCTCAAGTTCAACTTTTCGGACGGGCATAAACACATCGGTAGTAGGGACAACTGTCAAATCGTGTTGTCATTCATTCTTAGTTCGGGCCTCAAAATAATCGTATGTCCGTAGGTGATAGGGAGTAGGAAACGCTCGTAACTAAGGCCGAAACCACGGACTTCGTGCTTAGGGAGTGGACCCCCTAAACCAGTCTTTCCCAAACGATATGTCGGGACCCACTGGTGGGTCGCAAGCGCAGATTGGGTGGGCCCTGAAACTGATAGGACGACAGTCGCAACACGTTGGCCGGGCTGTATCTGATTTTTAGGGTTCCGTACCAAAATAGTAAAAAAAGGAATCCTTATTTTCATTTGTGCGGTATAGTTTTTGACTTATGCTGAAAAGGAGATCATTCAAGCTGTATACATTTTTGGGCTATATCTGAAAGTGTAATTGCCGGCCAAACAAAAATTTTGTTATAATCCTTTGGAATGTCTTATTCTGTTCATTTGTTACTATGGGACCAAATCTGTAGGGTCATTCTCCGCCAAGTTACATGGGTTCGAAAAAATCAATTTTTCATACTGTTTAGATAAAGGCATAACAGTGATGTAATAAACATTATTGACTTTTATACAGGGAAACATCATCATGAACATGTTGTATTATGTCCCTGAAGAGATCAAAAGAGACTAGAGCTACTCTTCCGGACCAACTGAGGTTGGAGTACTAGAAACGTCAGAAATCGCAACTTTTTTGAGATGGGGTAGTAATAAGGACAGCTACCTTAATCGTTCTGGCTATAGGAAAATTTTCTTAAGAGTTTGTCCATAATTTTTGAGAATATTTCGAACTGCATTCTGCATGGTATAAAGACGGCGGTTACCGATTGTGAACTACATAAAAAAAATGTCAACATGTTCTTCTAAGTGACTCTCCAAGCCAATTTTATCAATGAACATTTCTTAAAGACCGGAAGGAATTAGGCTAAGCATATGCTAGGATGCAGGTGACGCAGCGCAGCACAGTACAGATTTTGCAGGGCAGGGCAGGCGAGGCAGACATAGACCACGACTGCATGCTGCGACGCAGCTCGAAGACACATTCGACGTTTAACTAGTACAAAGAATAGACGTGTTCGAGTTGACGAGCAATTTTAATGTTTTTTTTAATAGTCTGGATGATTAGTATCATACAAACAAGGTTCACTACGCATTAATTCAATTAAATGTTCTGTCATTGCAATAAAATTAGAATTAGCGGTAAAAAACACGTGTCGACATGCACACGTCGCACAGAAATCAGCAGCTCTTAGTACGTTCATACATTACAAAATCTGCTCTGCTCTGCGCTGCGTGCACCTGCGTCACCTGCGTCTCAGCGTACGCTTAGCCATAAACGTCTACTACAAAGACTACACTATTGAGTCTACCTAAGCTTCATTATTGCTTAACCTATTACCGTCGGTAAGATATAAGAACCCGGAAATATCACATAACTTCCGACTATCTGACGCGTTCTGTGAAACGAAGGAAGCTTTCCTAAAGACACGCGCTATTTTGACCATGAAATAGCGGTTGTATACCATATTAAGGCCTCACGGCTCATTATTTGCCCGCAGGTAGATGTTAGTTCGTTCGTGCCTACCCTCCATATCGACAGCATTAGCATACCGGGTACCGCTTATCGAAAAATGATACCATGATGTATAACCGGCGGAAAAATCACGGAAACTAACGGATACAGTCAAGTTTAGAACACAAATCATGATGTAATGAACGTTTTTGTTTGATAAGTAGAGGTTTATTTGCATGTTAAGGGCTTGCGCAGACGAGGGACAATAGCGGACAACCACAGTGTACCTACTTACTACATACAGTGGGTCAACGACCATACATTTGACAGGTCCTATGAAATGTCAAAATTATGCAGGGGCGGAGGTTATGTCCCAAGTATGCAGGTATGGCTACTCGGGACATAACCTCCGCCCCTTCACCCCGCAACCCCCCGCACGATTGCTCTGTGACAATGTTCTACGTTGACCGACTGTAAGGAGTAAGATATAGGTAGACTGTGGTACTACCATAAGGTTGCACTTTGTCCGCGCAATACCCCTTGTCGCCTGGAGGTATACGCGGACAAAGTTCAACCTAATGACAGTAATAATAAGAGCTCACCGCGGATATTTTGTCCGCCATCGTCCCTCGTCTGCGCAAGCCCTTAAAGGTAAAGCCTCGTATTCACTATACAGGATGTAAAGGAATTCGTGTAATTCCTTAAAACCATATGATCTGCTACTGGTGTAGATTGACCCCGCACGGGAAATAGACTACTTAATTAAAAAAAAAACTTTTTTTCATTACTCATACATGGAAAGTAGGTCTGAAGTTGCCTGAGGAGCGGGTTGAAAGTAATAACTAATAGGTACTTTTCAGCCCTAGGAAGAATCGTTTTCAACTGACAGCTGGCAAATTATTAAAAAAAAACTAGTTCTATTTTCACATTTCTATTGAACCATGTTCCAACTTTCTATACAGCCACTCAATTACAGCGCGACGTAAAGTTGTAATAACATAAAGTTAAGTATTAATTAAATAATTTATTTTTTTAAACGGCTTTATTATAATTTAGTTTTAACTATTTCTTTAAAATAACATAGATTTGGGCAAAATATTTACAATTTTTTCAATGATGGAAATGAAAAATAATGGCTGAGTAGCTGGCCGGCCATTTTTTCTTCCTAATAAGGATTCAGTAAAAAATAAGTTTTCTTTTTTTGCAAAAAATAATTTTGTGAGATTGAACATTTCGATGCCACGCATACCTAAATGAATGAAAGCACGGTGACGCGGCTGGCGGGCACGACTAACGCGATATCGCCCTTTGCAGTAAGTTAACTCGGGGCTCTAAAATGACTCAGAAATAGAAAACTAAGATTTTATTTTGAATATTTTTTTCAGTTCATTTTCAAAAATTCCCTATTAGGGTTAATCTGTGTCACCAGTAAATCACGCGGTTTGAAGGAATTACACGAATTTGTTTACACCCTGTAGTTGGACTCTTCAGTAATTTGACAGCAAAATAATGTTGCCATACTAAAACTAATAGCGTTGGGGTAGTGAACGATTTTGCGAAAAGAACGAATGAGTTTTTTTTTCAATTTAAATAAATGTCTACAAACTCGTTCACAATATAAGAACAATGGTGGAAGAGGTATACATAAAGTAAAGTTAAAGTTAAAGTATCGGTCACTAATTACCAGTCACCCTATATAGGGTGACTGGTAATTAGTGACCGATACTTCACTTCAAAAATCTCAAAAAAAAATCTCTAAAATCTATCTATCCCCAGTAACGATCAGCTGTGTTTA
This sequence comes from Amphipyra tragopoginis, assembly GCA_905220435.1. Lineage (NCBI taxonomy): Eukaryota > Metazoa > Arthropoda > Insecta > Lepidoptera > Noctuidae > Amphipyra > Amphipyra tragopoginis. The sequence goes on from HG992013.1 coordinate 23,091,265, forward strand.
CATTTTAGGTCATATTTGGGGTCATGAATTAGAAGCACCATTTTCTGAATTTGTAACTAAAGCAGGTATGAAGAATTTTTGAAAAAACTAAAATATAAATCATTTTATTTGCTTTTTTTTTATCGAATTTTGATATTTTAACACTTGCTTTCAAACAGTCATCAGCGATACTATAAGTGGGCTTCGGATTAGTACCCCCTTTCCGACTAACCTTGTATATCGTGTTTTCATCGTCAAGTTATTCATTCAATTTCGTTCATTCTTTTTTCACCTCACTACCTTTTTGTCAAAAACTGGTAGAGTGCGCGCAAGATAACTCTGCGCGCGACTGAGGGCGTGCTAAACGTTGCCTTGAGCGCAAAAGTTCAAATTACCGCTTTTAAAGCTTAACTTTTTTATCGCTAAACATAATTTTCCCGTTAAATATTCCTACAATCAGGTAGTTCTACTATCAAAATTGATAAAACGGCACACACTTTGGTGGACCATGATTAGTTCCGATTTCGGCCGCGCGCAGACTTATCTTGCGCGCACTCTATCGCTCCAACTGTCAAATTACTGCATCAAATTAAAAGTCCAATAAGGCTACAATTGACGCGCAATGTTTGTCCAATGTCGCAATGGTTGAATGTCCATGATTGTACTCCAATGATGCAGACGTGGATAGTCCGCGGTTGGTGCCCATCCTATTTTAGATTAAAGTTCTCAAAGGGGCATCTGCGCGTTGGACCTTTGTCCCCCGTATGCCTTCCAAAGGACCGGACTTCTTCCGGACGGAAGATGAGCCGTGAGTTCCAGAGATACATAGAATAAAAAAAACTTAGGTAAAGGGAATTTTTCCTTCACTGATAGAGTGGGTTTTTGTCTCCCCCAGGGTTTTGGAAAAAAACTGTTTTTATTTTTTTATTTTATGAAACAAACAGTTCAAATTGTTTTAAACGAGTGTTTTTTTTGTTCCTTTTAGTTTAGGGCATTATTTCAAATTAATTCAACCTATACCCCCATATTACAAAAGATGGTTTAAACCAAGACTACGGTAAACCCGGCTTTAAAATATACCCATCACTTTCTTATGTCATATAACAAAAAGAGGCTATTTTAAAACCTAGGTTTTTCTTAGACCATCCTTTGTAATAAGGGGGATAATGTTTCATTTCTAGACTAGATCTTTTCAAATTCGCCATAGTAAATTAAATATTTACAAAAAACGATCAATGGATAAACATTTATTTTATGTTGCGTATCTCTAATCAATACTGAAAGCTTTACCACAGAATAAATAGTACAAGTAGTTTTACATTCACTCTGTATGTTCTAACTAATATTAATTTTTAAATTGGGCGACATTGGGACTTTCCTAGCGGGATTATACCGGCGGGGACCTATGAGCTATGAATTCTATTCTATGAATAGGGGAAACACTCCTAAATATTAATTTTATATCCATTCATTCGCCATGAAAAGTAGTTTTAAAGCTTGTTTTTTTCTTTTTTTTATACAATGCTTAAAACTTGTTATAATCTGTGTTTTTAAACGTGTGATAAAAAACAAGGTTTAAATTCAAACTGTTTGAAACATGTGTTTTAAAACAACTTGTTTTAATCATGCCAACCCTGATCTCCCCAATCCGCAACTTTAAGGAAACTAAGTTTTCACAGTAAGATTTTATCAGATGACAGGTAAACGCTTCTGTCGATGTAACTGATATCATATTATCATCCCTTATTCGCGTGTTGTGATACTTACGGAAAGATATGAGGTCTATTCTTAGAAGGGAACTACACGGCATGTATAAATTATTATTATTAGGCACCCACATATTCTGTTTCCTTGACTTGAATGCGTAGTCAACGTAGAACTATTTACGTAGAGCCAGACCTCCTAATAAATTCGACATTTTCATTCATTCACCTCATATTAAATTGTCATAAATCTGACGCATATTATAATTGCAAAATTATGATCAATCAATCAACTAGCAGTAGAACACTGGACAAAGTTATTGAAGTAAATCATCTCTCGTGTTGGCACGAGCTATCTACTTAATAAAACTATTACGAGAATAAAAGTAGGAAAACATTAGCCAGTCAGCAAGGTAGGTAGCCGGGCTGTTGCCCAGGGTGCGCCAGACGTGACCCGTCGCCCGACTAGTAACAGGCCCGAGAAGGCGAGGCGGCGCGTAGTGTTCCGTGCGCGCCTCTCAGGAGGACGTGGGGCAAGGCCCCACAGAAGGATAGGTCTGCCAGGGGCTGGCGGACCGAGGCCTGCCGGGGTCGCGGTGCGTGCAGCTGTGAATCCCGTGACCCCGACCAAGGGTCAGGAGAAGGAACACCGTGGGTTTTTAGCCGGTAAGAGTCCGGCATACCCCTTCGCTTTCCCCGAAAACAAAACTGGAAAGAGTAAAATAATTAGCAGATCATAAAATTTACAATTTCAGAAGTCAATGCTTATCGACGTTGAACCAAAATGAATTTTATCTCGTCACATGGGGAAAAATACTGAAACCATTAAAAAAGCTCCCAGGCGAACCGTATAGACCCTACCACCAAGTGGGCTGGGTTTTGTTGAATTTTTTATCACGCGTCTATTCCCAGCATGCTGTGAAGAATGGTATGTGCGACAGTGCGCTTTCATGTTCATCTTGCGCTTTCAACTTTCAATTCTTCTTGCGTCAAGCGCACTCAATATTGATTGCCATAAGAAGCATGCAGCTTATCGTCTACACCGGTGCGCCTCGGACAGTCGTCAGTCGACATACAATAGACGGATTAGCGTGCGCTGGGGGCATGTGCTTTTGTCGAACTAGTATTAAGAGCTATGGCGCTTCACGCATGCTTCAGACGAAGATGCAAGATGAACGTGAAAGCGCACTGGTGTTGACATGGCTGAAGTTTTATACAGGGTGTAAACGAATTCGTGTAATTCCTTCAAACGACATGATCTATGAATGGTACAGATTAACCCCGCACGGGATTTAGATTGATTAAAAATCAAAATAAACTTTTTTTTCCCAAATAAAATTTTGACGTGATAGAAAATTTCGAAGGTATGCATAAATGAATGAAGGCACGGCGACACAGCTGACGGGCACGACTAGTGCGATATCGCTCCATGCAGTCAGTTAACTCGGGATGCTAAAATTACTCAGAAACAGAATACCATGGTTCATTTCTTGAAAACTTTTTTTTGTTGATTCTGATAAAAACCTATGCAGGGTCAACCAGTGTCCCCAGTAGATTACGTGGTTTAAAAGAATTACACGAATTAGTTTACACCCTGTATTCTAACCCGTCCCCACACGGGGAAAAAGGATGGTACCTACCAACAAAAAAAAAGCTTAAAAAACCGTTCTGCTCCGATTCAGAACCTTTCGATAATCTTCGATCAATTCGTTTTGTTATCTCATATGTATACAATCAGTCGTGAAAGCCGGTTACCATGGAAAATTTGAAACGTAATTTGAAGTCTTGAACATTGATTAGCAGCGGTCCTCAACAGTCGATGGGGCATGTCATGCGTACACACACACACACACACAGTTGCGTGTGTCGTTCCTAATCAATGGGTACTGTTGGGTCGATACTATATCCGTAGTGATGCCCTCTAATTTATAGATTTTTGATACTATCGCTTGTATGCGTGAGTTTTAAAAGGTAGTTTGGGGATAGGGAACTTATGTCTATGTCTATCTTTCTTATTTCACATACAGATACATTATCGTCACCTTAGAGTGTGAAAACCTTGTGAATGCATTTGGTTATTGCACTGGACTTTAATGTGGACGATTCGCGGGCAAACGCTAGTCAATTATATTTATTACCACTTAAATCTATGTATACTTGGGAGTAAATAAATCGAGCCACTTCTATTTTTCACGTAGGTATAATTATTATTGTAATTATTTTTGGTGTTATGGAACACATCAATTCTAAACATATATCGCCTAAAAGGTTATTTGATAACCTTTACAGTGAGGGTAGTTTTTTGTATTTTGAATTATATAATTCATGAAATCAAAACTAATAACCAGGACACGTGAAAAAAGGGGTGGCTCGATTTCTGTGCTCCCAACTACTCCCAAGTGTATAAAAGCTCGCTAAAAAAATTTTTGTTGTGTTCGTAATTTTGAGGAGAAGGTTCTTATGCAAGAAAACGTTGATATTTAAAAAAATCGAAATTATCTCAGTATGTTCATATTCTTCATTTTTTTACCGCATGCATAAAAATGGTTTTAACTTTTTGTTACTATTTTAATTTTGTTTCTGAAGGTAGGTAGGAAAAAGTGCATTGCAACGCATGCCCGGGTGTTGGCTGGAGACCCTTCAGGTCTCGCCAATAACTGCCCGGTTACGTAGAAACCGTCCCCTAGGAAGACCTACTGCAGTCCAATAGAAAAAAAAAAGAAAAAAAAAGCATGCCGGGTCCGTACCCGGGTCTGTACCCGTGTACAGCTAGTTAATTATACAACGTTATTTTTACTTTATACGAAAACCGAGACACCCCAACAAGATTTTCATCAGAACTGCCTGAATATGTGTTTTTTTTAGTAAATCTCCAAGTTACACCTTAGTTTATGTCGCGTTAAGTTCGCTAAAAAAGTGTGAAATGCCTGAGATGTGCTATGCAGGGGTTGTCTAATACACGGAAACTGACCGAGCGGACCATTTCAAGCCTCAAGGTGTCTATTCCCGTCAATTGTTATGGGTAGAAACCTACTGAAACAAAATTGAAATTTATGAAAAAAAAAAACAAAAATAAAAATGTGATGTAAAAAATATCGTCGCTTTGGTGGTCAAGAGAGTCAAGCCAAATTTTTGTCAAAAATGAGATGAAAACGAGAATTACATTGTTTTACTACTACTTATGAACTAATACACAGTAATTCTGTTAACATCTTCTCAAAGTTTAGTAGAATTTTGTAATATTGTTTTTGCTAGTTAGCTCTTTTCACCATCGTATAAAAATCACGTTCTTTTGAAACTACGAGTGTATTATCTCATTTTTAACAACTGTGGCTTAACTCTTTTCACCACCAAAGCGACGATATGTCAATCGATTCTCCTAGTGATTCTGAACAAACTAGTTTCAGGTTTAGTATATACTAAAACTAACCTTGTATTTATTACGATTTTTAAATACTTACCCAATAAAGGCTTAATTTCAGTGCCTACAAAATAATTTCGCATAGAACGGCTCTCTTATAATTATAGTACATACATAATTATAGTCGCGGACTTGAAATGTTTACCCTAAGGTCTATAATTGCTTGCACATTATTTTTTCATAAGGTCGCTCGGTCGCTTGCAAAGAATTGACACTTTGACAGAGCAAAGATATTTTTTTCTTAATTGACATTAAATATCTAATGAAGCAAAAACCAACGTATCTTTAGAATATATCCGTGTCTGGCGTGAATATGTTGAAATATCGATAAACATGTTTTTTTACTATTTACTAATATGTTTCCGACGCCTTTGGTTTCATAGGAAAAAAATGATTTATGCATAAGTTCTACAGGTTACTCTAGAACCTATACCTACATAAGGTGCCCCGGGGCTAAAGCAACTACGGGGTTATTGTAACTAAATTAAATATCTCCCGTAATATTACATTTTTAAATATAACGCCATCTCTAGATTACTGAGCATACCATTATTGTAACATAAAAATAATACTGGCAGCACTGCAGCTAGAAATGAAGGTAAAACAGGTTGTTTTGTCAAACCGTCATTTTGAAACAATTTTGTTCGAACGCACGTGGTGATTAAAATCTACAAAAAATATGTTTTCGAGTGTTTTATTGCTGGTGTTTCAAGTGGAGTGTATTGTTGACAACCGTAAGTAGCTATGATTATTTTTTGCTTAAAGATTCGTTAATGCTACAACAAGATATGTGTTTAGTTACATTTTCCCCGATAATAACCTAAAATGGGGTAATTGTAACTTTGACGTTAGTTGCATTTCCCCCGTGTTGGTTTGTATGAAACCATCAAACAATAGTGATGGGCCATGTCGATGTTTTAATTCTGTGAAATATTTATTTTTATTGATATTGTTTACATTACTGGATTAGAAATTGATAATGATGATATGATAAAGACTGGCCAATTTAGCGCATTCGCTTCATAAATTAATTTAATCTATTGTTTTAGATGGTCCGGAATTATAAACGAAAAACAGAAATAAAATATTCCCAGGAAAATTTGTTAAAAGCACTAGAAGATGTTAGGAATAATAAATTAAACACCAATCAAGCGGCTGACGTCTACGGAATTCGGAAGTCTACTTTGGTTCACCGATTACGCGGATCACGAGGAGTGGTAAATTCCTATTTTTGTGTGATTTTTACTATGATTGTTAAATGTTACTTCTCAATTATAAAGACTGAAAACTCGTAAGTTTCTTTCTTTTCCTAATAAAACACTGTGCCATATATCCTGCTGTTTTTTTATTTTCCTCGTATCAAACATTCAATAAAATTCGATTATCGACAAAAGTGAAAAGTAAATTCACAACACTAATTATTAACGAAATAGTTGCAATTGCCCCTGAAGTCAGGAAATATTTATTTTACTCCAAACTGAGCTTAGGTACGTGAACTTACGTTTCAAATTCGCCTACGTTATCACATTGCGTTGAATAACTTTGTTATATCATAATTTTAAGACCAACAGATACACTACGATTGTCATTAGTTGCATTTGCCCCTTAACGGGGTAATTGCAACTTTTTCTACCTCTACTAGAAAATCGATTAATTATATCAATTCCTAAGGGCCTTTTCTTTTCAGAACTAGGTCAAATGTAATATTAATGAAATTGTCAACCGTGTAAATTAATCAAATAAAGTAAATTTACAATTAAAATTAAACTGCACAAAATCAAAGTTGGAACCTTATTTTTTCTAGTTGCATTTGCCCCGGGGCACCTTAAATCAAGTTGTCATTTTTTTTTCCTATGAAACCATAAGTGGGAAGCAAATAAGAAATAGAAAAAAAAAACATGTATTTCGAGATGTCAACATATTCACGACAGGGGGACTACTCCCTAAGCACGAAGTCCATGGTTTCGGCCTTAGTTACGAGCGTTTCCTACTCCCTATCACCTACGGACATACCTAAAGGCCTCTACACACCAAAGCCGCCGGCCCGGCGGCTTCACCCGGCAGGTTATTGCCAGCGGGTTATTGCGTCCAACTAAGCGAGCGAACATGACGCAAAACAAGCCTGGCGGACCTCACTAATGGTTTTGCGTCATGTTCGCTCGCTTAGTTGGACGCAATAACCCGCTGGCAATAACCTGCCGGGTGAAGCCGCCGGCGCCGGGCCGGCGGCTTTGGTGTGTAGAGGCCTTACGATTATTTCGGAGCCCCAACTAAGAATGAATGACAACACGATTTGACAGTTGTCCCTACTACCGATGTGTTTTTGCCCGTCCGAAAAGTTAAACTTGACACTTGTTTTGTTCACTCCTACGTTTCGGGCTACTTTCGGACGGGCGACTAACTTAGTAGGCCCCCTGACACGGATATAATCCCATACATTAGTAGCTATCACAGGTAAACTTGGTTTACGAGTCCATTTATATCCCCAGTTTGGCAAAAAAAATGCTACCATTGGTAAGGAAAACGATTCGTTTTTTGTATATAGGAACTGGGCATTAGGGATGTCGTCAGCCGGTAGTCGGCAATATTACCTGATAATTGTGGTAATAACACAGAATAAATAGTACTGGTAATAAGCTCGAGGCCACAGCCCGGCAAACTGTTCTTTCTTGCTATTAATTTAATATTTATGTTTAACCTAGATAATAATTATAGGTTTTTAGATAGTGCAGACAGATATGGTGCCTTTATTAGGTAAGTATTGACAAGTAGTAATTTTACAACATCACGCCTGTATTCTCCGAAGGGTTTCGCAGAGGTGCTACACCTTCATTTGACCGTTAAGTTTAAGTCCCATGTAATAGGGGGCGAGCCTATTGCCATCAACTGGGCACAAATCCAGACTTCGGGCTGCGAAATTCCACACGGAAAACCCAATAAAACTTTGTCCGACCTGGGCATTGAACCACTAGACCACGATAAAGTCGTAAATTAGGAAAAAAAAAGTCGCTTTTGTATTAAAATTGCATTTGTAAAATGTTTTGCAAAATGTATAATGAGGAAGATATTCTCATGGCATGTACGGATGTCTATTTCCTTTTCTTCTTTTTATATTCCTGTTTAATAAATTCTATCACTTATAAATTAAATCATAATATTTATCTATTCTTGTAAACCTTGAACTAAAGGTACTTTTTAAAAACATAGACACTGAATCACAGTCGGTTATTAAGTTATCACAACAAAGTTAATCATGAAAAGGCAAAATAGCAATAACATCGGACGTTCCTCAATGGCGGTTATTTTTACTTACTACCCTAGAGCGCATGCGCGTGCCGCTCTTTTGAACCTGTGGTACACATTTTTCCAATGTTGCCAACACTATTATTAATAATAATTGTTTGCTGCACCGAACGACGTCATTACGTCGGCGCCGGCTGTCGCTGAAAACCAGCGCTGGGGCTCTGTCTTGCACAGGGTCGCAGCATAATGCTGAGCGATAGCCGTTTTGCGTGGATATGACGCATGTTTCCCTCAACCTTCTTATTTTTTGGTTTTTGTGTTTATTTTCTTTTTGCGTCATGTTTACCGCAAATAAACGTATTTTCTTTCTTTCTTTCTATTTGTACATTTTACTGGTACATTTTAATCCAGTATTGTAATAACTTATCTCAAGGAAAATGTGACAGAACTATTCATTATACAAGATTAATCGGAAAGGGGGTACTAATCCGCGGGCTAATTAAAGTATCACTGATGACTGCTTGAAAGCAAGTGTAAGTGTCTAAACACACTATGCCGAAGATACGCGACCGAAGTTCGGCATGATTACGCCTGCAATGCTTTTTAAATTACCCGCGACACACCAGGCTGAAATTACGTCGCGTTTTACCTATATAAAAAACATAGACGCCGAAGTTCGGTCTTGTAATTTCGGCATGGTGTGGCGCCACACTTAGAAATTCAAAATTCAACAATTTTTGTTTCCATATTTTTACTGTAGTTTTTTTCAAAAATTCTTCATCCCTGCTGTAGTTACGAATTCAGAAAATTGAGCTTCTAATTCGTGACCCCAAATGTATCCTAACATGTAAACACAGCTGATCATAGCTGAGGATAGATAGATTTAAGCGTTTTTTTATGAAATCTTTGAACAGCTATTTCTCTTAAACTATAGACTTTTGGAGAAAGTTGTAAAACAAAAGTTATTTATTATTATGGGTACTTTAACACCCTTTGTGAACTCTTCCCGACTAACCTTGTATTTATAGGAATTTTTACCTTCACTGCATAGTATAAAACAAAGTCGCTTCCCGCTGTCTTTCCCTATGTATGCTTATATCTTTAAAACTACGCAACGGATTTTGATGCGGTTTTTATTAATAGATAGTAATTCAAGAGATAGGTTTATATGATACATTGCACCCGTTCGAAGCCGGGGCGAGTCGCTACTACTTGTAGAAAATAGAAGTTATGTCGAAAACCTACATCAAACCAAATAAATAAATAGTTTTTCGATTGCGATTAGTTATTGGTCAATTAACTTTCGTACCGATGCATTTCAATTCACAATATCTTTGTAACGATCAAATATTTTAAGGGTCATCGTTTCCTTTAGAAGTCAGTTTAATTCAATAAATATATAATTTGCCAATAACAATATAACGACCAACTTTCTTACAGTTATTTTCAAATATTTCCCGTAAACATGCAACCAAATGTACCAACAATAAAACTAAGTTTTTCCGATATTTATGTTACGAAGTTTTGTTGACGTGAAAATGAAAGTTTGTATAACTTGCCAAAAAAAGTGGCAATTTTATTAGTTACCTACACTCAGCATCAAATACACCGTGGGTCCGAGGTACCCGAAAGATTTAACCATCGATTCCGACGCCTAATTGTAGCAAAAATAATAGGATATAGTTTGTCGACAAAGCTTAGTAAAGTAAAGTAGATATTTGAAAGTGCAAAAATTCGTATAGAGCTGAAAATTGGTACGAATGTTCGGAACACCATTATAAACGAAATGTAAAAAGTCCCCATCGATCCCACACTTGTAAACAAAAATGTTCGAGGTTAATGTTCGCAAATATAGGTTTCTTGCGTTTTTTAGCCAAATGGTAAGTTTATGATAAAAATAAGTCAGACAAAATTGTAGATTATGCAATTGTCTATAAAAATTGTCTGTACAATTTTTCTCCTAAACGTCACCGTTTCTGAGATATAATGGTTGAAAAAGTTGTATTCTTCATAATATGCACGTTTCCACGCCACCTGGGAAGTAGTGCACTTGGTGCGTTTTTCTAACGTGGTTCCTCCGATAGGCCTATTCCACAATCTATTGTGATCCTGTTTAAAAATATGTAAAAACTGGTACTATTGGAAATGATGAAAGCCGTGTGAATTCTAAAAAATTAAGGTTTAATTAAATTAAATTAGGTAAAATTATCCGTCTCATTCATAATCATCTGATAATTCTACTTCCTCTTCTTCTTGTTCATCTTCTTGTACTTCTTCTTCTGCTTGTTCTTCTTCTTCCTGCTGGGTCTAAGTAAATTGTTATAACAGCGATGCATCAGAAGTCTCCTCACTGATATTGTACGAATCCTCTTCTGATGGCGATTCAACAATGGAGGCATTGGAGCACGACTGACCTTGACAACTGGTAGGTACATGCCAATGAACAAAACAAACCAACTTTTTTGCAGCCGCATTTAGCATTACATACTTTTTTACAATCGCAAAAAAATGTGTTGAGGAGTTTTTCCGGTGCAGGTGGAAGTAAAGTCTGAATTGGTTCAAATGTATTGTTGATTAACTTCCAAGGCAGCCAGTTCGGTAAAAGGCGCTCTCTAATGTGTATGTTAACTAATACTTTTACCAGCAGTTTTTATCACCACTCTATTTAATATAATATTATACAAGACCCACTTTAGCAAGGAAATATACAAGGTTAGTCGGAAAGGGGGTACTAATCCGCAGGTCACTTACCCCCTTATTACAAAAGATGGTCTAAGAAAAACCTAGGTTTTAAAATAGCCCCGTCTCTTTTTGTCATATGACATAAGAAAGTGATGGGTATATTTTAAACCGTGGTTTACCTTAGTCTTGGTTTAAGCCATCTTTTGTAATAAGGCCCGTAAAGTATCACTGATGACGGTTTTAAAGCAAGTGTTAAAATTTCAAAATTCGCTATTTTTTATTTCCGTGTAAAATATTTTTTATTTTAGTTTTATTAAAAACTTCGGCCCTACTTTAGTTACGAATTCAGAAAATGAAGTTTCTAATTCGTGACCCCAAATGTTACCTAAAATGTAAACACAGCTGATCATAACTGAGGATAGAATATTTTTTATGTAATTTTTGAAGAGCTATTTCTCTTAATCTATTGACTTTTGGGGAAAGTGGTAGAACAAAAGTTACTCATTATTATGTGTACCTACTTTAACACCCTTTCGGATTAGTACCCCCTTTCTGACTAACCTTGTATACTATAAATAAGCAACGTGATTGCTTCCAGCAGGGATTTAGCGCAGTATCATGCTTTATAAACCTTAACGGTCAATCAAGATGAGCTGAAACTCTACTTGAAGAAATGGCTACTTTTGTCCAATGTACTTTATATTATTATTTTGTTTAATGTATCCAAAGGAAATAAATAAGTATGAAATCTCAACCGAAGCAAAAGGGTTGTTATTATTAGCTTTGGTATAATGTACAATAGCCAACCGGAAACCAATAAATTAGTGAAAATAGTTAAGGATTATAATCTTACTAGTTTTTGCCCGCAGCTTCTCTTGCGTGAAATGCCTTAGTTCATCCCTTAGGAGTAGAATTTCCAAAAACCCTCAAACCGTGTATGTTCATTTTGCACCAAAAGCCAAAATTATTAATTCCATGCCAGATTTCTCATACAAACTTTCAACATTTATTTCACCCCTACAGGGGTTGAATTTCCAAAAACGCTTAAACACGTCTACTTTTATTTGTAACCAAAAACCTTAATATTTAATTTCATGCTTCTTCCTTCAAAAATGACTGACTTACATACAAACTTATATCCCCTAATTTTCACCCCCTTAGGGGTTGAATTTCGAAAAATCCCTTCTTAGTCAACATTTCAAGTTTCTAACCCCAGCGGTTTAGGCTGTGCGTTGATAGATCAGTCAGTCAGTCAGCTTCTCCTTTTATATTAGATGCACTTACGTTTCAAAACATCATTCTTTACAATCATGAATTCATGACTGTAATAACTTCAAGCAATTCAAATTCAGGGTCACAGACAACAAGACTATTAAAAACTGAACATTACATACAAAATTATACTTACATAATGTATTACTGAAGCGGTTAAAATACAATGCACGGTTAACAACTCATGCGCAACAAACAAAATAATGATCGTGTTTGTGTGCGCGGGAGTGTCCTTATGCGTCAGAGTTTACCTAGAAATATGACGCAGCTGTTTGCAGTTTAATAGTATGTATCGTAAAATACAGTTATTTTGAAAAAAAAAACGCTTTTTCATCTTTTCTTGTGAATCCTAAGCATTCTCTGAAGGTGACGAGTTTCGTCGCAACTGCATATAAATAATATCGATCAAATCTCGAAAAATACGTGTATTTTTTCAGTAAAAGCTATTTAAAGAAAGAAAGGAAGAAAAAATATGTATTCTGGACTCGCACAGGCGATAGCAGCAACTTTTTTTAACCGACATCAAAAAGGAGGAGGTTCTCAATTCGGATGTTTGTGTTTTTTTTTTCAATGTATGTTCGGGCATAACTCCTACGTAACGGATTTGCAAAATTCTTTTTTTGTTTGAAAGAGTATTCTTCCGAAATGGTCCCATTTAAATTTGGTGAAGATCTGATGAAGACCCTCGGAGATTGACAATGGAACTCTTCAATGGATAACAGCCAATTACCCGAGATTGCTGTTATTGCATGTTTGTGTATTGTTTATGCCACTAAAAATAGAAAAATAAAATAACTTTAAAAAAAAAGTAAAAACCGACTTCAAAAAAAACTAAAAAGATTAAAATAATTACCATATTATAAAACTAACAGTTTCAGAAGTCGGTGCAATTTTACACTGAACATAATTGAAGGCACCGACTTCTAAAACTGTCAGTTTTATAATATGGAAATTATTTTAATCTTTTTAGTTTTTTTTGAAGTCGGTTTTTACTTCTTTTTAAACGTTATTTTTTAAACATTCTGCACGACAATGCTCCTATGTCAGCATAATGCTCGCAAAATTTAAAAATTACATTTTCAAAAATGTCGCAGCATTATGATAATTTATTTCATTTGCACACTTCCACTCTCGTGCTTCTTCCGTGTCTTAACCAAACTCGACTTTAATAAATTTTTGATCATAGTGACGTGAAACGTAACTTTTTCCAAACTAGATGAATAGAACACGCATTTTTATCATTGTATTCATGAGACTATGATCAACAATTTCATTAAAGTTAGAGTTTTGTTGTTTGTCATTAAAGACATGAAAAGAAATCATAACTCGAAAACTACAAAAAATCGCGGAACATACATGGGGTATTTCGGGTACCTCTAAGGGTGCTCTATCTCTGGACTTTCGCTTGACACTACTTTCTGGGACACGGTGTATAGACGCACCCACGATACAGGAGAAATCCTAGAGAGACGCATTTATTTTGTAAAAAAATTATCCTATGGGCGATTTCACCAACTTATCAATAACTAGTCCGTTACTATTAACCAGATAAGCTAAATGTGACCTACAAAATTAAACATGACATTTATGTGTTCAATAATCTTATTATCACGTATCTCTTTGACATCACGGCTCATCTTCCGTACGGAAGATGTCCGGTCCTTTGGAAGGCATACAAGGGACACAGGTCTAACGCGCAGAGGCCCCTTTGAGAACTTTAATCTAAAATGTGGTGGGGCACCAACCGGCGACTATCCACGGCTGCACTATTGGAGTACAGTCATGGACCGTCCCAGGACAAAAAGGTAAAAAATATCTGGTCCATGGGAAGGGGTGCTAAGTGGACTGGTTAACTTCTATTGACGGAAGAAAATGGCGTCTGCCTTTCAAATTTAATATTGAATTGTGTTGGCAGACTGTGACTCGTCAGCTCACTAGCTAGGCCCCCTGAAAGCCGCCAGTACATGAGCGAAGGGGGCAACAAACGTGTGAGCTCATTATCACTATTGATATTTGGTGAAATTCAAATGTTAGGTATTGAAAAGTTTAGATACCGAATTAGCTTAATGACCAGTTAATGATGGTTGGTGAAATAGCCCCCTTTTTAAGTCTTTAGAGGACTAAGGCCTGGCCTGTTTTATGCTGATAACTACACAAGGAATCACCGAATATAGCTCATAAACATGGTACTATACCTTCATAGATAGATATTATCAAGCCAAAACATCGCGTGAAAGTTGCAATTTAACACTTTTGGGAGTACAATCGGCACAAAAGTGTTATATAGTCGTAACTCAACGTTGCATGTCGTGCGGTACCTGCACTGAATTGATAGCCGGCTCCGAACTTTTGCACGAACTCGCCCGCTGATGGAGTTGTGTATCGGTTATAAACTATCTTTGTATTTTTAATAGTGAAGCTTAGGCTTAGGATAATTAACACCCACGGGGCATACGATTTGCAAAGTTAAGCTTCGCTTGCTGCGGTCAGCCCGTGGATGGGTGATCATTCGTTAGAAAGAAGAAAAAAAAAGAAAAAAAAATTTGACGCCCAAGCGCACGCACACGCATAGGTACTTAAAATTAAAACATAATAATTCTTAAAATTTATGTAAACTATATTCTAAAATAAACAAAAAGGAGAATGGGCAAATTTCATATATCGGAAACCCAGATCCAACAGAAACGGCTTGTATTGGTATTTGTCACACTTAATGTCCTAAACAATCCTGCATAATACTTTTTTTTCCTCAGCTCCGTCTGGACCCATGAAAACGAGGTCAAAGATTGAAAAAGTTTCTGTTCGTGTATTATTGAAATCATTAAATATTTATTCTAATCATTATATCGCAGTGCACTGCTGGGTATGGGCAGCTCCTATTAACCGTCACCACACCAGGTGCTTGCTCAGATAATCCATTAAAACATTATCAAAGTTGTAAAAGTGGTACAATGAAAAATGGTATACATATTTTACATCTATTTATTCGACATAACTAACTATTCCATCTCAATAATATGAGATATTTACATGGTCAGAGAACACCGGATGGTTGTCCAGAGGACTTCTGTGTGACTTCTTCTTCTTAGTGACTGCATAGCCTCTACCTTGATGATATTAATAGGCCGAAGGACCTATTGTCAGCCTTGGGGTCTTCGGTTGACTAGTTCAATGGTTATTTTCATTTTTCATTGTAGAACCACCACCCACCCTCATTTCACCGTTATGTTTATGTCCCATGTGATAGGGGTCGAGCCTATTGTCACCAACCGGGCACAAATCAAGATTACGGACTACTACTGAAAAATTCCACACAGAAAAATCCAATAACACTTTGCCCGACCTGGGGATCGAACACTCATGCTCAACAACAAACAGTAGCTCAGAGTGCTTCACGTGGTCGCAAGCACGACTGCTATCAATAAAAATATAAAAGGAAACCTGCATTAAGAGAGCTTCCTCAATTTGCACATATCAAAGACCAATCGCCAATATCTGTCTTCAAAAAAATCCAATTACTGTAATGCGAAACTGATGGCAATTTAATTGAAAATCTACGAAGTGTTGTCAGGTATCACGGAGATGGACAGCCTTATCTCACTTGTAATCTGACGATAACATCTCACTGCGAAATCTTAATTTGCCTGAACAGATAGGTCATAACACGGAAGAAACAAATCTCAGCTTGGCCGAAAACACCTCCACAGGATAATGAAAAAATTAGCCACATACCTACAAAAAACTATCGTTTAAATCCACCTCTGAAATGTAATCAGAAAAATACATAAAATTACATTTTTCCGTCACAAACATGCCTCTAATTGTTAATATTACTATACAAACGGTCAACACTTCATTGTTATCTAAAAATATCTATGATCATATAACTTCAAATGATAACTATGACTATAATATTTTAGTACTACTAAATTGCAGTTTCGTATAGTGCCGGACTTAAAGAATAGCACTACCCCATCTCTTCCTGTGGGTGTCGTAAAAGGCGACTAAGGGATTCTCTCTAAAGGATGGGACGCAGCGTTCTCTGAGTACTTTAACAACCATACTGCGATCGCCAACCCGCCTGCCGAGCGTGGCGATTACGACAAATCTCTCCCTGGACCTTTAGACCTTTGTCCAGCAGTGGACGTCTTTCGGCTGAATGATGATGAAATTACAGCACTCGTATGTACGAAACTTATTATATATTGCTAAACACATGTACGTGGCATCTCGCTTCATATAACACACCGATAATTCAGCCCCCATAAAGCTGCCTCCCTTCCAATCCCCCGACAGTAATGCCTTAAGCCGAGGTCCGAGTCCCACTAGGAGTCGCCCTTAAAGCTGTTGTTGCTGGTAGTCATCACGATAAGCGGGCTACTACACCTGCCGCAGGGGCAATCTAGGGTGTAAAAGTGGGGATTAGATGACCCTTAATTGCCACCTTAATTGTGATGTGTGTACCTTAATTGTGTGTGTGTGTGTATAAGCAAGCAGGGGCAATTTCAATGTGTGTAGAGACAATTCCGATATTGCCGCGACCGCCGTGCGCCCTAGATTGCCCCTGCGGCAGGTGTGTGAGTAGCCCGCTTTAATGTAGTTTATGTAGTTAGCTTAGGTTGAGTATTTTACTTCCCCCCATTGGCTGGAGACCCTTCAGGTCTTGCCAATAACTGCCCGGCTGCGTCGAAACGATCCGCAAGGAAGTTCCACAAGCAGTCCAAAAAAAAAGAACGCTTCATATAAAACTAGAAGAATATCTGGGTCAGAAATGTACTCTCAGTCTTCGATAGTCCTAACTTGAAAACAAGCCAAACTTGCCCGACTACAGAGTTGTCGTCAGGATCTTTGCTTTTGGCCTTGTCATCTGTTGGATTTTCGGATATAAACTTTATTTGATTTAGGGCTGATTTTTCAATCGGCAGATAACTTTTATCTGGGGAATAAGTTTGACGTTTTGACAGCTTCTCTATAGAAAATATGTCAAACCGTCATATTTATTCCTCGGATAAAATTTATCTGACGATTGAAAAATCGGCCCTTAGACAAAGTTTCAATTCGATTAACACAGGAATCTGATTTCTCATACAAATGTTTATCGTCTCATATTCGAAAAATCCTTTCTTACGAGTACCTCCCTCTAAAAACATGGAGTGTAAAAGAATTGAATCTTCCCACGGAGATCACCCATTTTGTTCGATGATTTGGGATAAAAAAAAAGTCGGCGGCCAGGAATGAATTATATTTTAATTAAATGGTGGCAGGAGTACAAACATTTATTTGTATGGCAACAATGCTGTAGTAATAATAAAATAATTCTTAAAACCCCTAATACAAGTCGTCGTTTTAATTTTGACCTGGTATAAATCTCCGAACCCAAATAGTTTTCGACTTTGACGCCATAGTAAAATATAATGCGTTACACGTGTGCTTTAAAATTGTGTAATTATTATTGATGGCCGCCAAAAATCCCAATTTTATCCCAGAATGGGTGATCTCCTTTCATCTTCAGCAGTTAAGACTGAATTGTACCATTGGCTGGAGACGCTTCAAGTCTCGCCAATAACTGCTTGGTTAAGTAGAAACGGTCTGCAAAGATCATCTACAGCAGTCCAATAGAGAGAGAATGAAAAGACTGCATTGTCTGTCAGTCAGTCACGAGGTCATGACGCTGTTTCAGAGATTAATTATCTTCCATTAGTAACAATCCTTATATGTATTAACACTTTAATAAACTATTGTTAACTAAACCCAACTCAATCAAAAATGCTTCACCGTGCCAAACCCTCAACCTACCAAAACCTTTACGTAATCTTGCACCAAGTACCAACACCCCATCAGCCTGTAAATTGCCTGTCAGAAACAAGACAGCAGCCAAAAATAATGTTGTAAAGGTTAATTCCGAACTGCTTGAAGTTCACACCTACCGCGAGGGATCGCAATTAGACTATCAAACGGATAGCCGCGTACCAGGTACGACGTACCGCATTGAAAGGGTTGAACATGGAAATTTGATTTTCTAAAATTGGTTTTTCGTATTTAAAGTAGGGTGTTTATGAGGGTTTAACGTCGTGTTATTGGGTTTATTGGTGTTTAAGGATTCGAAGGACTGATGATGGTTGTTAAGTTGTTGTTAATGGCTTTGTAATGGTCGGATTTTCTAATATTTATGGGGTATTTCACCAACTTATCAATAATGACTGTTCTATTCACCAGATAAGCTAAATGTGACCTAGAAATATGACAATTATGAACAGTTAATGAAATGTTGGTGAAATACCCCCTTAGATTGTTAGTTGTTCTTGTTATAACAAAAGTATCTTCGCCTTCCTAAAAGTACTTTGTCGCCTACCAAATGCAGACATTCAGTGTTGAGTTTTTAGAACCTAACCATTTTGGATAAATAAGAACTTGGTCCAAAATCTAAATTCAATTGTCGAAATAGCTGAAAGTTTAGGTTCAATAACAATAGTCTGAAACAAAACCGAGGCCCGACAATTCCTAATTCTTTTTATCTGGAGTCGGCAGCTATACGAGAATAGCTCACGTCGTGGTGAAAAGATTAGCTATTCAGCAAGGTTGATAGCGAGGCTGACTGCCCAGAGTGCGCCGGACGTACTGGAGTACCGTCACTCGCGGAGACTCTTTTGACTTCTCTGTTATTACACAATCCATCTACAAGGTTTTTAATGAAAGATTTGCAAAGTATCCTGGACACCCACAATGCCCACCAGATTTGCAAGACAAAATGTTCTGACGGAACCAACTCCCCGATACACAACTCATTACATAAAACCTGAAGGCCTTGCAGAAGCTATAGGCACTCTGCCAAAAACAGTTTTACCTTAAAAAAACTACTTCCAAACTAACAAAGAAATCAGTAAATTCATTGCATCGGTACGTGTCTTTACCTGGAACTTCATTGTATTGTACCAAGGTCGCTGCAGCAGGAAACGGAAAGTAATCGTAGACAAGCTAAATAAAGGACTCGACCAACCTTTTTTCTAATTATAACATAACATCTTCACCGCACGCTTGGTTGTATGATCTATACTCTATACGATCCACCTGGCTATCTATCACTCTTACATTAAAGTCCGGCGTCGAGCAGTTTACTGTGTTCTCTCGTGTGTATGTGAGAGCTAGATGAGTACAGGCGAATATTTCTTTATCTTTGTTGCTTGGAGACGTGTGGTCCATCTTAGACCCTGTCTGCACTTACCATCAAATGCCATTAGGATCAAAGGAGGAAAAGAAAAAAAAATGGTGGAAGCTGCTATAGAAAAAGATCAGTAATTCGTTCGGAATGGGCGCTTAGCCCAGGCGCCATTTGCCAACGACTTCAATAACTGGTATTCGGGATGACCTCTCTGTTGCATTTTATATGTATATTGATATTAATTGTGTTCCGTGTTTTTATTTCGAAAAGAAGGTGTCTAAATAAGCCTATTTATATATTGACTTCGATTTTAACGAAGCAGTTTTGGAAATATTTAGTTTTGAAATTTAAGAGACCAGAGCGATCAATTTTTATCTTGGAGATTGAGCCATTTCATCTTCATTTACTCTCCATTCTTCAAAAGCTGCTACTCTTTCTCCAGCTGCAGTCTCAGCCATTGACACTATAGCTATTTCTCCTGATACAGAAATCATTACATAAAACTTCAAGGCCTTGCAGAAGCCATAGGCACTCTGCCAAATACAGTTTTACCTTAAAAAACTAGTTCCAAACTAACAAAGTCTAAGTTAATCAATAAATTCATTGCATCCGTACGTGTCTTAACCTGGAACTGCTTTGTCGTGCCAAGGTCGTTACAGCAGGAAACGGAAAGTAATCGTAGACAAATAGCATTAAATGCGCATTCCGGTACGGTAGATATCTGCATTCATTGATTAATTGTGAAAACTTTGTGGAAAGAAAGCTTTTATAGATAATTTTTTGGGTTGTTGAAAGTTTTGTAGCAGTTCTTTGAATAACGCGTCAAACAATTTTAGCGTTTGCTTTACTTCAGGTTTAATATCAAATCTTAGAGGTACTATTCTGAAACGAGCTGCCAACTGCAACTGCCGACAGCACGTGCAGCGGCTAGAGGTGACGCTGGTGTGGCGAGTGTCGTGCGTGGTGCGACTTCATGCAGTCGCTGCACGTGCTGTCGGCAGTTGCCATTGGCAGCTCAGTTCGGAATAGTACCTTAAGGGTCCACCTTCCTTCTGTCCATCTATATTACTATCCCACTGCTGGGCACAAGCCTCTGCTCAGAATGAGAAGGATTTAGACTTTAGTCCACCACGCTGGTCTGGTGCGGCTGGTGGACTGTACACATCATCGAGATCTTTATGGAGCCCTCTCAGGTGTGCAGTTTTCCTTCATCGTTAACGCAAGTTATAATCAAATTCTGATCCACACATGAATTCCATCTATCTTAAATCTATCAATTTCATATAGAGTGACAATTTCTGGAACATTTTTGAACATTACGGGGTACCATTAGAACTTAGAACGGGATATTTACCATGTTTATTATTTGTTTTGAGTTTCCGATATTTCGGCACCGTTACAAGCGCCATGATCTCGGATGAACAATACAACAACACGGATGATCAGTTCATCCGTGATCATGGCGCTTGTAACGGTGCCGAAATATCGGAAACTCAAAACAAATAATAAACATGGTAAATATCCCGTTCTAAGTTCTAATGATAGTGTTAGTGACCATGTCAGTTTAAAAACTTATATTACTGGGTACTTTTGACAATGGAACTTCACTAATGTAATGTAATGGAATTGTCATGAACTACTATTTTGAAAAGATTATTCTTGGAGTATCTTGTCGGCTCTTCTCCATTGAACCGACCTTTTGGAACTGTGCACCTAGTATTGACGTTTTAAAAGTGCGTGAAAACTGGTCTATTTGAAATAAAAAACTTTGACTTTGACTACTGTAGAGGACAACCAGTAAAACAATTGACTTGGTGAAAGGCACTTGCCGTATTTATTCAAACAAACATATTTACACTAAAAAACTTTTGCACTCATTCTAATACGAATCGACTATACGTTCTTCTTTCTTCAGGGCTTCAGGGCAGCAGGGCTTCAGGGGTTCAGGGTTCAGTTCTTCGTATAGGTTCCTGGAGCGTAGAATGAGTGCCGACCAAAATGCCGGCGGATGCACCTGCTTACGTACCATTTAGGGTGGCACAAGTAGCGTATGGTGTAACCCCCCGGTAATGTTCATTTACCATTATATTTTCTCAAATTGTTCTATTTACTGTAGCTAGCTGTGGCTATATGGTCCACTGTCTATAGCTAGTAGTCATCTTGTTCTATACATTGTGACGTATTTTATGACCTTGTTTACGTCTTATTTGAAGTTAGGCTTGTCGTCCGCAACAGTCTCCCCCCAGCGTAGCCTCGCGAGCTTCTTCTTCTATATGGTCGAGGACGATAAGCCTTCTCACTGGCCTTCTAAATATGCCGCCCCGCGTCCGCACATCCGCACTCCGTACCACGCCATCAGGACCGAATATCGCGCGCACAACAAGGCCCCGCGGCCACACGTTCCGCGGTAGTAAGCCGTCAGCGATTATGACGACATCGCCTTCCGCTATTTGTTCTGCGCGACTATGTCTGACGTCACCGCGCGGTGTTAGTGTAGGTAAATATTCGTTCATCCATCTAGCCCAGAATCGATCTGCCAGCGCTTGTGCTGCTCGCCAAGCGCGCTTATCAGCTACGTCACACGTTCCAGTGACCGGTAGCCCCGATGCTGACCCCAGCAGGAAGTGATTGGGGGTTAACGCTTCTGCTTCTTCTGGGTTTACAGACACGTGAGTGAGCGGTCGCGAGTTCAATATATTCTCTACTTCAGCCATAACGGTTGTCAAAGTTTCTTCCTTTGGCATGCGCTCCTTTAGTATTACCGCGAGCGCCGTTTTTACGCTACGTATGAGCCGCTCCCAGGCTCCCCCCTGGTTAGGTGCACCAGGGTCGATAAAACGCCACTCAATTCCTTTATTGAGCGCGTAATCTTTAAGTTCAGACGCCCATTCCTTGTAGGCGTTTTTTAACTCGACGTCAGCACCGCGAAAGTTCGTGCCGTTGTCTGACATTATTGTTTGTGGCCAACCGCGACGCGCGGCCATTCTTCTTAGTGCCATTATCGCACTATCCGTACTGAGGCTAGGCAGCAATTCTATGTGCACGGCTCTAGTCACCAAACACGTGAATAACATGCCCCAACGTTTTTCTCTACGTCTTCCTATGGTTATTGTCATGGGACCGAAACAATCGACACCGCAGCGCGAAAAAGGGCGAGCGTATGCATCAAGCCTTTCACTGGGTAAATTTCCTTTCACCGGTATAGGCGGCGATTTCCGTCGCATGCGGCACGTAATGCATTCATTCAGTACGATGCGCACGCTAGTTCGTAATCTTATTATCCAGTATCGCTGTCGCAGGTTGTTTACTACGTGCTCTCGGCCAGCATGTCCATTTGTGACGTGTTCACGTTTTATAAGTAGGCGCGCAAGCGGATGCCTGCCGTCTAAGATCGGTGGCCTCTTTCTGTACTCTGGTACATTTGCTGCGTCAATTCGCCCGTTCAGTCGAATTACGTTCTCTTCGTACACCGGGTCTAGCTTGCTGAGCCGGCTCGACTTCTCTACGTTCTTCCCTGACGTTAATCTTTTGATTTCTTCAGAGAAACTGTCGCGTTGCGCCTCTCGTATAAGCGTTAGTTCGGCTTCTTTGAGATGACGCACGTCCATTGTTGTCGCGCGTTTACGACATTTATCTATAAAGAGCAACACGTTCGCCATGGCACGCAACGCTCGATCAAATGAAGAGAATCGTTTTATGTTCATAACGTTCTCCTCTTCTTTAGTATGGGCTACTATTTCGTCTTCACATTGGTTCATTTCTTGTGGCCACTGTTCTTCCGGTTCGCGCAAGAAGGCCGGTCCATTGAACCATCGATCGTGTTGTAAGAGACTCGTTTTTCCGTGTCTAGTCGCGTCGTCAGCTACGTTCTGAGTGGTCGGTACCCAGCGCCATCGTTCAGCGGGGGTTATTTCACTAATTTCGCTCAGCCGATGCGCAACATACGGTGTGTATCTCGCGGAGTCGTTCCTTATCCAGTGTAATGCCGTCTTAGAGTCACTCCAATAGGTCACTTCGGTTTCCCATCTATGTTCTTTACGTATCTCGGAGGATAGTCGAGCGCCTATCAGGCACGCTTGTAGTTCCATGCGTGGAATACTCTGAGCTTTCATTGGCGCTACTTTAGCTTTTCCCGCGACGAGCACGACGTCTATTGATCCGTCGGGCCGTGTCAATCGCCAATATGCTGCAGCGGCGTACGCTTGTTCACTAGCGTCTGTGAATACGTGCAGCGATCGCTCCATGGTCATGTGATTCGCGTAGCATCGGGGGACTCGCAAGCCCGCCACGCTCGTCAGACCGTTTATCCACTCGAGAAACGCGATAGCTTCTTCGGCGGGTAGTTGCTCGTCCCAGCCGATCTTCTTTCGCCACAGCTCCTGTAGAGTGATCTTTGCCGTAATCGTGAAAGGGCTTAACAAGCCCAACGGGTCAAAGATTGACATTACTGCTCCCAACATTTCACGTTTAGTTGGTGTTCTCGTGCCATCACGTACGTCGTTCGGTACGCGAGGCATAGCGGTGTTGAATGCAAGTTCATCGGTTTCTGGCAACCACATCATACCCAGCGTCTTGCCGTACGGGTGTGCATTCGCACCTAGTTCCTTCGGGGCGTTAGCCTTATCCTGTTCTAGGATATTCGCGAGCAAGTGTTGTCGATTAGAATTCCACCCGGCAAGTTCAAAGCCGGCTTGCTCGTGAATGCGCTGCACTTCTGCGATCGTGAGTGCAGCGATTTCTTCTGACTCGAAACTGTCGACCCAGTCATCCATATAATGGTTCTTTGTTATTGCATAGAGGGCGCGCGGGTGCGCGTCTTTACATTTTTCAGCGTTTCTGTTCCTAACGCTGTGAGCTAGGAAAGGAGAACTTCGAGCGCCAAATATCATTGAGTTCATTACGTATTTCTGTGGCGGGCCTTTTCGTTCGTCACCACGCCATAGAAATTGTTGCGCTGCTCTGTCCTCGGGTCGAATCTTGATTCTGAGGAACATTTCGCGTATGTCGGCCGCTATAGCAATCGGCTTTTCTCTGAATCGAAACAGTATACCGTAAAGCGTGTTTAACATGTCGGGTCCGGCAAGTAATTCGTCGTTCAGACATCTTCCGTTTGTAATTGCAGCCGCATCGAATACAAGGCGTACTTTTCCTGGCTTGTTCGGATTAGTCACTGCGAAGTGTGGCAGGTACCATGTTATTGCGCTGTCGTCTGTGTGTTCGACTGGAGCGGCGTATCCCTTTTGTAACAGGTTATCTATTTGCGCCGTATATGCTTGACGAAACTTCGTGTCTCGATCCATTTTTCGTTCCATGGTGCGCAACCTTCGCAGCGCCATATCAAAGCTAGGCGGTAGGCGAGTATCGTCCGTACGCCATGGCAAACCAACTTCGTAACGTCCGTCGGTTAGTCGCGCTGTTTCATTAAATATTTCCTTGGCGCGTTCGTCTTCCTTGACGGGTTTATTTTTACTCGAAATTCCTAGCGCATCTATTGCGAAATGCGTCGTGACTAAGTCATGTAGCTCTTCATCATATCTTAATCGTTCTCTATGCTGAGGCGCACGTACGTGTAGCACTGTGGCGCCATCTATTGGGTCTTCCTTCGCCACTATAGTTCGTGGCACCGTACCGTGCACTACCCATCCTAGCTCTGTTAGTGATGCGGCCGGTTCGTTCCTTGCTCCGGTCAGGAGCTTTCGCGATACTATTAGGTGCCAATGATCTGCGCCTAATAGTATGCGCGGTCGTGCTTCTCCATAGCAGACCTCGTTCCGTGGTAGCTGTTGTAGGTGTTTATAGTTCAAACACTCAGCTGCGATCGCTTGACTGGTAATGTTGAGACTTTTGACGGTTCGCGCCTGTATCGGATGGAAGCTTGATCGTGCTCCCCTTATCTCCAATGCCACGCTCTGACTCTCTGGTTCCTGCCGCGTTGCCGTTAATCCGTGCAATCGCAGCGCGCATTTCGTTCCATGCGCGTTCACTTTTCTAGCGATTTCCTCGTCGATCAGAGTAATCGTAGATCCTTCATCGAGTAAGGCGTGAGTCTCCACTTCCAGTCCATCGGGCCCTCGAATTATCACGGGGCATATTTTCAATAGCACCGCGCCAGTTGACATTACGGCGTGAGCCGACGCGGTGATTACGTTCTTTTGTTGTTCGCCTCCTAGCGCGGTTTGCTGCGTTCCGTGCAACAATACGTGATGTGGATGGCGACACTCGTTTACACCACACTTCTTGGCAGTGCAATTCATCCGACGATGACGGCTACCCAGGCAACGAAAGCATACGCGCGCTTCCTTTGCCCATTCCCATCTCTGTGGTACCGTCATCGCTTCCAACTTTCTACATTTTACTGTATCGTGTTCGGCCCCGCAACACAGACACATCTTCTCGTCTTTGTTTTCAGTTGCAGCGTAAGCAGCTGCGCCTCGCTTCCTGCCTTCTAGGCCTTTAGGCGATCCGTAGCTAGGTCTAGCTGCTGGCGGACTACGTGTTGGCTCCTTTGTTCCAGTTGCTGCAGACGAGTAGGAAAAACGTATGGCGCGATCAGCCTCTCTCATAAGGAAGCGAGACAGAGTGACAATCTCTGGCTCGCTCCTGCTTCCGTACTCTTCTGCGTAGTCGCACCATCTCGCTCTAATATGCGGACTTAACTTCTCGGTCACTTGACGAGCCAACATAGGATTCTGTAGGTACCCTTTCTCATCTATACAAGTGAGTACGCTGACTATGTTTTGAAGTCGTATTGCAAACGTATTTAGTTCACTGGCCGTTGGTCCGGGTCGCTGTAACTTCTTTATATCGTTCAACGTTTTATCAATAATAATCTCTGGGCGGCCGTAATATTGTTCAAGTGTCTGCATTATGATTGCGGGGTCGGCAGCTGTATACAACAAGGCGGCTACTAATTCTCTTGCTTCGCCTCTTACACATGTTCGTAGACGCGCTAGGTTCTCGGCTTGTGTATAGCCATACATTTTGGTTGAATCACGCATCGCTGCTCGGAATAGTAGCCACTCGTTCGGAGCACCGCTGAAGATGGGCAGTTCTTGCGCTTGTCTGGGCGGCGGGCGTTTTATAACCATTCGTTCTAACACCTCGGCTAATCTATCTATTCCTCGCTCTCGTGATCGTCCCGGCGTAGGTGACCTATCTCTGCGTCTCGGAGTCTCGATCGTAACTCCTCTTTGTTCTTGCCTCGGCGGCGGTGCATACTTGTAAAAAGAGTGGTGTGATCGCTGCCCTTCGTTCTCGCGCTGATATCTTGCTCTGTTGTCGTCATTTTCGCGATGCCGTTCGGTCTGCGGTGCGCGCTCGGTACGCTCCCCCCGTGGTTCGCACAGGGCCGAGGCGCGGACTGCAGATGACATCTCTTCATATGGCGTCATGTGGGGTAGTTCATCCCCTCTGGACTGAGCGTTCTTCAGCCAATCAGCGATTCGATTGTCCACTTCTATTGTCTCACGGGCGATGACGCTTTCACGGTCTGTCTCCTCCCGTATAGTGGCTACGTCCAAAGCTAGCCTCTTCTTGATAAGGGCCGCTTCCAATTGCAGCTCCTTCCTTTGAATTTCGGCTAGACGTTCCTGGGCTTCGAATTCTGCTTGTCGTATTCGGGCAACAGCGCTGGCAGTCGATCTCTGAGAGCGCACGGACGGCGCTCTCGATCTCCTCTCTTCTCTTGTGTCAGGCGCGGCGGCAGCGGCTGCGGCGGCGGCGGCGCGTGACGTCATTGCGGCTATGCTGGCGTCTATTCTTGTCTGTGCGGGTAACGCGGGCACGCGGGGGTTCGGTTCGGTTTGCGCGCGCGACGTGGTACCGGTCGGTGCGGACACGGATGCGGACGCGGATGCTTGTGCGGACGGGGACGCGGGGGGATCTTCGTACACTCTTGCTGTCTTGTCCTCGGCTGCTTGGCTCCTCGTGGTCGGCATCTTCGGCATTTGACGCCCCCTAACAGCCCTAACAGCCCTATCAGTCCTCTTGGAGGGTCCGGGGTTACCCGGGATACGCTCCGCCAGGGATGGATACGTGCAGGATTGGACAGGTAGGATCTACCCAGCAGAGGATCGTGCGTACTGTGGGGCGCTCGGGGACCGGTGGGAAATACCCAGCCCCTTCGGCAGTGCCTACAGTCCGGCCCCCACACCACACACGACCTTACCGGCGTAGTGTACTGGTTCGGTTCGCGCCTTGAAAAAGGCGTTCTTGACGAACCGGTGGTATCGCACAATACCACACCGCCTTGATCGGCGTTAACTCTGGCCTCTAACCGTTTGACACCGTTAGGTGGTTAGAGACACAGAGCCGCGGTCCACCCGCTTAAAGAAATAGGAATGTATCAACGACGACAGTCTTGAAACACCCGGCACCTCCACAGGAACAGTTCTGTACGCCCGGCACCTCCACAGGAACAGTTCTTGTACGCCCGGCACGTACACAGGAACAGTTCTTGTACGCCCGGCACCTCCAACAGGAACAATCTTGAACCCCTGACAGCAACAATCTTGAGCACCTGGCACCCTGTTCTTGGATCTTCAAATCTTCTTAACTGATTCTTCGATCCGGCTTCGTAGGACCACAACGACTGGCTGTAGAGGACAACCAGTAAAACAATTGACTTGGTGAAAGGCACTTGCCGTATTTATTCAAACAAACATATTTACACTAAAAAACTTTTGCACTCATTCTAATACGAATCGACTATACGTTCTTCTTTCTTCAGGGCTTCAGGGCAGCAGGGCTTCAGGGGTTCAGGGTTCAGTTCTTCGTATAGGTTCCTGGAGCGTAGAATGAGTGCCGACCAAAATGCCGGCGGATGCACCTGCTTACGTACCATTTAGGGTGGCACAAGTAGCGTATGGTGTAACCCCCCGGTAATGTTCATTTACCATTATATTTTCTCAAATTGTTCTATTTACTGTAGCTAGCTGTGGCTATATGGTCCACTGTCTATAGCTAGTAGTCATCTTGTTCTATACATTGTGACGTATTTTATGACCTTGTTTACGTCTTATTTGAAGTTAGGCTTGTCGTCCGCAACAACTACCGTCACTTGCATCAAAATGTTTGTCGATTCGCTATTCATCCATGAATGAAGACTTATGTTTTGAGTCAAAGCACACTAATAACTGTCTTAATAGGACGTTTTTACCTTTGGTAGCAATTTACTACAGCGAAAGGTTTTAATCGAATTTATTTATAAGAAGCGGTGACAAAACACATCCACCACAACTAATTAAATTAAAATAATTTCAATTAGTTTGAAAGGTTAACAAAATACACAAAAAAAAAACTATTAACTTAGATTAATTCCACTAACCGCCTTCATTGAAAACTTTAACCTTCAGTAGCTACCTATCATTATCATATTATTCACTAACAATAACTGAAAGTCGTAGGCTACAATCTTTTGTCGTTTACCAATGGATCATTGTTAAAATTCGCACATTTTCAATAAATTATCTTCTAAAGCTAGGTTTAGACCAAACGAACGAATGCTCATTCAATCCCCCATTTCATCAGATTCTTTTGGTGTAAATAGAGACAAAGCATTATTTTGTTGTTCTATCTTGTTTGCGGAGATTCTATGGAATGTTCTAAGAATGCTCGCTCGCTTGATGTAAACAGCGCAAGAGCGTGCTAACAGTTGCTTAGAGCGTTATTTCGTGTTCGGACGTGCACACTTCTTGACGAATGACCAATGAGCACTCGTTCGCCTGATCTAAACATCTCTAGCTCCAGTTCTTGTTTGCTGTCATTCTTGCTCGTTGGTATTCTTTTGGTGTAAATTAGGAAAACGAATTATCATTTACAACAAAAAACAACGACGCTCTGTGTTCTTGTCCTAGCTCTATTTCGTTTTGTCTAAAACCGCCTGAATGAAGCATATATACCAAGCCAATGAAAGCCATCGAACGCCAACGGACATTCGTCATTTTGTTAAATTTGATCAAGCTTGTATAGAACGAATCCTCTTTCATTCGGATTTAAGCTATAACCGAACCCCGTTGGACAGCCTTCGTTGGCCTTTGTTGATTAAGTGTATAGATATTTTAGATATCATTACAATTTTCACGATTCGAACCTCCGAACTGTCATAGAAAGCTAACAGAATCGTGTAGTGAGTGAATCTATAATTACAATTATAGCTAATATCTGTATGTCAGGTACAACGCGGGCATGGTAAATATAAAATATAAAACCAACATAGACTCTCCACCAGTAGAGTACTTATATTTGGGTTAATGGTTAGCAACATGAGCTGGGTTACAATATATTAATTTACACAAGAGCAGAAGAATAATAAGGACAAGCTAGTAAGATAATAAAGGTCAGAATTCTTCGGCTGATCGACACAGAAAGCCCACTCCGTCGAATGACAATAGCTTCTATAAAACATTGGCTGCGTTGATCTGTAACTCCGACTACCCCTCTTTATCTTCAAAATGCTGCCCTGTGTACTACTGCCAGAACCAGCCTTGGAGTTTTAAGATGTAGGCACCAAAAAGTTTCGAAGTGAGATAGAAGTCTTTATTGACCTTATTCGCCAGCAACGCCCTAAGCCGAGGTGCTCGTCCCACTAGGGGTCGCCCTTAGTGCTGTTGTTGCAGGTAATCATGATGTTAGGTAGTAGTTAGCTTAGGTTAAGTATTTTACTCCCCCCCCCCCCCCACCCCATTGGCTCTAGACCCTTCAGATCTCGCCAATAACTGCCAGTTACGTAGAAACGGTCCCCTAGGACAACATACAGTAGCACAACAGAAAAAAACAATTGACCTTATTATGTTTCTAAAAGAAAGTCAATTAGCTGATTGGCGTCCTTGAAGTGTTAATAGTCGTCGTGGCAAATGTTGTACATACTTCCCAATCGGTACAGTACCAGTACAGAAAACAGAGCACTTATAATCAATGAGCCCATTGAAAGTAGATAGATTAATACTTTATCGTACACCATAGGAGTAGTGAAGTTAGAATAATATACTAAGGGGGTATTTCACCAACATATCAATAATGTAGTTCGTCGGATAAACTAAATGTGACCTACAAATATGACATCTATGTGTTCAATATCTTGTCATTATCACTATTGATATGTTTTGGTGAAATGGTTAGCTATTGAAAAGTTTAGAGACCGAAAGAGCTCAATGAAGAGCTAATGCTGATGCAGCAATTAATGATACACTCATATCATTTTACTGCCTATTGTCTGGCAGTATGAGTCGGTCATGCTCACATAAATGTCCTGCTGATGGTGGCATTGTATATCCGGTCGTTGGGTTCCCTACAATATACATACATAGTCATACTCGTGAACGGGTGCTGTCTGTCGGGACTGGTCAGCTCTTAACTGCTACGGTAGGTAATTCTAGATGAAATATTTTTCTATTTGTTACTCTTATGTGAGTTTATTTGTTACGTTAACCTGCATTATTCTCATTCTATTTCACATGCTAATGTAATGGAATTGTCATGATCTACTATTTTAAAAAGAGTATTCATGTAGTTTCTTGCCGGCTTTTCTCCATAGAACCTACTTTTGGAACCGTGCACCTACTTTTGACGTTTTAAAAGTGCCTATAATCTGGTCTACCTATTTGAAATGAAAAACTTTGACTTTGAATGCTAGGCTAGTGAAATACCCCCTTAGTTACGTAATTAAGGGCACAGAGTACAAACTAAATTAAATTATCGGTCGGGTATAAACATAAGTGAGCGGTGAAGGGCGGGCGTCTTTCATAACATTGATGTTCAAAAAAACTACTTAAGTAGTTCTAGCCTATTGTGAATAAATGAGTTTTAAAGTTGAAAGTAGGGTCAGTTTTCGGTCGCAAAACGATATCGCATCGACATTTATATTATCAGCGAGCGGTCTACTCAAGCGATTCTTCGAATTGTGCGCAAAATTTTCCATGTTTGCTGATTATAATCGCTTCTAAAAGGTTTCCGGACTCCACCTTAATCCAATCTATTTATAATACCTGATCAATTTCGTTAATACCATTGAAAATCAGCCTTTTGAAACCACAAGCAGTTTTCAGTTACAATGGGGGTACCACAGGGTACAATAGATGGCCATCAATCACCTAACGTCAGCCGATGAATTATTGTAGCATTGTTATAAATAATAGCTGTTTGCTCTAAGGTCAAATTTGGATCTAAGGTATCACATAATACTTCGTATTTTGCTAAATTAATAGCTTGGTTACCGATGTGATTAATTTTCTAATTCTGCGCATTTTTGTAGTTGTGTATTTAGTAGGGCACGCTATGAACGCAGTATCGCAGAATTGATTTAGTGGTTCGACTCTTCCGTTGGTTATTTCGGTAGTTTCTTCTCCATCTTCATGTCGATTAGGTGCAATATTTTGTCAATTTTAATTAGGATTAAACGCTTTAGGCTCTTTGACACTTTTTTTTAGTATATATCTAGGCCAAATATTTCTGCCAGTGTTGCGGACTTTGTTCAAAAGAGTTACCGTGGCCTTGGAACGCAAAGGGCATTAGGAGGAACACGGATGGGATTTAGTCAGTAAGAGACTGACACTCCCTTCCGCTCCGCACAGAGCGGAAGAAGTCATTTGATGATTTCCCATCTTTAAAAAAAAGGCCACATCTTTGGAAACTGGATGGAAGACGAAGATGCTTGTTTTTTTTTTAAACTAATTCAAAATCGTAAGTTACTTTCGAAGTGCTTAACTTTTCACCCAAAAGTTGATTGGTAAAGAATGCCAATGGCATTAAACCGCCTTATGTACCACCAATGAACATGAAGTTTAAATAAATAAAAAGATGTTGGATTCAACTTATGCCGAAACCGGGTGCAGTATAGACTTCGTGAGCTTTGAGGCAGCCATGATGTCTCAATACTAATATTTTATTGGTCTACAAACGAATGACGGTCTATTAGAGCGTCAGCGCGCATTTTTCCACGCGTATTGTTTGAGTTGTCTTGATCCTGCGTTTCCATAAACCAAGCCTTAGGGTGCTTTTCCACCAGAGATGTGCTACGCAACGTTGCTATGGATGCGTTTGATATCCACCAATCATATTCATTGGTCCACATAGCACACCACTGGTGGAAACTGATTCCACTAAGCTACGTTTTTTTATATGGAAGGATGTGTGATGTGGATGCGTGCTGTGGATGTGAGCTATGGATGTGAGCTATGGATGCGTGCTATGGATGGTCGCGAGTTGTGTAGCTATGCGCGTCGCTCCCCGTACCTTCCCTATTGTTGATACGTCGCATAGCTCGAGATGCGCATCTTCCTCGCACAGCTACATAGCTTAGCATCAGTGGAAACGATCACATAGTTTCGTAACTTAGCTTTTACATTCTCGAAGCATAGCTGCATAGCACATCTTTGGTGGAAAGGCACCCTTAGTCGCCTCCTACCATTCTCCTAGCCTTTTCCCAACTATGTTGGGGTCAACTACCACTCTAACCAGGGGGTCTACTCCCTAAGCACGAAGTCCGTGGTTTCGGCCTTAGTTACGAGCGTTTCCTACTCCCTATCACCTACGGACATACGATTATTTCGGGGCCCGAACTAAGAATGAATGACAACACGATTTGACAGTTGTCCCTACTACCGATGTGTTTTTGCCCGTCCGAAAAGTTGAACTTGACACTTGTTTTGTTCACTGCTACGTTTCGGGCTACTTTCGGACGGGCAACTAACTTCGTTGACGAACTTAGGGAGTAGGCCCCCAGATGCGGCTAAATACCAGTATTTAACACGGAGCGACTGCCATCAGACCTTCGCAATTTTCTGGGCAATGCCGATATCCTAAGGTTAGACAATTGTCAGATTTTCTGGTTTCTGACTACCCGTAATAACTGTAGGGCCAATTTAATAGATCACATTTGACAATTCATCAAAATTTAACAACGTAACCTTGTAACGACGGGCATAAAATATTATTAATTTTTTCGAAGTTAGAACTAGGGCATGCAAAACCGGTTTTCCGGTTTTGCGCAAAACCGGAAATCGGCCAAAATTTAACGATTTTTGAAAACCGGTTTTGAGAGCCAAAACCGGAGCTCAGCTCCGGTTTTCCCATTATTGAGTAACAATTAACATTTTGATTTTTATCAACATTTTTTTCGAACACTCAAAAAATAATTAATTTTGAGGCATCAAATGTATCCGAACCGAACACAGCCTGCATCCACCCACTTACACGCCTCCCTCCACTAAACCCGCACCCCGCACCCGGAATTACATTAGGAATTACACAAATGCAAGAGAAAGAGAACCCCCGAAAATCGGTCAGATTTCGACCTGGCTGAGTTCGTAAAAGTAGAGCAAGAGCAAGCCATGTATGAAAGCGGAGGGCAACGGGGTGTGTATCTCACCGAAGCATATAATTATTTAGTATGTGTTCTACCAACAAGTGTTGAGAGTGAAAGGGTGTTTTCGAGTGCTGGGTATTTCTGTAACAAAATAAGAAGTTCGCTGTCTGATCGAATGTTGGATGCACTTATATTCTTGAGATCACATTATCAAGAACAGCGATCTCTTGAAAACAAGTGATTTATGCTTTATTTAAATTAGTATACATAGTTGATTATTGATCTCTTTTTAGTGCAATATGAATCATATTATAATAATGTTATTTTGTAGTTCGTCTTCAAAGTTACAAAAATGTTGTTTTTTTTGGTAATTGTGGGTGGCTGTGTTTAATATTTGAAGATGTTGATTGTGTTTTCTATGTTTAAAATATATTATTTTTGATAGCAGACTTAATAGGTACCAAAGATACCAAAAACTTACTTGTTGTTGATTTGATCTCAGTTAATTAATCTTTATACTATATTTAATATAATAATAAGTTCATTGTTATCTGTACAATTATTATGGTTTGGATTAAAAAGAAATGTAACATACAATTTGTTTTATTTGTAGACTTAGTGGGTATTTAAAAAAAAATGGTGTTTCTTTTTAAATTATACTACATTCGTTTTTTTTTGCTAAAACCGGACCTAGCTCCGGTTTTCGGTTTTGGTCCCAAAAAAACGATGTTCAAAACCGGTTTTGATGACTTTCCGGTTTTGCATGCCCTAGTTAGAACTGCACAATTGCTTAACTTTTTTCAATGATTATTACTTAATTGTTGTAATAATGACAAAAGAAGGTAATTTTACGATTTACTTTCACTAATAAACCATTCTAAACGTAATAAACAATTTCTGTTCTTATGAGAACTGAACGTCGTTACAATGTTGCTTCAGTGAACCCTTTTTCTTTTTAAACACTAGGGATGTTACCCAAAAAAATTGAGAGTTGATAAGTAGATTCGAATGCAATGATTATGTACTGACTTCTACATTAGATATTCGAATGATATGAGGACTGATGGTTTACATAAAAAGAAAGAGATAGAATCTATTGCAAGACCACAAGACTACCAACAAAAAAGCTATATAACCACAATAAAGTTTATCGGTTGACGTCAAAACATCTTCATACAGGTTCCTATTTATATCCGTTTCAATGCCAAGGTAGTTACAACCTATATTACAGCCTACATTCCAGTCTATATTGCCATACATTAATGTACTAAGCCTGACGGTACCGCTCCGGTACGGAATTTACATGACATTATTGAATTAGGCTTATAACCACATTATCATGTATTGGATTTGATTTTCTGGTTAAAGGCGTATTAGTATGGAAATTGTTTAATAAAATTATGGTTAATTCTAGAATAAACGATTCAATAATGCATAAGTATGCTCCTCTGAAGATAAAGCTGAGGTGACCTCGTATACCTACCGCTGGTTTCATCTGTTTCACCTACTAAGGACAAATCGATCACGTTTACCACAATAAAAGTTCTGGTGTTGGCCTTACAACCTTTTTTTGGGTCCGCGATGTATCTATAATTTTGCGTCACCTTCATCACCTATCACGAATCACTATCCTTCGCCGTCTAGAAGGGCTAAAAAAGCGACATTGCGACTTGCCAACAAAAAAGGACCACCTTGTCTTGACCACAATAAGTTTGCAAGTGAATGTCAGTTATGAAGTTATAAATAAAAATAAATAAATAAATATTAGCTTGTAACTGTTCCACTGCTGGGTAAAGGCCTTTTCTCATACTGAGAAGAAATGAGCATTGGTCGCCACGCTTGCTCACTGCGGGTTGGTGATTTCAGACCATTAAGTCCAGGTTTCCTCACGATGCTTTCCTTCACCGTATGTCAGTGGCGTCTTAGATTAACTAAGAAAGTACATATGCCTTTGAAACAGTCACATCAGTATATGCCTGGGTTCGAACCCGCAACCCGGTTCTTAACAAGCGGGTCTGTAACCTCGACACCACGACAATATTTCTTCTCAGTTTGTTACGTAAGCAATCTACAGCGATCCTTACTTGCTGGAACATTACACAATTATTTAAAGATTCCGTTCTCTTCCAGGTGGTGGAACCCATCAACCGTCTTCTGGACTCGGTTCCGTTCGACGCACTGTTCTACTCTCTGGACTGGCACCCGCCTGACCACGTCTCTTTTATCGACAACGTGCACATGAGGGAGCTGCATCCGTCTAGCCCGGTGAGTCATCTTTTACGAGGAACTTACTTACATACTTTCTGTATTACCAAATAACTACGTGTTAGTAGTATGTTTTTATTCTGTGAAAATCCTCATGGATTCCCTTCGCCCGGGGAAGGCGAAGGGTTATGCCGGACTCTTACCGGCTAAAAACCCACGGTGTTCCTTCTCCTGACAAGGGTCAAGGGGCCGTTGTCGCGGGTTTCGCAGCTGCATGCACCGCGACCCCGGCAGGCCTCAGTCCGCCAGCCCCTGGCAGACCTCTCCTACTGTGGGGTCTAGCCCCAAGTCCTCATGAGAGGCACGCACGGAACACTGCGTGCCGCCTTCTCGGGCCTGTTACTGATCGGGCGACGGGTCCCCTAACCCGCCGCCCGCAGGCCACACCTGCACGTAGTACGTAGATAAGTGCACTTCAATGGTCTCTTGCAGTTAGATCACAGCATGATATTGTCCTCTCCCAAAGCAACGGTGGGCGAGTGGATTGATGGCTGCAGAAATTTGACAGCGATCGTCTATAAGAGAGTTCGAAAAGCTTTATTTTGATCGAAACTTCACTGCAATTACACTGAAACTGAACTTCTTTAGTTAGGTGAATTAGGCTCGTGGGGGTCTACTCCCTAAGCACGAAGTCCGTGGTTTCGGCCTTAGTTACGAGCGTTTCCTACTCCCTATCACCTACGGACATACGATTATTTCGGGGCCCGAACTAAGAACGAATGACAACACGATTTGACAGTTGTCCCTACTACCGATGTGTGTTTGCCCGTCCGAAAAGTTGAACTTGACACTTGTTTTGTTCACTCCTACGTTTCGGGCTACTTTCAGACGGGCGACTAACTTCGTTGACGGACTTAGGGAGTAAGCCCCCTGGTCACAGGGCGTATTCGAAACATCTCCCTGCGTCGAAGTCGAACCGACGTTATAACTTGCGAAGAACTTATGTCATCTCACGAAATGATTGACTTTGATACTTGGTTCTTGTTGCCGGATATTATCATCATCTTTACCGATAAAAATAGTTGGGATGACGAATAATGGACCTGTTATGCCATTGTACAGGGTGTCCCTGGAAGTATGGATCAAATTAAATAGGGGCGTGGGCAAGGTCATTTCAAAACTTATAGTAGTAAAAACTTGAGTAAATTTTTTTGGCAGAATAAAAAAGCCTTTGCAGTAAATGTTTTTTCTTATTGAACACATGTTTTCTAGCTGCGTAAAAGTATTACCACAAGGAAGGCCTACTGTTCGCCAAAGTCCTGGAATAAAATGATAGCTCTGATAGTTTTTTTATGATTTTTTTTCTATGCGAAGTGATTGAAAAAAAAACAATAATTGGTCGTATCTTTTGAACCGTAAAAAATTGCACCGACATTCTCAGGGTTAAAAAGTTTGGAAATGACATTGCCCACGCCCCTATTCGATTTGATCCATACTTCCAGGGACACCCTGTATAAAGCCTCTTCGCAAAAATATCGAGTTCAGGGTGAAATCCTGAATGATAAACAATAAACGTTTGAGTGGTAAATTGTACCCTTAGGCAAGTCCCCATAAAAATGTCAATAAAAATTTAATGGTACAAAGTTTTTGAGGACATCTGATTCAATTCGAACTTGACCTCGATTTCATTGTAAGGGCTTTCCCATCTTGATTGTACTAAAAACGGTAAAATGTACGAAAAATTTCGTTTTTTATTGCAAATGGCAGAATATGCGAAAATAAGTTCTGTACTTGATGTATTTTTCAGTCTAACCATAATAGGATATCAGCATTGCCCAGTAACTGAGTTGCGGAGGTCTGGGGGGTTACCATGATCTGTTACTGCAGGATTGTTTTAATATTATTATGAGAGTGGGAAAGTGACAGCGCTAGACAGCTCGATAGCGCCATCGCTTACCCACTCTCGTAATAATATTAAAACAATCCTGCTGTAACAGATCATGGTAACCCCCCTGATAGCAGTCGCTCCGTGTAAAATACTGGTATTCAGCCTGGTGTAAACAAATTCGTGTAATTCCTTCAAACCACGTGATCTACTGGTGACACAGATTAACCCTAAATGGGAATTTAAGAAAAAAACTAAAAAAACTTGGTTTTCTATTTCTGAGTCATTTTAGAGCCTTGAGTTATTTGACTGCAAAGAGCGATATCGCGTTAGTCGTGCCTGCCAGCCGTGTCGCCGTGCTTTCATTAATTTATGCGTGGCATCGAAATGTTCACGCAAATAAAATTACATTTTTGCAAAAAAAAAACTTTTTTTTTACTGAATCCTTGTAAGGTAGTTTAGATACGATCATTTACCTAACCGCATGAAAAAAAAAGAATTTATTTTTTTAATTTTTAATCAAGCTGTATCCCGTGCGGGGCCAATCTACACCAGTAGTAGATCATGTATGTGGTTTTAAAGGCTTCTACACACCAAAGCCGCCGACCCGGCGGCTTTACCCGCCGGGTTATGCCGGCGGCCAACTAACGCGAACTAAGCGAGCGAACATAACGCAAAACAAGCCCGGCGGCATAACCCGCCGGGTTAAGCCGCCGTGCCGGCGGCTTTGGTGTGTAGAGGCCTTCAGGAATTACACGAATTCGTTTTCGCATTTGATACATTTTTCAGTGGCTTCGACCTTGATTATCACTTGCGTCAACGGTGAAGGAAAAACATCGTGAGGAAATCTGCACACCTGAGAGGGCTCCATAAAGTTCTCGATGGTGTGTGTAGTCCGCCAACCCTGACCAGGCCAGCGTGGTGGACTAAGGGCTATACCCTTCTCATTTTCAGAAGAAGCCCGTGCCCAGCAGTGGGACAGTAATGAACTGATTATGCTGTGCTTATGACGAAGACCTGGAAAATTTTATATAGCGACAAAATTAACTAAATTGTGACAATACAATACATCATAAACAAATTAAAAATATAGTTTCAACCAAAACTAAGGTAAATCCAGATTTAAAATACACCCCTCACTTTCTAACGTCATATAACAAAAAGAGACGGTGTTATTTTAAAACCTGGGTTTTTCTTAGTCCCATCTTTTGTAACATGAGGGAGTCAGTTTGAAAAGATCTCAACAAATCTACTTTAAAAAACTAGTATGATGATGATGAAATAGTTAATCATATTGTATTCAAGCAATACGTCATGCACTTCACCTTCGTGACCAACGTACGTACTTATTTCAAGTACCCACGCTTAGAAGCACTCCAAAATACAATGAAATCATCCAGATATGTAAATAGCTGCAGATCTATCTACGCATATACCAGGTATCTCCCCTCGGTTTCTGTAAAAGCCACATAGCATTATATAGAGAACGGGCAGCAGCAACCTCTTTGTGATAGTCAAATTATGATCACAAAGCCGATTGCCAGGCCAGGCGGATATGGTAAAACCCTCACGAACGATCTATGGGTAAGAAG
The DNA here is from genome assembly GCA_905220435.1 of Amphipyra tragopoginis. NCBI lineage: Eukaryota > Metazoa > Arthropoda > Insecta > Lepidoptera > Noctuidae > Amphipyra > Amphipyra tragopoginis. Next base: position 23,130,708 of record HG992013.1, read on the forward strand.
ATAAGGAGATCCAAGCAGTAGCCGTTTACGAGCAAAAGTAAAGACGAGAGCTTTTTTTAAAACCTTGCGTCGTGTAATTCTGGATACCTTGCCTCACGTTAGTAATACAACTGTATCTTCTTCTGCCCTCATCCCAAGTTACTTGGGGTCGCGTCGGTGCAAAATGTTTTCTTCTTCCATTCTTTCCTATTAGCCGCTATAACCTTTTCATATCACCTCTCACACAATCCATCCATCTTTTCTTTGGTCTGTTCCCTTTTTTTTTTGTTCTGCTTTGGATAGTCCTCCGGGACCCCTTCTACGTAACCGGGCAGTTATTGGCGAGAACTGAAGGGTCTCCAGCCAATAGGGGGGAAGTAAAATACTTAACCTAAGCTAACTACTTGTACTACACTGACATCATGACTACCTGCAACAACAGCGCTATGCGCTCGGACCACGGCTTAGGGCGTTGCTGGCGGGAGCTTGGAGACAGCTTGATGAGGGCTGAATTATCGGTGTGAGTCGCTTCCCCTCCTTCCATCGACATTTATATTCACCACTCTCATAGTCACATGCTTTTTTTAATTCCACAATTCTTCGCTCCAAAACCCAGACACGAAACTATTATCTGTAGGCCATACAAACACTTATTCTGTGCGGGAATCGAATTCGCGATAAGTTGCGCAGCAGCCAAGCGCTCAGTCACTTGGCCAATCGTGTCGTCAATTGAAAGATGTATAATTTTCTGTACATCGTTGCCTTACAGTGAAAAGCTCGGGAATGCATTTTGGTTATTGCACGGTTACTGTGGGCTTTCACGCGGACGAAGTCACGGGGACAAAAGCTAGTCAGTTATATTTATTACGAATGTTATATACCCAATGAAGGCTTAATTTCAGTGCCTACAACTAATTTCGCGTAGAGCGGCTCTCTTATTTAGAACCAATAAGTACGTCGTGATGGAATGGATAAAAGGACACAGTGGATCACTAGAAAATGATGCAGCCGACGAACTGGCCAGGAGGGGATCCGGCACGGTGGCCTATGGCCCTGAACCTATAGTACCCGTCCCCTTCAACCAACTACGCAGGTGGCTCCAGGAGTTTACTCACACACAGGCACAGAGCTGGTGGACTTCAGCCCCAGGCTGCAGGCAATCCAAGGCGGCCATGCCACTCATGGATAGCAGACTGACAAGGCGCCTGCTGCGCCTGGACAGGAGCAGCCTGCGAATGGTGACTGGAACGATAACCGGACACTGCTCACTAAACAAACACTTCCACACGATAGGCATAACGGACAGCCCTCTGTGCAGAGCATGTATGGGGGCCGAAGAGACGGTCGCACACGTGCTCCTGGATTGCACAGGGGTCACCCAAATACGAGAAACAACCCTTGGCGCACCGAAATCACTCGCAAATGTTCTGAGCGGACTGAGAGCCCTAATCTGCTTCTGGAAGGAGGTGGGCTGGCTGGAATGATGGCCGCCATGGCCCACGTACAATGGTCCACTTAAAGGACTAAGTGCGGAAACCACATCTCCTAACATAGAACATAGTACGTCGTGATAAAATAAAAATTACCAAAATTGCATTCCCGAGCTTTTCACTCTAATGCGATGACATGTTTTATTACGGGTGTGTATTTTCTCCGTGTGTGATTCCACAACAACATAAAATGTTTTTTTTCTTTCTTTTACACAAACATCAACCCTACCACAAGTACGGCTGGCGTGCGTGCTCAAGTTTGTCTGTATTGCCACGCATCCACCCACTGCCTTTGTTTCAACATTACTCAACCGCGTCACTGATTCAATCGATACTGTTGCGAATAACTTTTTATTCGTAAATTCGTAATTGATTCTCGGTGAGAAGGTATTAATAGAGCTATCGTGAGACTGATACGAGCTGATACAAGTTAAAAAAGCATACTTTAAGAAAAAAATGTCACACTCACTCATTATACTCTGCATTTACTAGCCCCGGTTTCTGAAAGCTTGACTATCGCAAAAATTAACTACTTAACTGTCACATCTCATGTCAAGTGATGTGATTTGTTGTAAGTATTTAGGTCAGTCAGCAAAAACACTAGCGGTGAAGGGCGGCTGCTTTGTGGGCTGTCTTATATGTAACATTAACGTTCAAAAAGAACTAAGTAATTCTAGTCAATTTTGAATAAATGCGTTTGAAAGTCAACCACTCACAGCACTTGATTGAGAGATTTCGTGAGATTTTCCAGAAACACGCCCACCCCCCTAGCCTTCTGCCAATTTGCGCCACAACCCCAGGTCCTCCGCTTCTCGCATCCAGAGTTCCCCAACTGCCTTTCTCAAGTCATCAGTCCATCTGGCTCGATGAACTGAAATTTAAATACGCCTTCGATACTCTGTCGATTCCCGGTCTCCAATCATTGACTGGTCTGCTTCATCCGCTGTCGGTTGTAGAACTATTGTACCATGTACCATGGTGTGTAAATTGTATTAAGAATATGATTCACACTAAATTATGTATACGCAAAATGTGCATTTCGCAATGGGTGTTTTTCTTATAACGCGCACTTTTCAAAAGGAGCACTTGATGATCATTTCTCAATATGAGTACTTGTCAAAATGAGCACGTCTTGTAGTTCGTAAAACTACTTATCAGAAAGCAAAATATTTTTATTTGGAAACCATTTTGCAAATCTCTAACGACAAATTACAAAATTCATTTTGCGAAAAGCTCATTTTGCGTCAAGTGCACGTATTGCGAAGTGCATATTGTGCATCAGACCCATCTAACTGACCAGCATACCCATATCAAATATTCTTCTTATTAATCCTTCCTATTAGGTTAAAACATAAGTACATACTTTTGGTAAACAGTCATGGCAGCTGGGAGCGTCACTCGCTAGTTGTTCATAACCACGCAACTAGGACAGTATCGGCAGGTAAATTTGATGTGCCTAGAGTAAGGAATTATTTTGGCGACCGAACGCTTGATAAAAGAATTCCATATCTTCTCAACCAATTACCGGCTGATGTAAGAAGCCAAAAAATAAAAAGTAAATTTGCCAAATCACTAAAGCAGTTCTTTCTCGGGAATTTGTAGACCCATACTTAGGTGGTTCTCGGGTTTCTGAGACAGAAAAGACCAACTTGTAAAAATATTATTAGTTATCAATATGTAATTATTATAAGTCCGTACTACTAAATTTTTATGTTGTTTAAATTGTTTGTTCAGTTCCCGCAGACAAACCGTGCAAACGGTTTTGTGGGGCTTAGTATAAGTAAGCTTGTATATAAAACTTTCTTTATAATAAATATAATAAAAATAAAAAATTCTAATAATTTACCATGTAATTACTTACAGGTTCCAGCAGACAAGGCCCAGGCGTACGACACAGTAGTGTTTGCAGGCCCGCCTCCCATGAAACAGCGTCTGTGGCCACGACATTGTGTCCAAGATACATGGGGCGCTGAGTTGCATAAGGATTTGAAGGTACGTTTATTAATTGCAAATCCCGTCAATTTTCTAGTTATTTCCAGAAGCAGAGGTACGGTACGACACAGCTATAAAGTTACATCGATGAACAGACGCCAGCACATGCTACTACAACAGTGTACCTACTTACTACATACAGTGGGTCAACGCCCATACATTTATTTGACAGGTCCTATGAAATGTCAAAATGATGTAGGGGCGGAGGTTATGTCCCAAGTATGCAGTATCCCTACTCGGGTCATAACCTGCGCCCCTTCACCCCGCAACCCCCCACACGATTGCTCTGCGACAATGTTCTACGTTGTAAGGAGTAAGATATAGGTAGACTGTGCTACTACAATCTGTCAAATTTCTTTATTAGATTTTCATCTTTATCGCAAAAGCATTAGGTTCAAGGTTGATTGGGAAAATTTTACAGCTTCGTGTAGCTTGATGTGCTAGCGTCTGTACCTGATCGACCAACCAATGACAGTCGCTCATTTTCGCGCCACTCACACTTATTGCATCAGCGTAAAGATCATAAACACTCGTGATCTTGAAGTCGCACTCATTTCGGAAGTGATCGGTTTTACGAAGTTTGCCGATGCTACTTCTGATAGACCAACTACGATGACTTGGCGCGCCCCTCCAACTGCAAGTAAAAAAGTATGAGAAAGAATATTGACAACGCGTCATGAGTTAACGCAGATATGTGCATTCTGCAACTGTAGGCCAAACTTAAACAAAAACATGGATCAGTCGCTCGACAGATTTGGCGTCGCTAATTAACAGTATGGTACCGTTTGGAGGTTTGTATGAATGAGACACGTGCGCCTTTTCGCGCGATTGCTTTAATTATGCACTAGTCGATCAATAACGACGACACGTTTATAATAGAATAGAATAATAGACGACACGTTTGGTGCAGTGGCTGAGCGATTGGCTTGCGCTATGGATCGTGGGTTCGATTCCCACACGGAACAAAAATTTGTATGGCCTATATCGGGTGTAAAAAGACCCTTAACGATAACGAAAACCACGTATTCTACCCATCACTGGGATCATTTTTTTGAACAAACCATACCTGGGAAATCATTGGTTTTGGAGATATTGAAGGTCAAAGTACACATTTTTTTTTTTAGTTTTTTCCAAAAACGATTTCCAAGTCATAATACAAAACTTTCTTCCATACAAACATTATCAAAAATTTCAATTTTTCCTAACAAATTACGCATTTGAAGTTACAAAAACGCAATGAATATCAAACGCACACCCCCGCCTTAGCTCGGCTGTGTGGCCGCTGCACGCATGCAAACGCGCGGCATCGCCACAACCATAATTTGCGCGCTACAAAAAAAAGCGTTTTTTTTTTCATGCCAAAAAATAAAAGTCGTTTCCCAGCAATTATTTTTGGTCAATGTAATTTAGTTTGATCCACAGAGTGCGTAGATTTCGGCTATGTGATATGTGAAAAGACCCTTTTTACACCCCGTAGATAGTTGTTTCGGGGCTGGGCGTTTGTGTATGTGAGATTTGTGTCTGTAAACGCACCCACGATACAGGAGAAATTCTAGTGTGGGGCAACGACAAATTAAAAAAAATAATTGTGTCGTACTGTACCAAGGAAAAGATTTACAGATCTAGAAGCAGCTGAATAGGTACCAGTATTTTACTCAGGGCGACAGCCATCAGACATCTGCAACTTAGTTACTGGGCAATGCAGGTATCCTAAGGTTAGGCCAGTTGTCAGATAGTAAGCGAATCTATTAATCCTTCAGCCGTCGGTCTGTCGTTCGTAAGATAGCATCGCCTGGTCATGCGAACGCTCGCCAAATAAGTCGTCGTGTAAGAAGTATTTACGCAGGTTCAGAGTTATTAATGCATTTTCTTGACTTCCAGATATTAGACGGCGCAGTGAAGATCTACAAGGGCACAAACCCTGAAGTGGACTCGTACTCTGTCTTCTGGGATAACAAGAAGTTGACTGACACCAGCCTGGGCAACCAACTGCGTCTGAGGGGAGCCTCCGACATCTACATATGTGGGCTGGCGTATGATGTGTGTGTAGGTTAGTGATACATCTGTGTTTGATCGACCTCATCGTCATCATTCAGCCGAAAGACGTCTACTGCTGGACATAGGCCTCCTCCAAGCATCGCCACATGTCGCGGTCCTGTGCTTCTCACGTCCAGCGGATTCTTTTCACCTTGACATCGGTCCACCTTGTGGTCGCCTACCCACGCTGCGTCTTCCGGTACTAGTCGCCACTGCAGAACCTTTCGGCCCCATCGGCCATCCGTTCTGCAAGCAATGTGCCGCCCACTGCCACTTAAGTGTGGCAATTCTTCGAGCTATGTCGGTTACCATGGTTCTGCTGCGGATCTCATCATTTCTGATATGATCACGCAGGGTAACTCCGAGCATAGCCCTCTCCATTGCCCTTTGTGTGGCCGCCCTCTCTACCATGGTTGAGGACGTTGGAATCTAAAAGAACTAGCTCTCTCACAACTGCAGCCCTTATGTCCTGCACCGACCTTAAGCATCATTGATTGATCATCAGGGTAGTCTTTTCTTAACAATTTTGGAGTCGACGTCCCTCCGGCTGCTTAACCTTGTGGACCAATGGATCCACTTGATATCCGTAAGGACCCTCACAAGCTTGGTATTATAATAACACCAGCCTGTAATTGTCTCACTGTTGGGCAAAAGCCTCTTCTTTTATAGAGAAAGAACAAACATTGATCACCACGCTTGCTCACTACCTATTGGTTACTTCAGACCATTCAATCAAGTTTTCCTTGCGATATTTTTCTTCATCGTAACTCTGTGGTGTCTTAGATTAAAACACAGAAAACGCCGAAAATTGTTTGAAAAAAATTGTGAGAATAGTCTATTTAACCGAAGGGATCCTACAAAGACAGTTATGCCAAAATGTAGAACTACCCTTGACCATAGAAATAGTTTGTTTATGTGTGAAATACCACAGACTCTAAGAGAATTACCTTTAAGATTATTTCGTGTACAATTAAAAAAATCGTTAACAGAAAAATGATTCTATACAGTTAGCGAATATTTTGATTCAAACTCAAACTCAAAACTCGTTTATTCAAAATAGACTAGTATTACTTAGTTCTTTTTGAACATCAAATTTACATAAGACTGCCCCTAAAGCGCCCACCCTTTACCGCTTCCTAGTGTTGATTTTAAAAATAATTTCTAAATATTATTAATTTATCTATATTAATTGTAATTAAATTATAATATTATCTTAAAATTATTGTATGATCAAAATGGGCCGATTGATGACTCTAACATTATCATAGATGAATACCAACTGTAAATAGTTAATCAGAAACAATAAAGTCTACTTTATAAAAAGTACATAATGACATTGAAAAAGTTACTTTGGTCCTGCCAGGTTTTGAAGCCACAATCTGACACTCTGAGTTCGTAAATCTTTTCGTCACCATCATTATTTTGTTCTATTATTATTCAGTTCAAACTTGAATATTATGTTTTTTTGTCGCCAGGAGCCACAATAGCTGACGCGCTAGCCATCGGATACCGTTCCATCCTGATAGAGGACGCAAGTCGAGGCGTGGACCTCGCCGATATAGAGAAGACAAAGTCTACCATCGTTAACAACAACGGTGTTATTGTTAACTCTGATGAGGTAATACTTCTTTCCATATATGTATTGCTAATTATAAAATTACAACGAACAACGATGACTTAATTGAAAACCGTATGAATACAGTTCCTGATAGACGGAACGGGTGTGCACACTATAAAATATATTTTTATTAGTTTTTGATTTATGATCAAAAATGTATGTAAAAATACCATTTCACTTCGTCAGTGAAGTTCTAATAGTGCGGAAGTCAAAAATGGCTTACTTTACAAGAGAGTGAAAAAACTATTTAAAACGAGCGTAACCTACGCTGAACGCAATATTGTTTTTAATAATTATCATTACAAATGAATTCTTTGATGATTTAATCCTTTGAAAATCCTAATAATCTTTTTCATTTCAAGTAATATTGTGACTTTCGCAGTGTTAACTCTCAAAACAGTCACTAAATGACTTACGCACTGTTAGAACTTCACTGGCGTTATCTCCAAAGTTTGCATAGCGAAAAATCTGGAATAATCTGGAAAGAGTTGATAGAGGTTTGTGTAAAAATTACATGTAAAATAGAACGATGCCTTTACAAACTTATTTAGTAAAGCGGTTTCTAAATAAAAAATAAACTTTAAAAAAAGTAAAAACCGACTTCAAACAAAAACTAAAAGGAGTAAAATAATTACCATAATATAAAATTAACAGTTTCAGAAGTCGGTGGCTTCTATTTGTTTCAGTGTTGAGTTGCACCGACTTCTGAAACTGTTAATTTTATATTATGGTAATTATTTTACTCCTTTTAGTTTTTCTTTGAAGTCGGTTTTTACTTTTTTTAAAGTTTATTTTTTATTAAATACGGTTTAGTGTCATAAATTAAACCCCTCCTCTTCATAACCCTTCTTTTTGGCTTTGACGTAGTCGGGCATAAAAAGCCCTTTCAAATGATACCTTACACGATATAATGAAAACATTCCAAGAGGGGGGGGGGGACACGCACCCCCTCCTCTTTTCCAGTAGTCAGTTCCCAACAACAAATATAAACAAAGCAATATTAGTAATTTGAGAATATTGCTTTGATCCGATGAGGAGTTCCGTTCCATATCTCTGAAGTTCATGGTCTAATCGTAACAAAATTTATATGGGACCAATCGGAAAGTATACTCTTTCGAACAAAAAAAGAATTTTTCAAATCGGTTCATAAATGACGGAGATATGAGGTAACAAACATAAAAAATAAAAAAAATAAAAAAAACTTTAAAAAAAAGTAAAAACCGACTTCAAAGAAATATTAAAAGGAGTAAAATAATTACCATAATATAAAATTAACAGTTTCAGAAGTCGGTGGCTTCTATTTGCTTCAGTGAAGAGTTGCACCGACTTCTGAAACTGTTAATTTTATATTATGGTAATTATTTTACTCCTTTTAATATTTCTTTGAAGTCGGTTTTTACTTTTTTTTAAAGTTTATTTTTTATTAAATACGTTTTAGTGTCATCATTTTAACCCCCTCCTTCATAGCCCTTCTTTTTGGCTTTGACGTAGTCGGGCATAAAAAGTCCTTTCAAATGATACCTTACACGATATAATGAAAACATTCCAAAGTGGGGGAGGGGGGGACACGCACCCCCTCCTCTTTTCCAGTAGTCAGTTCCCAACAACAAATATAAACAAAGCAATATTAGTAATTTGAGAATTTTGCTTTGATCCGATGTAGAGTTCCGTTCCATATCTCTGAAGTTCATGGTTTAATCATAACAAAATTTATATGGGACCAATCGGGAAGTATACCCTTTCGAACAAAAAAAGAATTTTTGAAATCGGTTCATAAATGACGGAGATATGAGGTAACAAACATAAAAAAATAAAATAAAAAAAAAAAAAAAAAAAAAAATACAACCGAATTGAGAACCTCCTCCTTTTTGAAGTCGGTTAAAAATAAAAAAAAAAATACAACCGAATTGAGAACCTCCTCCTTTTTGAAGTCGGTTAAAAAATAAAATTGAATTTGACACTTTTGTGCTACCACAACATTCAAATCACACATACCTTGCGACAAATATTTATTTGTAGACTATGCATAACTTTGTTTTAAGCGAGGATAGGACACACGATATTTCGCGTAAGCAAAATTTGCAGTTAGTAACAATTCTTTTTAACAATTTGCAGGTATTAGCAATGGTGGAAGGCCGTGACCGACGGCCGGAGTTGGGCTACAAACTAGCCATGGAACTCAAAAACGCTATGGATGACAAGTGAGAACTTAATACCAGCAGATGCTGAATAACTACTTAATTAGCACGGATTATTTATTTATTCATTGCCTAACATGCCAATATTTAAGTTTATAATAGTTTTTGCGAACTCGAGCGTTCAAGAACTGAAGCAGTCAAATTAAAATCCCGTGAAGATATGTCGTTTAAAAAGTGTCCAGAAACTCGCAACGCTTCATGAAATACAACAAAGTTTGAAACATTGTATGGTTTGAATATCTCAATGCGCAACGATTCCGAACGCTCAATGCGTCCACATATCGTCGACGACCAGTGAAAACCTCGATATTGCCAAAAGCAAAATTTTACAGGAGACGGAAAAACCGTATCCTGGAAAATTTTGTAAGGAACTTCAACGTGTTTTTGTTTTGTTTTATTATTAATGAACCATTACCTACTATGAACTGTTACTAAATCGTGTAATTCATATTTGAAGATGAATCTAGCAAATATTTTTTTTATTCTCGAAATATTTTTTTCCATGAGAACCTCATTTTGTCAAATGCGAAATACAAGGTTTTCTCGAAAAAAAAAATTTTTGTTGTTAAATATGGAGTTTATCAACAGATACATAGGTGCATTGAGCATAATCAACTTCTTATTTGCATTCAAATTGAACTCAAGCCTGTCGTAAATATGTGCTGGTAGGTTTTCTGGCTTAAATATGACATAAAACGTGTTTGACCAAAATTACTATTTACGAGGTTTTCACTGACGCCGACGATATGCAAGCATTTCATGTCGTGTTGCGAATATTTGGAATCACCTTTATATGTTATGGCCTCCATGTAAAGCTTAACAGGCATTACGATACGGTGGTTATGTCAAGTACCACTGTCGTGACTAGTGACTAGCTCTAAAATGACAAATTTATTCCTTGAGTTCGTGAATAGTTACGCAGGTCCGTCGTCTTTTAATAACTTATTTAATCGTGTAGGAGCTACAATGATTGCAATGGCAACATTGATTTTTTTATTACAGTGGCAACATTGAATTATTTATTAATAGCAACATTGCATAGTTTACCGTCTCAAAATTTAGTTTTAGCGTTATACGATATTTGGCTGTAAAATAGTTGGACTATACTTAAAATTTAGTGATATAAATATTCCGCTAAAGCTAGTGACTTAAATTAACGTAATTATACAATAATATTATATGGATGCCTGTGCAGATGAAAGACAATCCTTGGAGTACTTTTTGTCATAAAAATAAAACACATAGGAAGTACGCGGTACTGTTAAATGGTCGTTAATAGTTTTATTTTTACGGACAACAAAATACGCCAAGGACTGTCCCTCGCCTGCGCTAATTAGTAATTTTATCAGGCGAATAGTCGCCTACTCAGTTCACTTAAAATTATATTTCACTGGTGGCGTAAATTGAATTCCTTATATAATTAGATTAACTCAGCCAAGTAGCCAGTATACCCATTCCAGCAGTTCAACAGGCAGATAGGTGACCTCAGACCATAGGTTCTTATTATTTCAGGCGCAAAGTACAGGCAACTCAGGAGAATTGCCTTCAAGTACCCTTTACTGAGGTTCGAGCACGGATCTGATATCGAGTCGATTCGAGAAATTTATTTATTCTAAACGTCAAATTTGACATAAGATATAGATAAAATGACAGCAGTTGTCGTTTTATCTACAAGGTTAGTTTTAGTATATGCGAAACCTGAAACTAGTTTGTTCAGAATCATTAGGAGAATCGATTGACATATTTTTTACACAACAATTTTTTTTTTTTTTTTTTTTTCATAAATTTCAATTTTGTTTCAGTAGGTTTCTATCCATAACAATTGACGGGAATAGACACCTTGAGGCTTGAAATGGTCCGCTCGGTCAGTTTCCGTGTATTAGACAACTCCTGCATAGCACATCTCAGGCATTTCACACTTTTTTAGCGAACTTAACGCGACATAAACTAAGGTGTAACTTGGAGATTTACTAAAAAAAAACACATATTCAGGCAGTTCTGATGAAAATCTTGTTGGGGTGTCTCGGTTTTCGCATAAAGTAAAAATAACGTTGTATATCTTATGTCAAATTTGACGTTTAGAATAGATACATTTCTCGAATCGACTGGATAAAAAGATCCGTGCTCGCACCGCTGGCTTGGGATAATGTTGCTGGCGTGTTTGACTATCCCACTACCTGACAGCTGTCAGTGAGATACAGAATTATGTGAATTTTAAAGTGTATTTCTTCTCCTAGCATATTGAAAGTACTATAAGTACTATTCCTATAATTTAATAATTGCGTAGTACAAAAACTTTACTTAATTGTAGATTAATAGCAAATATAACTTTAATAATGTTACTTAACAAACTTTAAGCACTTACTAGTTTTTTTTTTGGTATAAATTTCTACTTTGGTGTTGCTATAGTTAAAAATTATGTTGGTTTCCAAGCATTCACCATGCGCCTGACCATGATTATTTGCTTAATATTTAAGTAATACTTTTTAGTGACAATCTTTTTATAATTTAGAAAAGCCTTTCCAGTGTTTGTTTTTTTTTAATTAATTTAAAACTAGCTATAGTATAATAGGTAGGACACGCTTTTCCAGTGCTGTTTTTTTTTTAATTTTAACTTAGCGGTGTAGGAAGTTAAAATCTTTTTCTTTTTAATTATTATTTAATTAGGTATATTAAATTATTATTCTTTTTAAGGTTTCATGACATTCATTCCTAGTATTTGGCACCTCAAAATGAACTTAACTATAGCGATTAGTACCTATTATATTACTTTGACGCTGCAACAAAAAAATGAGCTTGATTAATATGCGATTCTTGAGACAAAACGTGCTGGCATTAATTTTCTCAAGATAATTTCTATAAAAAGGTCCTATTGGCGCAGTGGCTCAGTGCCTTCTACACTTAGGGTCGCGGGTTTGATACCCGCACTGTGAACCAGCAGATATTTGTTTAAGCTGGGTAAATAATTGAGTTTCATCTCAAGTATTTGAAATAAAGTACTAAATTGAAAAAGTACAAAAATATAATGGATCTTAAATATGTGATATATATAAAATTATTAGATTACTCTTGCAGAGAAATCACTATAAATGATTTATTTATTAACTAAATTAAAATTACGGTGGAATATTAGAAATCTCAGTTTTTTGCATGACATTTTTTATTGATTCCGTTTTAGAATGTTCAGAAGAACTGTGAAATGAGATTGTTAAATTATTAACTCTGAGTATTTGGTGTTTCGACTTGAATGACTTATAAATCAATTGTATTAATTTACAATCATTACTTAAATGTTTCGTAGAGTCCGTTAAAAATAGAAAAAATACTGTAAAAGTTATCGAAACAACCAGAATTATATCAAAACATTTTTCTGAACAATTTAATTTTTATCATTTGACAATCAATCAGTTTGTCCAGTGTTGTTTTTTTTTTTAAATAGGTAATTATTTATTTATTTTTTAGGTTAATTGTAGTTGTAAGTGTAAGCATTAGTTTTTAAGATTAAGAGCACGAACATTACTAAAAAAAAAGTTTGCTTTGCATGTAATTTATTTCCTAACAAAAATATTTTGAATAGTATTTTATTTAAACCAAACATACATATCTACATTTCAAAAATGAATAATTGATTTTTCACTTAAATATTTGTTCGTAGGTTTATTCATAATCCGAAATAATTAAACTAAAAAATAATAGAATAACCAGAAGAATGCATTTTACTTGCATTCCTTCTCTAGTGCACCTCTTTAGACATTCCTGTAGGTAATAAACAAACAACTATATAATATACAGACTTTTTAGTCATCTCACAACCGAAAATCATTAACTTTGCACATTATTCAGTACAATTTTTACTATGAAACAACCAGCGCTCTCTACCCAGGGTGCAAGAGGTGCAGGCCACCCGGGCGCCGAAGCATAAGTGGCGCCTTGGGGCCGGCCTTTAAAGGCGGGCGCCAAGGCTCTAGTAATTATTTTACTCAGTAGTTAGCTCAAACTCACCTACGTACATAGACCCCATATAATGGCTGCTTCACCCAGCGCCAATTGGAAGGCAGGGGGCATGCTAAAATGGCTAAGGGGCGCCTGAGCTGAGTTTGCACCCGGGCGCCAGATAACCAGGGGGCTTACCATGACCTTCCAGTCAACTTCCGTTCAAAAGCAGGCCTGCTTCTGAATCGCTAAAAATCGTACCATGTCACTACTAAAGGTGAACGACTATTGAACCAAGTTGAACGGTAATGCTTGTTCATGGTACGAAAAGTCTATACAAAAAAAAAGGTGAATGGATTTCGTAAACGTCAACGTAGCAGGCCTGCCGCAGGCCTGCTCTAACGATGTCATAGTACAAAAAAGCAGGGCAGTTCAACTTCCAGGCAACTTCTGTCCTGCTTTAAGAGGTCATAATAAGCCCCCTGATCCTGTCCAACCTGTCCAGATAACATTGAATCTTAAAAAAGGATGTTTCATTAATTTTGTTAAGCAACATTGCTCATTTTGTATGGACCAGCAGACTTTTTTAACGATTTTGTCCCTCTGTAAAAGTTGTACAGAATTCATGGTTTTCAGATGTAAAGTTACTAAAAAGTCACGGAGAATAGCGATGGATTGCACCGAAACGTAACCATATCTTCAAGCTTAGCACAGCAGGGTAGACAATAATGTAGTCATTAGATAAATAACACTATTATACATAGTTATAAAAAGGGTACTGTCATACAAGCGACTTTTGAACGAAGGCGGTGACAGAACGATATTATCATTTTGATCTGGTGGCTAAATGTTTATTTTCTAAAATGACGTCATGCTCTTAGGTCAAAATTACACTTAGCCGCGACGCGAACACGCGTTCGACACAAATCTTATATATAAAGAGACTGGTACTGACTGACATTTGATTCATCAACGCAGAGCCTAATCCACTAAAGCTGGAAATATGAAATTTGGACAGTAGGTTCCTTACGTGACGAAAACATCCACTAAGAAGGGATTTCTCGAAATTCAACCCCTAAGGGGGTGAAAAGGGTGATTAACGTTTGTATGCAAGTCCGTCATTTTTGAAGTAAGAAGCATGAAATTAAGTATTAAGGTTTCTGGTTAGGAGTAAATGTACACGTGCTTGAGCATTTTTGGAAATTCAACCCCTAAGGGGGTGAAATAAGTGTTGTAAATTTGTATGACAAATCTGATACTTTTGAAGTAAGAAGCATGAAATTCAATATTTAGGTTACTGGTCAGAAATAAAAGTACACATGTTTCAGGGTTTTTGGAAATTCAACCCCTCAAGGGGTGAAATAAGTGTTGTAAGTTTGTATGAGAAATCTGGTACTTTAGAAGTAAGAAGGTACGCAAGCGAAGCTGCGGGCAACAGCTAGTGTATGTATATTCACGTGTATGGCGGCTTCAATATACACGAAAAATTACTAACATTGTGTTCTGTCGCAGTTAGCTTCGCGGCTAAGTTTAGCCTCGGCCCACTGGCGTAGCTAGGCGTGGGCAAAGCGGCCCCTCGCCCGCGGCCTCGCACACTTGAGGGCCCCACGGTCGCGAGTGCTGACCTGAGGCCGAACGCCATGAACTCCGCTAAATAGTACGATTAGGGCCCTACTATAATTTTAAGTACTGAAAGAAAAGGGCATCGCTGATGTGACTTCGCCCACGCCCACGCTACGCCACTGCATCGGCCTTACGGGCAGACCGAAAGCCAGAAATCCTGACTAGTTCAATGTTAGTATATTGGTACTCGTATTACCCAAACTTTATAAGGTTGTAGATGTCAGACGGCAGTCACTTTAGATAAAAAACAGATATTCAGCCGCATCTAGTTAGAATAGGAGTCGCATTTTATTAGACTGGTAGCCGCACCAATACTTAAAAGAGTGTTAGACCGAAACTAGGCAAAGCCAGCGCTTGAAAATCGCTTGTAAGAAACATCCCTATATAATAGAATATTTACAAAAGTTTTCGGTGCAATCCGTCGTGACTTTAATCGATTCAGATTGTGTGCTGTCCTTGTCTATCCTCGTATTGTATGAATGAGACGGAATGATCTGTCGATTAAACTAAAACTAATATGTAGTGATATTCGTAAATGAGTGTATGCTTTCTATTTATTAAAACTGACATTAATTGTAAAAATATACGTATTAGAATTTTAAAGAGTAGGTATTAGAATCGTGTGGTGAAATTTCATGTTTAACGAATATGTAAATCTATTATATAAAAAACTGTGCTACATTTGGCTAGATTGGGCGTGCGTCCGGCCGTTACGGCCAATCGGCTTTGTACACCGCCGAAGAGAATAGTACCTACGCGTAAAAGAACTTTGCCTCTCTGAAGTGAGGAACAGAAGGCCCAAAGCCTGTTTTCAGAGCGGCAAAGTTATTCAAAGGGTACCAAATAACTTTGCCCCTCTAAAGTGAGGTACAGAACGCTCAAAGCCTGGTTTCACAGCGCCAAAGTTATTTCACGAGTACCAAATAACTTTGCCCCTCTGAAGTGAGGTACAGAACGCTCAAAGATTGGTTTAAAACCGGCAAAGTTGGAAAAATTACATTAATAAGTTCTGGAATGAAATTAAAATGGACATACTGACATGTGAAGTAAGCTCTAAAACTTATTTTGAGCTTGATGTGACAGAATCCGAAATTCTACTAAATATACCTTGTCTTAAATGTAGTATATAAATAAATGTGTAAAAATTATGTGAGCCTTATTTTGGCCAACAACTATTTATTGTAAAACTATTTTTAATATTTATTTTTCGACATCTTTCAATAACTATATTTTAACTGTAGAGCGGCGTGAAGTGACTATTATGGCAATAGCATAAAGTTCAAATTGCAACAATTAAATACAATGTGTTTTTTACACTAAAACCTCTACTTAATTTAATCAAATAGATACATAGTTATTTGAGCAGTATTAAGATCAAAATAACAATGATTATGTTGTAGTTTCAATGTGCATTTAAATCTCAGTATTTTACAACTACATTCTAGACCAATTTTGAAATCTGGAACAGCAAGAAATGACTACTAAACGCTACAATTATTTATTTCATCAAAACCTGTTGAGCTGTTTCAGAGTTTCATAACAAAAGTTTTTAATGTTATTTATTTTGATAATCCATGTTATTTATTTTTAATCTTGTGTGTGTCACGATAAATTTGTTCCTAGGATATATGGTCTGATTGGCAAAACGAAACCATGTAAACTGTTTTAAATGATTAAATATAAGATTACTTTGAATTAACTGGCGAGACGTACAGTACGCGTAAAATAACTTCACCGCTCTGAAGTAAGCAACAGAACGCTCAAAGCATGGTTTCAGAGGGGCAATGCTATTTGGTACTCCTAAAATAACTTTGCCGCACTGAAGTGAGCAACAGAACGCTCAGTCTGGTTTCAGAGAGCTAGTTATTTGTTACTCCTAAAATAACTTTGCCGAACTGAAACCAGGCTTTGAGCGTTCCGTTCCTCACTTCAGAGGACCAGTTATTTTACGCGTACTGTATTTTAGTAACTGTAAAATTTCGCCAATTAATTTGAAGTTACCCTGTATAATTAATATTGATAATTTAATTCTAAAAAAAATAATACAAAAATATTTTCGAACAATATAAATTGATTATGTATTTCTATAATTTTGAGATGAATATTTAATCGTTTTATATATTTTGGATAAAAGTCAGTGTTAATAAACAGAGATATGATTGATCGTCATCAGTTGCCTTATTAGAAGTGATAGCTTTTATTTGTTCCTGGTATTGTATAATGTGCACTGAATATAAATATTCAAAGAGTATGTATGCTTGTTTTATTTATTGACAACCTAATCTATAGTTTAGGTGTTAGGCTAAGCGTATGCTGAGACGCAGGTGACGCAGCGCAGCACAGTACAGATTTTGCCGCGCAGGGCAGGCGAGACAGACATAGCCCACGACCGCATGCTGCGACGCAGCTCGAACACACATTCCAGTTTTAACTAGTACAAAGAATAGACGCGTTCGAGTTGACGAACGTTTTTTTTAATAGTCTGTATGATTAATATCATACAAACAAGGTTCACAACGCACCAATTCGAATCAGCGGTAAAAAACACTGTTCACGCATACAAGGCGTGATTCATGGACGGCGCGGGACGAGGCATCGGGCGGCGCGGGATGGCAGCTGCCAGCACCCCACTCCGCCATTGGATTCGGTCAACGACGCGCGCGCATACTAGTCGTACAAGTCTAGCCAATATTATATTGTCATTTGAACCAAATTATAATAGTTTATACAGTCCATTTATTTTCATTTACCAACCTTTAATTAGGTCAACAACAAACACATGTCGACATGCACGCGTCGCGCCGAAATCTGTGCCGGCACTACAACGCGGCGCAGAGCAGGGCAGACGCATGTCTGCGTCGCACGCGTCTGCGCCGCAGCGTACGCAGCTCTTAGTACGTTCATACATAACAAAATCTGCTCTGCGCTGCGCTGCGTGCACCTGCGTCTCAGCATACGCTTAGCCTTACTCACGAGGCAATACAAAATGTCGGCTTGCGAGTGTCAGCTAGCTGGTAGTTGACCCCTAATTTTCAATACCCGTGACCTCGAAGCCTTTCACAATAGGGAATATGCATGTAATTCAAAACTCTGTCATTATTTAAATATACGTTGTACAGGAGTCAAGAAACAAATCGCATTTTTTTTTCATTTTTTAACGCATTACTTATTTTACAATTCATCATTTTATGTTACGTTTTTTTTGTAGAACGAAACGCAATTTCGAAACGGCCGGAAGTGACATCAAAATCCATGTGAATAACACTCAGTTGCAAGAAAGGTCCATTAAATTTTAATGCTCTCATTAGAATGTAAATGCTCCATTAACCTCTTCTGTACATTGCAAGAAGCTAGATTTAATGGAATGATTAACTATCCATTAAAATTAATTTTTGATGTGTCAAACTCCCCATGATTTCAATGTAAGATAATTAGTAAATGAAGAACGAACTACGACCTAATTAGTGTTCATGCAATAGCCATTAATTTAATGGAAACATTATTCTTAATGACGGATTAGTTAATGATCACCTAATGGTATCTTTCTTGCAACTCAGTGTAAATCTTTCAATAATCCTTTCTCAGCAAACTGTTAGATTTCTCACTGAGGTAAGTTAGTAAGTGCGATTTCTGCTTGAATAAAGCCGAAGAAATAATTAAAATGATTTGTGGCTAAAAAAGAGATGTAAATAAAGCAGTATCGTGGAATAAGACGTCACATTATGGCGGCGATAATAACAGATGTTTGAACTGTAGAAGAAATTTGTTGAAGTTTAATAACTTTTTGAGCAACAAACAATAGTATCTTTTGACTTTTAATACTTTTCTTGGGTTTATATTGCTGTGTTTTATTTTATTGATTAAGAGAAGAAAAAAATTACATGCATATTCCCTATTTAAAACATAACACCCAAACAAGAAATCACACATCTGACAGAAATAAGATAAAAATGAATCTAATGAAAAAAACCATTTATTAAAAAAGTAGACGATTTATTTTCCAACACCATTATGTACAAAAATACACTACAGATTAAAGAAAGCAAATTAAAAACGTGCATCAAACTTAATGTTCTAGATATCCTCACGACTCACCACGTTGGTACTAAGCAGAGAATAATATCACTAAATAGGGTTCATCACTCACTTATCTTGATACATTATACAAACATTACTTTGGATGAACGATGTTTTAACAAAAATATCAATAATTCTGAGACATTTATAAGTGAGTGACCAACCTAACAAAAATAAGGTACAATTAATTCCTTTAATTAGGTATTATAATAAAAATGATATGTGCTAATTCAAATTAACTAGTACACAATATTTATTTTAATTTTTAGATTACAATAATTTTATATGAGTTGTTGAGTATACGTACTACTCTGTCAGAGATTTTGAGCACCACAATATTAGGTTTTTCCTTGCTCACTTACAATTAAGTTTATTTAGCCTTCATAAGCCAGATGTGCCAATGTGCAGGGTGCCAATGAAATCGACTTCAAGCAACGATAGCGATGTTCCATCACCTACAAAAAAGCCCATGGAACTTTAGGTATACTAGAACGGTTTTTTTTTAATTAAATTATGTTTATTCCTCACTTTTAGTGAGAAATTTAATATAATTCTTAGCTCATTAAAAAGTAGATTTATTTAGGATAATAAAAAGAAAAGAATAGAAAACAATTCGCTTTGTGTAGGTACATTCGTGCTCAAAGATATAAGCAGGATTTTGAAAAAAAAGATATTTTGTGGATATGCCCATAGTTCCATGGGTTTTGAACCCTTAACACGCATCACAACTCACCCGCGGCGCCAGTCTGTCTGTCTGTGCATGTTTCTCAATAACTACTGAACGGATTTAGTTCCGGTTTCACGATTAGATACATTGATTCGCGGGAAAGGTTTATGTGTATAATATATAAACTAGTTGTTAATATTAGCTGAGCCATCACGATTTTTGTCAAGAAAGTCGAATAAATATAAATAAGTAATAAAATAATAAAAAGTTTATTCAGGTAAAAAGGTAAAATACAAATTTGCTTAAATCTACGAAAAAATCACTTGTGTTATGTGCCTGAACTAGGTCATCCTGTGTTTCAGGCGAAATAAATTGTCTTATAAAAAAAACAGGAGAAAATTCGCCGAAAATATCGAACCGAGCAGAGAAACTGGATCAATATTTATGGTATAAAGATAACAGACATAATATATCGAATTATTATAGTGTTACGTTTAGCATAGTCGTTCATCATGCGTGAACGCAGTAGTACGTTTCGCAAAGGCACAGTGCGCTGGTTAAGCGTTGCAATAGCGCTGCGCTCACGCATGACACGCACCGGCGTGGTATCAACCTTAACACTTGTCTAGATTATTCCAAATAAATCTAACTATACCTAAATCACAATTTTTAAAACCACAAAATATCTATTTACTAATATTGTTAATTCAATACCAATCACAGAGTGCAAATTGTCCTAAAATTATTGTTAATATTGAACAGGAACTTCTAAATGATATGAAAGATTAGTTTATATTAAAAAAATATTCCTATGTGGCTGCGATTATAGCAAAACTAATTGCAATTTACATTTTTTTGGATGGACAATAGACTTGTTAAGTAGGTATTTAACAAACTAAAATATGTAAATAGAATCTAATAAATTATTTATCACAAAAGTACAAAGTGCAACATTACCAACATTTTTTTTACTGTTTTTACCTTTAACAATGAACTTACCACATTTTATTTATATTGAGCTAATTTGTCGAGATTATATTATGCGAGTATATTATTAAATAAAATAAATACTTTTTAAGTTTATCATTTTCATTTAACCAACCAGTGACCCAACAATTTATATCTATAAGGCCCTACTTTTTATCCCATAACATGTATATATAGATAAATATATTAGATATACCTAATTTTAATAGTCATTTGCCACAAAGATGGTGTCTTTGAGCAGTTTTTTCACAATACTACATTTAATAATTATGCAATCCACTTTAAATATTTAGTCATTTATTAAATCAATATTATGCTATCAAAAAGCATAAGATTTCGTCCTTGTACGTATTAAATAATAATCATGATATTATCAAGTCGTGTTCAAGCACAATATTATGCATAATGTTTTTAGCAATCTGTAACTTGAAATTTGCGTTATCATGGCTCAAATTCTGCCCTTGTTATTGAGTACTGTTATCGGTAGCGGGTAGCACTGGGCAATGTTGACAAGAGAGGGTAGTCGTCGATATGGATCGGCCCACCCGAGGTTATAAAGGCGGTGGTCATTGGACGAAGGGGGAGCATTCCGTGTTGATCAGCTGACGAAGTCTGACCTTTTATATCTGATTAGCTTGTCCTTATTTTATGATCTTGTAATAATTGTGTAAAGTAATATACTGTGATCTAGTTAATGTTACTAATATTAACCCAAATACAAGTACTCTCAGTGGTGGAGAGTCTATGTTGGTTTTATTTAGTGTGTTTACCTTGCTCGCAATCCTGACATACCGATATTAGCTAAAACTGTAATGATAGAATCACCCCTGAACGATTATATTGTTGTGTCATTTACATCAGAAGTGGAACAAGAAAAAACCAGTCCACATTATGATTGTATACCCACATGTAAATATTTTTTTGTAAAAATCCCCTGTAGACGGACTGACAAAAATTATTCGACTGATATTACAATGGTGAGAAGTGTGAGAATGAGAAAATGTGATAAATCCGGTGAGTCACAACCATTTTATTATGTGTGAAGGAATTTTGATGAAGGAAATATAATATGAGAGGTTATTTATTCGTGTAAAATAAATATTAAATGATATCTTTGCTTATTCATGTAAAATAAAAGAGATGTTATCTGTATTTATCCGTGTAAAATAAATGAGATGATATCTGTGTTTATTAGTATAAAATAAATATGATGGTATCTGTATTTATTCGTGGAAAATAAATACGGCATCTGTATTTATTCGTGTAGGAAAATACATTGCAAGTCGTATTAGAGTTTGTGGTGAGATGCAACCAGGGTTGATCTTTGGCACCGCCCGGTTTGGCCAGCCGGGGTTGGCCAAAGGCTTCGCCTGGGGAAAACTGAAACTCTAACGTGGCGAAGCAATTGTTATAGGGCTGGAACCAAGGCGGGATATGCCATGATATGGCTAGATCCAAGGCGGGTGATGCCATGTTGATAAAGCAGGATCCCAGGCGGGTGATGCCAAATGAGTTGGCTAAATCCAAGGCGGGTGATGCTATTAATTGATAAATGAAAATGCAGTGAAAATGAGATTCTGTTTTGAATTAATGTTTTGAAAAAGTTTTGAAAATATTGATATTTGTTTTTATTGGTTTTGTTATAATTCTTGTTGTAGAATGGTACAAAATAGTTTATTGAAATTAAAAAGTAGTTTGTTATTATTACATGGTTTAAAATGTATTTTTGTAGACGAAAACAGGAAATTGTATTTATTATTGACGATAATTATTATGACGGCTTCCGTTAAAGATTAATTTGTCAAATTCATTTTTAAATAAGAAATAATTTGACTTATTTTCGTTAAAGAAGTGTATAATATGTATTGTATTGTTGTAAAAAGGTTGTATTATTAGCGCATTATAGAAATATTATGTTTACAACATCATGTCAGTTTTGTAATATGAGTTTGTGAATAATTGAGATATTATTTTGATCCTGAAAAGTTTTAAAGGTTGATACTTAAGTATTATGATTTTGGGAATAACTGAGATAATATTTTAAGTGTTTATAATTATGTACTATGATACTGTGAATAATGATTAAAGATTTAAAGATATTTAACCATGAAACATTTAGGATGTTTGTTTTCTGATTTTGTGAAGAATTGAGATATTTAAGAATATAGGATTTTGTGAATAATAATGAGATAATGAATCGTGAATTATTTTAATCGTTGTTATGTACTATGAGTTTATGAATAATGAGATATTTAATCTTGAAATATTTTAAGTGTTTAACGTACTATGAGTTTGAAGTGTTTATATGCTGGTACAATGAATTGTGAATAATTGAGATATATAATCATGGAATATTTTAAGTGTTAATGTACTATGAGTTTGTAAATTATTGAGATATTATGTTCTGATTTTGTGAATAATTATGAGATTTTTACGAATGAAATATTTTAAGTGTTTATGTATTATGGCTTTGTGAATCGTTGAAATATTTAACCAAGAAATATTTTAAGTGTGTATTATGAATTTGTGAAAAACTATAATGAGATATTTAGCCCTGAAAAATATTGTAAATGTATTTAAATGATTTTATGAATTTGTGTATGATGAGATTGTGTGTTTATGTACCTATTATGATTTATTGAATAACTACAATTTGATGTTTAACCAAAGTAGAACTGTCTAATAGGCATCTGAGATAGTATTTTATGAAAATGTGAAAATGTTAGAAATCTAATGTGTGGATGTTTGTAAGATGTTGATACGAGAAGTTAGGAACGAATATAGAACTAGGTTGATACTGAATGAATATCAACTAGTTTAAGTCATGGGTGATGAGCTTGTTGGCCGTCGATGGGATAACAAGCTCTAATCGATTCAAACATTCTTTGGATGCTCTTCATTTTACTTTGGTCAAAGACATGAGTAACATGACGAGGTCAAAGATGAGTGATCAGGTGTGGCCGAGATGTGTACTGTATTATTTGTTTCTGTTTAAGGTCCAGAGGTGTCACTGAAGTCAGGCCTTGATGTACAATCTTGACGATGGGGTTGATGGTGCGTCAACCACCAACCACCAACACACGAGGACGTGTGTTTTGCAGGAGGGCCGTGTTATCGGTAGCGGGTAGCACTGGGCAATGTTGACAAGAGAGGGTAGTCGTCGATATGGATCGGCCCACCCGAGGTTATAAAGGCGGTGGTCATTGGACGAAGGGGGAGCATTCCGTGTTGATCAGCTGACGAAGTCTGACCTTTTATATCTGATTAGCTTGTCCTTATTTTATGATCTTGTAATAATTGTGTAAAGTAATATACTGTGATCTAGTTAATGTTACTAATATTAACCCAAATACAAGTACTCTCAGTGGTGGAGAGTCTATGTTGGTTTTATTTAGTGTGTTTACCTTGCTCGCAATCCTGACATACCGATATTAGCTAAAACTGTAATGATAGAATCACCCCTGAACGATTATATTGTTGTGTCATTTACAGTACAGAACTTTCTATACGATTGGCAATAGGCAAAGCGCAATTATAACCTCTTAAATGGATTGTTTTCATAATTTTATAAATCAGCTGAATCAAGTACGCCGCATTAGATAGAAAGTGAGGTAACACTCCCTAACATAGGAACACTCTAGCTGTGACACAAAAACGATTGCTAAAATATTGTTTAATTTAATAAGGCACCTCATCGAACCGTGATGTTTGACAGCACTTCTCTGCCAAGCTTTTGGGCAATAAATTCCAGGATTGTGAGAACCAACTCTTTGCGACTTGACGCACAAGCCATGAGGATCTGGAAGGCTTGCACATAGTCAACGGGGTCCAATCTCCGGAGAAAGTTGAACACTATGAACAGTAGCTCTTTCAATTTTTCTTTGACGGTTGTCCAAATTTCTCTGAGAGTTACTATCGCTGAAAAGGAAAAAGAAATATTTATAAGATTTGCTTACTCAAGGCCAGTAGCTACACACTATGTATGGGCGTTAGTGCACTTCAAGGAATTTTACAGTCCGATTTTTTACGGACCGATGTGGTATGAAAAAAACGGATGATTGGCTTGTGCACTTGTCCGTCTTTACTCGGATCGGTGCGGCGCAGTTTAGGGTACTTAGCTCTCTTTGAAACTACACGCCCCGCCCGCTCATGAATAATACTCATCGCGGACGCAGTGCACAAGCATAAACACGTTTTTCATTACTGTCATGCGACTGATCCATGTTTTTCTTTAAGTTTGGCTTACAGTTGCAAAATGCACACATCTGCGTTGAACGAATGACGTGTGGTTAATATTCTTTTTCAGACATTTTTACAATGGAGGGACGTGTCTTGTTATCGTAGTTGATCTCTAATAAAAATTTCATTGTGCGCACCATCACCTAAGTGTCCAAACACACTACGCCGAAGGTACGCGACCGAAGGTTCGCGGCTGATTTTACGTTCAGCATCGCCACATCAAGTGGTCCTGTGCTTCTCGCATCCAGCGGATTCAATAACTTTCGTGAGACACATTCATATTTATGATTAGTTAGGTACAGTTTATTCACATTCATTGTTCGAAAATCGTTGCGTGATCAGCTCATGATTAAGAGCTCCGTTTGGATCCGAAACTCGTCCGGCAATCCCGAAAAATGCACGTGAGTAAACCGTAACTAATCATTAATATGGATTCAACAACAATAAGAATTCAATATTTTCCTGCATTTTCAAGGGAGTACCTCCGCTGCCGGCACCGGCACGGAACCGGCGGTACATTACTGCCGGCAGCCGAGATTAAAAACACCGGCTGCCGGCACGCGGCACCCAAAATAGATACCAGCGGCGGTAATAAATTGTTTGGTAGGTATGTTAGTTGAAAGGTAGATTATATTTTGGGCCAAACACTGTAACTTGTCTTCCAACTGACTAATTTCAAGAGCGAGCGAAGCGAGCTCCTTAATTTGGGGCACCCCGACACGGATAGGTTAAGTTCGCTCGTTCACTCTAGCCCCCGTCATCCCTATCATGTTAGGTTACTTTAAACCCTGCAGACAGAAATAGGAGCCCCGTCGACTCCTTTTTGGAAAACCAAACAATCTTTCAAAAATCCCCTTAAGTTTTTTTTTCATTTGTTTTTAGTGTGAAAACGAAAGTGTGTGACGAATAATCGTCTCATGAAGAGTTTGAAGAGGCTTTGATTTGGTATAAAAACATTGTATATCGTCACACACTGTATGTCGTCAGCCGGCGCGGCGCCGGCAGACAATTTGGCAACCGGCACCGGCTCTTGTAATGGCAACCGGCGCCGGTTTTTTTTTTTTTTTAATTTATTTTCCAATACAAAAGATTTTACATATTTAACTTAATCTATAACCAGCCTACTAAAATCCCGTTCAGTGGGTTTATTTGTAGGCGGCTTGAGCCGTTTATCGCACTATCTTATATTTATGTTAATTGATCTTACATTTATGTTAGAGTATACATATCAATTGTTCATTTATATAAACTTAAGAAGAAAAAAAGTTTTTTTTTAATATATTTTTTGTTTGTTTTATATTCTTACTTTGTTTTAAATTCTACACTAGGTCTTTTGGGAAATTATTAAGTATGGACGGTAACATATATTGCCTCGTTCTTTGTCCATATCCGTTTGTGTATTTTGGTAACCTATATATTGGTAAGTATGTTAGGTTACGTAAGTTACACGGTCTCGAATTTTCGGTTAAAGCACCTATATTGTTAAATTCCTCGCATATTATCAGTAGTTTTAGTTTATCGAATACATTCATGACTTTACAATATCCAAATATTTTACTGTAATCGTTACAGTATCTTTTTTTTATTTTAGGAGGTACAATAGTTTTTAATATAGATAGCTGTAGCTTATAAATATCTTCCAAATACGTTTTGTAACTTCGCCCGTAACTACTTAAACCATAAGAAACTACGGAATCTGCTAACGCAGGTACATTGTTCGAAGTGTGTGGTAGGGGAGCTTATATCTAAGTATAGATAGTTTCGCCAATAATGCCCGTAGTTTATCGCACACAGCATCAACCTGACTTCGCCAATTAAAATTGTTGTCTATCACTAAACCTAGGTACGTTTGTTGTGTAGTTAAATCTAAATGTTTGCACTTACAGACATCAATATTTTTTCTTGTATGTAAACATTGGTGTTCGTGTGCTATTATTCGCGGTACGGTAGTCACTTTCTTATATGGTGATCGTATATGCATCAGCTTCGTTTTGCTTGCATTTATGACAAGCCCACCATCGTGAGCCCATCTACACACTAGGTCGAAA
Organism: Amphipyra tragopoginis; assembly: GCA_905220435.1. NCBI lineage: Eukaryota > Metazoa > Arthropoda > Insecta > Lepidoptera > Noctuidae > Amphipyra > Amphipyra tragopoginis. The sequence goes on from HG992013.1 coordinate 23,157,596, forward strand.
TTGTGTTGCATGAGTTGTTCAGCTATTAGTATGTCTGAGTGCGCAGTCAGCAGGCAGGTGTCATCAGCGAATTGGTATATTGTACCTTCTTCGAATAGGTTACACATTTCGTTTACATAGATGAGGTACTCTGATGGTGCTAGATTCGAACCCTGTGCCGTACCTTGGTCACACCTAATCCTGTCGCTGACTTCACCCGCAATGCTCACTGAGATGTACTATCACGGCCATTCCTGCCTGATCAGTTAAAAATTTTTTCGCCTAAATCATGCGGAGGCGCCAAGCCACGCCCCCTGAATGTTTGGGCCTATTAGGAAAGCGTTTACGCAATTAGTTGCAATCTGCACTGCGCAGCTTAGTGACGTCTCCCGTGTACTTCTTTTGCGAATTTTACGAACGAACCTTGGCGCGCTTACCGGACCTTTTGAATATTGACCATTGCTCTGTCTCTCTTCTAAATCTAATATCTATAGTAATCTCTTTTAAATGAAGCCGCTTCTTATAAGAATTAGTGAGTGACTGATTCTAGACTGATTATACTATATCCTTGTATTTAATAAGCAATTAAACATATTATTTACCAACCGTTAATTTAATTCTAGAGAAGTTTTTGTTTGTTGTGCCTTTTTTATTTTAAAAATTCTATGCACGGATTATCGTTTTGTTGTTACGGGCGAACTCGAATACTTTCTCACTCACACACGCACTATCTGTTTCAATTTCTTAGGTTTGTTGGTTGATTATAATTTGGTTGCGTATCAATATTAACTTTTTTTAAATACATGACAGTATTTATGTAGTTAGGTTGATTAAAAGTCTCTTTTAAATGAAGCCGCTTCTTATAAGAATTAGTGAGTGACTGATTCTAGACTGATTATATTATAACCTTATTTAATAAGCAATTAAACATATTATTTACCAACTGTTATTTTAATACTATAGAAGTTTTTGTTTATTGTGATTTTTTTATTTAAAAAAAACATTTATGCACGGATATCGTTTTGTTGTTACGGGTGAACTCGAATACTTTCTCACTCACACACGCTTTATCTGTTTCAATTTCTTAGGTTTGTTGGTTGATTATAATTTGGTTGCGTATCAATATTAACTTTTTTTAAATACATGACAGTATTTATGTAGTTAGGTTGATTAAAAGTCTCTTTTAAATGAAGCCGTTTCTTATAAGAATTAGTGAGTGACTGATTCTAGACTCATTATATTATAACCTTATATTTAAGCAATTAAACATTATTTACCAACTGTTAATTTAATTCTAGAGAAGTTTTTGTTTATGGTGACTTTTTTATTTAAAAAAAATCTATGCACGGATTATCGTTTTGTTGTTACGGGCGAACTCGAATACTTTCTCACTCACACACGCACTATCTGTTTCAATTTCTTAGGTTTGTTGGTTGATTATAATTTGGTTGCGTATCAATATAATTAACTTTTTTTAAATACATGACTTTATTTATGTAGTTAGTTTGATTAAAAATCTCTTTTAAATGAAGTCGCTTCTTATAAGAATTAGTGAGTGACTGATTCTAGACTGATTATATTATAACCTTGTAGGTATTTAATATTTAGTAGAAAAAATATTATTTACCAACTATGGGAAGTTTTTGTTTATTGTTCTTTTTATTAGTGTTTCTTTTATGTTTACTTTCAGATAATTTTGAAGTTTTCACATGTATTGCAAAATGTTTAGGTATAAGTACTGTCATTTGTGGCTTTCATCTGTAGATATTTTTGATTCATGAATTATTTAAAAAAAATGATTATTTTCAGATTTTATTGATTTTTTAAAATTTTATTGTTTTTATTTAAATCTACCACCGATAGTAGATCGTTATTTTGTAAAGAATTACATCAATGGAATAACTATTGTTTACAAAAAATGTTGCTTGTAGTAATAGGTCACAGGAAGGGATATTTTTTTATTTGTTTAAACTTTTAAACTATTTTCAGTTGATTCTATTATGTACTTGTTTTTTTGTTTAATCTATTTACTGTATCCAATTCCTATATTGGACCCAATAAATAGTTTATGAATATCTCTGTTTCTTTTATTTACTTCATGTAATAAAACTGATAAACCTTTAAACAGTATTTTACTTTTTAGAATGCCTAACCGATAATAGGATTTAACAAATCAAAGTTCTAGTTAGACATAGTATTATAATTAGAATAGGTAGTATAAGTAAAATATCTGGGTGGTCGAGCTTTGCTCAGGACAAATATTAACTGACGAAGAATTTTCCCAGAGATGAGATCTAGCTAGATCAACTTTTCACCCACTAATATGTAATAATGTGGCTCATTATTTGAAATTTTATTGAAATAGTTATAGCCGATTTAAAGAACGCGATTACAGATACGTATTGCCTGTTAATAGTATAGGATTTATAAGATTTCGATAATAAATTAGAGATTCTTTTTTGACGACACGTTTGGTGCAGTGGCTAAGCGATTGGCTGCTGCGCTACGGGTCGTGGGTTCGATTCCCACATGGAACAAAAATTTGTATGGCCTACAGATGGTTGTTCCGGGTCTGGGCGTTTGTTTGTGAGATTTGTGTCTGTAAACGCACCCACGATACAAGAGAAATCTTCATTCATTACAGAAATCTTTGAATTTTTAATTTACAATTACTGACACACACACAGACACACACACACGTGATTAGTAACGTAAGCCAATTTCAAGTAAGGTCTAATAATAGCAGTTTGAAAATAACAATAAATCTCGTTCGGCGTGCGCCGCCGCCCGTCAGTGCGCTCCGCCGGTAGGCATTGTCTTTCATTCATTTCTGTCTCTTTCATTTATTGTTGCTATTCAAAGTCAAGGGGGCGGGGCTAGAGAGCGCTTCAATGTTTTGAGTGCAACCAAAAATGAGCTTAGTGGTGATCAGGCGGCAGTGTCCACGATAGTACCTATTGCTGTGGTAGTTTTTAAACCATTGTAGTAATGGTCCCTGTACCCCGTTATCATGTAGTTTAGAAAAGAGTGTATTTTTATGTAAAGTTTCGAACGCTTTACTAAAGTCTATAAATATCACAACAATATGTTCACCTTTGTCCAGATACCCGTTTACTTTGTCAGCGAAATCAGATAACAGCTGCGAAGTATTACGTCCTTTTTGGAAACCGTATTGTTTTGGATTAATTATGTTATTCACTTTTAGATAGTTGTTTAATTCGTTGCTAATATATACCTCTATTATCTTGTCTATACAGGGGAGTATTGTAATAGGCCTATAGTTATTGATGTCTGTATGTGAACCTTTCTTGTATATAGGTCTTATGATGCCTATCTTGAGTTTATCTGGATATGATTGAGTCGAGATGCATGCGTTAATCAAGTGTGTCAATACGGGCGTAATCTCAGATTTAACGTGTTTAATGTCCGCTGCGCGAATGCCATCGTATCCTGGACTTTTTTTATCGTTAAGATTTTTAATTATCTTAAATACCTCATCATTGGTTGCTTTGCGCAAACGCATTGACACATTTGGCTGAATACGATATGGAAGGTTATTCATTAATGTCTTCTCACAACTAGTATTTATTTTTTTGACGTTGTTCCCAAATTCAGACGCAAACATATTAGTCAGTAACTTCTTATTCGTTTTAAAAAACTTCATTATTAGATTATCTATAATTTGTGTTATCTTACCACATAATTTATTAATTATAGACCACACTTTCCTTGGATTTCTAAAGTTGGAACATACTTCTTTTTTAATTTTAACATTTTTAACTAAGTTTATGTGTTTATGTGTTTTATTTCTATATTTATTATATAATAATCGCTTTACTCTATTGTTTTCATCTTTTAGCCATATATCCAATAAATTATCTTTAGTTTCGCACATCTTTTCTATTCTATCAGTTTTCCATTCACATAATGCTCTTTTGTTTTGCTTAATTTTCACTTTACATTGACAATTTTTATATACAGAAACAAATTCGTTATTAATAAAATTTACGATATCACACGGGTGATCCATTTTTAGTGCGGGGCTCCAGTCTACTTCACTAAGTTGACGGCGCACTTGACTATCGATTAGTTTAGTTTTGTAAACGCACTGTGATCTACCGCTTGTTATCCCTATATTTACAAAACCAGTTATGAAGTGGTCGGCTATCTCCGTGTTTATTACCGCAGTGTACGTCGGCCTGCCGGCTGCGCCTCGCGCGAAAATATGGTCAATGCATGATCTTGTTATGACGCCACCTCGTTCTTGTATACGTGTGTACTGTGTTATGCCTGCTTCTAATCCCAATTCACTTAATTTATTTGTGTAGTATGTTACTGTGTTGTTTGCTATTTTGATATCGATGTTGCAGTCTCCTATTAACACGTAATCACCTTTTGAAGGGTATGTCGATATAATTCGTGTTATTTCATCTACAAATCTTATTTTGTCTGTATCGGGCGGTCGATATACTGCGCACATTCCAAAACTGTATCCGCCGCTAGTCTGCATCTTGCCCACTATACACTCGCAGTGTTTTGTTATTGTAGTATGTCTCGTGAATGTGATGCTCTTGTGCGTATATACAATTACTCCGCCTCCTTTTCGTTGTTCTCGTAACTTGCAGTGCATGTCATATTCCGTTAGTGAAAATAGGCATTTAATTTCGTCTCGAATATTTGCTTCAGAAATAATGATGCAGTGTATAGTTTTGGGGCTGTTATATATAATGTATTCTAAGTGACTGAAGTTTTTTATCAATGAGCGAATATTTACATGTAGTATTAAAAAGCTGTCTTGTGCTATTGTCTGTTTTACAAATAAATTCCAATTTTTATGCTGACTTTCTGTAATGCCTTTATGTGTATGATCCATCAGTTTGAGTTATGTTATGTAGGTAGTTAGTTGGTACAAAGAAATAGTAGATACTTGCCGTTGTCCGTGTTCATTTTTTCGATTGTTTATACTTGTCGGCAAGGCTTTTTATGTCGCTTTCGATTCTAATCGAGTATATCTTTTCTTTGTCTGCTCTTCGCGCCAGTACTACACCGTTTTGGCACCACACATACTCAAATATACCCGCGTTTTTTAGGTCTGTCTTTGCTTTGTATAGCAGGAATGCAGTTATTGGGGCAAGAGACTCACGTATATATTTTTTAGGTCTATGTACTCCATTGCTTGAACTTGTGCTACGAAATTTGGCCTTTCCTGCTGTCATCCAATTTCCCTTGCATCCCTCTTTGAGTGATACCATAATGACGGGGGGGTTCATTGTCTTTTCTTCCCCTACTGACTGCCCTACTTTCTTGCTCATTGTCTTACGGTACGCACAAATAATATCACCCTCCTTTTGGCTGAGTTCCTCACCGATGTTTTTAGCGATCTTCTCCACGTCTTCACTGTCTTCCTTCTCTATCCCACATATTTCTATATAATTTGACCATTTTTCTTGTATCAATGTGTTGTATTTTTGTTCCATGGCCTCATAATGTAATTGAAGACTTTTTTGTTTGTTTTGGGTATCGTTGTTTTGATTTTCGAATTTCTTAATCTTTTCCTCGTAAGTGTTAATTTTGTATTCATAATCGTCTATTTTATCTGAATAAAATTTCAATGACTGCTGCAGCTCATCGGAGATTACTTTTCTTATTTCTTTTCGTATCTCCGACATGAATTTAATGATTGTGGGTTGGTTGAAAACGTCTGTTTGGTCATTTTCTTCCTCCATTTCTTCCTCCGGATCGGGCAAGATGAACGATAGCCGTTTTGGTTTGCTGTTACCAGCTCCAACACATCCCCGGCATTTCCAGTCGGCAGCTTCCGTTTGTTGCAAGGTAGTTAATTGTTCTATCGTGATTGATGCACATGTACAATGGTACCACTTGTTACATTTTGTACACAGTATACCTGGGCTATTTTTATTCACTACTTTAGAACATTTTGCACATTTGACCATGATTGAACTTTTCACACGTTAGTGCGGATAAGCCGATAAATAAAAATGGTTCTCGTAATGGCAACCGGCGCCGGCAGCGGAGGCACTCCCTATTTTCAAGCAAGAAAATATTCTACTAGATACTTATAGAATGCAGCAGTTAAATAACTCAAAAAGGTTTACAGGGTCTTTGCAATTGAAACTTACTTGTCACCCCAAGAGCTGCAGCTCCACCGATACCGGCACCAACGGCTGCCCCTAACCTCCCGCCTGCGTACCCTCCGAGAAATCCTCCAGCTACTGCCAACACACTCGTCAATATCGCAGTGTCTGAGTCCCATACTATGCGGATCTCGAAGGCGTCCGCTGTAGTCAACAGAAAAAATATATTAGAAAATTAAACACAAATATGATGTAAAAAAACGTAAAGCAAATTATTTCATATTCAGAGAAGTAGTATAAGAGCGATTACGCACTGCATCTGATCCGAATCCGTGAAAATACGGATATAAAAAACTCGGACCGAATTCTGATATTGCTTTACGCACTGCATCCGATCCGAATCCGTGAAAATACCGATCTAGAGTAAAAATCTCGGACCAAATTCGGATATCGCTTACGCACTCCGATCTCTGCTGATCCCAATTCAAACAACTCAGGAGCCATCTTTGGCATATCCATTTGGCGTCCGATTTGAATACGAGGTAGTGCGAAAGCGTTCATACAAACATTACTACGGCTACTTCGGTCCGTCAATATTTCTTCCGAATTGGAGACTCATGGATGCCGGATGTAGTGCGTAAACTACCATACAAATAGTTCTATGGCTACTTCGGAACGTATTTTCACGGATTCGGATCGGATGCTGTGCGTTGTGCGTAACCGCTGTAAGCCAGTATCCGAATTCGGTTTGTAAAGTTTTTTTTTGGTATTTTTTTATATTTTTTTCTTAAAGAAACTACCTAATTTGAATATTTTTGTTTTCTACACGGTAGTTATTTTAAATAATTTTTTAAAGTTTTTCTAGTGATGACGTCACGCGATAGAGGGGTTACCATAGACAAAGAAACCAATTCTTTTTCTACGCCAAGTATAATACCATAGAGTTTTCCTACGTCACGAAAAGGAAGATAGTCACTTAGAGGTCAAATAGATGTCAAGTGAATTCATGCATTTCTGCTAAAATAAACACCATCTTATAATATTAAGACCTAAAAATTGCAAAATAATGTTTACCAAACTAAAACCTCAAAATGGTTTTAGAATCAGCATAGGTTAACTTTTACTTTACAAACTGAATTGATGAATTTTAACTATACAAAAATATTCATTGCATTTGTACAGAGATGACTGATAAATTGTGTGGAAACAGGTTATCGTGGTATGTGATGCGGAGGAATGAGGAACATGTTGTGAGGACAGTTTTGAGTATAAATGTGGATGATTATAAGAGTAGAGGAAAACCAAAGAAACAATGGATGAATTATTAAGGGCAGGGTGATGATGATGATGGTACATAGCTGTGGAGAAGTTGGATTGTTAATACATATGTTGCTATAGAAATTGTTGACTTGTCAAAATCAAAGCCACAGCAATTACAAGTGTTTCACGCAATTAGGTAATTTAACAATTCGACCTGTGTTAAAAAAAAAAACATGTTGCTTATGTTACCTACTAAACATAATCTAGCAGCCCCACATTCGTTTTAATACTCATCAGTAAATGTTTTGGAATAAAAATTTCAAGCTAAATGAATAGAATAGTTTATTTAGTACTCTTCATTTTACAAAGAAGAAGTTGCAAATATGCCCCACTTCCGACTGCAAAGATAAGTATCTCAAAAAATGCCCCACTTCCGACTGTAAAGATAAGTATCTCAAAAAATGCCCCACTTTCGACTGCAAAGATAAGTATCTCAAAAAATGCCCCACTTTCGACTGCAAAGATAAGTATCTCAAAAAATGCCCCACTTTCGACTGCAAAGATAAGTATCTCAAAAAATGCCCCACTTTCGACTGCAAAGATAAGTATCTCAAAAAATGCCCCACTTTCGACTGCAAAGATAAGTATCTCAAAAAATGCCCCACTTTCGACTGCAAAGATAAGTATCTCAAAAAATACCCCACTTCCGACTGCAAAGATAAGTATCTCAAAAATCGCTAAAAATGAGTATAAAAAAATGATATACTACCGGAGATCATCCTTACTGACTAGAACATTAAAAAATTGCTCTAAATATTAATTCAGGAGCAGAATACCTGTAATATACTAACTTCTGATTTTAGTTTTAGAATAGGATTAAAAAGCAATTAAACACTGTATTAACTCATTTGCAATTGTTTGATAATAGTTATTATACTAGGTTATTAATAACATATTAAAAAGTATTAATAATTACAAGTATTACACATGGACGCCTATTTAACAATGACCCGGTCTCACTCAGGTAGTTAAAAACCATGTAATGACTATCTTGTTTTGGCAAAATATGAAGATGTTTTTAGCCACCCAGCGCATTTTTTAGATAACATTTTGCTAGGTGTAGAACAGGAATATTTTTTTTTTCTTTTCAACTTCCTTGTAACAAGAAAGCAAATGATTTAGAATGACACAGATGTTCATTTGTTTAATCTTTGTGTCATCTTTATTCCATTTTTATGGTTGTTAGAGCACTGCTGCTCTAACAACCATAAAAATGGAATAAAGATGACACAAAGATGACACAAAAATATTTTACTTTCAATCATGCAAGACCTACGTCTTGCATGATTGAAAGTAAAATATTTTTAAGATAAGTAATAGTGCGCCTGAAAGCATATTTGAAGCAATTTCTAAGTATGATAGCCAGTAAGGATGACAATCGGAGGTATGTAATTTATTAATACTCATTTTATCTATTTTTTGAGATATTTTTCTCAGTTGTTGGACGTGAGATAGTTTTTTATGGAAGTTGCAACTTCTCCTTTCTCAATCTAAGTGTAACAACAGCAATGAATATACTTATTAATAATAAGAGAATATGTTGACGACTGTACCAATATATAAACTATGTCAAAGTCGACAGCATCTTCCAGCCTGATTTATCAATTATACAATTCATTGTTTTAAGCACAACATGGAATTTTTAGAAGCAATATTTAGGTATTAAAACTAATAAAAAATAAATTCTAAGTCAAAGTTTTCTATCTGGCAACACAAAGTACAGACATGTTTTTCCCCTACGCAACTACACAAGATAACAACAGTAACAAAATAATATGGCAGCTACTGATAAAAATACAGAAGACTTATTCAGTAGGTACTTTGCAATACATTGAATAGATAAACTTTCAGTTGACATAATTAATGTCTAATTCTCAGTAACTTTATCATGATAACAAAATGTAGTTACACATTGAACATTTTTGTTTATTAGATAAACTTGTTTCAATAAATATTGTTTACCAGCAATCGGTAAACAAGCACAAACAATCGTATTATCCATCTGAATATTCCATGGATAACTTCGCGGCTCCACTGTACAATATGACCCGCTGATTTGGAGCTTCACAATTTTTTTGCGTGTAGATCTCATACTTCTTAAAGCTTTTCACAAAACCTTTTACTGCAGAGCCGCACAGTTTTCGAGAAAAAAAATCCTAAAGTTTCAATAATTTCTAATTAATTTACGTATAAAATTGACATAACTTGCCACAGATAATGTAAAAATTTCACTAATTGGTCGTTTCGTTCTACGTTCAGACTAAGTGACAGCGGATTTAAATGTTTTTTGATACTAATAAAGCAGTTTTTAACATTTTTTTAATTTTAAATTGTTGTTAACGCTATTAAATAAAATATTATGTGAATAATGTAATTATTAGGATTCAAAATGAAATAGTTTTATTTGTACTTATTAATAATTGTGGATAACGGAACGTAATTTATGGAATTTGATCAATTTGATGTGAATAACGCGTTTGACAGTTGTCAGTCTTCGTGTAGTCATATATTTTTGAGCTTTTTATTTGTTGTTTACCTATCAAACTACACACCACACAAACACACATATGGGGCACCTATTTTTCAGACCTTTTACACAAAAATAGGTGTCTCGCGAAGCGTGTATCCGTCGACTGCACCTGGATACTAATGAATGCTAATGAACCTACAATGCATGAGCGAGCGCAGCGAACTCGGGAATTGGGACACCCCGACTCGGATAGGTTAGGTTTGAAGGGGATGACGGGGGCTAGAATGAGCGAGCGAAGCGAGCGAATGCAGCCCCCGTCATGCCCTTCATGTTAGGTTTTTTCAAACCATTTACCCAGAAATAGGTGCCCCGCGAAGCGGGGCTCCGTCGACTGCACCTTAATACTGTATTCTGTGAATTACTTTGACCTTGAATATGATGTAAGTATGGTAGAGTTTTTTTTTTTTAAAAGACAAAAAAAATGACCTTGACCTTAGAATTTTGACCTTTGACTTTGATATGACCTTGACCTTTGGCATTTAGCACGATTTGAGGCAAGTTTCCACGATTTTCATTTTTTTTTGTATGTCCTTGACCTTTTGAACCTTTGACCTTGACCTTGGAGGTGACCTTGACCTAATTCTTACTTTGACATAAAATTTGGGCCGCGATCCCGACCCCCCACCCTTAATACTCCCACAATCCCACCAATCCCTAATGACACTTTTGGAGATTTTTTTCTCGTAACCTATGGGTTTCCGCATGTTGAGGACAGCGGACCAGATCCAGTAATAAAACACCAAGTGTATAACTACTAGATCGACTTTAATTGTCATTAACACAATTACTTACATAATATTACATAGGATGTTAGCAAGCATGGCTTCAGTAGAGTTACCGTGTCCTAACACAATCGCAGCTAAAACAAGACTACTTGTAAGAACGTGAAAGTGGGCGGAAACATCTACGCCAAAAAGGGAACTTCCGGCTTCTAGAATGATCGTACAACTTTCTAGAACATAATAGTGCGCACCCCAGCGTCGAATAGTGGTCAACTAAGGGTTTTCTATACATTATAGCGCTAGCTCCACCTAGCGTCCATTAGCTAAACACGATCAATACAATCCCTTAAAGTGCCTCCACTATCAGGCGCTAGAGTGCGCTACTCTCTTCAGGCTTTGTATATCAGTCACATTTCTCCCGCCGTGTACATCAAATGTACATAATAGTATTACTCTAGTGACTGGTACACACAGCAAGATCATCACAATGACCTAAGCAATTCTTTACAAAGATCAATTATAACATTTATAACAATTCAAGTTTATCATAACAATTTACAATACACCTATACAACTTTAAGGGTAGTCGCCACAGGATCCCTGCTCTGCTATATATAAGTCAAATTGAATTAAAATTTCCTCCAAACAGCATGATCCTCCTGCAGTAACGCCGAGAAAGAAAACTTTCATAGAACCCTAAACCACATAAACGACATTAATACAATTTTATGTGTTATTCAGACTTGTGCTACTTAGCATTTAGTTAACATAAATAATTTCTGTTATACCTATATAAACATTAAAGGTAGTCGCTCCAGGACTCTTGCTCTGCAATACATAATTCACTGATTTATTGAATTAAAATTCCTCCGAACAGCATAACCCTGGAGTGACGCCAGAGAAGAAGACAATAAATTAAACTTGGGCTACATCAACGGCTACAAATACAACATAATTTTTAGGACAACTAAGATTATTCTACAGGTATGACGACAAGACGTTTAGAAGGACGACGCATTATACCGCTCTTAGTTTTGATGTCGACGACTCTCACGATACCATCCGCGCCTGGGTACACGCGTTCGACTCTTCCCTTCGGCCACACGTTTCTTGGTAAGTTCGAGTCCACTACCACGACCAAATCGCCCACTCTGACTGCTACGCCGCGTCCACGCGGCTCCCGCCGGTCTTGCAGTGTAGGTAGTACTTCACGCAACCATCGCTGCCAAAACAAGTCCGCCAGCCGTTGGGACGCTCTCCAGTGTGAACGTCGTAGTTCATCCACCCTTGCAAAGGCCCCTGGTAACGGGACTTTAGAGGGCGACCCGAGCAAAAAATGGTTTGGTGTCAATGCCTCCTCGTCATCCGGGCTAACTGATACATGGGTCAATGGCCGTGAGTTAATCGTATGTTCTATCTCTGTCAGAAGTGTATGAAGTACGTCTTCACATGGGTGCCGCTCGACGAGTGTAGCATTCAGCGCAGTCTTTACGGAGCGCACCAACCTTTCCCATGCTCCACCCATGAACGGCGCTCCCGGTGGAATGAAACGCCAGTCGACGTGACGTACCTCTGCTTCGTGTTGTAGTGATGTCATGGCGGCCTTGCGGAGCTCGGCGTCCGCCCCGTGGAAATTGGTACCGTTGTCACTCCAGATAACTGCAGGACATCCACGGCGCGCCATCATGCGCCTCAATGCTAGAATAGCGGCATCCGTCGATAGCGAGGCAGCGACTTCCAAATGAACGGCGCGTGTAGTAAGGCAGGTAAACAATGCCACGTAACGCTTCTCATGGTGTCTCGCTACTGTGACTGAAAGTGGTCCAAAGTAGTCCAGCCCCGTGTGCGTGAAAGGACGTTGGTGGTGTGCGAGTCGACAGGATGGTAAATCACCTGTCAGCGGCTCCGGAGGTGCGGCTCGACGCAGACGACAGGGCTGGCAGCGATTGATTACCGTGCGGACGGAGGGCCTCAATCGTAGTATCCAGTAACGCTGGCGGACTTCATTCACGATGCATTCCACTCCGCTGTGATGTAACTTTCGATGAATCCAGTCTATGTACAAGTGACAATAGTGGTGGTTTCCGTCCAGTACCGCTGGCGACTGCGTTTCTCGTAGTATGCCAGCTGCTGCTGCGATGCGCGAGCGTATTCTCAGTAGGCCGTGTTCGTCGACAGTCAAGGATAGTCGATTCAACCGGCTGTTAGCCGGTACTGCTCTCCCGCCGGTGATTTGACGTAATTCATTTGTAAAACATTCTTCTTGTAAAGCGCGAGTCCATAGGATTTCGGCTCGGCTTGTGTATTGTGAACTGAGAGGTAAGTGGACTGTCGGCGTTGCGCTAAGGTTGCGTCTTTGTGTTCGGAGTCGTGTGCTCGCGGTTTCGCGGTGCTTCTCCGTCCAGTTCGGGTCGTCTGTGTCGACGCGTCTGTTGCGTTTACGGGCAGCGGCTGTGGTGTGGACCCGACATCGGTCAATGAACTGGAGAACGCGAGCCGTAGTTCGGATGAGCCGTATCCACGAAGAGAAACGTGTAACATCAGGTAGGGCCTCCTTCGTGAGTGACTGTACGCGAGTCACGGCAGTGGTGACGCGCTCCTCTCCAGTGTCGACGGGGGGGGGTGAGTTGGTCTCACGCGGCCAGGCGCACTCGTCGTCGTATAGAAATGAAGGGCCGTTGAACCAGCGGTGGGTCGCAGTAAAGTGAGTCGGCGTGTCGCGAGTGGAGTCATCAGCGACGTTGTGAGCAGTGGGGACCCAGCGCCATTCGCTTCTCTCGGTGGTTTCTTCTAGTTCCGCTACTCGGTGCGCTACAAACGGTTTAAAAGCGCGCGCGCCGGCGCGCAGCCATGCGAGCACGGTGCGCGAGTCGGACCAGAACACTCGACGGTCGGCGCGACGATCGTGCTCCTCCTCCACGCAGCGTGCCAGTCGCGCGCCGGCGCGCAGCCATGCGAGCACGGTGCGCGAGTCGGACCAGAACACTCGACGGTCGGCGCGACGATCGTGCTCCTCCTCCACGCAGCGTGCCAGTCGCGCGCCGGCGCGCAGCCATGCGAGCACGGTGCGCGAGTCGGACCAGAACACTCGACGGTCGGCGCGACGATCGTGCTCCTCCTCCACGCAGCGTGCCAGTCGCGCGCCGGCGCGCAGCCATGCGAGCACGGTGCGCGAGTCGGACCAGAACACTCGACGGTCGGCGCGACGATCGTGCTCCTCCTCCACGCAGCGTGCCAGTCGCGCGCCGGCGCGCAGCCATGCGAGCACGGTGCGCGAGTCGGACCAGAACACTCGACGGTCGGCGCGACGATCGTGCTCCTCCTCCACGCAGCGTGCCAGTCGCGCGCCGGCGCGCAGCCATGCGAGCACGGTGCGCGAGTCGGACCAGAACACTCGACGGTCGGCGCGACGATCGTGCTCCTCCTCCACGCAGCGTGCCAGTCGCGCGCCGGCGCGCAGCCATGCGAGCACGGTGCGCGAGTCGGACCAGAACACTCGACGGTCGGCGCGACGATCGTGCTCCTCCTCCACGCAGCGTGCCAGTCGCGCGCCGGCGCGCAGCCATGCGAGCACGGTGCGCGAGTCGGACCAGAACACTCGACGGTCGGCGCGACGATCGTGCTCCTCCTCCACGCAGCGTGCCAGTCGCGCGCCGGCGCGCAGCCATGCGAGCACGGTGCGCGAGTCGGACCAGAACACTCGACGGTCGGCGCGACGATCGTGCTCCTCCTCCACGCAGCGTGCCAGTCGCGCGCCGGCGCGCAGCCATGCGAGCACGGTGCGCGAGTCGGACCAGAACACTCGACGGTCGGCGCGACGATCGTGCTCCTCCTCCACGCAGCGTGCCAGTCGCGCGCCGGCGCGCAGCCATGCGAGCACGGTGCGCGAGTCGGACCAGAACACTCGACGGTCGGCGCGACGATCGTGCTCCTCCTCCACGCAGCGTGCCAGTCGCGCGCCGGCGCGCAGCCATGCGAGCACGGTGCGCGAGTCGGACCAGAACACTCGACGGTCGGCGCGACGATCGTGCTCCTCCTCCACGCAGCGTGCCAGTCGCGCGCCGGCGCGCAGCCATGCGAGCACGGTGCGCGAGTCGGACCAGAACACTCGACGGTCGGCGCGACGATCGTGCTCCTCCTCCACGCAGCGTGCCAGTCGCGCGCCGGCGCGCAGCCATGCGAGCACGGTGCGCGAGTCGGACCAGAACACTCGACGGTCGGCGCGACGATCGTGCTCCTCCTCCACGCAGCGTGCCAGTCGCGCGCCGGCGCGCAGCCATGCGAGCACGGTGCGCGAGTCGGACCAGAACACTCGACGGTCGGCGCGACGATCGTGCTCCTCCTCCACGCAGCGTGCCAGTCGCGCGCCGGCGCGCAGCCATGCGAGCACGGTGCGCGAGTCGGACCAGAACACTCGACGGTCGGCGCGACGATCGTGCTCCTCCTCCACGCAGCGTGCCAGTCGCGCGCCGGCGCGCAGCCATGCGAGCACGGTGCGCGAGTCGGACCAGAACACTCGACGGTCGGCGCGACGATCGTGCTCCTCCTCCACGCAGCGTGCCAGTCGCGCGCCGGCGCGCAGCCATGCGAGCACGGTGCGCGAGTCGGACCAGAACACTCGACGGTCGGCGCGACGATCGTGCTCCTCCTCCACGCAGCGTGCCAGTCGCGCGCCGGCGCGCAGCCATGCGAGCACGGTGCGCGAGTCGGACCAGAACACTCGACGGTCGGCGCGACGATCGTGCTCCTCCTCCACGCAGCGTGCCAGTCGCGCGCCGGCGCGCAGCCATGCGAGCACGGTGCGCGAGTCGGACCAGAACACTCGACGGTCGGCGCGACGATCGTGCTCCTCCTCCACGCAGCGTGCCAGTCGCGCGCCGGCGCGCAGCCATGCGAGCACGGTGCGCGAGTCGGACCAGAACACTCGACGGTCGGCGCGACGATCGTGCTCCTCCTCCACGCAGCGTGCCAGTCGCGCGCCGGCGCGCAGCCATGCGAGCACGGTGCGCGAGTCGGACCAGAACACTCGACGGTCGGCGCGACGATCGTGCTCCTCCTCCACGCAGCGTGCCAGTCGCGCGCCGGCGCGCAGCCATGCGAGCACGGTGCGCGAGTCGGACCAGAACACTCGACGGTCGGCGCGACGATCGTGCTCCTCCTCCACGCAGCGTGCCAGTCGCGCGCCGGCGCGCAGCCATGCGAGCACGGTGCGCGAGTCGGACCAGAACACTCGACGGTCGGCGCGACGATCGTGCTCCTCCTCCACGCAGCGTGCCAGTCGCGCGCCGGCGCGCAGCCATGCGAGCACGGTGCGCGAGTCGGACCAGAACACTCGACGGTCGGCGCGACGATCGTGCTCCTCCTCCACGCAGCGTGCCAGTCGCGCGCCGGCGCGCAGCCATGCGAGCACGGTGCGCGAGTCGGACCAGAACACTCGACGGTCGGCGCGACGATCGTGCTCCTCCTCCACGCAGCGTGCCAGTCGCGCGCCGGCGCGCAGCCATGCGAGCACGGTGCGCGAGTCGGACCAGAACACTCGACGGTCGGCGCGACGATCGTGCTCCTCCTCCACGCAGCGTGCCAGTCGCGCGCCGGCGCGCAGCCATGCGAGCACGGTGCGCGAGTCGGACCAGAACACTCGACGGTCGGCGCGACGATCGTGCTCCTCCTCCACGCAGCGTGCCAGTCGCGCGCCGGCGCGCAGCCATGCGAGCACGGTGCGCGAGTCGGACCAGAACACTCGACGGTCGGCGCGACGATCGTGCTCCTCCTCCACGCAGCGTGCCAGTCGCGCGCCGGCGCGCAGCCATGCGAGCACGGTGCGCGAGTCGGACCAGAACACTCGACGGTCGGCGCGACGATCGTGCTCCTCCTCCACGCAGCGTGCCAGTCGCGCGCCGGCGCGCAGCCATGCGAGCACGGTGCGCGAGTCGGACCAGAACACTCGACGGTCGGCGCGACGATCGTGCTCCTCCTCCACGCAGCGTGCCAGTCGCGCGCCGGCGCGCAGCCATGCGAGCACGGTGCGCGAGTCGGACCAGAACACTCGACGGTCGGCGCGACGATCGTGCTCCTCCTCCACGCAGCGTGCCAGTCGCGCGCCGGCGCGCAGCCATGCGAGCACGGTGCGCGAGTCGGACCAGAACACTCGACGGTCGGCGCGACGATCGTGCTCCTCCTCCACGCAGCGTGCCAGTCGCGCGCCGGCGCGCAGCCATGCGAGCACGGTGCGCGAGTCGGACCAGAACACTCGACGGTCGGCGCGACGATCGTGCTCCTCCTCCACGCAGCGTGCCAGTCGCGCGCCGGCGCGCAGCCATGCGAGCACGGTGCGCGAGTCGGACCAGAACACTCGACGGTCGGCGCGACGATCGTGCTCCTCCTCCACGCAGCGTGCCAGTCGCGCGCCGGCGCGCAGCCATGCGAGCACGGTGCGCGAGTCGGACCAGAACACTCGACGGTCGGCGCGACGATCGTGCTCCTCCTCCACGCAGCGTGCCAGTCGCGCGCCGGCGCGCAGCCATGCGAGCACGGTGCGCGAGTCGGACCAGAACACTCGACGGTCGGCGCGACGATCGTGCTCCTCCTCCACGCAGCGTGCCAGTCGCGCGCCGGCGCGCAGCCATGCGAGCACGGTGCGCGAGTCGGACCAGAACACTCGACGGTCGGCGCGACGATCGTGCTCCTCCTCCACGCAGCGTGCCAGTCGCGCGCCGGCGCGCAGCCATGCGAGCACGGTGCGCGAGTCGGACCAGAACACTCGACGGTCGGCGCGACGATCGTGCTCCTCCTCCACGCAGCGTGCCAGTCGCGCGCCGGCGCGCAGCCATGCGAGCACGGTGCGCGAGTCGGACCAGAACACTCGACGGTCGGCGCGACGATCGTGCTCCTCCTCCACGCAGCGTGCCAGTCGCGCGCCGGCGCGCAGCCATGCGAGCACGGTGCGCGAGTCGGACCAGAACACTCGACGGTCGGCGCGACGATCGTGCTCCTCCTCCACGCAGCGTGCCAGTCGCGCGCCGGCGCGCAGCCATGCGAGCACGGTGCGCGAGTCGGACCAGAACACTCGACGGTCGGCGCGACGATCGTGCTCCTCCTCCACGCAGCGTGCCAGTCGCCCGCCGAGGACGGCAGCCTGTAATTCAAGTCTAGGTATAGATGTGACCTTAAGGGGCGCGACGCGCCCTTTCGCAGCCGCGAGCGATACATTAACTTTAGCTTCGCCGTTAACTGACCGCCAATAGGCTGCTGCGGCATAGGCCCGTTCGCTCGCGTCCACGAAAACATGCAATTCTACTTTAGTCGCGTTATTATATCCTGGGTAACAACGCGGAATTCGAACGCCTTTCAAGTTTCTCAGAGCAATTAACCAGTCGTGCCATTTACGTTCTAAACTTTTAGGCAGGCGCTCGTCCCAACCAATATTCAAACGCCACGTGTCTTGTAATATACACTTCGCCTGTGTCGTAAACGGCGCGGCTAGTCCCAGTGGGTCATACAAAGACATTGCCGTTTTCAATAATTGTCGTTTTGTCACCTGCATGTCTAAATAAGAAGGGTCTACTTTCCTGAAGTTGAAACCCAAAGTGTCGTCGTGATGCCGCCACATGAGCCCGAGGATTTTCTCCTCCTTACTGAACAAGGTGTCCTTTGCTGGTTCGACCGCAAGACCCGCGACGGCGGCCGCCTCGTTGGACGCCCACTTATTCAGCACAAAGCGGCCTCGCCGATGTACAGCATCGACGGCGTGTGACACTCTGTTAGCTTCCTCTGTGTCGTCAAAACTCTGTAAAAAATCATCCATATAGTGATTTCGAACTATAGACTTTACAGCCTCAGGGTAATCAGATTCGTGGACATGCGCATTATAATCTTTCACATAAATTGCGGTACTTGGGGAAGAGGTCGCACCAAACAACAACGCTTTCATTCTATATTCGATGGGCGTTGAAGTCGGATTGTCGCGCCATAGAAAACGAAGTGCGTCTCTGTCAGCTGTTCTCACAGTTATGCGTAAAAACATATCTTTTATGTCTGCCGATACGGCGACAGGTTTTTGTCTGAATCTCATCAACACACCGAGCAATGATTGTAAGAGGTCCGGGCCCGTCAAAAGATAATCATTAAGGCAAACCCCGTGCGTACGGGCCGCCGCGTCATGCACGATTCTGACCTTTCCTGGCTTAGATGGATTAATTACTGGGAAATGTGGTAAGTACCACTTGCGTCCGGTAGATGGCGTTAGAGGCGCTAGCTCCGCATACCCATTTTCTATCAGCGACTTCATCTGCTTTGAATATTCTTGTTTCAGAGTTTGGTCTTTGAATAAGCGGTTTTCAGTACCTTGTAGTCGACTGAGCGCTGACGCGTAATTATCTGGAAAATATCTAACTTCGTTTTTCCATAGTAAGCCCGTCTCGTAACCGCCTTCAGAGAGCGCGCGCGTAGTTTCCTTTAATATCTTGAGCGCTCTCGTCTCCGGGTCTGCTTGCGGGCGCCGTGGCTGCACTCCCAACGACTCTAGGCTAAAATATTCTTGTACGAGCTTTTCAATAGACTCGTCTATACTTACATGATTGCAGCGTTCTTTGATCTGTGAAACGGCATGCACTTTGGCCGGACTGCAAGTTTGACCATGCAAGACCCAGCCAAGTGGCGTGCGCGACGCCACCGGTTGACCTTTCATACCTACTCGCACCTCCGAGGCGAGTAAGAGAGCCCAGTTGTCCTGGCCTATCAGGACGGTCGGGACGCCTTTTTCATATGAAAGCTGTTCGACTATAGAGGTAAGATGATCAAAGCCAACTAGACTATCTGAAGGTATCGACTGGCTCGATAATTCAAGCCTATCGATAGTTCTGGCTTCGATGTCTACGCCTTCGGTCGCATACTTGCCCTGTATTTTCACCTTCACTCGGCGTGAGTTTGCAGCGTCAATGCGCGCGCCCGCTACGGCCTCGATGTAAAATGGTTCATTTGGCCCTTCTGCGCCTATCCGCTGCGCAACGTCGGTCGTGAGTAATGTTATCGTGGATCCATCATCTAACAAAGCAAATGAGTCTATCTTACCGTTAGGTCCCGATAACGTTACTGGCAATACTTTAAGCAAAGCGCGGTTGTGTGCACGTGGCGTATCGGCGTTGGTGACAATGGCGCGCGGCGCAGTGTCAGCGCACGGCGCGGCGTCGGCGCGCGACGCTACGTGCTCGGTGCACGCGACGCGAGGGTGTTCATCGGCATCGTGTGCGGCGCGCGACGCTCGCCCACTGTCGCTGTGAAGTAGCCCATGATGATAATGCTCACAACCTTGCACTTCACACTGCTTACTTTTGCATCTGTGATTCCAAGTCCGTCGTTTTAAGCACCTGAAACATAATTTATTATTACGCGCCTTTTCCCATCTTTCAGTTACCGACATTCTTTTAAAATTGGTACAAATGACTGGGCTGCTACAGTTGCCGTGACATATTACGCATGGCGTTTTGACAGGCTCCGCATTCATTTTAAATGTCCTGTGTGCCGGTCGCTGTGGACGTTCTCGTGTATTTTCCACTACCTCTGCAGTGGCGTGGCGTGCATTGAGGTCGGCCTCTCTATCGAGAAATCGTCCTAACACTACTAAACCCGGCTCTGAATTACCCGCAGCCATCTCATAGTCATACCACCGACTCCTAAGCGTAACTGACAACTTATCTGAAATTGCAGATATCATTTCCGGGCTATGTAAAAATTCAGTTCTTTTCAGTGCTTGCACGGTAGTAATGACATTCGTGACCTTAGAGGCAAACATACATATATCTCTAGGATTATCTGATAGTTTAGGTAATTGACGTAATTTATTTAGCTCATAAGTTATTATTGCGTTTGGTCGCCCAAACCGGGATTCTAACTTTCGCATGATTTCAACGGAAGAGGATCCTAGAAACAGGCATTTCACCGCTTCCATCGCGGCCCCTTTTAGGCATTTTCTAAGGCGAGCTAAATTACCTGCCTCTGTGTGGGCTGACGCGGACTCATCAAATGCCGCTTTGAAATGCAGCCATTCGCCCGAATGGCCACTAAAAATAGGTAAATCAAGACCATACCTGTTAAAGACGGGTTTACCCCGCGCTACCTCTAACAATGCTTCAGTTAGTTCTTTCAACACGTGCCCGGCGTCGTCGCGCCGCGGTGAGGTCGGTGGCGCGCCGTGAGGCGTCGCCGTCCGTGTGTCAGCGCGCGAAGCGGTAAGTGGCGCGGGTTGCGGCTGTGGCGGTGAGTAGATATCGCCGCGGTGCTCGCAGAGCGGGTCCGCTTTTTCGTCTGCAGACAGCGGGCCCGCGTCGTCCGGCTGAAAATCCGTTGTCGCGGTCGATCTATTGTCTAAGTCTTCATCAGCCGATTCCGCTTCCAACAACGCTAGCCTGGCGGCGGCGAGTTCCAATCTCGCTCGGGCCAACGCCTTTCTGTTGGTTTTCGTCTTGTGTGGTGGTTGTTGGTGTGGAGGCGTCGTCGCACCAGGGCTGCAATGCGGCCGGGTTTGGTCCGACTCTGTGGCGGAATCGATGGGCCCCACTGTTGGTCCCACCGCTGTCGTCGACTCCGCTGAGACGGGCTCGTTCCCCTCCGCAGCCGCTGAGTGTACCTCTACCATACCGCGTGTCTTCACCATGTCGGTACTGCACTAACCACACTATCACTCGCGTAAGGACAGCTACTGAAGCAATGCTTGCAATCCGGCTCGAAGGACCAGTGTTGAGGACAGCGGACCAGATCCAGTAATAAAACACCAAGTGTATAACTACTAGATCGACTTTAATTGTCATTAACACAATTACTTACATAATATTACATAGGATGTTAGCAAGCATGGCTTCAGTAGAGTTACCGTGTCCTAACACAATCGCAGCTAAAACAAGACTACTTGTAAGAACGTGAAAGTGGGCGGAAACATCTACGCCAAAAAGGGAACTTCCGGCTTCTAGAATGATCGTACAACTTTCTAGAACATAATAGTGCGCACCCCAGCGTCGAATAGTGGTCAACTAAGGGTTTTCTATACATTATAGCGCTAGCTCCACCTAGCGTCCATTAGCTAAACACGATCAATACAATCCCTTAAAGTGCCTCCACTATCAGGCGCTAGAGTGCGCTACTCTCTTCAGGCTTTGTATATCAGTCACACCGCAACTTTTAGTTTTCAAAAACACACTAAAAACACCATATTCTACCCAAAAAAAAATAGCTACTATATAAAAGCGATGGGTCATATTGGACAGTGCTTCCAACTTCGCAGAAGAAATGAAAAAGTTTACTTACCAATTTGCAAAAGTATTTGTTCTAGCAATGTTTGGTCGAATCTCACATCTTGGCCGTTGAAAAGTTCTACTTGCATATCCATTTTATTTTAAATATATTAAAACTGTTAGTCGCGTGTGAATTATTACGAAATGAATCGAAAAATCCAAAATAAAATTTCTTGGCAAGTAAACAAAATTATTCATATACAAACGTCACTGACTGAACTGAGCCTTTTTTGACGTAATAAAACAGATTAAAAATTATCACGTTCCGTACTTCCGTCCCAAACAAAATATGGCAACAGACTGTGTTAAAAATTAAAAAGGCCGTTGCTACAAAAAATATGTCACAGAATGATCGTTGTTGTTATCAAGTTTAGTAATTAGGTAACAGGTTTACTTTGTATAATATATTATTATATTACGCTGATAAGTTAATGTGCCTAACACTAATAATATTTGGTGTGGTGTTGTTGTCCGTGAGAATCGGTGAGAAAGGTTGATTGATTTGACTTGGCGTTTAGCCAAATAAAACTGAAATAGTCGGCGGTCTGATGATTATTCACGTTCCAACGTCACCATACCTACACAAACATGATTCCCGAAGGTTACGATGCGATATGCGATAGACTACATTTATGTGTTTATATAGTGTATTGCCAAAAACATCTTTCAATTTGTTCGACCCAAAAGAGCATCATCAAACACTACATTATCAGAAACTTTACGATACTTAATTCAACTGTCGATCGATTCGGTTTGTTATCTCGTTTTGTGTACGAGAAAAAAAGGGAGTAGGCAGTATGAGCGTACTCAGGGTGCCGTGCCGGGTGGAATTGATAAATAGTCTAGATCCAGTCAACTGGTATTGGGGGCTTACTATGACCTCTTAAAGCAGGGCAGAAGTTGCCTGGAAGTTGAACTGCCCTGCTTTTTTACTATGACATCGTTAGAGCAGGCCTGCTACGTTGACGTTTACGAAATCCGTTCACCTTTTTTTTTGTATGGACTTTTCGTACCATGAACAAGCATTACCGTATTCCCGTATTCAGAAGCAGGCCTGCTTTTGAACGGAAGTAGACTGGCTGGCATTTGAACGTTTTCTTGAGGTCATAGTAAGGCCTCATTCAGGAAGACGGGGGGCGTTGCGCGGCGCGTCGGGCGGCGCGTCGGGCGGTCTAATCAAACATAATTAAGGTAATTTATGAGAGCGTTCATGTAGAAGCGTCATCACGCGCGTTTTGTTTTGAGCGCTGCACGCAGCGGGCACGCGGCGGCCGCAACCGCGTGTGCCGCGGCTGCCACCGTCGCGTCGTCCGCAGCGTACCCCGCGTACGCGTGTGTCAGTTTGTTTTTAGCATCTAAGGCGAACGAGCTTATTGTATGTTGCAATTATCTTCTAGTCACGTCTGCGTTGTGAGATGTCCAAAGAAGACAGCCAAAAGCGGAAGCTGCGGTGCCCGCCGCGGCCGCTGCAGTCATTCCCCACGCACCGCAGCACGCGCCGCACAACGACCTGCGTCTTCGTATACGGAACTACACAGTACCATATGTTTGTATTTGTTGCAACGCTGCGGCTGGCGCCGCGAGCCTCACCTGCCGCTTCTCCGTGAACGGAGAAAACGTGCAATGCGCCGCGTAACGCGTCGCCCTGAACGAGGCCTAAGCCCCCTGAGCTGCTTTTCCCCCCAGCCTGGTCAAAATCCTACGCACATATAAGCTTATCCTCTCAATTCTAATGGTAGTGGCCAGAATTAAATTTCAGGTAGGGTTTTTAATTGCAACGGTTTTCATTTGCATAATTTGCCATTTTGCTACTTATTGGGGGCAAGCATTGTAAACTAATCAGAGTTTGTATGTCCAGTAGCTAACGCGGCATCCTACGTGAGCGATCTAGAAGCGACGCGAAAACAACAAACAGTCGATATCTATTGAAGTGGCCTACGTGACCAAGCGCGCGTGGAGTGTGGTGCGGCGCGGCGCGACGAGAAGCGAACGCGATCAGTTGGCTTGATATTTTCGCGCGAACTGGATGCGGTGCCGTACAGCGCTACTGAATGAGGGCAGCGTGCGGCGGGCGGTTCGCGAGCTTGTAGGACAAATCCGCCGCTGCGCACCGCATCGGATCGCTTCGTAATTAGCTTCGCTTTGAACCGCTTACGTAAGACGCCGGATAAGTGTCAAAACGCTTTTTTTTTTAATCAATTCCTAATTGCTTTCTCATTCTCCCTTAATGAACGCAGGCACAGAGCGGCCCACAGTTTGCTCTCCCAGTGGGAAGTACGCACAGCTTCAACCTATACATTTCCAGTATGAGCTGTTCTCGCATTTAGACTTTCCGTACGAGAGGTATGTAAAAGGGCGTGTTGCAAACTGTGGGCCATGGATGATAATAATGCATCATTTTAATTCCTATGGCGCTCTACATCGAAGGGGTGACAGTCCGCGTCCGCGGAGAGCCACTGTCACGCACTTTGTCTAAGGAAATTAGGAAATCGTCAGCAGCGCAGCACAGACAAAATACTTACTAGTCGCGCGCAGGTTTGCCGATAACTACCCCTCCCACTTCACCGACCGCTACCCGCGCTCGTCTGGCCTACTACCTACTAATCGTACCAATCGACGCGTGACGTCATGAGGCTATCGGCAAACCTCCGCGCGACTTATACCTAGGGATGTCGGAAGTGAAAAAAATATCGATATTTCGATATATCGATATTTATTAAAATATCGATATCGACTTCGATATCACGAGGAAAAAATATCGATATATCGGTCAAATTTTCAGGGATTTTCGGTTTTAAATAATAATGTATTTAGTTCAGTCTGACTGGATAGGTAATAGTATTTTTTATACAAAATGCACATTATTTTAATGTATGAGAATCTTAATAAAAACGAAGGTAATTCAATCATTATTCCTTTTTATTAGGCAAAATCGATACTTCAGTACTACCAACCTTGCTGACTATCTAATCTTTTCACCACAGCACGAGCTATTTTTGTATAACTCTTGCTGACATGAGAGAAGAAGAAGATTAGGCAAAATTAGAAAATATCAAAAACTAAATAACAAATTCCTAATATTTTTAAGACCAATTTATTTTGTTTTTTTGGCGGTAGGTGTTAAAAAAGTGTAGACATATCTCCAAGTTTAAACTTTTATTAAAAATAGAAATTTAGCAATATTTTATAAAATTTATATCAGTTATTAGTTTAAAACATCAGTAAAACAGGTACTCACATTTGCAACACATTTATGTGACATAAGTCCTAATTAAACACCACCTGCCAACTCATCATCTGCACTCACTAAAATTCACTTGGCACTAAAAATGTCCCAACTCTCCGAAATCTTAACTGTACAGAAGACCCTTGAGGAAAGCTTCACAAGGAAGATGGGTGATCTCGAAGCACAAATCCAGTGTGCTGGGCCTGCAAAAGACACTGTGGCTAGGATCGCTGAGGAGTTCCGGACCTTTAGGGAGCTAATGTTCGGCATGCTGGGACTGCTTCGGAAGCAAATCTGCGAGTGTGCCAGGCAAGTGGACAGCATTGAGACCAGGCACCGGCGGAAAGCTTTGCTTTTTCAAGGACTTCCCGAGGCTGACAAGGAGGATAGTAGCGCAGTCATCCTGAACGTTCTCAATAGCAGGCTGAACCTCAAGACACTCACAGCATCTTCTATTAAAGTCTGTCACCGACTTGGCGCACCCAGTAAAGAGCATCATAGGCCCATACTTGTGAGGTTTGCTAGTGTGGATGTTAAGTCTACAGTCTGGAGGGCGAAGACAGGTTTAAAAGGTTCCGCTATCTCAGTGAAAGAGTTCTTGACCAGGGCCAGGCAATCTGTCTTCAGCAGGGCGCGTTTACACTTCGGAATGCGGTCTTGTTGGACTCAGGACGGTGTTATCGTCGTGAAAGTCACCGACGGAAGTCGACATAAGATAACTTCCATCGACGAACTGAGTCCCCTACTGGTGAAGTATCCAAAGCCTCTGAACGCATCTTCAGGACCAGCGAGCGGGAGGGATGTTGAAGTCGCCGGGGAGAATCTGCAAAATAAGACGCGGAAATGCTAGAGGTTATTAATTTCATTTTATGTACATACTTACGCATTTATGTTTTATTTTCTTATAACTCTCAATAGTTTTCTTACCGTAAGATTGCATTCTTCAGTTGTTGTGTTTTGCAGCAACTCCTCTCTACTCATCTGGGCAATGTTTTGTTTGGTTCGATTCAGTATTACATTTATTCACTACACCCTCGAAAATAATTATTGTTTTTTGCTATAAATTAAATGTCAATTCAAACAGCATAGATTAAAAATAACTTATTCGGATGCGTTCAAAGTGTGATTATTTTTTATGTTCCGTAATGCTACGTCTTGATATGTACGTTTACTAGGGTGCGTTCTGAAAACAGTACACACATTGACTGGAAATGATGCAATCTGTAATCTCTGCAATTTATATCGTGTTTTTTTTTTTTGTTATTTCTTTACTTTTGTTTCGTGTTCATATTTTTTTACTCTTTTTTGTCACGATGTTAGCTGGCGGGTGGTGCAAAGATGCAACCGCTGTTGTCGTTTGTTAACTTCTTTTTTGTTTAATTTTATTATTTTTGTTTTAGCATTATATTTCTTATTTATTTTATATTATTGTATATTTATGCCTACAATATCGGATAATGACTCTTTTTATTCTGCCAATGAATCTCTTGCCTCTTCTGGCGATGAAAATTTTTGTTCAGTCACCGACACTCTTGGTGACTTCTTACGTCACAAGTTTGATCTGCAGTCTAACCGGCTGTTGAACGTGTGCCATATTAACGCTCAGAGTGTCCCAAGTCATCATAGCGAATTGTTTGACACGTTCACTAATTGCAACGTTCATGCCATCCTGATATCCGAGAGCTGGCTCAAACCTAATCTTCTCTCAACCACTTACCCTCTTACTGGTTTTGTTCTCATTCGAAATGACCGGGTTGGCAAGGGTGGTGGTGGTGTCGCAATATATCTTCGTAGTGACTTTCCCTACAAAGTCTTAGCTACTTCTTCTTCCAACTATTCTGCTTCGGCAGAGTTTCTGTTTCTTGAAGTCTGTGTCAAGGGCGTCAAAACCATCATTGGTGTCGTTTATTGTCCCCCTACAGTTGATTATTTCACCGAATTCGAATCGGTATTGGAATCATTGGGTTCAGAGTATGCACATCATATCATCATGGGAGATTTCAATACAAACCTTCTTGCTCACAACTCTCCTCGTTCCCGTAAACTCCTGCACCTCATCGAGTCAGCCAGTCTGCATGTACTGCCTCTACTAGCTACCCACCATAACATCGTCGTAGATGACACTTGGCTTGACCTTATCCTCACCTCCAATCCTTCCCTTGTTTCCTCTCATGGTCAACTTGCTGCTCCTGGCTTTTCTCATCATGACCTTATTTTCCTTTCCTATATCCTTAAACCTCCTAAACCAATTCCTAAGGTGCTGCACATGCGTTGTTTTGCACGTATGGATGAGGAGAAACTTCGGCAAGACGCATCGGAAATAAATTGGCAACCCTTGGCGGAGGCCACCACAGTCGATGATAAAGTCTGTATTTTCAACGATGTCTTGGTCAAACTTTACGACGTCCATGCTCCATTCAAGAAGGTCAAGCTGAAGCGTCAGCCTGCGCCATGGATGACCACCGGAATTCGGATGGCAATGAGGCGAAGGGACCGCGCGTTTCGTAACTTTAAGAAGGATCGTATCGAAGAAAATTGGACCTTATTTAAAACTGCTAGGAATCGGTGTAATCAGATGATACGCAACGCTAAACGCCGTCACATTCTTGATAATATTACTAGTTGTTCTTCTGCCGATGTTTGGAAGTTCCTTGGAACTCTAGGCATTGGCAAGTCGCGACATTTGGACCTTCCTCACACAATTAGGTTAGACGATCTCAACAACCATTTCAACACAATTTCTACTCTAGATAGTCTAACCAAAAATCTTACTCTCAATTATATAGCTGGTCTAACGCGTCCCAATATTAATCCCTTTCTTTTCGTTCCAGTCGACCACGGAGAGATCAAAAAGGTCATCCTGTCCATTAAATCTAAAGCGGTGGGCTGTGATAACATTAGCCGCCGCATGATCATAACAGTTCTGGATCATCTCCTTCCTGCGATTTCCCATATCATTAACTTCTCTCTAGACTCCGGAGTCTTCCCGTCCTTATGGCGTAAGGCCTATGTCCGTCCATTACCTAAGATTTCTAATCCATCTCTTCCTAGCCACTTCCGCCCAATTTCTATCCTTCCTTTCCTATCCAAAGTGCTCGAGGCCTGTGTTCACAAGCAATTTTCCCACTTCATTCACCATAACACCCTTATCAGTCCTCTGCAATCCGGTTTCAGGCCTGGGCACAGCACTGTTTCTGCCCTCCTTAAAGTGACTGGTGACATTAGGGCAGGTATGGAGGATACCAAACTTACTGTTCTAGTGTTGATTGATTTCTCCAATGCCTTTAATGCTGTCAGTCACGACATCCTGTTATCAATTCTTTCCCATCTTATGGTCTCTCAAGAGGCACTGGAATGGTTTTCCTCTTACCTTCGGGAGCGTCAGCAGTCAGTACACGCGGGTGACTCCTCATCGAGTTGGTGTGAGCTGGAAACTGGCGTCCCACAAGGCGGTATTCTATCTCCTCTTCTTTTTTCTATTTTTATTAACCTCATTACCCCTGAGCTTCTGTCTGCGTATCATCTTTATGCTGATGATTTGCAATTGTATTGTCAAGCTGGTGTGGATGGTTTATCTGTTGCCATTAATAATTTAAACCGTGATTTGAGAGCTATCAAGAGTTGGTCCGATAGGTTTGGTGTGGCGGTTAACCCTACTAAATGTCAAGCTATCATTCTGGGCAGCTCTCGAAATATAAGCAAGTTAGACACTTTAACTTTACCACCAGTCATATTCAACGGTACGATCATTCCATTTAGCTCCGATGTTAAAGATCTTGGCTTGCACATCGACAACACCCTTAGTTGGCGAACACAAGTCACTAATGTGAGTCAGAAAGTGACAGGAACGTTGCGGTCGCTCTATCGCTTCAAAAATTTTCTCCCATCTAATACAAAGACAATGCTAGTGCAGACCTTGATACTTCCCATAATTGACTATGGGGATGTGTGCTACTATGACCTGAATGCAGATCTCCTCAACAAACTCGACCGCCTTCTTAATAACTGCATTCGATTCGTCTTTAACCTTCGTAAGTATGATCACGTGTCGGCGTATCGATCCCTGCTAAAATGGATGCCTATTCGCCAGCGTAGAGTGATGAGGGCACTGACTACTTTGTTCTCTTTTCTCGACTCTCCCACTTCTCCTACTTATCTTACCCCTCATTTTCAGTATATATGCTCTAATCATAATAGAAATCTTCGCTCCTCGCATAATCGTCTTTTACAATGTCCCTCTCACCGCTCTGACTTTATGCATTCTTCCTTCTTTGTCCAGTCTATTCTTCTTTGGAATGCGCTTCCCTTGGAAATCAGGATGGCCACAAGTCGCTATTCTTTCAAAATTAAATTACGTGAACATCTACACAAGGGATTGGCAGAATCATCTCAGCAAAGATCTGTTTCTATATTTTTGTAGGTATTATATATTAGGTATATTAATTAATATAATATATATGTAGTTTATGATTATTGATATATATTTATGTATGCATGTGAATATGAAATCTAGTATTTATTGGTTTATTTGATTTGTATTTTTATATTTATAAGTGTAAATAGTATTCATTATCATCGCATCACATTCTAACACTATTAAGTGCACCTACCATGTTTTTTCTGCACCACCCTAAGGTCGACTGGTAGAAAATGCCTATGGCATTAAGTCCGCCTCTGTACAGATTTTGTGCGAAAGTATAAATAAATAAATTTATTTTTTCTTAAATTTGAAAAAAAATATCGTTTTTGATACGATTTCGATATTGAATATTTTGTATCGATATATCGGATTAAAATATATCGGGTAAAAATATCGATATATCGAATCAAAAATATCGATATATCGATATTTTTTCAACAAGCCTACTTATACCTACTCAGACAGCGACGAGCACGCGCAACAAGTTGGTCGCTGCATGTTTATTATTTGTTGTCTTATTTTGGAGGGTGTTCAGTAGAAACCGAGGTGCCGCCCCGGGTGGCAACCCATGATACGCCGCCAGTTTACCTACACCCAGAAACTTGGATGGCTTGAATGCCCCCCCCCCCCCTCCCCCCGTGTGTGTGGAGCACTTTACCATCAGGTTTGCAGTCAGACTACAATAGTTGCTGTAAACATGTAATTGTCACCATCCCACATTCAAACACCAGAAATTTGGCGCAGGTCATAAAATAAGCTAGTTGAGCACAGACTGGCCTTACCTATCTCATAAAAGATTTCTTTGTTGAGTGATAATGAAAACAGCTGCAACTGTGAATTGTTTATTGTCTTTCACTTACATTCATACAACATAATTAATATCAATAAAAAGATTCATTTATTAATAATCACAATTTGCTTATAAAATACAATGGTGACATGATAATACAAATATAATTTCTTACTTAAAAATAACTTATTAATTACTTAGGGACTAATTTACAATCGACGGGTAACTCTAATGGAGATATACATGGTAGAATAACAGATTTTCTACAGGGAACCTGTCAAACTGCTATTAAAGGGACAAGTCAGAGACGGGCTGCAAACTGCATCCGCAGACCGCAACTCGCCGTCCGAATAACACCTTTAAAGTGCACACCTTCAAGGAAGTATTTCAACGGGGACCGCAAACTGCAACCGCAGATGACAGCAGACAAGTGACACTACTGGTTCATACAAACCAATGTGATTTGCGGTCTGCGGTTGCAATCTGCAGTTTGCAGCCCATCTCGGACTTGCACCTTTATCTCTCAAGAGCTAGCGGCGATTGTCAAATAAGTCCTTAATCTAATTATAATATTATGCATCAGTGATTTACCTATCCTAAACCCTAATTTAATAATTATCAATAAGACAGTTATTATCTTTATTAAAAAATATTATGTCAAGATTATAAAGTCTGTCAAGTTTCAAGCACCATATCATCTTGAATATTATGCATTGGTGATTTATACTAGTCCCTTAGTTTAATTAATTATCACAATCAACATGACACTTAACTTTATTAAAAATTATTATGTCAAGATTATCAAGTATGTCATGTTTCCGAATATCAAAATAAACAATTTTTTATTTATATGATGTCAAAATGTAATAAAATACTCTGTCTTCATTTTTTGAAATTAAAAAGTTTACAACTCAAAATGGCTGTTTTAAAAAATCTTCAATCAAAAGTGTAAAATCATTATAAAAAGTTATTAGGCAGCCGTAATGCTTGACAGAATCTTCTTGCCAAGAATGCTGGAGGCGGTTTCTAGGATAAGCATAGCAAGCTGAGTCTTGTCACCTGGCTGAGTAAGGAACATGGCTGCCCGATTGTAGTCCTCCAAAC
Source organism: Amphipyra tragopoginis (assembly GCA_905220435.1). NCBI lineage: Eukaryota > Metazoa > Arthropoda > Insecta > Lepidoptera > Noctuidae > Amphipyra > Amphipyra tragopoginis. The sequence goes on from HG992013.1 coordinate 23,189,067, forward strand.
CCAGTCCCGCTAGGTAGTCATAGACCATTTCAAATAAATCTGACAGTTTATCTTTTATATCCTGCCAGATGCTCCTCATGGAAACAGCTGAAACAAAGGATTATTTTTTGAAATTTTTGTTGAGGGTAGTTGGCAATATGTTTGCAGCATGATTTTTTGTGTTTTTTAGAGAATTTATGCAGCACTCATGTATTGTAATGGATTGGGCATTAGATAGGTACCAAGTTCGTTGTACATTTACAGTAATTTTTGGGGTGGTCGGTAACAATAAAATGATAAGACTGGAAATTCTTAAATTTTTATCATACCATTTTTTCTTTTCAGCTGTACAAATAGTGTACAACATACAATACAATCTACGAGCCTGTCTGTGCCTTGGGGAGCATCCCCATTCAGCTGTCCCGGGTGTCATATTAATATCTATGACAGTTGTTCGGTCAGAAGCCCGAAAGTCTGCCAACCGGTCTAACCTTGGGATATCGCCCAGTAACTGGGTTGCATTTCTGTAAAATACTGGTATTCAGCTGCATCTGGTCAGTGGATCGTCTTAGGGGCAGATTTTAGATTGGAATTTGATCCCATTGTTAGGAAAAGGCTAGGCGCTAGACCTACCCTCCAAATTGGAGGCTCCAATATATTAATTATCACAACTCGTTTCCAGATAGCTCAAGAAACCTGATAAATATTTTAAAGTATTGAATTATCAGAAACTTACCAACAAAGCCAAGCCCGCAAGCTCCTCCAATCGCGCCACCGACCGCAGCTCCCATTTTGCCGCCATATTGGCGCCCGATCAACCCACCAGCTATCGCCAGCCCCGTGGTAATCAGCAGGGCTCCTTTTGTTCTCTCATCGCTCAAAATAACACGGAAGTCAAACTTGTCGCTTATAGATAGTATTACGTTCTCAATACAGGCAGGGTCGTAGGGTAAAGCGCAGGATCGTCCGCAAACTCCAGGAGTTGACACCTGCTCGTACTCGTCACTGTCGTCAAAAGAATCGTATCTATTCATTTTGTTTTGAAGTTAAAACACTTTACGTTCTAGCGATTGGATTAACGAATTCGTATAAAAGTAAAATGAACGACGACCGACACCGGTGGGGTTTTTATAAAAACTGGTTACGTGCGGAGTTGATTGACTGATTAGGTTTATTTGCGGAATTTTCTGACCATGGACAAAATTGAGCAACTATTGGACGTGGACGATATTGATAGAGATGCGCGATAGTGATATGATATAGTCGATTGATTCGATTGTTCAAATATTTCGATGATTCTTTATGGTTTTCTATCGGACTTGAGTCAATGCAATCGCCGAATTCGCCGATTCGTTACCATACCAATCAAGCGCATCGGCCGGAACTCGGACTCACCGTGACCATCAAAACTCTTTATTTAATAGTCATCATCGGTCGTCGAGGACAATAGAAAATCTTTTCCAAACATCATTTATCGGTCGAGTGCAATCGCTGCGTGATATAATTCGAAACAATCGAATAACATATTGATAGTTTTATCGGAGAGCGCGTTGATTTTGACGGAAAATTTACACGATTGCAATTCCTATGATTGCTGAAACATCTCGGAATCGTCCATCGGCGTATCACTACATTATTCTCAGTGGTGCTAACACAGAATATAGGATACAATTAGCTAACAGCGCTAAAGGGACTACGTACGTACATACTTTTGATTGCTCTGATGATCTATAGATCAAAATGAAAGTCTATTTTAAGTAAATAACTACATAATCGTCGATAAAAAGTTTCCGTTTTGAAATTTTGAGGAAATCGCCAACTCGATAATGATTGGTTTTAAAAACTTTTGAGCTTCTTCTTCTCTCGTGTCAGCACGAGCTCATAAAGCATACACGAGCTATACAGTACTATCATCAACTTTTGAGCTATACAGGAAGACTTTGAATTCGTTGGCAATATTTTAGTCCAAGAATCTAATTGAGGAACAAATAATAACTAAAGCTAGTAAAGTGTTCAAAAATAATAACCCAGAGTTTTCCCAAAATGAACAAAAAAATAAAAAGGATCAAATTGTGATTGCGCGCTATTTAAAATGTACGGGTGCCGTGTGTGAGTGTGTGTGATACGCACGCACTCCCGCGGCGCCGTCACCGTCGACGCGCACCGTTCATTTTTGAGTGGGACGGAGCGCGGGCGGCGCGAGCGGGGCGCCGGCGGCGCTTTGGTTGCGGTCGCGAACTCGCGAATCGCGATGTAGCAGCTTCGATTTTCCTACGGAACGAACGTGGAACTCGTACTTAAGTTAAATTGTTCAGTTAGATCCGAAAGTAATCAAAATCATGACAGAAAGTAATTCCGAAAATAACAAAAATCATGACAGAAAATCCTGAAGCACAGTAACACCCGTTTATCTAAGCCGCATTCATACTTTGATGAGAAAGCAAATTAAAAATAAGGGCTACTTCTGCGCATAAATCAATGAAATATGGCAGCTAGCACATAATAACATAATAATAAGTTGTGCTACGTAATAATTGTCAGCACTGTTGGCACAGTGGTTGAGTGTGTGGCTGCTGTGTTACGTGTCGCGAATTCGATTTCCGCACAGAAAGATGTAGGTGTTGAGTTTGTAAGCGCACCCAGCACATTACCTACAAAAGTAATTAAGTACTAGCGTTGGGAATGTTTTGAAAAAAGAAACAGGAAGAATTGGAAAATTGGAAATGATTTAAACTTTTACATCGGTGTTCAAAGTAAAAGTTATTGTTAATTAAAGTTTCAAATTACATGCAATGACTGTAATATCATTAAAAATTACTTGACTGAAACAGCTGATTGTATTTTATTTAGTAAAGTACCTACTGCGTTGACCTCGCGTGAACTTTGGTGAAACAGCTGATTGGGAGTACGCGGCCGGCGTGCGCGTGTGAATTTCTAATTATTTACTGTTATTTAGTAAAGTACCTACTGCGTTGACCGCGCGTGGACTTTGGAGAAACAGCTGATAGGGAGCACTTTTGAATAATTAAATTTAATTTCACATAGGTGGCAGTTTCATGTTAAATTTTTTTTTTTTATTTTTATTTATTTATTACAACTTACAGCTATTATTACAGGTAAATACCCAATGCAATAGTGTAGCAACATTTTTTTTAAATTTTTTTTATGTTTTATAACATATAATACATAGTGTTATCTTTGTGAATTCACTCAGTGTACAAACAAAAATGTCTGTCTCCTCTGCTACAAGGTTGAGAGTGCGAAGCGCGCGCGTCAGTGGCGCCTCGCTCAGCAGATTAGTGCGGCCGCGCGGTACTGCCAACAGACGAGGCCGGCGTCGCCGCCACACGTATCTGTCCGGCACACACAGGCACACCAACCCCAATATATCGGCATTGTATGTCTTACCTCTAATTATTTTAAGTAAATACGTGACGAGTGTTAGATCCCTCCTGACTCTCAGCTCGTTATATCCAACCATGCCCAAAATAAACAAAGTTGGATACATAAGTGGGTAAAATGGATACACCCCATATTGCCTCAAATATAAAAATCTTACAAATTTGTTTTGTACTCGCTCCAACATGAGACTATATTTAGTCTCATGTGGGGCCCAGATAACTGCGTTGCATTCTAACTGGCTTCTCACCAAAGCGTTATACAAAGCGATAATCGCTGTAATATTTGTGAAACCACGAACAGTACGCAGCATAAAACCTAGATTTCTGTAAGCCTTTTTGCAGCATTTAATTATATGATTACGAAACGTTAGCCCTGTGGTAAGGCTAACTCCTAAGTCTCTAACCTCTGAGACCCTGACCATCGGCATCCCATCAATATTGTACTTATGTACAATAGGATTATGTGCACGCGAGAAAGTGATTGTGACACATTTTTGGGAGTTGAATTGAAGCCGATTCTCCTTGCTCCACGTTACTACGCTATCAATGGCCTTCTGTAAGCGTTCACAGTCATCACCTCCTCTCACAGTTAGTGATAACTTCAGATCGTCTGCAAATAATAAACAATTTGCATCTTTAACAACTTTGGGCAAATCGTTTATCATTAATATGAATTGCAGAGGTCTGAGGTTACTCCCTTGGCTCACATCAGACCACGTAGAGTAAGGTTCTGACCAGTGACGGATTAACCCTTAATCAAATTAAGCAATTGCCTAGGGCATCACGTCTGGGGGGGCACCAGAAGAAGCACAAAAAAAAACCGTCCTTAGGGCATCACGTCTCACTCTCACGTCAGCGTCACCAAAAACCACACCAAAAAAAGTTTCTAGGACTAATTTGAAAATTCGCGCGTTTTAAGTTGACGAGTCCGACCTAGAGTCATAACCCCGCTCCCTCTTGCCCACTCGCTGCCCGCTAGTGCATTCGGCAATTCGAATGCACCGGAATTGCGATCAGCCAATCACAAACCACCCCTTCCTCGCGGGCCCCCCGCCTGGCGCCCCCGCACATCTGTGTCACTGTCAATCAAATGTTTTGTTTTTTGAGTAATGAGTAATTGTGCCGGCCGGCTTCTATGCTTAAGTAATAGAAATAATTTGATAATTAATAAGTAAGTAAGTCATAGTTTTAGTAAATTAAAAATCTACGGTGCTGTGCAAGTCACACAGCACAAATTAGTGTGAGTGTGATTGTGGACAATTAATTCAAGTTCTGTTCATAATATTGTGTTCGCTTAGGTACGTAAAGTTTTATTTTGTTTTGTTTTGATAATGTTACTTTACATTACACGCAGTCGGAGGCAATGTTTTGTTGACCAAAGATACAAACTACCATTGCCTCCGACTGCGTGTAATGTAAAGTAACTTGCAATTTTAACTTGTTTTTTCCTTTTCAGTTCATTAATTTTAAGCAGTCGGGTTTTTTGTTTTAATAGTAATATTTTTTTGAGTTTTAAGTATATCGCTATTTTGAACTGTTTGAGCAACGTCAGTGTGTAGTGGTCTGACTGCATGAATTATAAGTAGAGTCTCGGGTTGGTTCGATTCCTGGGTGAATGCATTTGCTTTTTTCCAACTTTTTTTTCACAATATTTATGTTTTGTCATATTTTGTTAAAAAAGTACACTTAAGTAAAAGCTTGTAACCTAAAAAATTTTTTTGATAAGTAATGACTCTTTTCAAGATAATAATCATTAGGATGATGAATAGGGAAGTTCTTACCGCTGCGGTTTCTTTCTTTGGAATAGAATTTTCGGATGTCGCTAAAATAGGCATCTAATGTTTTTCGTTTGCAAAATAATAGGCAAGAATACATAGGTAAAAAAATATCTTTAGGTATAAGTACCTAATTATTCAATTTTAGCTCGAATTGAATTTTTAAGGGCTTTGAAGCCTTCGGCTTCGGAGTAATTAGATTCCACTTTACAGCGTTTGGGTACTCTTTTTAATCATTTATTTCTTTACATACCCCTAGATTAAATCATGAAGCGTTCGCAATTGAGTGGTGCACAAAAACGAAAACACGCAGAAGAGAATAAAAGAAAAATAGCCGAAACAATAAGTAAAACCAAAAAGTTAACAAGTTTTTTCCGTCCCCCTCAATCTGAACCACCGCCATCAGTTGATATTCCAATTCCAGGGACGTCAAAAAACAGTGAAGAAAATTTTACGATTCAAGAACCTTCTGATTCTGAATTTGAAACCTTGAAAAATACTGAAGATATAATAGACGAAACTGAAATTAACAGAGCACCAAATCAAGAAAATGACCCAGGGCTATGGCGTGAATTTTCAAACGTTGACGTGGAATATTGGCTATCTTGCGGACCAAATGACTGTCAAAATCATAATAGTTCATTTGAAAAATCCCGTCGAACTTATGGTTCAACGTCGCGTTACTGCCATGAAAAAGTATTTATTGGCCGAAAGCCTAATGGCGAAAACTACAAAAGAGAGTGGCTACTTTATTCGCCGTCTACAGGATCGCTTTACTGTTTTGTATGTAAGCTTTTTTGTTCAGATAAATCTTCAGTTTTTGTTAGTTCAACAGGTTTTAGTGACTGGAGGAATACCAAAGTAATGATTGAAGGTCACGAAAAGAGTTCTAGTCACAGAGATTGTCTATTAATATATTTAACACGCAGGCAAGGCTTAAGCTTGCATCAAGGTTTTGATAAGCAAATTCATGAAGAGAATGTTTACTGGGAGCACGTACTACAGCGAGTTATAGCTGTTATTCGCACATTGGCAGAAAGAGGCCTTCCTTTTCGCGGTGCAGTAGAGAAATTTGGATCTCCTCAGAATGGAAATTTTCTAGCGTTGCTGGAACTTATAAGTCAATTTGATCCCTTTTTAGCGGCACACATAACCAAATATGGAAACGCCGGAAAAGGCAACGTTTCTTATTTATCTAAAACGATCTACGAAGAGTTGATTATGATAATGGCCCAGGAAGTGCATGGTAAAATTATATCGCAGATAAAAGATTCTAGATATTATAGTCTTTCAGTAGATTCTACGCCGGATTTGACGCACATGGACCAGCTCAGCGTAGTTATTCGCTATATAAAAGATGGGCAGCCAGTAGAGCGATTTCTTACATTTATTGAGTTGGAAACGCATCACACAGGAGATGAACTGGCAAAGCAGACTCTTCAATACCTTGAAGAACATTGTGGATTAGATTTTTCAAAATGCAGAGGCCAGTCTTATGACAATGCTTCAAATATGTCTGGGCGTTACAATGGCATGCAGCAGAAGATTCTAGAGGCGAATCCGTTTGCAATATATATCCCATGCGCAGCCCATTCTCTCAATTTAGTAGGTCGAAGCGCCGTGGATTGTTGCCTAGCAGCCGTAAATTTTTTTTCATTAGTCCAAAATCTATACAATTTTTTTTCTGGTTCAACCATAAGGTGGCGCATATTAAAAGCTCATTTGGATAATGAAAGTGTTTTGAAATCTTTATCAGAAACGAGATGGGAAGCACACGCTAAAGCGACATCAGCTATTTCACAGACATATAATAAAATTATAGATGCATTAGACGTAATTTCTGTGGATGACTTGCAAAAAGGAGAAACCAGAAGAGAAGCAGCTAATTTGTCAAATAAACTACAAGAACTGGAGTTCGTACTCATGTTGGTCATGTGGGACGAAATTTTGCAAACCTTCCGAAAAATCAGCAAGGTATTACAAGACCCAGAAGTTACTCTAGAGACTTGCGCTAATCTTTACAAATCACTCGTGGATTTTTTAGAAGAATTGCGGTGTGACTTTGATTCTTTAGAAGCCCGCGCAAAAGAAAAGCTACCAGATGTGGAATACAAAGACACCCGTCAAAGACGAAGAAAGAAAATGCCCAATGATGGTTCAGCTCCTGAAGTAAGTTTCAGCCCAAGAGAACAATTCAAAATAACGTGTTATTATAGCATCATTGATAAATTAAACGCAGAGATGCGAAAAAGAGGAGAGATATACAAAAAAACAGCAGACAAATTCTCATTCTTGAATAAAATACCCGATGCCGATAAAATTATGTGTCCCGATCAAACTGCAGAATACAGTCAGCACAGTACAAATCTAGTAAACACATATCCCGAAGATCTTAACACCGAATTAATAACAGAAATTCAACAGTTTCATTCATATGTCATAAGTAAAATAAGTTCCAGACCCAGTGATTCGGCTCGCACAAGTTTACATCAAACTCACGCACAATTGTATAAAATAATACATGATGATAAAATTGAATCAGCTTTCCCTAATGTGGAAACTGCCCTGCGTATATTTTTATCGCTTATGATTACAAATTGCTCAGCGGAACGTTCTTTTTCAAAATTAAAAATATTAAAAAATGAAAAAAGGACAAAGATGATACAAGAAAGGCTCGATAATTTATCGATATTATACATAGAGTCCGATATGTTAAAAACGTTAGACGTTAATACTATCTTGCGTGAATTCAATGGCCGAAAAAGCCGCAAGGCGCATTTAAATACATAAATAAATTATGCTTTGGTTTTTATTGTTGTCGCACCTACTTCACTTCTAAGGTACGTTACATCTCATCATCTTATTTTATAACAAACTAATGTTTTTAGGCGGTAAAGGTTTCAAAACCGATTCTAGTTGACATACGGATAGGGGGGCCCACAGGCGTGGATTGCTTAGGGCATCAAGTAGTCTTAATCCGTCACTGGTTCTGACTTATGCCCCGCATATTCCACGTACTGCTGCCTATCCCTCATATAACTGCCGAAGAACTGGAGTAGATGCGGGGTAAAACCAACACCTGCTAACTTCTTGAGCAACACGTCATTATCGACTAGGTCGAATGCTTTTTTGAAGTCGAAGTAAGCAGCGTCAGCTTGTCCCCCGCTGTCTACTGTCGGCAACACCTGAGCCATATAACTGAGTAAATTACTGGTGGTGCTCCTCATTGGCCGAAAGCCGTGCTGAGCGTCTGAGAGTTGCTCTCTCACCTGACTAAAAATGCTTTTATGAATAGCGCACTCCAATACTTTTGCCGGTGACGACAGCACCGCAATAGGCCTGTACCCACTGACATTGTCGTTGCTTAACTTACCTTTCGGTACCGGCACAACACGAGTGGTTTTCCATCTTCTAGGAAACACAGCTGCCTTCAGACATCCATTGAAGATATGAAGCAGCGGTTCAGCTAGCACTGATCTACAATCCCTGAGTATGTAAGGTGGAATGCCGTCCGGTCCTGCAGACCTCTTTGGCTTAAGTTGGCCAAGCGCGATCCGCACGTCATTTAGCTGTAATTTATCTAGATGTACCCGCGCCGCTCCATTCTCACTGCCCGCCTCCTCTACCGCCGCATTAACATTTAACTCAGGTTGTTTTGCACTATAAACCGAATGAAAGTATTGGGCAAACTCTTTCACACATAGCTCTTCAGACAAAACCTCCCCGTTTTTTAATATCCTTTGTGGATTTCGGCTACCCTTTTTAGACTTTGTATAGTTCCAAAATGATTTTGGGTCTTTCTGTAGTTGGTTTTGAACTCTATGACTATACTGTTCTTGTGCTACTTGAATTAACTCTTTTACTTTCATTCTACACAGAGCGAACGCTTCGTAATCACATTTGGCCCCGCTTGTCTTGTAAAGTTTGTGAAGACCAGCCTTCCATCGTATGTTGCGAATTATTTCAACAGTATAAAACTCGGGGTAAATGTACTTCGAGCTTACACGACTTCGCTTTTTTCTCGGAACACAGTCATCTATTTTTGCATTAATAGTTTCATAAAAATAATTTAAACTCTTTTCTAAATCAAGGTTGTAGATATCACTCCAGTCTATTGCCGCTATTGAAGAGTAAAGTGAAAGAAAATCGGCTTTATTAAAATCCCAACCTGTAGGTGTTTTTAAACTACATGTGTATGAGTCAGACGCGGATGAGTCCACGACACGGCGTTGCCGCAGTTCGACCAACACGTCGAGCGGAGGATGGTATACATCCACAGGTACGAGCGGCACCCCGCCTCGCGCACATTCACACCATCTCCCTTCGCAAGCGTACTCAAAACTAAATCTAAACAGCGATCATTACAGTTAACGATCGTGTTACACTGAGTGAATCCACAATATGTTAAAAAATATTCAAAATAATTACATACATCTGACGAACAAGAATGCATATTGAAGTCCCCTATCACTAAGATATCACTGTATTTATTACACAGTTGTTCTATGATCCTAAACAATATCATATATTCATTCTCACTGCTGTTCGGCGGAATGTAAACAACACATAATAAAAATAAAAGTCTACTATGCAGATAAACAGTTGCACAAACCAGTTCGAACACCATATCGTCAATGTTAACGTCACATAGGCCAGACACTCGCCGCAGCTCTAAACGCGGTGTGGCCACGAGACACGCACCTCCCTGCTTTCGCCCATCCGCTCGGTCGCAGCGCAGTATTGTGTATCCTGGTGGAATTATTTCTGCATCGTGTATAGATTTGTTGCAACCTGTTTCGGTAATAGCGAATAAATCTGCACCTGAGGATGACACACCCGCATAGAACTCTTCCAATTTTGTACGCAAACCTCTTACGTTTTGGTAGTAAATTTCAATAGCTTTGCTAGGTTTTTTTTGGTTTGCTGAACGTTCTACGAAACCACACCCATTCGCAAAATTCGATGTTTACTGCCCAGTTATCCGATCGACATAAGGTATCGTAACTGCTTTCTGGTACTCCAATAATAAAAGAAGCATAATCCCTTTCAGTCTTATGTTTAATTTTTTCTACCGTAACTTGTACTTCCTTTCCACATATATTCTTCACGTATTTTTCTAGATTTTCTAATTCAGTTTCCTTCTGAAGGCGCCATACATGTAAAAATTTCTTTCGCTCAGTCCCCTTGATTTCTACTGCACTTGTGCTTCCCCCTCTTTTTACTTCGCTGTTGGGGTACCTGTTCTTTTTCTTATTCACAGTTACCCAGTTCTCTTCATTCAGAGGTTCTGTTTCTTTCTTTTCCGTAACTTGATCAGACTTATTTCTTTCCATTTCTGGCTCGCTTGCCCCCTTTTCAATAACACTTTCAAGGCTTTTTTTTGCCTAAATATTTTTTAAATAAATAACTTTGTGGTTTTTAATTTTAATCACATTCATAATTTTGGCGTAGGTATTTAAAAGCTGATTAATAACAACCGGATGATTAATTTATTGTTGTGGGTCTGTCTGTGTGTGAGATAAAATTAGCGTTTATTTAGAGCAAGGTTTTTTTTAAAGAAAAAAAATGAAAACTTAGTACTTAGGTACTTACCTACGTGTAGGTACTTTAAGAGGTGCTCGAAGTGTTCACCTGCTCTTTGTACACAAAGCTCAACACGGTGCCTATGGTTACTTTTCACGTTTTGCAAAACAAATGTACGCGATTTAACTATTATTATTTCGAATGTCGTTACGTAACAATCCTCTCTCTTAACTGTTCGCGGCTTTCACTTTCTTGCTCGCACTCGTCTCACTCGTCTTTTAACCTCACCACACAAAAAAGTGTAAGAGCGTCAGGTCAGGCGACCGCGCCGGCCAAGGCACAGGCCCGCCGCTGCCGCCGCATCCTATCCAACGCTCGCCGAATCTGCGGTCGAGGAAAGCGCGAACATCCCGCTGGTAGTGTGCCGGGGCCCCGTCGTGTTGGTAGTACAGCTCAGACTGATAATCAGGCACGTTTTACAGCTGCGCTTCCACGGAGGTCTCTTGGCGCTTGGGCAAGCGTTGGTGTACGTGGAATGATGCAAAATCCAGTAAGTTTTGAATTGACCTTAAGATTCGGTCTCTTGATGGAATCGGTACATCGGGATAGCGGCGGTGTAACATCAGACGGGATCGCGGTGGAACAACAAACTGTGCGTTCGGTCGGTAAAACAGGACCATATCCAGGTATTGCTGGTTCCTGTGTACACTGCACTACGTGGTCGAGGCATGTTATTAACGGTTTACGGGTCACAGAATCCTTCGCGAATTCGCGAATTACACGTTATGCTCTTGACCTATTACACGCGTAACTGGAGTTACTGGAGCGACGCACTCCGGCGCAGGCGGCGGCGCGCCAGGGGAGGGGGTGGGCGCACCCCGTATCCCCCGCACACGCGCGCTAGCTAGCTGCCGAATAATGTTTGGTTGGCGGCATTTCTTTTGAATGAGATAGCTCGTACTCGTACCTACATTGTAGCGTCAGAAATAATAACGCGTAGTAAACTGGTATACTAGCATTACTAGCGGACGCATTTTGATACTTTAAATTTATTAAAGTTTTAATTATCATTTTTATTATTTATTTTTTCATCGTGTTTATTAATTTTGGACTTTATGTAGGTAAACGGCAAGATATACCACGTTTTTAAAATAAATAATTTGTCAATTTTAATACACGATATTATGAGCTAAGTAAATTAGTATCATGGGTAGAATACGTGGTTAAAATATTGCCAATGAATTAAATATTACGCTGTAGGTATTAGATTTCCTATTTTTTATATTCTTGAACAACTTTTTTGTTTATTAGTATTGTGGTGTGCTGGTGTGTGATTTTGTTGTACGTAGTACTTATTACTTCTATGGATTTTAATCCTTTAAATCATAGTAGAAACTTATAAATTATACCTATCGCCATCTTCTGATACTGGACAACACTGGTTTTTAATGTCACAAACATGCTGTCATTGTCAATGTCAACAAACAAACAAACAATTGTATTTTCTTAATTTGTAAATAAACCATCAGTTTTGTTAATTTTAAAACTACAATGCATAAGCTTAATGCTCGTTTATGCCAACGAATAGCCGAAGAAGCACAGCTTCTGGCTGAAGAGAAATGGATTATTGACGCTTTGACAAAGTTAAAACAGCAAAGAAATAGTTTGCAGGTTAGTGTTAGTACTACGCACCTACCTTCTGGATCTTGTACATTTTAACTCTTTCTATTGTGAGCTTACTCTTGACTGTTTATTGTACATACATTTCTATACGTTCATCTCATCACCGAAAACAATTTATATACAGTAAATACTACATAATACGAGAATAACCGAATACGTCAACAGTGCTTGTTGCATATGATGGTCATTATAATTTTTCTATCTAAATTTCAGATAGAAAGACTACACTTAGAGAATCTAAAGGCAACAATAAACAAAGAAGACTTGAGAAGTTTAATATCTTCGACAGAGGCTGGAGTTGAGACACGAAGTGGATCACCGCGACAATCAGTGCAGGTTCCCCCTGTCCCCGCCCGGGAGCCAAGTCCAGGGGTCCCAGGGACGTCGTTAGCGCAGTTGAATGGCCCTGTTGCAGGCATAGACGATGAGATGTGTAACAATGAGAAACTAGATCTGGCTGTAACAAACTCTGTGTTTGGTGAGTATGATATTTGTCATAGACTACTGTTATATACATAAACTTACGTTTTTTTCCAATGGGGGTAGGCAGAAACTGTAGAACGGCACATGCTATGATCCTTACATATTCCTTTTGCTTCATCTATGTTCAAACATCTTGTAATACACAGATGCCGGAATTGAAAGCTGTCCTTAATTAATATTCAATGGAGTCAGCATGCTCCTCTATTTTGGATACAGTAATCATAGGAAATATTTAACTCTTTCATCGTCACAGTTGGATATATCCGTCAATTTCATTAACTTTTGTATGGATAGAAACGGATAAACATACCCAACAGGGACAAAATGGACACGTTTTTTTATCAGATTTATCTGACTGCAGCCATTAAAGGGTTAAAAATATTTTAAAGTGTTTGTAGAGAACAGTTTGTCGGGACATTTTTCACTTCATTATCATCCCTCAATATCCACTACTGGGCAAAAGCCACCCTTTAATTATACCCTTCATCTCAAGCTCGTGTCATGTGTGTTCAGGTTCAATCTGATTTTTACAATATTGGCTAATCAAACTAATTGAAACTTTAATCATTCCAGCCAGTCAAGAAACCAGAGCAGATGATATAGAAGAAGATGAGGAGGACATGGAGAATTGTGAGATTGATATGAACATGTTTATGTATGGGCAATAATATATGGCTGGTAAGGACAGCAAGAATGGAGGTACAAATCTTTTGAAAGATCAGTGTATGGTGTGAACAGTGGCGTAGATGGCGTGGGCGAAGCAGCCTCTCGCCCACGGCCTCGCACTTAATGGGTCCTTGCATTTGGTCATTGCATAGTTCCTTCCGGCTTTCACGTGGTTTAAGTCGCGGGAAAAAGCTAGTCAATTATATTTATTACGAATTTTATACGGGGAGTAAACGAATTCGTGTAATTCCTTCAAACCGCGTGATCTACTGGTGACACTTGACCCTGCATAGGATTTTTCAGTATCAACAAAAAAAGAGATTTCAAAAAATTAACCATGATATCTGAGTAATTTTAGCGTCCCGAGTTAAGTGACTGCGTGGAGCGATATCGTGCTAGTCATGCTCGTCAGCTGTGCCGCCGTGCCTTCATTCATTTATGCATGACATTGAAATTTTCTATCACTTAAAAAATATTTGGGAAAAAAAAGGTTTTTTTATTTTTAACCAATCAAAATTCCATTCGGGTTTAATCTATACCATTAATAGATCATGTGGTTTGAAGGAATTACACGGATTCTTTTACACCATGTATACCCAATAAAGCCTTAATTTTGGTGCCTACAAAATAATTTCTCAATTCATTTCCAGACAATTTAATTTAATTTATAAGATTTTTTTTAAATGTATTATTAATATTTGTATGCCATTAATCAAGGCAAACATGATGAACGGTATTTTAACTTATAACATCTTGCATGCTGACAATTGTTTTGTATGTATGTACTCATGTTTGGACAAATAAATTATCTTATCTTATCTTATCTCAGAGAGGCTCTCTTATAATGATAGTACCTATAACTTGTGATAAAATAAAAGTGACCAAATTCCATTCCCGAGGTTTTCACTCTAAGGAGATGCTATGGAGATGTAGATATTAGTTTGCATCAGTAATTATGACACTCTACTCTACTCTGTTTAATTTATGCAGTAAATGTTGAGCCATAAAAAATATCAATGCTATCAAATACATTTGAGGAGTCAAGGGAATTCCCCACAAAATATTGTTGCCAATGTGTAAATAAAGTCATTAATTTTAGTTCTATGTTTTATTCATATTTATAATGTGTATTGTAAAAAAGTAACAATTAAGAAGAATGTGGATCAAACATTGAGTTGAAAAAGATAATTTTGTAAGTATGTGTGTGGAAGAATACAAGGTTAGTCGGAAAGGGGGTACTAATCCGCAGCCCACTTAAAGTATCACTGATGACTGTTTTAAAGCAAATGTTAACAATATTCAATAATTTTTATTTCCATGTAACTAAAATTATTTTTATTTTACGTTTTTCAAAAATTCTTTATCTATATCTTTGTTTTAGTTACGAATTCAGAAAATGGAGCTTCTAATTCGTGACCTTAAATATGACCTAAAATGTAAACACAGCTGATCATAGCTAGGATAGATAGATTTATGATGAATGATAAATCTTCCGCCTCTCAAATTAATTTCTGAAACTTTATTATGTTTGCTGATTTTTATTTAGTTTTACATAATAAAGTTTAAACATCCCTTTAAGCTTTTTGTTTGTTTTTGTTTAAGCATAACATTATTGGTTAAAATGTTTGATCCTGGTAAAACAACAAATTCCATACTTTTGTCATTCATTACTGTCCCACTGCTGGGAACGGCCCTTTTCTCAGAATAAGAAGAGTATGGGCCTTAGTCCACCTTGCTGGCTTGGTGCGGGTTTGCGGGCTACACACATCACCAACACGTTAACGCACAGGGCCGGATTATCCATAAGGCGGACTAGGCAACTGCCTAGGGGCCCCGCATCGACTAGGGGCCCAGTGCACGCACCAAGAAAAAAAAAACGTTTGAAGAAACGTTTTTTTTTTTACTTCCTCAATATTATTCCTTTTTTTCGACGTATGTTGTCTGTTGATGAAATACTTCATACAGAGTAGAACTAAAAATGGGTGTATTTAACGATAGGTAACCGTTAATTCGGAACGCAGCCGGCGCGCGGTCGGCTGATGAGTTAGACTTTGACTTTTAGAGATTGACGTGGATTGAAGTAACAGGATACCAAAGGAATCGATCTGATCGACTCTACTTTCGTAATAGAAAAAATGTACCTATTTTAAAAATTAAGAAAAGGGTAAGGAAAGGGCCCCGAGAATTGCATTGCCTTGGGGCCCTGATAGGGATAATCCGGCCCTGTTAACGCAAGTGATAATCGAATTCTGATCCGCACGTGAATCCGAAAAGTCAGACATGTGAGGTTCGAACTCAGACCCTCCTGCATGGAAGGCAAGCGTTCAACCGTTAGGCTAAAGGTCATGGCACACTATACCGGCACCGCTCCAACCCAGCAATTAACTTGTCATTCAAATTAGAGCATTAAATCGTCTGTCGTATAATATATTTCATAATGTCAATATGAAGAAGCCAACGGAGAGCAGTCAGCGCGCTTGCCGCTACCATACAACTCAACTCGGGAGCCCGCGCGCTGTGAGCGAGCGGACCGTGTGCTTACTACGCGCCGACTCCGAGCCCAGCGAAACAACGTCGTCGCGCCGTCGCCCGCACTCCTTTCACAGATGCCATATAACTATTGTGTTCGCCGGTGACAGCAAGCTTGCACCTCGCGGACGACACGTAGTTAGCGCGCTGGCGGCTAAATTCGAGGCGACGCCGCCGCACCGTACTGCAGCTGTGCAGTTGCGGTGCCGGTATAATGTGCCATTACCCTTACACTTCTGTTTGTAACATAGTTTCTGCAAACTTCATACAACATTAGAGCAATAAAAACAAAAAATGTATATTAACAAAGAATTTAATAAAGTTTGTCTTACATTTACTTTTACATACAATAAACCATTTATGTATGCTATATACAAATGTTCATACAACAGTTATCAACAAAAAAATATGTTTTCGAGACCAAATCTTGTTTTATTAATGAAAAACGTCACTGCTAATGGCACATGCGTTCGGCAAGGTAATCTAAGTTGCTATATAATTTAGGCACTGCTATTATTTATTTTTGATACGTTAAAATAATAAAATGAGACGTCGTTTGATCACAGCGGTGTGTGTTCAAATGATTGGCCGTTGTCGTAGGCTTTGTATGCATTATGTGACTAATATAACATTCCCCTCCGTCAAGCAACGAACCTGTCACCATAATTGTGCCCGTAAAATGACAATAGGCTCGCCACCTAATTACATGGGACTAAATCCAAGAGGCGAAACATGGGTCACAGACTCCTGTAATCAGAGAACACCTCTGCTGACCTCCTCAGAGATTATAGGCGTGAGTATGTATATAACATTTAGTCAAACTTCGTTAAAACCACAGTACGTTAACGTTTAAAATACTTTAATCTTCCGATACCCATATCGGTATAGCATATTCCGATAGCCAAAATATTATCAATGTATAATTAATTACATAATACCTTGATAAGATTCTTTCAATATTTGGATACCTTGGAAGCCAATTGATCCAAGTGTAATTTTTGGTAAATTGGATTATATGTAGACTTAGGCACTTGTCCCACCGCCGGCGAGGAAGCGACTAAATATCGACTATTTTCTCGCTCAAGAAACGTACAATAGATATACATTCCGTGTAAACAAAAGAGATGCATGTATTAATAGCTAATCGCTGACTGTTCACGAACATTGCCGACGAGGACTCGCTCCACTAGTTTGTCGCTGAGCCACAAGAGCTATCAAAGATAATACTCGCTCAGCGATACTTGCTCAGCGATGCTCGCTTGGCGATAAGAACCCATGCCGAGAGACCAACCAGCGGTCATTTGCGAGTGGTGCGAGTAATCGCCCGTCGCACTCGCACACTCGCTTATAGACCAGCGACAAAACTATTGGAACTACACACTCGCTTCTCGCTGCTCGCCAACTCGTTTCTAGCTTATAGCTCTACTCGCTGCTCGCTCATCGCTCGCGGTGGGACAAGTGCCTTAAATTACTTTGTCATAGAGTTGAAACTCAACGTCAACAAAAATGTTACTTGGATCAGTTGGCTTATACGCTATCCATTTATACTAGCTGGTCACTATGTTTTGTTAAGCGGGGTAATCCCGAAACTTGTAATTTGAGTGTCGGTAGCAGTGTAGTGAGATAAAACAATCTCTAATCTAATCGGTATTGTCGCATAATGCTTACACAGCCTAAATATTTCACTGGTGAGTTAGCAATGCAATTAGTTCAGGAAATACCTATTTTATTTAGGTAATGGATGTATCATAACATAACTTTCGTGAGACACATTCATATTTATGATTAGTTAGGCCTTTTGTTCACGGCACGGTTTTTTAACCGTTCGGCGTACTAGCCGTGCCGTAGAAAAATCGTGTGAGCTTGCGGAAACTGATTTATATCCATTTTGTAACACATAATCAGCGTTGGAAAGCTGTCATACAATAATAAATTGCCCGTCGCGAAAACGTCCGGTGCCGTTAACAAACTCTCATAGACTATCATACAACACTAAATCAAACCGTGCGCAAGAGGAGTAGCCACGGTGCATACGGCGGCGCAGGCGTGCCGTTGGGCCGCCGTGTCCGTCAACAAACTTCTATAGTAGTCCATACAACACTGATGACCGTGCCTACACACGGCTAATTAACCGTAGGTTTTTACGGCGAAAAAACGTGTGAACAAGAGGACTTAAGGTTTATTCCCGTGCAGTTTTCGGGATTACCCGACTAGTTTCGGACCCGAGTTGAACTCCACCACCAGTTCGCCTCGCGACCTCGCCGCGTGTTCAGCTCATGATTAGGGGCTCCGTTCGGGTCCGAAACTAGTCGGGCAATCCCGAAAAATGCACGTGAGTAAACCGTAACTAATCATAACTACGTGATGGATTTTTATATCAATGTCTATTCACGCCATGTCGTGTGCTAATTACCACATCTTACTGATTAAATAGGTGCAATAGGCATGTTGACAGCATCAATAAATTGCAAATCTAATTAGTTCGCCAGTTAGTTTTGAAAAATAATGGACACGTATTTTATCTTTTGTTAAATCTATGAATATTTGGAAAGATAAAACGCATCAAAACTCGAGAATGGGGACTTGTGACGTCAGAAGCAAGTAAAAATTGTACTTGCTTGTGACGTTTTGACAATGTTAAAAGTGTCGTATCTTCGTCAATTTTGGTTTACGTAACAAAAGAAAAAATATGGGTTATGGGTTGGGAGTATGGGTCCTGGGTTCGATCCCCAGGTCGGGAAGAGTTATTGGGTATTTCTGTGTGGAATTTCTCAGTAGCAGCCCGGAGTCTGGATTTGTGCCCGGTTGATGGCAATAGGCTCGCTTCCATGAGCCCCATGGACATGGGACTTGAAACATAATGGCGAAATGAGGGTGTACTACCTCTGCCGCATTATTCCGATCTGTCCCCTCGTCGGTAACAGGGGAACAGATCGAAACTTTTTATTTCTATTTGTCCCCCTAAAGAACAGCAGGGGACAGACCAGAAATAATTCGTTCGATCTGTCCGTTCGTCCTGGTGACAGGGGAACATATCGATTTTTTTATTCCTGATTGGCCCCCCGAAGGGGACAGTTCAGGGGGACAGATCGGAATATTTCCCTCTGCCCAACTCTTCGGGATATACAGGCGTGTTAGGTTGATGAATTGGATAGTTTCACACTGAAAGCGGTGCTGGGGCCTAACTGGATTCTGCACCATTCAACTTTCCCAGCTACGGGAATTGACTACAGAGGGATCAGCAGTTTCTCAAACGCATTTCTAACGTGAGAAATGAACTAGTTATATCGCCCAAATTAATATCCACTCGCGGAAAGTTCAGATCATTAATCATGATGATAAACTGTCTTCGTTACTAATTGCTCAACTAAATCGCCAGTGTAAACACGATACGAGTGGCCATATGCAATACAATAATGAAATACGTCTAGATACAATACCAATCATTTTCAGTCTTTCATTCATAGACAATAAGTGTTCATTCACAATATCATTCACTCTAGCTGTTATCTAGCGGCGACGAATGACATGCAACTGTGAATGTCATTTGACTTACATGTACAGTGTAAGACTTAGGCCAGGCACTAACCTGGCATCCAGTTTTTTTGCTGACTGTACAATGTACATAAGCCGCGAAAAAATTATCGCAGTTATTTTTTTAAGTAATGTACACAAAAATAATAATATTAAATAATTAGGCAAAGAATTACACAACACTATATTAAAAATGTAATAATAACGTAACATATGGTTTGTTAAAAAAGTGTCTATGACAAGTAGACATCGTAGATTCAGGCGATCATCACCCTTGAAGTCGATCGACTTTGAAGTGAGAAAATAGTATTTAATAGTACAACAGTAACCACAGCTATCGGGCCTACACGCCGATTCCATAAGGATAATGCAAAAGCTATACTGTTCTAAACCCAAACCACAATATACAGGGTTACAGGGAAAGTCGTACTGAATATTAAAGGACGTTATTATTCAGGTCATTTCTGATGGATTTGATTCTGTAATATGGTGTCCGAAACTTAACCGTTATGGAGATATTCAATTTTAAAAATATGTTATTAAAAAAATTTAAATATGTTATTATTAATTTTAATATTATGTTGTGTAGTACAACACTTGGGCTTATTCAAATTACATTTTTTTAAGATTTTATGAACATACCTAGTAGATGTTGTACCTTTTTGAATAGCTAAAGAGACATAGAAGTTTTTAAAATTATTTGCAGAATAAGTTCCATACACATTTTTTTAAAAACACTTAGGTAGTGAAATTTCTTTAATTCTAACCGTTGTCGAGCAGTCTTTTTAAGCTGTTAGCAGTAGGTTCAGTTTTTGTTAATCATTTTTATTAAGACATCTCTAACAAGATACAAAAAAACGGACCCTAGGAGCTATAATCCCAAAAAATAAAGGATTTTTTTAAACATATCTTTAAAATAGAATATCTCCATAAGGGTTAAGTTTCGGACACCATATTACAGAATCAAATCCATCAGAAATGACCTGAATAATAACGTCCTTTAATATTCAGTACGACTTTCCCTGTAACCCTGTATATACTAAAGCAGTACCTCATTTTACTATAATCACCTGAATTGACACACTCACACAGACACGCACTGTATACTAAGTATAATGTACTCTTTGTCATGTACTCTATGGCAGCCGTGACTGACTGCATTCCGATAATACCTTAGAAGTCTTGTTGCATGTCCGTATGAGTGTATCAATTCGGACGATTGTAGTTAGTTGAAGTACTGCTTTAGCTTAATACACTGTGCCAAAACTACGATATTTCCTTCACATTAACTTTAAAAAATAACTGCAACATACCTATAAAACAAAAAAAGGAAAACAAATATTACAATAAATTAATGAATTAACCTATGCAATCGCAACATGGAAAAGCTATTTTGTACAAGGCATAGTTTTTATACAATAATCATTTTACAACTATAAGCTTGTCTATGGTTTTAAAAACCATCAATGAAATAACTTTTGGAACCTCGGTTGACAAATTATTCAATGTAACACCGGTTTAGCAGTTAAAGAAGGTTACATATAGTTATAAAGATTTTCTATAGTTATTAGATATTAAAATGATACATACAATGGTTCTTTAAGGTACTTAGGTAAGAATCCACTGTAAGCGAGTTATATTCTCTAGTCTCTAGCTTTATCTCAAACTTGAATGAAAAGTACTTCTCAACTGGTGTGTCTCACCAAATTTCATTCAAATCCGTTCGATGAAAAATCGATATAATATCGCTTGCAGTGGTTTCTCAACCCGTATAATACGTCCCATGTCTTTTATATAAATATAATCATACAAAAGCCTGTCTTTTCCCATCGATATACACAAATCGTACTAATTACCGATAAATCGCCTAATCGATTTAAATCGAATTGTTTAATAGTGGTTAATATAGTATTATATATCGTAACGTACTAGAGTATGAAGCTCACTCGATTATTTCATACACGAACCTCAGTCATTTCATCACAATAGTTACTGACGCAACACAAAATTTCTCGATGAAGTTAAAAATTAAAATAGTCGTCAACCATGTCTTTTAACACGTCAATTTAAAGGTGTAACGTCGGAACCGTTCCCAGAGCCACAGTCACTCAGTGTGAAGCACAGTGAACACGGTGCAGCACGGTGAAGCACGGTGAAGCACGGTGAAGCACAGTTAAGCACAGAAATATTCACAGATGTCCGAATACTTTCGTTTGTTGTAGGAGTGCGGCCTCGCGGCTGTGGCGGCCGAACATCACGAGACGCGCGAGGAGCCGCACGACGTGTAGAACAGGATGTACGCCGCGCTAGACTTCACCTCCGTCGATGAGATCTCCGTCACTACGTGGTCGTCGTATTTGTACCATCTGACGAGATAACGGGGTAGGTATTAGTTTATACTAAGTTTGATCGAAAGTGTTGTCAGTAAAAAAAAAGTCTGACTACCTACATTTTCTTTTAGGTCGACAGTTCGATACACGACTTTGACGACTAACGGCCGTTTTCAATAACCTATATTATAGTTTCTAATCGTTTTGCCCTACTAGAGATAAAATTTATCTCTTACTATAACAGTAAACGTATTCAAAATTGCACTAAATATATTAAAACCTATTTAAATTTCAGTTAACTTATTTAAAATAGCAATTAACCTATTTGAACTTGCAGTAAACCTATTTTAATGGCAGTCAACGTATTCAAACTTTCAGTAAATCTTTTCAAACTTGCAGTAAACCTATTTCAATTACAGTAATCCTATTCAGACTTGCAGTAAACCTATTCAAACTTGTAGTAAAACCATTCAAACTTTCTGTAAATCTATTCGAACTTGCATTACTGCAAGTTTACCTATTTTAATGACAGTCAACCTATTCAAATTTGCAGTAAAAACATTCAAACTTGCAGTAAAACTATTCAAACTTGTAGTAAACCTATTCAAACTTGCATTTAACTTATTTTAAAGGCAGTCAACATATTCAAACTTGCAGTGAATCTATTCAAACTTAATATAATATAATAGTAAAGGTTCATTTACTTACTTTCCATAAACACTGCTCTTACAATACGCGGTATAGTGTCCACCTTCCATGGACCCATAGTGATTGGACACCGCATACAAATTGTATGAATGATTGCTCGGACCATGCAGAGCAAATTGCCTCATATCCAGATCTTCTAGAGGGAAATCAATGTAGGTCTGTTTCTTCCTATACGCGTTGCACATGTACTCTTTGGGGTCCACATAGAATCGTTTGAAGTGTATCACTAATACGGGTGGTAGACGGGATATGTCTAGTTTCTTGACGGCGTCCCGCTTTTCCTTGCAATTGGGACAGTTCCAACCTGGTATTGTTTCGCCGTTCAGGTAGAGTTTTAGACAGTCCTGCGGGTGAAAATGGTATTTTTTAGGATCAGAATGTCATTTTCCGAGAATGTTTGTATGTAGTACAGATGGCAGCACATCAAGCTACTACAATCTTTCTTTATAGATTTTCATAATTATCGCAAAAGCATTAGGTTCAAGGTCGATTGGGAAAATTTGCCAGTTTCGGGTAGCTTGATGTGCTGGCGTCTGTCTGGCAAAACTTCACAGGGTTACTCGGTATCATTAATGGAATACAATAAATACAGGGACTCGAGAGGGAAGAGATCGTGGCTAATCAACAACCGCGTGGATCACATCGAAGCTCCTCCGTGCCTCGGAGAGCATGTTAACCCGTCGGTCCCGGGTGTCATATGAATACGTTTGACGGTCTTTACCAGTCTTTCTCAAAGTGGGCAATAACGCCCCCTTGTGGGTGCTAGAGGCCTACAGGGGGCCGGTAAAAGTAATGATTGCGATTGTGATTATTAAGATGTGGTTTAGTTAAACATTTTAGGGGGCGTTAGGAAATAATTGATTCTCAAAATGGGCGGTAGACGAAATAAGTTTGAAAACCTCTGGTCTTTGCGGATAGTCATAAGCTCGAAAGTTTGACAACTTGTCTAACTTTAAGATATCGGCATTGCCTAGTAACTGGGTTGCAGATGTCTGATGGCAGTCGCTCCGTGTAAAACTGGTATTTAGCCGCATCTGGTTAGACTGGAAGCTGATCCCCACCAGTTGGGAAAAGGCTAAAAGAGCATTCAAATAAAAAAAAAAACTCATTGTTAATTACATTGTAACCCTGTGACGTTTCACCAGTTAATTCGATGTATCCACGTATACTTACACTCAAAGTGCATCGGTTAGCGTTGGCGGGTAGTTCCAGCGACAGGTTGGAGAAGGACTCGTAGGTGACGCTCTGTTTGCCGCACACTGTGCACCGGACTGTGGACTTGATCTGTCCGTAGAACAGCCGCAGTATGAGGCTCTCCTTAGACTTTGTGTACTCGTGCCACGCCTTCTCTGAAGGGGGTAGACTGTCCTGGGGGAGGAATATACATTTGTAATCACATTCGTCCTTGACCGGCCGTGCAGTGCGGACGCGTGCACGCGAGTAGGCAACGATCGCGCGTAACACGTAATAATAAGTACCTATTCCTAGTCCGAATATGCAGTGTCAAAAGTGCAAGAAGAAACTGGCGAGTAACGGATCTCATTTCTTGTGCCAAGGAACTTGCCAAGGGACGTTCCATAGGAACTGTGTAAAAGGGTTGGCCGCAGACATGAAAGCAGGTAGAACACGAATTTTTTGCAATAACTGTGAGGATGAAGAATCAGAGGAAGAGGAGCAGGAAACTGAGGGACAAGGTTACGAAAAAATCCTAAAAGATATACAGACTAAAGTCAATTCGCTTCCGGGTTTCAAAAAGCAACTAAATTCCATCATAACTAGCATGGCAGTCCTCTCTGAGAAATACGACACCATCTTGGCAGAACACGAAGAATCGAAAAAGAAGATTAGTAAGCTCGAAAAATCCATTGAAAGTGTCAATAATAAATGTGTGTACCTCGAAAAATGTAACACTGCTCTTGAACAAAAAGTGCATGAATTTGAACAATCCACACGAAAACACAACATCGAAATCGTTGGAATCGAGCAACTCCCGGATGAAAATATAATGGAGGTAGTAAAGAAACTCGGAGATACACTTGAGGTGAACTGCGATAATATCGAATGGGCCAGCCGACGCCAACAACGAAACAGAACAAGCGCCAAACCGGCCTCGATAGTTGTCGGATTCAAGAGTACGGGTACCGAAAATCGGAATTCTTGGTTAGCGAATCGACGTAAGCTCGTTAAAATAAATAGCAGTAATATTACTTCAGGTTTACAGAAAAATAAGATTTATATAAACGAAGATCTCACTAAAACTACTCGAGAATTGCTATGGAACACCAAGAACCAACTGAAGGATATATACAAGTACATCTGGGTCGTAAACGGCAGAATACTGGTGAAAAAGGAAGAAGGTGATAAATCTGTGTGGGTAAGATCGGAAGGCGATATTCGTGAATTGCTCAAAAAGTGAACGTGACCGCGTAACAAACTACTTACTAATAGATAGGTAGGTACGTATACATTAAGTGATGTTTAACTGATAAAAATATTTACAACATTCTCGTTTCTCGACAATATTGAAACCATTACAGATGGTCAAGTTGTTCCAGTGTGTGTTGATGACATATCCAGCTGGACATCAACGTTCAGTGGAGAAAATTACCTTTGCTTATTTCATATTAATATAAGATCCCTTAAGAAAAACTTTAACGAGTTACTAGTTAGTTTAAATAACAGTCTACAGTATATTGATGTCATAGTAATTACTGAACCTAATGTAAACTTTGAAAGTCTATGTTTTTATAAAATAGATGGGTACACAATAAACAGTTTCACTCGCACCGGGCGGACCGGGGGAGGGGTATTAGTGTATGCGCGGGAGGGGCTCGCGGCTCAGCTGATCGAGCTGCCGGGACCTACTGAGATGCGCTCCGCGGAGTGTGTTTCTATCTCTTTCAAACACAACAACGAGCAAATTTAATTTCCATATATAGACCGCCTAGGATAAACAAACAAGACAGAATTATACAATTTATCGAAGAATTACGTAATTTGCTTATTAAGATACCTCATAACACGAAAGTGATTTTATGCGGCGACTTAAATATTAATTTGCTTAAACAACAGGATAGATGTGTGACCTCATATGAAGATTTGTTGGCCGAATATGGGTTTACTAAATGTATAGATCAAGTCACACGTAGCGAAGTTGTCATGGGTAGTTTGGTAGAATCATGTTTGGATCACATATTTATTCGAGCGCCGCTTGCATTCTTACAATCAGTAATAATACGAACCAAAATGTCCGATCATTATCCAGTGTCCGTAGCTATACAATGGAATCGCGAATCAATAATTGATAGACAGAGCACCATAATAACTAAGAGTGCGACTGCGCAAGCGACCAACTCGCGCGCGCATACTGAGCTTACGCGACGACGTGTCCTTGATAACCGCGCGGTGCGGGAGAAACTATCATCCATTGATTTTAGTGAGCTTTTGCAGATAGAATGTCCTGTTAAACTATATGAATCCTTTAGGAAAATATTTTGTGACATTTATGAGTCGTGCTATAGAAATAAAGTAATTAATAAAAGTGCCCGAAATAAGAAAACCTGGATAACGAATAATCATAAGAAGTTATTAATAGAAAGGGATAGACTCTTTGCAATATGGAGTAACGATCCAAAGAATATGGTTAAGCGGTTAGAATACACTAGATATAGGAATAAATGTCATAAAATATTAATAAAATGCAGAAATGAATACGATCGACAAAGTATAATAGATTGTAACAATAATATAAAAATGTTGTGGGATAGAATAAATGTTATGATGGGGAAAAATAAACATTCATTGGATAGCGTAATATTAAATAACATTAAGACGGAAGGCAGTGTAAAAGACATTTGTGATAAGTTCTCGTCAACATTTACGAACGAAATTGAAAATATAAAACACGATTGTAATGTGAAGTGGCTGGACAGAAGCACATATGTCAAGGAGCAGAACGTTTGTATGCGATGGCAACCGGTGAATAGCCACGATGTTAAGAAAGTTATCGCAGGAATGAATACAAATAAATCACCCGGAAGCGATCTCATACGCATGTCTGATCTCAAATATTTAGTCAATGTAGTAAGTCCCGTGCTCGCACATTTAATAAATCTATGTGTAAGTTCATATACATGCCCGAGTAAGTTAAAGGAGGCCATAGTGCGACCTATTTATAAAAAAGGTGATCGTAAAAAACCGTCCAATTACAGACCTATTGCAATACTATCAAGTGTAGACAAAATTCTAGAAAAATGTGTTGTTAAACAAATAGGAACTTATCTTCAAAAAAATAGCATCATTAGTGAATGTCAACATGGGTTTCAAAAGAACAAAAGTACGACCACCTTGTTATCTAAATTTTGTGACGAAATAAATAATTATTTAAATAAAAAGCAGTTTGTGGTAGCAGTATTTTTTGATTTTAAAAGGGCATTCGATACTTTGGAAACTACAACTTTATTAAACGCAAT
This sequence comes from Amphipyra tragopoginis, assembly GCA_905220435.1. Lineage (NCBI taxonomy): Eukaryota > Metazoa > Arthropoda > Insecta > Lepidoptera > Noctuidae > Amphipyra > Amphipyra tragopoginis. The sequence goes on from HG992013.1 coordinate 23,216,150, forward strand.
GGAGGAGTGTGGGGTGGGGGAACCACTTAATAAATGGTTTAGTGACTATCTCACGAAGAGACAATACCGCGTAAAGGTGGACGAGTCGTACAGTGACGCGAGGGAGGTGAGGTGCGGGGTGCCGCAGGGCGCGGGATGCGGGCCTGCATGCTACCTCATGCACGTCAACAGCCTGTGCGGCGTTTTACGAAACTGCTCGGCATACATGTTCGCGGATGACCTGTGCGCGTTGCGCGCCGGCACCGATTTCGCTGAAACTTGTCGACTCGTTCAGCTAGACATAGACCGAGTCGTTAAATGGTCGCACGACAACGGAATAGTCCTAAACGCCGAGAAAACCAAATTAGTCATAATTCGCTCACCTTACTTACTTCCACCTGACGACCCTCTTCCAATGTACACACATGACTTTGCGTGCATTCACAATAACTATGTAAACTGCGATTGTAAACCAATTGTTCGTGATAAATGTGTAACATATCTCGGGGTGAAGGTTGACGAGAACTTTTCGTGGTCCAGTCACATAGAGTACTTGTGTAATAAACTTAGAATATTACTAGGTAAATTTTACCATCTTAGCTTTAAAGTACCAAAGACTACTCTTAAATGCCTTTATTTACAATTAGTAGACCCAATATTAAGTTACGCTCTCGACTGTTATGGCCTTACATTCAAAACTAATTTAGATAAAATAGAAGCACAGCAAGTTAGATTCCTAAAACTATTAGTCAATAAAAAAACGAAGAACAAATGTAAAGATAATTATAATAAGTTATTTAAAATATGCAAAATCCTTCCTATTAGGTTAAAACATAAGTACCTACTTTTGGTAAACAGTCATGGCAGCTGGGAGCGTCACTCGCTAGTTGTTCATAACCACGCAACTAGGACAGTATCGGCAGGTAAATTTGATGTGCCTAGAGTAAGGAATTATTTTGGCGACCGAACGCTTGATAAAAGAATTCCATATCTTCTCAACCAATTACCGGCTGATGTAAGAAGCCAAAAAATAAAAAGTAAATTTGCCAAATCACTAAAGCAGTTCTTTCTCGGGAATTTGTAGACCCATACTTAGGTGGTTCTCAGGTTTCTGAGACAGAAAAGACCAATTGGTAAAAATATTATTAGTTATTAATATGTGTAATTATTATAAGTCCGTACTACTAAATTTTTATGCTGTTAAAATTGTTTGTTCAGTTCCCGCAGACAAACCGTGCAAACGGTTTTGTGGGGCTTAGTATAAGTAAGCTTGTATATAAAACTTTCTTTATAATAAATAAATAAAAAAAAAAAAAAAAAAAAAAAAAAAAAAAAAATGCTTTGTCTGGATGTATATCGGATGTTTTGCATGTGCCTAGTCTACCTGTGTCAAATTGCAGTTAGTTTAGATTATCGACAAATAATAGTCTTGTCCCCAACTGTCATAACTCGGGAGCGACCGTTTGTCATCGAAAGACTACGGTGATGACACACTGTACGAGTGTTTGTCCACCGCCACTGCCACCGAGAACCGAGATTATTTCTGACCGAATTCGGAACGACGCCGACGTGACGGGGATCGTGTGTTCAACGCGACCGATCTCGGTGGTTCCCAACATAAGACAAAAATCAGTGCACCGGCGCCGGCAATCTCGGGTGTAGTGGACAAGAGCAGACGTGTTTTGTATTGCCGGCATTTCGGCTCATCATGATTTCAGCCGAGTTCTAGCGGTAGCGCCGAACTACTCACAATTTCGACGGCCGAGATGACGGCGCTCGGATGATGGACTTGCGGTGGACTCCCAGCCGTAATAATGTATGTTTCGCTAGACGTACGCTGTACAATAGAGGTGCATTTGTCTAGCCAGTAATTACTCTCATCCTGCGAAAACTTCACGGATTTAAATAGGACTGGGCTGGCATAACTGTTAAGGTCTAGATTAAAGCCTATACAATATTTTTATCCCGATGCAAGTACGAGTGGAACCGCAGGCTAGAGCTGTTAGTAAGTTGTCTTACCTTATGAGGGGGCACGTTGATGGTGAACTGCAGATCCAGATGCAGCCAGTCCATGAGGATGGTGAGGAACTCGTGTGAATCCTGCTGCTCGCAGCCGCGGAACGCGCGCTGGTGCTTACCCACCTCGTTCTGAACAAACATACAACTAAGTTTAATCATATCTACTCTGTAGATCCATCGCAGTTAATTGCTGGACAGACGTCTCAACCAGAAAGGAAGTAAACCAGTAAAGCACCACTTGACCAGCTTGATAACAAGGAATTTGTAGCACTCACTTTCTGTGCTTCCGACCCGGGCAGGGAGAGGTGAGAGGATTGCGATAGTGTAAAGCCTTAAGCCTTTATAGGGCATATTTTACATTAAAGCCGAATTTACATTACGGAACTAGTGGAACATGATAACATACCCTCAGGTCCCGGGTGGCGATGAACCGATATTGTCCGGACCACAGCGCACGCACCACAGCCGCCAGCTCTTCTGCTATCGCGCCGCGAGTGCTGTGGGACCTAAGGAGATCGAACAGAAAACGAATTAGTTGTGCAAAAAAATCTAAATAAGCAATCATCATTATATTAATAAGTGAAGACCAAAAAAATTTTTTTTGTCATTGCCTCATTTTCCTTGCGGAAGATGTCCGGTCCTTTGGAAGGCATACGGGGGACACAGGTCCAATGCGCAGAGGCTCCTTTGAGAACCTTTAATCTAAAATGGGGTGGGGCACCAACAGGGGACTATCCACGACTGCACTATTGGAGTACAGTCATGGACCGTCCCAGGTGGGTGCAAGACTATTGTAAAATATGGTGAAAAATATCTGGTCTATGGGAAGGGGTGTTAAGTGGACTGGATAACTTCTATTGCCGGAAGAAAACAGCGTCTGCCTTTCAAGTTTAAAATTGAAAAGTTTTGGCAGACGGTGACTCGCCAGCTCACTAGCTGGGCCCTCTGAAAAGCCGCCAGTATAATAGACGAAGGGGGCAACAACGTGTGAGCGGCTAGAGGTGTAGAGAGGTGTGGTCTTTAAGACCCGGAGTGGGTTTCCCCGCTATTACGCCATTAGGCACTTCCATCCCCGAGCATATAGCTCTGGCAGCCCCCCTCTGGCCGGTCGATAAAGGCAAGTTTTTGGCTTTATTATTAAAGGAGAGGAATGAACCTTATATCATTCGAAAGGTCCTGAGCAATAGATGAGCAAAAAAATCGTTATGTTGCCGTTAAGGCAGGTGAAATGGTCGTATTCTGACCAGAAGCGACACTAGCCCAAATTAATTTGAAGAATAGGTCATTTAAGAAACTATCGCGTCTTTAACCGATATTATATTTCAGTTTTAGCAGTTTATCGACATTACTGCTGCTTATAGCTTCAATTAAAGTTTAGGTTCCAAGCAAGAAACGCAGGTGAACATATTTTTAGAAAAAAAAAACTCATTGATTCTGTTGGATAATAATGGAACCAATTTTTTTTATTAAAAACTCCAAATGCTATCATTTATATCCCTCTATTCGGCATAACATCTTTATTTATTTCACAGCATTAAAGGACTTGTCACACTGGATGCCTTCTGCGTCCTCCGGTCCGGTCAAATCGAACGCAGCCCGCATCCTATGTAAACATCATGGTCAGAGCAACCGGTCAGCGATCCGGGCACGGTCAGCGATCTGACGGGCAGGGCAAACAGCGGCCATTTTATATTTGATTGCGTGTAGTTGTGTTTGTATCGATGTTTTGTGTACGGTAAACATCAAGTATCGATGTTCAGCTATTGATGTCATTATCGATGTCATCATTGATGTTTTTGCAACATCGATCACTCCTATGAACTGCCCGGACCGCCGCCCGCTGCCCGCCTGCCCGCAACCGGGCAGCCCGTCCGCTACCTTCCCACCCCGACCGCCTGACCGGTGCGTTCCCTACGTTCTTTGCTTGTGCCCGCATAGTCATGTCGTAATTACATAAAATATATATATAAAACGCAAATGATGTTCACATAGGATGCGGGCTGCGTTCGATTTGACCGGACCGGAGGACGCAGTACGCATCCTGTGTGACAAGTCCTTAATTATTTATTCACTTGTCCTCTCCATATTTATTTCCTAAATATAAACACACAAAATTATCAAAATACTCTTTTTTTAAAACATACCTGTTGACATGTTCCAAGTACTGTCCGTTGCAGAAGTAGGTGACGAGTATGGCGGTGTTGTTGAGGCACTGGATGATGGAGTTCATGTAGCAGGTGTTACCCAAGTTCTTGAGGCCCGTCAGTCCGCGACCCTGAACGTAGCAGGTTAGTTAATAATCATGTTGGAACTTCTTGGGGAGATATTACACTATCATATATCTGGGATCATATATAGGATCATATCTCTTATATTACCTCTAGAGTCATATCTGTGCCTGGAGAAATAATTCATATATCTATATTAAGAGGCCTGTAAACAGGCTACAAAAATTGCATCTTGTTGGCAATTTTATTGACCAATATAGCTCAGTATATTTGCAACTTATACCCTTGCTGCAATTTCATTGTGCAAACATTGCCGAGTGTGAGATTCTGCAACTGTATTGCTGAGGAATTTTGTTTGTACACGCGGAGCTATATTGAGGCTAAATCTCAGCAGTTGCGAGGAGACAGCGGCGGCAGCGACAGGGGGAGGCGAGCGAGGGAAAAGAGATGCACCTATACATCAGAGCAAAGAAGATATACGGCGATATTGCAGTAAAGTCAAAGCGGGATAAATCATTTACAATCTAGCCGGCTAGACATTGAATACTTGCGACTACTATGAAATATCTTGGCAATATCGCCGGGTTACACTGCAAGATTGTAGCAATTGTTGCACTGTGTTGAGCTATATAATCGGCAAGTTGGCGGCTATTCAATTGCAGCAAGAAATTGTCAAAAAACTAGCCCGTTTAAGAGCACCTTTACATTGTCATATATCTATAAGTCATAGATCTATGATCCTAGATATATTATAGTGTAATATCCCCCTTGCAATGTGAGCAAATCACGATATAAATGAAGCTCAGTGGAGCAAGTCAATCTGTAAGTGTACTGCACATCCAGTCGCAAATACCAAATGCAACTGCACATTGCCCGCTGATTACACATTTTTCCTATGCCTAAGGTAAAGATAAAGAAACATTTATTTGGACACAGCACAAGGAGACAGAACAGATAAAAAGTGTGATATAATAAAAAAAACTCTTGAGTATGTGTCTCACGGCTGGACCAAAAAGGTGTCCAGATCAGCTTAATGTCAAGCACTATAAGTACTTGACGCTGGTTTTCGTCTGGAACCTTTGTACTCCATGGATGTCAGTCAGCGGTCATGCCCGTTCACTTAAACCAACATGTGTGTGTATGTATATGTGTAGTGTATGCAAAGAAAGAAAATAAATAAATACGCAATAAGTAAGGAACAATCTAAAAAAAATACCACTCCGTCGTTTCTACCTGGAGAAATTTAGGTATGTTACTTTCAATTTTCTAATAAGGAGACCTTAATTATTAATTACCTTTTGTCTCTCGTTCGTTGCCGTGGATGTAATTCGTTTTAGGTGTGTAATTTTTAGGAGACAAGAATTCTAGAGCCTAGTATTCCGTTAAAATTATTACATGTAGTGAGAGACTGTTTCTGTCATTTTAATATTATGTGTCTTAAAAACGGTTTGCGCTCTATAAGTGTATGTCACTTGTATGTGAAATTGAATGTAAACTCAATCGTTCAGTGATCTCGGGTTACCGTTTAAAGAACTAATGTGTTTACATCCGTTCAGGGCTAAAATCAAAAAGGATTGAACGCACAGTTAGGATAGTATGAACTATCATTCTATAGGAATTGACTGTTATTATAATATCGTTGAATATACCACGAATTATAAACTTTTTTTTCTATTTGGAACACATGGGATGATCTTCAAAATCAGCATACTTGGTTGACCTCTCTGGCGCATTTTATATATTGATATTAATTATGTTCCGTATCTTTATTTCGAAAAGAAGGTGTCTAAATAAGCCTATTTTTATATTGGCCTCGGTTCTAACTAATCCGTTTTGAGAATATTTAGGTTTGAAATTTTGGAGACCAGAGCAATCAATTTTATTTTAAAGATTGTGCCACACTACGGTACGGCTATTTGAGAACCACGGGGTTAATTGGCATTAACTTGGCTTCTATTTTATTTAAGGAGATTTATCAACATTTTATTTTCCTATATTCAATTTTAAATATTGGAATATACAATACATTTTTTGGACATTGCAATATTTTAAATTATCTATTAATTTAATAATCACATAGAAATTCTGTATTGACTTTGCACTGTAATAATTTATTTATGATACTGTTTTTTTGTTTGCAAATTAGAATTTGCGCAAATAAGATTAAGAGCGTGTACGCCGTCCGGCATTTCATACAAATTTTCAAGTCCTTATTTTTCTAAATGACTTAACCGATTTTAATGAAACTTCGTACCCATGAGCAGAATACATAAGACTAAAAAGTTAGTAGAAAACATTTTCGAAAATTAGTGTTACAGTTAAATTAGACCGATTTTAAATTTTTCATACAAACAGAAATTTCCAATTATCTTTTTTTAGGTAAGACATTTTGAAAATGTTTTCTACTAACTTTTTAGACCTAAGTACCATGCTTATGTGTGTGAAGTTTCATCAAAATCGGTTCAGTCATTACGAAAAACAAAGACTTGAAAATTTGAATGAAATGCCGTACGGCGTACACGCTCTTAAGCGTGTACCCGGACCTTTATAGGAAAGAAACTTGACCCCCAAGAATTCACAGTCTACAAAAATAAAATTACCTTCAAACTCATTATATTCATCGTTATTTCTTGGCATATAAATAAAGACACATTATAGCTAGCCTCGACCGCCGATTGCTATCGCACCCTAAGGTCGGAGGTGAACAATCAAGGTCAGGTTCACTGTGAAACACCCCTAGTTTTCATTACAGTTTAATTTACCGAGTGGGCGGTTATGAGCCGTCTTACAGACTTGACAACTTGATCGGTAGTTCAGCTTGTGAATATTTAAAGAGTGCATTTTCTTGATGGTGTATTGGATATTGTGTTTTTGCTGGGAATGCCATGTCTTCTGGGTGATGTAAATGACTGCAGGGTCTGACTTAGGGTGTCTGCCTCGTTGCGCAAGCACCACTGCTGAGCGTGAGGTCTTGGGTTCGATCTCCAGGTCGGGCAAAGTCTTATTGGGTTTTCCGTGTGGAATTTCTCAGTCTGGGAGTTTGGGTTTGTGCCTGGTTGGTGGCAATAGACCATAGCTGCGAAATGAGGGTGTAGTATACACCTCTGCTTAACCCTTTGAGGAATACAGGCGTGGTGTTATAATGTCATTTAGGGTTTGAGCCTCCCTTTGGCTTATTAAATGCGGTATTGTTCCTGCAAGCTAGTATATCCTAGCTGCAGCGCCCGCCATGCTGCTGTACCTTTTCCGGTTAGACCATTAGACATCGGGAGACAAGCACCTCCAAAGGATTTCCTAAATGAAATATGACTAATCTCCTTTCGAAATATTTTTCGTCGCGCCCTCCAGGACCTCGCGCCCTCTGGCTTTCAGCCATATTAATTAGCATCTGGTGGTAACATCGCTATCACCAACCGCTTGTTTTTTGACAACTAACCGAACCGTTTTGAATCAGGGAGTAGGTATTACTTAGCCATATTTTACCCCTTGTTTCTAAAAACGTAATTAATTCTAGAGTAAATAGGTAGGTAGCTTAAATATGAATAGATTTTTAGAAACCAAGGGTAAGAGGCAGAGAAAAGATGGTTAATGCTTCTACCTTGTAACTAAAGTTACTTACACGTCGAAACAGCCAGACGATATGGTTCTGCGAGTACTTAAGCCTGACTTTGACCTTGAGCACCATGTTGGCAGTGTCCAGCGGGATGCATCGCCGCTCGTACCGAAGTATCTTGAATATGGCACTGCACTTGGTGATCGCAATGTCAGTGGCTTCGTGCTCCTTCTTAGAAGGTATGATTGATGCAAGTGGCTTGATAGTTTTGGTTTAAACTTTTGTCTTAGCTGTATAGCTTTTTAATTTTGGTTTTAAATACTTGAATTAGAGTTCACTGCAGTCATTGCTTTCTCTATAATTCTTAACTTTCTACCTTGACTTTGTCAGGGTTCTAATATTGTAGAACTGTAGGTATTTTATTTTTGTTCCCACTCCTATCTTGTGTAAATATTTCTTTAGTATTGAGACTTTTGTTTATACATTACGATGATTGTTAACTTAGAAGTGATTTAGGTGAATTTACTTAATTTGCTGTATTTTCATTTTATTTACACGTTTGTCGTTTTCAAATTCTCTTGATTATAATTAAAACGGTTTATAAAACTCACGTTTACTTTAGTCACATGGAAATATTCTGTTCAACCACACGAAGACTTGAGGAGAATACTTTCAATTGTTTCACAAATTAAAATACACTTGACAATAGAAAAAAATGCATTCATTTATTTGTATAGTTACATGACATCATTTAATAAATGTCGTCGTTTTAAGATTCGATTTTAAAGAAATCAATTGTCATATCCAAACAAAAGGTTAGTTTTAGTATATCTAGACAAAGGAAACACTAGAATTAGCAACACTATCAAATAAAACATAAATAAAGTTGATAAAATTGACGGCAGCATTGGTAAACACACGAATAACTTAACTTTATTAATTAGTTTTTTTTTCTTTTTGTTTAAAATGTTTTTGATTATTTATTATTTGTTTCGATAGTTGTTTATAAACATGTTTTGTTCGCGGCTCGAGCGTGCGGTCGTGAGCATAGTTGTGTTCGAACTGAGTTCACGTGTACGGTCACCGTCTACGAGGGGTTGGTCGGGGGTGCAAGGTAGGGTGGCTATGTCTTGAGTAAGTATGTTTTAGGTATGTTTGTATTATTGTTTTGTAAAAGAACTTCTAGCGTTCGAACAGTCTAAAGTTGGTTCCAGTTAGGACTTCAGTTAGCTTTGAAATGTTTCTAATTTTTTTCTAAATTTTGTGTACACTGAACGAATTCACACGGGCCGGTTATTGTGCAATTTGTTTAGTTTAGTTTATTATTTTTGAGTTACCATTTTTGTTTTTTAATATTTATGTACATAGGCTATTGCATTAGGTAGTAAGTATCTGTAATAATAGTTTTGTTTGTGTGAAATAAATAAATCACAAGGAGGGTTTTCAGATCTACTGATGTTTAGTATATTTTGTTTATCCACTTGATTCTGGGCGTTTATTCAAGCATCTTTTTATATTTTTGTTTATAAGTTATTTCATACTGCATAACGGCTAATTATACAGTTTTAGTTTTTATCAAAATCGGCCCCGAGACAAACGAGTCTCTCACAGATTCGAGTCAACCACAATTTTCATAGAGATACGCCGTGCCGCCATAATTCGTGGACCTTCCAGGAATTATGAAATATCGTCATCGGCAATACATTTGCGTCAAGAGAGAACCTTCGAGGAGGATTCTGAGGTTCATTAGATTAAAAACCGTGTCATAAAACACTCTAGTGTTTACAGAGGGTCTTGTTGCTTGTTTTATGACGGTGTATTTTCTAAGAAAAACTTACATTTAAAATGAGTCCTCCACGAGGGCACCCGGCACTGAACGTGTTAAGCATTTTTCCTTATTCCCCATACTTTCAGATTTAGCCATCCATGCCAAGTCGAAAAATTCACCCTATTTATCTAGAGTCAGTCAAGTCTGTGAGCTATGAATTGCTGAACCCAGCTCTTCGAGGCAGTAATTTTCTATTGTTTTGCATATTTTTTAATCTGGGACTGTCCTAATCCCTTACGTCTATTGTCACCCTATGCATAAGAAACCGCGCGTGTACCTACTGTTTGGTTAACAAACGTTCGTTTGATTGATGGTCCAGTGTGCAAAGGGCGAAACCTTTGGAAAAGTTTTACGATCATATAACCTTCCATTCCTAAAAGGGTAGATAGAGATTCAAGGTCTTAGATCCACCGTTTGCTGATGATCCGGAGATGATTTTGCCCAATCACAAGGATTGGGCAAAATAATCTCCGGGTACATTTCTTAACACAGTATACAACGTTATTTTTAGTATATACAAAAACCGAGAGATCCCAACAAGATTTTCATCAGAACTGCCTGAATATGTATTTTTTTTAATAAATCTCCAAGTTACACCGTGTCTATTCCCGTCAAATGTTATGGGTAACAAACCTACTGAAAAAAAATTGAAATTTAATTTAAAAAAAATGTGGTGTAAAAATATGTTAATCGATTCTTCTAGTGATTCTGAACACACTAGTTTCAGGTTTAGTATATACTAAAACTAAGCTTGTAGAAGCAAACTGAGAATTTACTAACGAAGCTTTTTTTTCTCTCTTTGTATCTGTTGCAGACACTTTCTTGTAATGTTTTTTAAAGGCTAGATGGCGCCGCTATTTCCTTTCTCACTAGCTCTGAGAAGAAAAGCCAAAACAAACTCAGAGGTCAAGGTTTCTTTTGAAATCCAGAAATTGTGGTATAAATCATACATACAATCAATCAATACAACGTAGTTAAATCCAATGACGGTTTGAACGCAGAATAAAACGTCGGGCCTCGCGATTGATAGCTAATCTTGTAATAACCGAACTACTGAGATATTTATAAAGAAAATCTTTGTAAAGGTACATAGCTGTGTGGTCTTCAGCTAATAAGCCATATTGGTGGTATGCGTGGGTGTTGTGTAGGAAGGGATTATATCTTATGCATAGGATTCTCTGAACGTCAACTTCACCTGCACGCGATGCTCACTAACGCTGACCTTAACATAATTAGCCCATTACTGTCCCACTGTTGGGCAAAGACATTTTGTTAGAAGGAGTAAAGTTTAGGCTTAAGTCCCAAAAATTAAAGAATGAAACGCAATTGCATGCAGCTGAAATGAGAATGCTAAGAGGCATGTTTGGTGTTACCCGAATGGATAGAATCAGAAATGAGTAAGATGAAGTCTGAAAGAGGCGCCGGTGACTGAGAAATTGTGCGGAAACCGGTTATCATGGTACGGGCATGTCATCATGTCATCATCATCATCATTCAGCCGACATAGGCCTCCCCCAAACAATGTTGGGGGGGGGGGGGGGGGGGGGGGTTGCCATAATCGCCACGCTTGGCAGGCGGGTTGGCGATCGAAGTATGGTTGTTAAAGTACTCAGAGAACGCTGCTGCCCGTCCTCTAGTGAATCCCTTAGTCGTCTTTTACGACACCTACGGAAAGAGATGCGGTAGTGCTATTCTTTACCTCCGGCATCACACGGACGATGGGCAAGTAATGCGGAGGAATGAGGAACATGTCGTGAGGAAAGCTTTGAGTATGAATGTGGATAAGAGTAGATGAAGACCAAAGAAACGATGGATGGTTAATGTAAAAGATGATATGACTAGAAAAAGGGTGACTACTGAGATGAGATGACGGCTAATAGAGATGTATGGAAGAAAAATATATGCTGAGCCGACAACAAATAAGTTGGGATAAGGGCAGGAGGATGATGATGAGGCTTAAGTCCACCATTCTGGCCTGGTGCGAGTTGGCCGACTACATACACCTTCAAGTTGTATTCCTACACCGTTAACGGAAGTGGTAATCAAATGGTGATGATCTACATATGTATTTTGAAAGACAGAGATGCGGGCTTTGCACTTTTATTTCAGAATATTATCCAAAATATTCTCTATGGTGTTTGTAGTCCGCTAAACACACCAGAGACACACCACACATTCTCTAGAATGAGTTGCAGCGTTCTCTGAGTACTTTAACAACCATACTGCGATCACCACACCCGCCTGCCAAGCGTGGTGATTACGGCAAACCCCCCCTTTTGGGGGAGGCCTATATCCAGCAGTGGACGTATTTCGGCTGAATAATGAAACACACCAGCGTGTTGGACTAAGGCCTACACCTTTTTTAGAAGAGACACAGTAAATATATAAGTTAAAGCAGTACTTCAACTACCTATAATCGCCTGAATTGACTCACTCACACAGACGCACTGCAACAAGATCTCTAGGTGAGCATCACAATACAGTCAGTCATGACGACTGTCATCGAGATATTATACTCAGTATACAATGCGAGTATGTGTGAGTGTGTCAATTCCAGCGATTATAGGTAGTGGAGGTACTACTTTAGCTTATACACACATCAAAAAAAGTTTGCGATCACTAGCATAAGCTGATATAATTTTTTTAAATTGAACTTTATCAACAATAACTGTTTTATATTCTAAATCTATATTTTTAAATAAAGAATCTAAAATGAAGAAGAAATCATAATATAATCTACGTAACAAAAAAGATTTCGATTTTTTCAAAGTGATCGCAAACTTTTTTTGATGTGTGTATATCTACTGTGGAAGAGGTTCGTGTCCAGATGTAAGACATTAATGGGCTAATTTAGAATTATTTTGGAAAGAGGATCCTTTTTATCACGGAAAATATGTTATGTTGTACGAGAGATAGCTACTTTATCAACCTTCGTTACCTTGCAAATAATGAGCCATTACACTTGACTGTAACAGCCTAACTGCCTGCAGGTTTTTCATAATAAAATGGAGTATACAAACTTATTTCTAACAAAGTCAAGGCCAGTGAAACAATTATTTAAATCGCGTACGTATTGCGGTGGTCGAGGCGATTACATTAATCATGCTGACTGAAATTTATTGTTCCACCTAGGCTGGTCAGAGGGGCTAATTAATCGGCTATGGATCTGGCAATTAAGGGTAACATATACAATGTGTGAGGTATTGTATGAAATGAAATAGATGAGGGGGAAAAAAGCTTGCAAATAAAAAAAAACTGGGCAAGTGGCGCACCGAGGGTTCCGTACCTAGGAAGGAAACATAGTAGTAAAAAGTAACTTTTTTTTTGAACCTCTCATTTAATATGATAGTAAACAGTTTTTGCTGATTTCTAAAAAATCGGCCAAGTGCGAGTCGGACTCGCGCACGAAGGGCTCCGTACCATTATCTATAAAAACGGCAAAAAAACACGTTTGTTGTATAGGAGCTCCCTTAAATATTTATTTTATTCTGTTTTTTAGTATTTGTTGTTATAGCGGCAACAGAAATACATCATCTGTGAAAATTTCAACTGTCTAACTATCACGGTTCATGAGATACAGCCTGGTGACTGACGGACGGACAGCGGAGTCTTAGTAATAGGGTCCCGTTTTACCCTTTTGGTACGGAACCCTAAAAACAAATCCTAAGGGGGTTTTACAAGAGTTCTCTAAAATTGGCAATTTTCCAGCAGCTTTTTTTTTATATTGAGTTTAATTGTTGACCAGTTACTTCTTTGTAACCGCATGACCTAACACGCAGCATATAAAATAAATCACTCCTTTATATTTTCATGGCATTATGATTGAATGTTTAATGTGAACTTATTCTGCAAACCGAGAAATTGGAATCAAAGGTTACAGTTCAAGTTTATTCTATACTTAGAAGTTTCTAATGTAGTAACTAATCCACGTGTAAGTATAAAAATAGTGTACATACAATAAAATACACCACGTGTGAGTTAGCCGTGCGTAAAAAAGATAGCCTATTATCCATCACGCCGGTTTAGTGCGGGTTGGTGGACTACACACGCTATGGAGATTTGTTTTTGCACCTTTGATGTATGCAGGTATCCTCACGATGGTATCTTTCGCCGTTAACGCAAGTGCTAATTAACCGGTAAAGCCCCGTCGTCGTCCCAGGACGACACCTGCCATTGTTTATCTATTGTGTCTATAATTACAGTAAGTACTCGAAAAAAAATAAAAAAAAATACAAAAATGCAAATAAAATATCTAGCTTTAATTACGCTGAATAAGATCGCTAGGTTTGGATGCAGTATGCAGCACCACCCTCCCGCCCACAAGTATATGCACATGCAGAAAGAGTGAAAAAATAATGCAACATGCAACCAAACCAATACACGACACGTGTTTCGCCCCTGCACGGGGCATTCTCAGGATATGTTGACTCCTCGACCGCTAGGACGCGAATGATTCGCATGTATTGGTTTGGTTGCATGTTGCATTATTTTTTCACTCTTTCTGCATGTGCAATATTTGTGTGCGGGAGGGTGGTGCTGCATACTGCATCCAAACTAGCGATCTTGTTCAGCGGAATTAAAACTAGATATTTTATTTGCATTTTTGTATGTCATGGATTTCCGCAAAGTAACGCCTGATTCCATCATTTATCTTTAGTACTCGATAAGTCAATTGAATTTAAAAACGACAGATGGACTGGTATTAATTTTATTTTAATTACTCAAGTATTGTAATTATAGACACAATAGATAAACAATGGCACTGACGATCCGGATCGTCGGTCGGGGCTTTACCGGTAAAATTCTGATCAGCATATGAATTTATAAAGGCAGAGGTGTGGACCGGCATCGAACTCGGACCCTTCTGCATACAAGGCAAACGGTGAACCTCTACGCTATCACTGCTATTTAACGGTGTGCAAAGTTGTTAAATTATATCATCATCTGCCTAGCCTTTTCCCAACTATGTTGGGGTCGGCTTCCAGTCGAACCGGATGCAGCTGAATATCAGTATTTTACATGGAGCGACTGCCTATCAGACCTCCACAGCCCAGTAACTGGGTAATACGATACTCTTGGTGGTGGTTGTCAGACTTTCTGGCTTCTGACCAACAGTAACGACTGTCAAAGATCTACAAATGACAGCCGGGACCAACGGCTTTACGTGCTTTCCGAGGCACGGAGGAAACTCGCTATGGTAAATGGTCACCCATCCACAGACCAACCTCGGCAAGCGTGGCTTAACCCGGAAGATCGGTCTATGCGGCTGTAATTATTTAGCCACGAGCTCTTCTAATTCTCCTCCTTAAATTATAATTATCATGAAGGCAAATATAAATAAAAAACTATTAGGAATAAAGAAAAGTCGCCAAATGAGTCGTCAGCTCGATTTTGGAGACAACAAAAACTACATTTTCGATTTCTGCAAAAGCAACTGTTTTAGCCGAGAATCGTATTCTCAAATTTTGTACTGCCTAGCCTTTTTCCCAACTATGTTGGGGTCAATCTAACCAGATGCGGGTGAATAATAATATTTTACATGAAGGGAGTGCCATCAGACCTCCGCAACCCTGTTACTGGGCAATGCCGATATCCTAAGGTTAGACAGCTTGTCAGACTCGGGCTTCTGACTATCCGTAACGACTGTCACAGGTATTCGTTTGAAACCCGGGACCGACGGTTTAACGAGTTCTCCGAGGCATGGAGGTTTCGATGTGTAACGGATGGTTACCTATCCACGGACTGACCGCGGCAAGCGCAGCTTAACCTTGCAAATCGTATGATCTAACTGGTTGTTAATTAGCCCTTCATTTATTGCAATGTTGCTGACTAGCCGGTAGCCTATTCTTTGCAAGGAACAACATACACATGTAAATCACCCATAACTTATTAGTCACAGCTTAACAAACATGTGATGACCAATAATTATAATCTTACAAATATTTGAGTGCCTCGCGAAGCCTTTCAAAGAAGCGCGTTCGCACGCGACTCGACATGTGACGGAATCAGATACCTAGGATTTTGGCAGGATTAGGGTACCAAGACATTCGTCACGTTTCTTTTGGTTTGACTTCGTGATTTGTTGGGTGGTCAAATTAGGGGAGTGTCTTAAGACATTCGAGTTTACCATACTTTTCATAGTACTCATACGTCATGCTGCCAGACATATTGCTAGTGAACCCTCCAGGAGGGACCTTGGCATTAAGTTTGCGATAAGAGCGAACCCTTGACAAGGGTTTTTGGTCAAACACCGTGTCATAATACATGCTACTACGTAGTAAAATAGTGTTTCCCGGGCGTCTTGTTGTTTGTTTTATGATGGTGTATTTTCTAAGCAAAACCTGCATTTAAAGTGAGCCCTCCACGAGGGTACCTGGCATCGCGAATGCGGAGGGCATCCGGCACTAAATGTGTTAATTGTCAATTATCTTTCCATAGATGTCTTAAGAGCAGAATTGGAATTAGATGGGCAACTGCCCCGACTTTCTACAATCTATTGCTAGAAATAGAGCATTTAAAATGGGATCTAAGTGCTTATACTGGGCATGAAAAGAGCCTCCACGAGTGACGATACTCAAGTACGTCTGGCACACACTTGGCAATCAGCCTCGCTACCAACCTTACTGACTGGCTATGTTTTCATCACGGCATGAAGAAGAAGAACTAAGTCTTAATTGTCAAAATATCTTCCCATGTAAGTTTTAAGAGGAGACTTGGAATTGTATTAGGTAAATAGGCAGATGTCCCAATTTCATCAGCCTACCACAATCAATTAAAAGAAATGGACTATTTGAAATGCGAGCTAAATGCCTATACTACGCTTGGTAAGCGGTTTGAGGCTTAATTCTCGCATCGGTGACGGCCATCGACCTGGGCATTTCAAAGTGAAATAAAGCTTGTTAAAAAAAAAGGTCGGAACCTCTTCTTAGATACCTTGTGCCCTGTGGAAGACGAAGGGTTATGCCGGACTCTTAGCAGCTAAAAACCCACGGTGTTCCCCCTTTTAATCTATAGGCGGGGTCCAGGATTCGCTAAAGTATGCACCGAAAAAACGCTCAATGAGGTATTTGAGTATAGCATAGTCCAAGAAAATTCGCATATGGACTAGCTTACTAGCTGTAGTAAGCATTATTTGAATTCTGGAAGACGTGGAGCATGGCCGTATAGATAGGAGGAATCTGCCAAACGGAGTGGCAGACCAAGACCTTCGGGGATTGCGGTGAATGCAATAAAGAATCCGGCAACCAGGGCCATCCTCGGAGGATCACAGTAGTGGTCGAAGATAACCCTCTACCTTAACCAGGATGGAGGGTATCCATGTGGACTTCACAAGATTTAGTTTGCATTAAGGGTCAAAATACACGTCCGATACTCGTGTCCGATTTTTTCTGGACGACGACGACGCCCGGACGATGCTTACGATTCTGACATCCGATCCGATAGTCTGATCGTACGTGTAATTCATGTTCAAAAAAATGTATGGCGCGGAGGCCTTCAGATAGTCTGATCAGACTATCGGAAACGACTATCGGAGGCAAGTATCAGACGTGTATTTGGACTCTAACGGCCGTTTTCAATATCCTATCTATCGGCGGTTTCGCCTACTAGAGATAGAAATTTGACATAAGCTCCATAGAAGTAATGTCAAATTTCTATCTGTAGTAAGGAAAACCGCCGATAGATAGGATATTGAAAATGGCGGTAAGTCACACTGCGTCCGTTCCGAATTCAAATCATCATAGATTTCACACAGAGTCTTATCGGGCAATATTTTCTCCAAATCAAATATTTTTTTGTTAAGGGTAATAAGATAATGTTTTTTTTAAATTACCATAAATAGCAATAAACTAAGAATAACAATGTTTATTAGCGTGTAATGGCGGCACGTTTGTTGATAGTTAGCGGGCGGATTAGCGCACGCGTTGGGATTCCTAGCCTTGACTCCGATGCTCCAATGCTCGTCATCGCACCCCCGCTACGTTTACACTGCACACGTTGCAGTAGGTAAACTGATTGGAAACGATGCCAGTAAAGGATGAAAAGCAAGTGCAAATAAATACGACTTTTGGATTAAATTTTATATGCAGTCAAACTCGAAAGTTTTTTTAAATATTGGAATAGTTACTGGCGGTTTTTTGCAAGGGCACGCAGTGATCGGTTCGTTTTGAATAACGTGTTACAATCGATTTCAGACTTTTTATTCATATATTTATATTTTATAGTTAAAGGCCGATCTCTCCGTGAAATGAATAGTTTATGGCCGATTTACACGAGAAGAGTTTCTCGAAGCGAGACTCGTTCTGTCGTTGTCTTTCTCTACGATGAAAACAGAGATAGCATGAGACTCGCTTCGAGAAACTATCTCCGTGTAAATGAGCCTTTATTCTAGGTTTGACCACCGCCTCTCGACAAACCCCGAAATAAAGGTCTATTTTGTGTGACCGAATTCAGTAAATGTTTATTAGTTTGTCAGACCTGGGGTTTGACCAAGCTATTGGGCTTCTGGCTTTGACTGTAACATAACACTTTCACGAAGTCAAGAAACGTTAATCTGCAGTGCAAGCACGGTTCTTTTTAGCGAGTCGATTCGAGAAATTTATCTACTCTAAACGTCAAATTTGACATAAGATATTGATAAAACGACAAAGGTAGCTCGGATCGCATCATATCGAGGCCTCGATATAATCGGCAATTTTTATCGAATATGTCGAGTTTTGACAGTTCTTATTGGTAAATTTCTCGAATTATCACGAATTGTTGTCGTCAGTTAAAAATTGGTAGATAAAGATTCTTTGAAGCTATTTTTGCAAAACAAATGGATTATGGAGAATTCATTTTGTTAGATGTTGAAAGCAGAACGCATCGTGACATGAAAAGGATCCACAAGCGGAGTTTAGAGACGCGAATTTAAGTTTAATTCAATAATGTATAACTAGTGGTGCCCCCAATTTTTCTACTCTTTTTTGTCGGACTGTATGCCACTAAAATTATATTTTAAATATTTTTCACAATCTTACAAAGATTATAAAAAAATGTTTACAATATTTCTAACAAAATGATATAACGAAATAGTTTTCAGTCGCGAGAAATAACCAGGAAAAGATTATTTCGTAAATAAAATAAAGTCTACATGAGTGAATGATATTTTTAAATCTGGTGTTGCCATTTTGAAAAGTCGATAAGCTATCGAGAAGACAGCCGTCGACAAGGCTCGATAAAGATACCGAGGCAAGTTCCGTGCTACCGACTCTCGATAAAATTCGGTATGTTTAAACTTTTATCGAGTCGAGAAGTTTATCGATTAAAGAACCGTGCTCGCACTGCTGATTCGGGGGCTACGTAAAGGTTTATTTTTTTTTGTTCTTAATTTCTAGTTACTAGAGATAAAGATTTCTTCTCTATTTATAACTTCATTAGCTTTTCGTTCAATCGATACCCTATCCTTTCGATTCTTTACATTTAGAAGACAGTTGCAAGTGGTATTTCTGTGTATTGTTTACCCATGTTGCACTAGAAAGCATTGACGTCGTAATGAGTCATAAGTGCGTGCTCCCAACGGCTTAGCGTATCAAAATGTATCTAGAGTTTTCTAGGTGGAAACTTTTAATTATACTATGACGATTATTAAAGAATCACATTTTGGAAGAATTTGATTTTAGATTGGGTTGTTAGTTTGTCAAATGTATTTTACTTAGTCCACGCATGTCTGTACTGTTTCTTGACCCACATGTTGGGACGACGTTTATAAAATATAGAGCAATAATAAAATATCTCATCAATCCAAAATTTAAGTGCTGGGCACTGGTCGGTGTATCAATCTCCATCTTTCTCTGTCCAGAGCCAATACCTTCATTTCTCTATAAGTTATCACTTCTGTATTTTCCTTCAATTGGTCTGTGCACTTTCTTCTTGGTCTACCTGGTTTTCTCTTTGCTTGTAATTTACCTTCTATGACGTTGTTATAAAGTTGTCGTGTCGCAGTAAGTGACCAATTATTTTCCCCCTTTTTCTTTCTATATAGAACATATGTTCTAGAATTCGTTTTTTCTCTCTGATTCTACTTAGAATCTCTTCGTTGGGTACTTTTTCTGTCCACGATACTCTTTTCATCCGACGCTAGCACTACATTTCAAAAGCTTTCTCGGTCTCTTTGTGTGAGGGTCCACGTTTCACAAGCGTAAAGGGCAATGCTCGAAATGTGAAATATGTATCTAAGGCTATAAAATTTAAAAACCAAAGGCTGCTATTTTTTTTTGAGCTAAGATGTCTCGCGTGAGGACACATACCGTCAATATTTTTTTGGTAAGGTGATTGATTTATGTTTGTTACGTGCGTAGGAGTATAGAAGAATGGGATTTCTATATTTGGCAGACGGATTGGAGATGACGCATGCTGTGGAACCACTTGATATAATCTCTTAGGCGCTTTTTACTCCATTTGTGGGAAAACCTATTCTTCGCAGAGGTCTAATGTAATCACACAAATATTATAGATGTGAAAGTTTGCAAGTTTGGGTGTTTGTTACTCAATCACGCATAAACGGCTTAACGGATTTGGAAGAAATTTGGCACATAAGCAGACCACGTCCTGGATTAACCCATAGGATACTCCTTATCCGGGTAGATGAAGCAGATCTACTAGTATGCGAGTAAAACTGCGAGCAACCGCTAGTAATAAAATAAATCTGACTCACCACATCTCCCCAAACGGGTTGAAAGTCTCTCTGGTGTAGGTCACTAGAGGGCGCCACTTTGGTCGGCTTAGTACTGCGGTCGAAGGCAGGCACACAAGGTTCCTCTTCATCCGAAGACACCTGACAGAGGGGGGAATCGTTAGACGAAAGGCCATGTCATACGGCTAAAAAGGGGCAGAGCCCCCAAAACTTTCACTTGCACTTTGAGCTGGTTTCGCCTGAATATAACTATTTTCGAAATGAATCGAATATGAAGGAGCTATGGTTGTCATATGAATACACCTGATAGCCAGAAACCCGAAAGTCTGAAAACTCATCTAACGATTTCCATTTACAAGTCCCGAAAGAGCGGTAAATAGTAATTCAGAATATCGGTTTTTCCCGGTAAATGGGTTGCGGAAATTAGTTAGCAGTCGCTCCGTGTAAAATACTGGTATTCAGTCGTATCAGCTGGAAGTCGACCCCAATATAGCCTGAAAAAGGCTGTTGACTCTTTAGCCACGATCAGCAATAAGATTCCTATTATCGAAATGACTGTGAACTCTAGCGATACTTTGCTTACAAAGGATTTCGTCCAGAATGGAAAATTATTCTTGGCCACTACTAAGGCCAAAGTCACACCGCAACCAGTTTTGGCGTCGAAGATTTTTGACACATACCGAGAGCTGGGAACTTACATATTTATTTGATTGCTAAATGATACTTATTCTCTATACTACCGTTTATTTGTTTATTGAATTATCAGTTTTGAAAACTGCGACGGCGAAAGTTGTCTAGTAGACACCGGGCACGTTTATGTAGGCATACGGTATTGCAACATGTAGCAGAGATTGCAATGTTCCCGAAACTGTGCAATACTTACACTATGACGCAGTACGATAGTGTTAGTAGACGCCATACTATACATTGCCCGAAACAGAAGACGTCTCGCGACTTGTCTTGCAACTTTTGCCCGAATTTTAAGTTACAGCACATGTTTCGCGACTCGTGTTTCTTCAATAGCTCTGTGAATTTGATGGGGTAACTCTGTATCAGAAACTGAACAACATTCGCAGAACAACTTTTCGTTGCATTTTTTTTTACTTTCCAAACAAATTATTTAATTTGTAAAGTTATTTAATTTCCAATACCGAGTAAGCCCACAAAATTCATAGAGCTCAGTTTTTAACGTGGATGAAGGTACAGGGCTGTATTGGGACAGAACAGTTTGCATCAATTGTTTTGATTCAAAGTAAAGAATCGTCCCCTGAAACCCGGCCGTCGTAAAATGCGACTAAGCGATGTCTGGAGGATGAGTGGTATCATTAAGAACTAAAGAAATTTTAGAGGATCTTGTAATAAATGTTTTGAGGACGAGGATATGGAAGTAGTACAAAAAAACAAAACAAGGAAATCGACCCCGATTTTTTGGAGCGCGTCGTGAGTTTTTATGTGGTGCGTGTCCTTGAAGAAATGTGTGGAGATGCGAAGAACGGCGCGGAGCTTTTAAAAGGGTGCGAATGTTTTGAAGATATTTAAATTTATGAGCATGCTGTTGCAAATATTCGAATATATCGAGGGATTACTATGTTGTAACCCCTATAAGAATATACTGTGATTACGAAGCCATCTGCTTAGCGTCTTCAATTTGGTAATGGGTTATTATAAGAGGTCCGTGTTCAGTATTCAATATTATAATGTGTGATGTTTCCAAAAAATAATTCCATCTTGAAAGTCTATGCAAGTGTAGGTAAGTACACAAAATTATGAGATCGAAAAAATATGCTTACCTTGGCAATGTTAGGCGAGGAGTGCGACCGGTTCAGTCCGGCGGCTCCTGGACTGTCTGGGGACATCATGTACGAGTCGCCGTCTTCATCCTGGACAGGGTGAGTTTGTTATGTGACTGATAGGGTAGTATAGCAGTAGGGACAGTATAAAATTGTATGGAAGTTAACTTGGACGGAAAAAGCAGGCTGATCATGTCTGTCAGGTCCCAAGTTACAGTACGGCAGCTTGGGACATAAAATTTAGCGAACTCATTTCCTTTGCAAACTTTTACGATATCTTTGCCGCAAAATAAGGCTCGTGTTGACCGACTGTATGGAGTTAGATTAAGATAAATTCTGGTACGTACAGTCGCAGACTTCAAATGTTTACCAGCCTAAGGTCTATAATTGCTTCCACATTACTTTTTCATTAGGTCGCTCGGTCGCTTCCAAAGAATTGACAGGGCAAAGATATGTTTTCTTAATTGACCTATAAAGGTTAAATTAAAGAGGCAAAGGAGTTCATAACATCAAAAACTGGTTATTAGCCTTTTTGCTAGGATCGAAACTTCACAATTTAAAAACGAATACTTATGTAAGTTGATATGACATTTTGAACCTTATTGCGCATAGTAGGATAAGGAATCGAATTTGAAATCTGATGAACATTTCGAGTCCGCGGCGGTACTTCTCTTGACGATCTAGCCTATTCACAAACTGTAATGAAGTACTAGTGTTCGACTAGGCTAACTTACCCCATGCGTGGGCTTGTCCAGGTCGGGCTTCCTCTTCTCCCGTGCCTGCGCCAGCTTCCTCTTCCGCTCAGCCTCGAGCAGCTCCCTGGTGCGGTCGAGCTGGTCGCGCTGTTCCCTGACGGCCGCTATACGTGGTTCAGCTAGGCTAACTTACCCCATGCGTGGGCTTGTCCAGGTCGGGCTTCCTCTTCTCCCGTGCCTGCGCCAGCTTCCTCTTCCGCTCAGCCTCGAGCAGCTCCCTGGTGCGGTCGAGCTGGTCGCGCTGTTCCCTGACGGCCGCTATACGTGGTTCAGCTAGGCTAACTTACCCCATGCGTGGGCTTGTCCAGGTCGGGCTTCCTCTTCTCCCGTGCCTGCGCCAGCTTCCTCTTCCGCTCAGCCTCGAGCAGCTCCCTGGTGCGGTCGAGCTGGTCGCGCTGTTCCCTGACGGCCGCTATACGTGGTTCAGCTAGGCTAACTTACCCCATGCGTGGGCTTGTCCAGGTCGGGCTTCCTCTTCTCCCGTGCCTGCGCCAGCTTCCTCTTCCGCTCAGCCTCGAGCAGCTCCCTGGTGCGGTCGAGCTGGTCGCGCTGTTCCCTGACGGCCGCTATACGTGGTTCAGCTAGGCTAACTTACCCCATGCGTGGGCTTGTCCAGGTCGGGCTTCCTCTTCTCCCGTGCCTGCGCCAGCTTCCTCTTCCGCTCAGCCTCGAGCAGCTCCCTGGTGCGGTCGAGCTGGTCGCGCTGTTCCCTGACGGCCGCTATACGTGGTTCAGCTAGGCTAACTTACCCCATGCGTGGGCTTGTCCAGGTCGGGCTTCCTCTTCTCCCGTGCCTGCGCCAGCTTCCTCTTCCGCTCAGCCTCGAGCAGCTCCCTGGTGCGGTCGAGCTGGTCGCGCTGTTCCCTGACGGCCGCTATACGTGGTTCAGCTAGGCTAACTTACCCCATGCGTGGGCTTGTCCAGGTCGGGCTTCCTCTTCTCCCGTGCCTGCGCCAGCTTCCTCTTCCGCTCAGCCTCGAGCAGCTCCCTGGTGCGGTCGAGCTGGTCGCGCTGTTCCCTGACGGCCGCTATACGTGGTTCAGCTAGGCTAACTTACCCCATGCGTGGGCTTGTCCAGGTCGGGCTTCCTCTTCTCCCGTGCCTGCGCCAGCTTCCTCTTCCGCTCAGCCTCGAGCAGCTCCCTGGTGCGGTCGAGCTGGTCGCGCTGTTCCCTGACGGCCGCTATACGTGGTTCAGCTAGGCTAACTTACCCCATGCGTGGGCTTGTCCAGGTCGGGCTTCCTCTTCTCCCGTGCCTGCGCCAGCTTCCTCTTCCGCTCAGCCTCGAGCAGCTCCCTGGTGCGGTCGAGCTGGTCGCGCTGTTCCCTGACGGCCGCTATACGTGCGCGTGCGGCGGCTACCTCGCGAGCTGCTGCAGCTTGCTCCGTTAGCATACGCTGACGTTCTATGGAGATAGATGGATACTTTAAAAATTACCAAATGTTAGTTATTTTTTCAGAGAAGATATTAAAGAACACGGTAGATGTTTTTTTTTTTTTTTACTTGGCCTGCGTTTGGCCGCCATCTCGCCTGATGTTAAGCGATGATGCGGTATACGATGGAGCACGCTTGCCCAGAAGAAACCGATTCACTCGTGACTTGAAGACACCCAGATTGTAGCTGTCGGGGAACACCCACTCGGGCAGCGCATTCCACTGTTTGGCGGTTTTCACAATGAAAGTGGAATAAAAGCGCTTCGTTCGGGTTTTTGATATATCAACCATGAACCGATGGCGCTTATTCGTGCTTCTGGCCGTCCAATAGAAAAAAGGGCAGGGGGTATTAGATCATGCAGATCT
Source organism: Amphipyra tragopoginis (assembly GCA_905220435.1). NCBI lineage: Eukaryota > Metazoa > Arthropoda > Insecta > Lepidoptera > Noctuidae > Amphipyra > Amphipyra tragopoginis. Next base: position 23,240,773 of record HG992013.1, read on the forward strand.
AAAGCACACTCTCCGAAATGTGTCCGATAAAAAACCGATAGACTAGCAACTTTGTGCCGATGCTCAAGACTTTGTAGCTTGGTCTGAACAAGGGAGTCATTGCTGATGAGCTTCTTGGCACGCTTCTCAAGGTATGTTCACAATGTCTCAAATACAAAATTATAGAGACACACGTTTGTAAAGTCTTTGGAAGGAGAGTTTACTGTCTTCTACGTGCGAAACGTGCATTGTAAGGAGTGATAGGAAGTTACTATGAAGTTATCAGAGCATGGCTTTATGGCTTCGTAATGCTGTCTCGTCTAGTGATGAATTAAAATCGCTTATAACTTCGGCATTTTATTAAATACTAGCTTTTGCCTGCGGCTTCGCTCGCGTTAATTTATAATTAAAAAAAAAAAACTAATATATAGCCTATAGCACTCAGGGATAACGTAGCTTCCTATTGGTGAAAGAATTTTTGAAATCGGATGAGTAGTTTCGGAGATTACCTCCTACATACAAACAAACAAACAAATTCTACCTCTTTATAATATTAGTATAGATTTCATTGGTTTTTTCAATGTTGCCACTTTTTCTTGTTAATCTTTCGCAATATACAAGGTTAGTCGGAAAGGGGGTACTATTCTGTAAGGGTGATTAAGTACACATAATAATGAATAACTCTTGTTCTACAACTTTCCTCAAAAGTCAATAGTTTACGAGAAATAGCTATTCAAAGATATATACTTGGGAGCAAAGAAATCGAGCCACTCCTTTTTTCACGTGTCCTGTTATTAGTTTTGGTTTCATGAATTATATAATTAAAAATACAAAAAAATACTCTCATTGTAAAGATTATCAAATAACCTTTTAGGCGATACCATGTTTAAAATTGATCTGTTTCTTAAACCTGTACCAAAAATAATAACAATTATACCTACGTGAAAAATAGAAGTGGCTCGATTTATTTGCTCCCAAGTATAATAAAAAATAAGCTTAAAATGTATCTATCCTCAGCTATGATCAGCTGTGTTTATATTTTAGGTCATATTTGAGGTCACAGATTAGACGCTCCATTTTCTGATTTTTTTCCTAAAGCAAGGGTGAAGAATTTTTGAACAAACAAAAATCATTTTACATAGAAATAAAAATTATCGAATTTTGAAATTTTAACACTTGCTTTAAAAGTCATCAGTGATACTATAAGCGGCCTGCGGATCAGTACCCCCTTTCTGACTAACCTAGTATACAAAAAAAAAACTACTAGAGTTATTTGTAACTAGCTTTTGCCCGCAGCTTCGCTTGCGTGAAATTTTGAACCCGTTAAGTGACGATTTTCCATACAAACTTTCATCCCCTATTTAACTCCCTTAAGGGTTGAATTTCAAAAAATCCTTCCTTATTCCTTGTCTACATTATAAAGGGAACCTCTGTGCAAAATTTCAGCTTTCTAGGTCCAAGGGTTTGGGCTGGGCGTTGATGAGTCAGTCAGTAAAAACTTTTCTTTTTATTTATATTTGTAATAAAAAAAAAAAAAAAACCTTTTCTCTCATTATTAACTCTTTCACAAGGAGTTTCTACTCCTACTAACACAGACTACAGCTAGTATTACCTTCAACATCAGCAGTCTCCGGCTCCTCTGTGGCACTAGCGATGGTCTCAGCCAGTTTCTCTGCCTCCTCCCGCTCCCTCCTCTGATAATCCTCTAACTGTTCACGGAGACTCTGGTTCTCTTGTTCCTGAATTATAAAAAGTTTATATTAGTATTTTTATACAATGAGTTTGAACTTTCCGCCTTGTGTACCACCATAGTGCATAGAAGTTTAAATAAATAATGTACCTTGCAATGTACTCACCATATCATACTGTTTATTCTCGAGCTGCATCAGTTGCGAGATGATCTCCTGTTCTCGTAACTTGTACATAGCTCGCACATCGTCCTGGACCTCTCCTTCTCGTTGCTCACGTACTTTCTCCCAGTCCTGGCGAGAAAAGGTTTAGTTAGTAAGACGATATTGTACTTATTTAACCACAATACAATGATCAAAACATGAAAAAAAAAAACAATACTACATTTATATTCAAAAATGTAATATTTTAGTCTCATCATTTCACAAATAATAGTTTACTAGTAAATATCGAGAATGGTTTATGAGTTCATGACTTTGTGTGGAATAGTGTCTTGAAGTCAGGGATTATTCTCATACGCTACATCACCTTCTTATGGGAGTTAGCTTTTCTTGCACCTGTAATTAATATAAGTAATACACTACTGTATACTTAGACATTAAGATTAACATTATTTTAAGACCTTACTAATAATACTGTGGCCATCTGTACACTTTTTTGTAAAAGTTTATAAATAAATTTTATTTATTATTATTATTTATACATTTATAATTGATCAAACTCTGCACATAACAACATGCATGTCTTTCTCGTAGGGTTGGGCAGAGGTGTATAGTGTACCCTCATTTCGTCGTTATGTATATTGCCATCAACCGGGCACAAAACCAGACTCCGGGCTGCTACTCAGAAATTCCACACGGAAAAACCCAATAACAATTTGCTCGATCTGGGATTCGAACCCAGGATCTCACGCTCAGCAGTCGCGCTTGCGACCACTAGACTAACGAGGCAGTCTTAATAAAACTCTTCCTTATTATTTTATCTTCTATTGTTACAATCCTCGACGAAAAATATGGGTGTTATAAGTTCGCAGTCTGTGTATCTCTCTGTTTGTCTATCTCCATCTACCGCCAATACGGATGGACAGATTTCGATTTAGTTTTTTTTGTTAATAAATTGTAGGTCATTTACATACCTGTTCAGCCTCTATACGTTGCATTTCCAGCGTGAGTGAGGTGTCGGCGATACGTTCTTGTTGTTCTAAGATGAGCTGCATGTTGCGAGCTCGTTCTGTGTACACTTGTACTGCCGCCGCCTGTGAGAAAGTAGAAGCGGATTTGAGATCATCATTCAACGATTCCTTGGATTGTTACGGCTTTGAGTTCCACAATGGTTCCAAGATAGTTGACAAAAGGCTCGGCAAATCAATGTATCATGGCGCAATTACACTTGGTCGTTTGCCCCAATTCGGGTATCCAAATTACTTTAACTTTACCCGAATTCGGGTAATACTATGGGCATCCCAATTCGGGTAAACTACCAAGTGTGATAGTGCCACAAGACTGCCAACAACAGATGCTGCGGACATTAAGACGCACCGTAAGATGTTAGCATTTAATAGCTAAAACGTTAACACTCATTCTTCAATAAATAACACTTCTTTATTAAACATGTGCATTTATAATGGATTCTTAAAGCAAAATTAATGATTTACGATTAAAGATTTGTTTACCTTTTATACAAAATTTTAATGGCTGGAGAATAGTAAGCTCGTATAGGTTTTAGACTAGCCTTATTTTTGATTTCCTGGAATTCAACACCGTTGAGATTGAGTAAGAAATTGTCAGCTGTTTAATTTCTTTCTTAGGTGTCATGATAGTTTATCACACTAGTTAAGTAGATGCATTGTGCGAATGGATCGTGGAGAGCGGATGGTTTTCCGCGTAATCTCATGCAGTCATCTAAACTTAGCCTTACAGGCAGGTTCTGTATCTAATAGCAAACTCTTAAGATCACAGAATTTAGGCAATTTTTTTTAGTGAATCTTTTTATATTCACACTAGCTTTTGCCCGCAGCTAGGCTTGCGTGAAATTTTGAACCCGTTAAGTGACGATTTTCCACACAAACTTTCATCCCCTATTTAACTCCCTTAGGGGTTGAATTTCGAAAAATCCTTCCTTATTCCTTGTCTACATTATAAAGGGAACCTCTGTGCAAAATTTTAGCTTTCTAGGTCCAAGGGTTTGGGCTGGGCGTTGATGAGTCAGTCAATCAGTCAGTCAGGACTTTACTTTTTATTTATGTAGATATAAAAAAATATTTGTGTGTTTGTCTTCTATGTGTATGCGCAATGTTCATCAGAGTGAGTTGAAATTTAGTACAGTTGTTGTTGGCAATTACGCGATATTTTCTGATATAATACCATCAATGCATAAAAGGGAGCGCGTGAGTCGTTTATAGTAGATTGTTGCACCGAGCGCAAAGTGAGTTATTAATGCACGAGTGTTATGTTGGTGCCCGAGCGCATGCGAGGGCACTAAATTAACACGAGTGCATTAATTACTGACTTTAGCAGGGTGCGTAATCTACTTTTTTTTCAACTACCAATCTACCTACCGTGATAAAATATACCTACTCAAAATAAAAACTCAAGTTAATGAAAACAAAGTTATGCCGCGACTTTTGCGACAAAAGGTTATTAACAATTTCATTTGCAGCTGTTTTTATATTTTCTGGAGTTGAATTCATATCGCTATTGCTGTCTATTTGATCTATTTCCATTTTTTAAAACTTTTCTTGCTAAATAAGAAGGGTATGTATTTAACGCGGCGACAAACTAATCTGATTTAGGGTTTTAAAAATAATTAAAATGGGTAGCAAAAACTAATAGGTTGGCAGCTACAGTGAAGTAGCATTTTAAGCAGGCAGGGGGTTTTAAAAATAATTAAAATGGGTAGCAAAAATAATAGGTTGGCAGCTACAGTGAAGGGGCTTAAGTCGACGGAGCCCCGCTGCGCGGGGCTCCTATTTCTGTCTGCAGGGTTTAAAGTAACCTAACACGAAGGGGATGACGGGGGCTTCGTTCGCTCGCTTCGCTCGCTCACTCTAGCCCCCGTCATCCCCTTCGAACCTAACCTATCCATGTCGGGATTCCCCTTAACCACCCTGCTAACATTATTAGTCGCCAAGTCATTATTTATAGCTCCTCGCCTCATTTTATTAGTTGCAAACACTTAGTCGCCTTTTAAGTTATTAGTCACCTGGAAAATAATAAGCCAATAAGAAGTACAAAAATTTTACAATGGCACAAAATTCGCGCCATTTGTTTTTTTTTTCACCACTTCGGGTTTATTCAGCCGATTTTTATTTTCAGCCAGTATCTTTTTGATCTAATGCATACATTTAATATTAAACTTAATGGGAGACATTTAACCTCTGTGGTAAATTTATATCTAAATAAAAAATAAAAACAGTGCATTAATGTAAAACAGTGCAATAATGAGATTTCATACAACATTTCTGCACTGTTTTGGTTCTAAGCAAAAAATACGTCCTTTGTGATCGGTTTTGTAGTGATTAATGATAACATTACTACGTAGTTGGAAGAAAAAGATTTTTCGAAATTAATTCCTGAGTCGGTTTGCAGGGGAAGTAAAGTTTATATAGAAAAAATGTTTACGTGGGTGGGGTGGAGTCGCGGGAATAATTAGTATGTTACAAAGGGATCGTGTTACCTTACTGCTCCTGTCCACCACGGGCTCCCCCGGCTTGCCGCGCGAAGTGGGCGGGGCGGTCTGTGACGACGGGCTCACGTCCGACCAGTTGGGGTAGTCTATCTCACCTGGGGGAACTTATAACATTAGCACCTGTACGGTATGTCATGGGTATAGTACGACCACTCTGAGGACCAAACCATGATGGGAAGGGCTCGTGGCTAATTAACAACTGCGCAGATCATATGATTTGTAAGGTTAAGCTGCGCTTGCCGCGGTCAGTCCATGGATGGGTGACCATTCGTTACACATCGAGACTTCTCCGTGCCTTGGAGAGCACATTAAACCGTCGCCGTCGATTCCGAGTGTCATATAAATACAAATGACAGTCGTTACGGGCAGACAGAAGCCCGAGTCTGATAAACGGTCTAACATTAGGATATCGGCATTGCCCAGTAACTGGGTTGCGGAGGTCGCACCGTGTAAAATACTGGTATTCGGCCGCATCTGGTTAGACTGGAAGCTGGTACTGGAAGGTGGATAGTTAGGACAAAGTTAGGCAAAACAGAATATTTAGGTACTTAGGTTTTACGTTCTTATAGTGGTTAGTTAGGGTTATAAAGTAGCTAGCGTCTAATTTCTCTCGTGTGACTGCTGAGGTGAATAACACGTTTATTTGGTGGTCAGGGTGTGCCCTAGCAACTGATTCAACAGCACACGCTTGACGAGAAATTAAACCACCCTTACACGAAGTCTCGTGGAAAAATATAGACTTCAAGCATAGAGAGAAAACTAAATGTGAAAGAACGGGCAATGCCAATTTATCGGTCAAGTATCACATTTTTAGACGCGTAGCTATAAGAAATCTGGACAAAATACAACTAAAATGGGTTACTCTAAGAACTTACTAAGCATATCGTCCATAAAGTCTTCCTGCCTGGGCGGCACAGCTTGTGGGTTGGTGGTGAACGCTGGGTACTTCAGCAGCCAGTCTTCATACCCGCCGTGTAACGCCAGCGGGGGCCGCGAGTACTGCACTTTCACGTCCCACTATACAACAACAAAAAAGGAGTGTAAAGAAACAGCCCGTTATTACAAAATATAGTTTAAATCAAGAATAAGGTGAACCTATCAATTAAAATATACCCATTACTTTGAACGTCATATAACAAAAAGAGACAGGGTCATTTTAAAAGGATTTTTCTTAGATCATCTATCTTAATAAAAGAGAGTTTAAAGTATCTGGCAATGAGGAGACTTTCGACAGCCAGGGATGAATTATACTCATCCCTGGTTGTCACAATATTTGATTAGGATGTTTTGTGCTAAGTTAATTCAAAAATCAATAGTTTTTATTTCAAATAGGAATAGTACAGTCCGCTCGGCCTCGCGCTGAGATTTGCATTTGTGTGAGTGCACATAGATAGTGTATGAGTGACGTCGGCCTAGAGCGCGACGCGACCTTTGCTTGGTTTGAACCGGTTTATAATGCTTTTTGGCAATCGGTTTACTTTACTATTGGTGATCATTCACACAAATGCAAAGCTCAGCTTAGGCGTCGCGGACTGTACATGCTCTTGAAAAATGTCGAATAGTTGCAGGGTTTCATTATGTTGATCTTATAGAGAAGAGCCGGCAAGAAACTACATAGGTACTCTTTTAAAATAATATGTATTATCCGGTTCAAATGCTGTTAGGATAAGTCCTTTTGGAACGGAGCGGCGTATGACGTCAACTGACGCCTGTCAGTACCGTTAGCAAGGCACGAATACAATTTCATCGAAATTATTTATTTTTAAATTATATTTATTGGTACTTTTGTGACAAAAATGAGCGCTAAAAGAAGAGATGTGCTTAACAGTCATGCTCGAAAAATGCTTATGAGTGTGAACGATTATTTTGAAAGAGAAAGAGCAGTGTAAAAACATTTTAAAAACATTGAATTCTTTGTTAAAAGACTGCACCGACAAGTCAGAAACAGTGATTTCGAGACAGTTATTATTGGAAATTACCGTTTTTTTATTATTTATTAAATTTCAAACGAAAACAGCTCAGAGTGAAGGAGAGGCTATGAGTGGAGCAGAATACTTAGAAGATTAGCTTTATTTTTATTCTCATTGTGTGCCTTAGTTACTATCTTTATTTAATTTTTTAGTCGCGTTGATACTTGCAAAAAAAAAATTAACTGATTGATACTTATTATTCATCTGACTGTTTTTCTGACCCTACAAGTCATCACTGTCGCGTAACGCAACTCCAAAAGGTCTTATCCTAACAGCATTTGAACCGGATTATAGTACTGTATAGTAGAGTTGTTTATGCATTTTAACTCTTGTAGGTCCCTGCAGTTCGAATCCGGGGAGTATTCATCAGGTTTCACGATAGTAGACTGATAATAACGTCGTACCTTGAGCAATATGGTCTTCAACAAGTGCAGGGTCTTGCCAGGTATGACGGCGGTGCTGTTCCAGTCCAGCATCACGATCAGCTCCATGGTGGCGCGGTCCGCCCACACCGGCCGGGATGCTGACGGGAGATTCTGTTCTAGGACGTTGGCTGATTGACTGAAAAGAGAGTAATTAAACGTTTTCAAGGATTAAGGACGATAGTGGCACAAGTTTTGACAGAAGGATATTTGGACCTTCAATGTGGACCTAGCTTTCTCATAAGGCAAGTTCAGTTCTGACTTTAATGTGTGGATAGCCCAATAAGACGGTAGTCTACTAAGTTTTTACAGACCTGTCCCTGTCTGTAGCAGTACTTAAAGTTGAAGTCGTACCTCAAAAACTTAATAGTAACTTGACAACAATCTTTACAACTAGCTTTTGCCCGCAGCTTCGCTTGCGTGAAATTTTGAAACTGTTAAGTGACGATTTTCCATACAAACTTTCATCCCCGGTTTAACTCCCTTAGGGGTTGAATTTTGACAAATCCTTCCTTACTCCTTGTCTATGTCTACATTATAAAGGGAACCTCTGTGCAAAATTTCAGCTTTCTAGGTCCACGGGTTTGGGCTGGGCGTTGATGAGTCAGTCAATAAGTCAGTCAGGATTTTTCTTTTTATTTATATAGATGTCCGTTGTGAATGCGCGACAAGGACAGAAGATTCTCCAATAACTTGAAAAGCGTTCAACGCCATTTTAAGAGCGATTTTATTTATTTCTTCACAAATTGTCCTTACTATACGATTTTTGAAGTAATATTAATTTGTTGGTCATTTTTTAAAGTTGTCGAGTAGCCTATTAAGGAAACAGACGTGTTGATTTAGAAGTCAGCTGGATCAACCAATGTTATCAGTTATAAGTCTTCAAAGATCCTGGTAGATAATAAGGCAAGACTGCAAATAAAATCCCTCCCTGCCTTAAAAAATCTCTTACCCAGGAGATATACACTCTTCTGGCACACTGATACAAGCCGGATAGTTAATGTGCGAGTCCACATAATCCTTGCCAGACCTCGCATCCAAGATCATCACCTTCAGCTTACCACTCTTCAGAATTGTGTACAACTGCTCACTCTTGATTGTCACTTCATCTAGACCTGGAAGAAAGGAGCTCAATGTAAGGAGGTTGAATGTGTCCAGGAGATATTCTTTTAGTCACCTCAATGGTGTAGCAGGGCTGCGAATGAGGTCTTGGGTGGGTCCAGTGTTGGGTAAAAAGTATACCTATCGGGAAAATATTTTAATTAATTCTTGGGATTGGAAATGCTGCCTGAAATTGCCTTGTAATGAAAGTGTTCCTCAGACAGTGGGTCAACGCCCATACATTTGACAGGTCCTATGAAATGTCAAAATTATGTAGGGGCGAAGGTTATGTCCCAAGTATGCAGTATGGCTACTCGGGACATAATTTCCGCACCTTCACCCCGCAACCCCCCGCACGATTGCTCTGTTCTCCGTTGACCGACTGTAAGGAGTAAGATATAGGTAGACTGTGATAGTGGTATGTAGCACCCAGGGCATTCTCTTCTTTTGTTGGTACAAGCTATGTGAGGATAGCTAATGCCGTGATGAAAAAAGATTTGCCGGTCAGCAAGGTTGGTAGTGGGACTGATTGCTCAGCGTAGTTGAGTATCGTCACTCATGGAGGCTCTTTTTATGCATCCCTCGGTAAATAAACTATGTAAGTACTCACAAAACGTTACATTACCCTTTAGAAATTATAGTATTTTTTTGAGTTAATAGTAAATAAACCCATCGGTCCATTACTATCCCACTGCTGGGCACGAGCCTCCTCTCAGAATGGGAAAGATTTAGGTCTTTGTCCTTCACGCTGGCCTGATACAGGTTTGTAGACTACACACAGCATTGAGAACTTTATGGAGCCCCCTCAGAGCGGGGGCACACGATGCGTTGCGGCGGCGGTGCGGCGCCGGAGCGGTGTCGCTGCGTCGTCTTACATAGAAATATCTGTGCCGTGTCACACGATGCGCTCCGGCGCCGCACCGGACTTGCAACCATCGAGACGAGATGGGGAGGGGTGAATGCGTTGCGACGTCGGAGCGGCACCGCTCAGTTGTTTATGCGTCACAAGGGACGTAACGACGGACGTGCGTAACAGACTGTCCAATGCTGCTACGGCGCCGCTGCGACATAACAACGTTGCGGCGCCGCACCGCTCGTGTGCCCGCTGATACGGTGAAATCTTTGCGGTGCGGCGCCGCAACGCATCGTGTGCCCCCGCTCTCAGGTGTGTAGGTTTCCTTACGATGTTTTCCTTCACCATTAACGACAGTGATAATCAAATTCCGATCTGCATATGAATAAAACTAAGGCTTAAACCCTTCTCATTGTGACAAAAAGCCCGTGCCCAGTTGATGGACAGCGATGGGCTAGTAAATTATACCATAGTAAATAGTTTCTAATTATTTGATGGATTTCAAATAATAACCATATACATGTATGGTGATGGTTTTCAAACAATAACAAACTTATACTAGCTATATAGCAGTATATGTACATGATCAATGATCACAGCTGCAGGGAACCGATTCACTATGTTATTATTCTTTGGACAGCTTTGCCGCGAAATATCCATAGGGAAAAATTACTAGGCGATGTGGGGGCTCCTTTTAAGATATAATCTGTCAGTAATAAACCTATTAAATGATCTTTAAGTGCATAAAACAAGTGTACTGGAGCCATTAGACTGTTAATGGGTTTATCAATGATTGTACTGATAAGAGCATGATAGAAAAAGGAAATCATTTTTTGTGGTCATAAAATTAGGGCAACAGCAGAGAAAACTAAGAAATAAAAAAGGGGTTATCAATTTAACTGTATTGTAGGGTACTGCATTAATTAGGTACCCCGTAATAACTTTGGAGGCTCTTATAACGTACAATGGCACTTGTAGTTTTATGAATTTCATAGAGATTAAGGGCTCTTACAGACGAGCGGCACTATGCCTTCGGGTTCTTACAGATGAGCGGTACTTTGCCAACGGCAGATACCACTGCAGCCATCGCCACCTGTCGACGGCTGCCGTCGACGCTTTGCCGGCTGCCGCCGACGCATTGACGCCTGCCACCGACAGGTGACAACGTTTGCAGTTGTGGCACAGTAGATATATGAGCTAAAGCAGTACCTCAACTAACTATAATCGCCTGAATTAAAACACTCACACAGACACGAGTATACTGAGCAGTTTTTTGTTTTAGTATGTGACTGTATCCCGAACTTACCTTAAGGTTCTTACAGACGAGCGGCACTTTGCCAACGGCAGATACCACTGCAGCCGTCACCACTTGCCGGCTGACGCCGACACGTCGACGGCTGTCGTCGACGGGAGGCGAGGCCAGTGGTATCTGCCGTTGGCAAAGCGCCGCTCGTCTGTAAGAACCCTAATAAAGGTGTGTATGTGAATAATTACACAAAAAATGTATCTACTACAAGTACTATGTTGCATTATAAGAGCTTCCTCAGGTTACCTGGCTGGTACCTAATTGACCCAGCTATCTGTACACATTTGTGGAATAAAAATCTGGACTTGCTTCTTATATGTCAGATGTCAGTGTCTAATTTTGTTCAGCAACTTCAAAATCTGATTTAATTTTTTTTTTAATTGCTTGCTCACTTTTCATATTGAATACAATACAAATATAGGGTAAATAATAACACACTGTTTTGGGTACAATAGCAGGGAATGCCCATGTAGGTATTTGTTAAACAATTACAATAGAACTTGTTTAATTATTGCGACAAAAGAGGATGGTCTCATTTATTTATGGAGTTTGACATTAGACACGGTTTTAACGAGATCCATAATGTTTAAAAACATGGCCATATAACATGGACTGGATACCATCAATGTATAGTCAAAAAATATGTTTCTGCTTATCCTTTATGTAATACCGGTGTGATTAGAGTTGCAAGATGCCCCATATTTTATGGCTTGCCCGATTTTCAGGGTACTAGAATAATAAAACCCATGGTTTCTAAAAGATTTTGCTCTTTTGTTATTTAAAATGTCTAAAAGTCTTTTAAAAGCTATCACTTCAGATACTAGTTACCTACATGACCAGTACAAAACATTCTTAAAAGAAAAATTGTGGCTCCTGCCCCCTGATTCAAAAAGATTTGACTATTCAGTTGCCAAACGATTCGGTAAGTTACGTTTATATCTCAATACGAGAAATGATGACGCAACGGGATAACAAACCAAATTGGTGGACAAATGCTTATCAAAAACGTTCTGAATATGGGCCGATAATCCTACTAATATTATCCTACTTCCTGCTAGTAATATTATAAATGTGGAAGTTTGGATGTTTGTTAATCATATACGCCTAACAGCTAAACGGATTTGGTTGAAATTTGGTAGACTATGTTTTGGATTATGACACAGTATACTTTTTATCCAGGTACGTGAACCAGTTCCCATACAATGTGAGTGAACAAAACTGTGATGCTAAAGGGTTTGTTGCGCCGTTTCTTGTTCCCGGCATAAACACTACGAAGTGCGTTATTGGGGACTGTCTTTTGTAACATTGACGTTGAAAAAGAACTGAATAATTCTCTTCTATTTTGAATAAATGCATTTTGGAGTTGAAGTTTTGAAGTAGAAGTTGACACTGTGGGTAACAGCTAGTGTTATATATTTACCTGGTAATCCCAGAGGCTGTGGCGGTTCAATGACTGGTGTAGTCTCGGTCGGTTTCTTTCTGTTTTCTTCTATCTTCTGTTTAATTAACTCATTCTCTTTTATGTCGTTCAGTCGCTTTGTTTTCTGTTCTTTCTGGTATCTAGAAAGTTTATGAGGATGTTTTATTATTTTGTATCATGAGACTCGTACATGGAACATGGATTGTCTCGCTGGTCTAGCGGTGCAAGCGCTCCACTGAGTGTGAGGTTTTAGGTTCAATCCCCACATCGGGAAAGTGATATTAGGTTTTTCTGTGTGGAATTCCTCGTAGCATCCCGGTTGGTGACAATAAGCTTGCAACTATTATTCGGGATTTAAAATTATGGCAAAAAGAGGGTGTTTTACACACCTTTACCCAACCCTTCGGGGTACAGGTTTGATTATATATTATGTGTAACTATTATTATCATCCTACTTCTAAGCATATTCAGTTTTCAGATGAGTTGTATGTATAATGAAATCAGTATAAGTATTTCAGTTGGCTTTCAGATTAACTCAAATCAGTATCTAAATACAAATGAAATATCTGAAATAAAAACCCAGGCTGATATCAATATTGTTTTTCGAAATTGCATGCAAGCAAAGCATAACTAACTTATCTATTGAAATATAGAAAGCCATTTATTTGATTTTTATACTTAAAGTTCATGTCTCTCTTTTGCATAATTAAGTTTAAATGCAAACATTTCTTTTAGCAGTCATTATTAACAAAAAATATGTATTTGAACTTTATTTACATAGTGACTCAACGGGCTTATCACTTAGAGATAAGTAAGGTACTATGTTAAGAGCAAATAGTAACAAAACCAAAACAAATTCTTATCGTACACAACTGGAATAAATCTTACCTGTCTATGAGGCTGTTTTTCAGCTTTTCAGCATGATCAATAGCTTTGTTCGGATTCTTTGCTCCCAACATGTTGTTAAAATATGTCTTGTCCTTCAAATACTCCTTGTCTTTGCTGATATACGCTATCACACGAAGATATTTCATATAATAAACATAAGAGTACTCTTCATCTCCCTTTTCGCGAGCCTCCTCTGCACTTTCGAATAATTTTTGAGCAGTTTTGCATAACCTACAAGACAAGTAGCAATTAAACACTTTTTTTTCGGATATAGACGAAATTTTTGGCGTGAAAATGGTGGGATTACTTACAGAGTAGCCCTTTTAGACTTCAAATCTGGTACATTGTGTAATTTGTCCAAATCCTCTATACATTTTCCAAGGTGAAGTTGTATTCTTCGCGTTTCTGTCATGATGAAATTTTGCTCACCCTCACGTCTTATAAGAGGTATTACCGCAATTTAAAGTCTCCGGGACTACGGAATCCTACATTTGTTATATAAAACACAGGGATTGTTGTAAAAATTCAGTGCAAACAAAAATTGTGAATCAAATCAGAAAATGTCAAGTTTTTTTTTTAAATTGCCAGTTTTCAATACAGATTATAATTAAATAATGCGTTCCGTTCTAAACTTGGATGTTTTTCATTCGTGATTTAAAATAAATGTTTTCACGGTGAGCTCCACACAACTGTCTCTGTCCGTATTTGCTTGTTTGTTATTATTTTATTAAAGATCTATTTTAATTGCACTGATTATGACATTTGCCTGTCCTCTGTGATATAATATTATAATAAAATGGTTTCTGGAAGGGAATAAGCTACTGAGTTAAGCCTATCTAAGCCACCCTGTGTTACTTTACTCTATGAAGCCACCCAGCCAGTCTTTAGTGGGTATCGAAATACGAATAGATCGTTTTGATCTATTGATTACAAGATGATTAAACCATTACAAGTTTAGAAAAACTACAACATATCAAGATGAAGCCATGAAGGTGGGCAGCACAGCACAGTAGGTTTTGCTCTTAGAGCATAATATACCTAGTTTTGCTCATAACCAGGCACCATGCATTGTAGAACATTGTGATTGATGTGTTCACTGATCGGATATAATAAAAAATAATGCTCGAATATACATTTGTAATCGGTTAATTAGGAAACTTATCAAGTTTTTATTGATTAATTTATTCAGTACTTAATCACTAACTAAACGAAATTCAAATGTTTTGTTTATCTGTGCTTTGACATATTTTTGACGTATACAGTGCTACCCTCAAGTCAATAGCATGTGTTGAGAACCTTACACGGTATTTTCGCTCTTATTGCAATGGTTTAAACTCTAGATTGACACTGAATGTCTTGTTACTTTGTGTGGAAACATGTACATAGCGTAAATAGCGCAGGAGCGCAAGTTTTCATGCGCAGTGGATTCTTCCTCATTTTCCCTGGTCGATCGTGGTTTTCCATTTAGTTTTTCAGCTGATCACGCTTTCTACAGCCGCATAGCAGACCGTCCGTGTCGTGGGTCATGTGCGAAACTGTCGCAGCGTAGTGAAATTCGCTGAGTGATTGTGTTGTGTAGTTGTTTGATTAGCTAGTGCCAGTGAAAATGTTTTCAGGACTCACTAATCAGGTCAGTTCGTGGATGGGGGCTGCTAAGGGCGAGCCCCAAGATGAGGAAGTCCCAACCCCTACGAAGGAAGCTACTGGCGAAGCAGCGGCAGCGGCAGCAGAAGCCGAAAAGCTGAGGTATTGGAATTTTCTTGTTTACATTCTTCCTACCTTCATTTTTTCTTGCGAATATCCGTTGATAATAACTAAAGTATAAAAATTTGTACGTTAATTGGAATTGACTACAATGCAACATATTTTTATTTTAGTTTTTTTTTCTTCTATTAATTTCCAGGTTTTTTTTTCTCTATTCGTTTTTCCATAATTACAGCGTATTTTTTACGACACGAATTTAATTATGAACCATAATGTAAAGTAAACCTTTCTATTGATTTTTAGCTACAATTAATTTCAATCTAGGTCAAGTACTTTACTCATTGCATTCAATTTAGAATGGAAACTCCTTGTTTAACTTTAGCTCTTACAAAACAGAATTATTACAAATTCTGTACAGTACCTACATTAAGAGGATTTTAAATGAATTCATTTTTTGATAATAATTTGAAGAAATGTTGGGGTAGGGCCAAACCTGGAGTCCAGAGTAGGGATTAAAATTATGTAATACTCCAGACTTACGAGACAATAGAATGAAAGAAATAAATACGAAATTATACAACATTTCAATAAATAATTCTATTTTAAAATTTTAACTTTTTATTTATAATACATTCTAATTTGTTCTAATACATGGTATTTTTCACAGTCCAACAAAAGGAGGCAGTAAGCTGGATCTCATCACCAATGTTAAGTCACAGATGACCGGATGGCTTGGCTCCGGTATTCCAATCCCCGGTCTTAGGAAAAATGAACCTGCCGCAGCGGAACCTGAACCAGTCCCCGTGGAACCTGCCGAGGCTGCAGAGCCAAGAAATGAGGGCAAAGATGATGATGATAATTCTAGGTATATTAGGTACGAGGGGTTGGCGGATGTAATGAGTTGGAGCGGAGTTTTGTTCAGCTTCTTTTGTTTCGGTTTTTGGTTGGTGTGTTGATTCTGATGATTATGGATAAGCCTCCAAGAGTGATGATACTTAAGTACGTCCGGCGCACCCTGGGTAGTCAGCCCCGCTACCAACCTTGCTGACTGGTTAATCTTTTCACCACGGCATGACCTATTCTCGTATAGCTTGTGCAGACACGATAGAAGAAGATTATGGAATGTTTTAATTTTGAAATTACAGTATTTCAGTTAGGTTTTTGGGGTCATGCATTTTATAATGTCCAATTCTGTTACGGTTTACTCACATGCATTTTTCGGGATTGCCAATTTGTTTCGGACCCAAACGCAAGTTCGACTCGCGCATCGCCGTGTTCAGCTCATGATTAAGGGCTCCGATTGAGTCTGAAACTAGTCCGGTATACCCGAAAAATGCATGTGAGTAAACCGTAACTAATAAATAACTCTGTTACATTTATAGTCCATTTTTTTCACGCATAAATAAATATATTTTACATTCCTTATAAGCCAAGGGAATTGGTATAATCTCACCAGGGTATTAATTAAATCTATTTGAGCTGAATAGAAAAAGGAAAATGTTTAATCTTACTGGACACTACCAACTAAAACCCTTATCAGAACACCATAAAGTAGCAAAAAATTCAGGAGGCACTATGATTAGATATAACAGTCAGTATCTTGATTGGAAATACTTTTATCATTACCAACACACCAACCCCAGTATTTGATATAATTTAACAAGTTACATTTATATTTGCAACACAAAATTTTATGCTCATGTATTTTTTAATAAGCCTTAATATTATAATATTACACAGGGATGCTTTCGATACGGCACATCAAAATTGTATTATAAACAAATTCGCTTCGCTTATTTTGATCACTAATTTATTTTCATAGCTTTTTGGCACATTTCACTTTGAAATTATTGAGCACTTTATGAATATTTATTTCTAGAAATATTTCATAAATTACTACATCCAATGTTTTTACATGAATTCAACCATTGAAATTGGTTTTAGTGACATTAACACTTACTGCATTATTACTTTTAAACATAAAAACGTCAATTTAAGTTTTTAGCAGAATTATATAACATTGCATAATATAGGGACAGTTACTTCTTCAAAATAACCTATTATCTTATATCTTAGAACATTATTAGAGAAAAATCACAGAATTTGACATATTTTATTAGATGCACATGCAAACTTTACAAACTCATTTATTCTGCTCAAACCCCATTTTTAATTTCTCATTGTTGTGCATTCTTTTAGTGTACTGTTTTTCCAATAATCTATGTTTTAGTCTAGTCACATTCTCAGATTTTAATTAAGCTTTAAACCTAGTCTATCTTTTCTTTAAACGACGTGCGTAACTCAACCGATATTATCAATTTTGGTAGTATTTCATCCTATTAAAAATTGGGTGGAATACAAAAATTCCAAACCGATCTGAAATGGAATATCATATTTTTATTTATACACGAATTTGGCTGGACTTTAACGAACCTTACATAGTTATAGATAAGGAGTTTACTGCGCATTAGTTAAACCGAGTTTTTATTTCGTTTCCCTCGCTGTACAATCATGAAACCCGTGTAGATGACGAATTATTTGCGTTTGAACTTGAATTAAAGATTGGAGTCAGACATGAGAGCTGGTTAACGGAATATTACCTTTAAACAGTTTGTAAAACATGGGCTACTAAGATGTTTTTTATACATAGAAAAGAATGTCTCTTTTCTCATAATTTTGTGTAGATAAATACAATATCACACTCCAAGTTCTTTCACCAAAAGCCAAGCTTACAATCTTTTATTAATATACAGGGTGGTAATTTGAGATGGGGCATGAAGGGCAACTACCTTAACCATTGTAGCTACAGGAAAACGTCCTTAGAAGACCACCCTTAACTTTTGGGATAATTTAAATCGGCATTCACAGATTTTGAAAAAAAAGTACAGTCAGCGAGAAAAAGGGCTGTTTTCACAAAACTTTTTTATGATGCCAATCGATTCCATTTCCCATAAGGATCAAAAGACTCTTCCAGACTAACTGAGGTTGGAGTACTAGAAAAGTCAGAAATCGCAAAAAACTTATTTGAGATGGGGTAGTAATAGGGGCAGCTACCTTAATCGTTGTGGCTAGAGGAAAATGTTATGAAGAGACTATCCATGTTTTTTCAAAATATTTCGAACTGCATTCACAGATTTTGAAAATAAAATAATTTATTTTTCAGCCTTAACGTCACTTTTAACAAAATGTAGTTTTTCGTGATTTTTGACGTTTCTGGTACTTTTACCTCAGTAGGTCCGGAAGAGTATTTTGTTCCTTATGGGAAATAGGATCGATTGGCATCATAAAAGAGTTTTGTACGAACTGACCATTTTTTTGCTGACAGTACCAAATTTTTTTTTTCAATATCTTTTTGTGCAGTTCAAAATAATGTCAAAAACTATGGCCAGTCTCCTATCAAAATTTTCCTGTAGCGACAACGATTAAGGTAGCTGCCCTTATAACTAACCCATCTCAAATAGTTTTTTGCTATTTCTGACGTTTCTAGTACTCAAACCTCAGTTGGTCCGGAAGAGTTTTTTGATCCTTATGGGAAACGGGATCGATTGGCATCATAAAAAAGTTTTGTTAAAACAGCCATTTTTCTCGCTGACTGTACTTTTTTTTCAAAATCTGTGAATGCCGATTGAAATTATCCCAAAAGTTAGGGGTGGTCTTCTAAGAACGTTTTCCTGTAGCTACAATGGTTAAGGTAGTTGCCCTTCATGCCCCATTTCAAATTACCACCCTGTATATATCAGATTTCTGGGCAATATATCGCCAAAAAGGCGTGATATTTCAGCCGATGAATCACGTAGAAGCCATCGACCAACCTCTTTGCCAAAGGGGAGGTATTACGTAATAGTTCAGGGGTTACTGTTCGGATCATTTGCCTCTGTGCTTTTGCCAGATTGAGGTCGCGAAAATATCGAGCGAAAGAGTCAGAGTCGTGAATATATTAGTGTTATTGATTTTTCACGCAAGCTTGGATTCGGAGTGGGTGGTGATTTCTTTGTAACGTAAAGCTTCTGGGGAATTTCTTAATGACTTTGTTCTTACTAAAAATGGTTAATTATTTAGGTCCTAGTTATAATTAAAAATATTTTGCTTTCGTGAGGACTTAGATTTCGGTTTCCCTGTATAATCTGTGGTAGGCTCCGGTCGGCTCCGAAACTAATTAATGTTATAATAATTTTCCATAAATGTACGCGTATCTAAGGACCAAAAAATCTCATCTCTATCATCATAGTCTACAACACTCTAATGCTGAACATAGGACTCTCCCACTCCCAAATTGCGCCACAATAAACTCCCGTATTACCCCTTGATGTTTTTCGAAGACCCAGATATCATCTAGGGTTGAACCTTACATGAATGTTAACTAAACTTGATGTGCTTGGACGCAGCGCCACCGGTGGTGCGGACAGCAGACCAGCTTCCACTGGAGGCACCCCTACTGAGGAGCAGCCCGGCGGCGTTGGCAACGGTATGTATCGGCAGAATTTGCTAGAATTTTAAACTTATTAGTCAACACGTCGACCGTAGTTATTTGATGCTTTTTTCGGGAGAGTTATCGCGACTGGGATTGTTACGGTCTGCCGTAAAAACGACACAATTCTTTTTTTTTTGACAATTCAACAAAGTACTTTTCATTGTCTAAAATGAAAGAGTTTATATAGCATTCAACAAAAGAGAGATTTGAGCCTTAGTACCTACACATTATATAATAATGAAAGGTATAAAAGTGATTTTATATCCCCCAACAATTCGGTTTGTAAAGTTTTTTTTTTTGTTTTTTTTTTTTGCTAATCTGTAGTTATTGTTTAAACTTTTGCTATTGACCCCATTCTGTGACGTCACTGAATAGTTTTAATGTTGATTTCTTTTACAATATTTAGCTAGAGAGTTAGTTTTTAGCTTTGAACTTAAAAAGTTGATACATTGATAAAAATTGATATTCAGAAATTTGCTTTTAAATTGAAGACTCTGAATCAAACGTATTAAGCCCATTCTGCTGAATCTGTGACGAAATTAAAAGGTCAAATAGATGTCAAGCGTATTCGTGTATTTATGTAAAAATAAACACCATCCTTTAATTTCAAGAGCTGGAAATAGAAAAATAAGGTTTAGAAAACTAAAGTTTCGAAATGGTTTTGGAATCAGTATAGGTTAACTTTTACTTTACAATACCGAATTACCTTAGAAATCTAGTTGTCCAACCAAAATGAACGGTTGATTGACCAGTTGACTGTATTAAATATGTAATACAGCTAGTTCCCTTCACAAAGACCTACGCCAGTCGAATGTTATTCATTCGCTGTGTATTTTCAGCACTGGATACTAAAGAGCTTATTTTATATACCACTTGACATATTTTGATGAGGGGTCAACTGTGCGTGTCCGGAAAATACTTTGTCAAATTGTTATTTTTGCGGAACTTAGCCCTCAAAGTTCTTTGATACCTTATTTTTTGTGATTGAATTTATTTTATGTTTGAGAAAACTGGCAATAGGTTTTAAAAACCGCCTAAGTGATTTTCGGACATCGCACGGTATAGGTAGGGTTGCCACCCGTTCTCTATTATAGAGTATTGCACTCTATTTCAGTTAAGTGTACTTTATAATCTAAGACAGTTATGAAGTACGCTATAATACTCTTTCCCTGACACCATTCTCATTTTATTCTCATTCTACTAGTTAGACTTTTTTTCGCATAGTTTACTTACTCTACGGTCCATGGCTGTTATTGAAACATTCGCACACTTTTTAAAGAATCGCTACATGTTTTCAAGAATCTACAAGCGATGAAAAATAGGTGTGTAAACATAAATAATAAAAGTACTTACTTACTCTTTTTATACATCGTACTTTATTTTTGCTATCCCAAAACACAAATGTACTTTTATTGCTCGAAAAAAAGGTGGCAACCCTAGGTATAGGGTTTCGTATTCCATAGTATTACGGCTATAAAATGTTTTAGTTAAGAGTGTGTACAGTAAACAATCCAATTTATTTTTTCAATTTTATTTAAGACATCTTGTTAGTTGGAGTTTCTATGAACTTTTTACAGAGCCAACTGCGCTTAAGGGGGCCTACTCCCTAAGTCCGTTAACGAAGTTAGTCGCCCGTCCGAAAGTAGCCCAAAACGTAGGAGTGAACAAAACAAGTGTCAAGTTGAACTTTTCGGACGGGCATAAACACATCGGTAGTAGGGGGACAACTGTCAAATCGTGTTGTCATTCATTCTTAGTTCGGGCCCCGAAATAATCGTATATCTGTAGGTGATAGGGAGTAGGAAACGCTCGTAACTAACGCCGAAACCACGGACTTCGTGCTTAGGGAGTAGACCCCCAGACTTGTAGTTTTTTTAAATCTTTTTTTTTGTAGTTTTGCTAATTTTATTTTTATTCCACGTTTTTATTTCGCACATTTTCAGGTGGCCAGAGTAGAAAGTTGTTTACAGTTGATGCTATCGAAGTACCTGATATGCAGGAGTGTTAGTAATTTTTGTTTTTATTTTATTATTTTTTGGTTGAAATAAAACTGGTTTTACTGTGGCTTAAATCGCATTACGTTTTGTTTCGCGAATATGTGGCGTAACAAATAAAGAATATGTGGTACGTTTTTTGGCGTAAAATTAAAAGATAAAAATGCTAAAATAGTCCGTGCGGTTTAAACTTATTTTGAATTTGTTTTTATCCTTTAAGCATAGTTCAGCAGTTGCGGTCGCGTATACAAATGTAAAACTAGTTTAATTTCAACTTTTATCATTTATTTTTATGTTTTTATATCAGTTTTTTTTTATTTGGTCGTTTTTGACCCTCGCCTCGTTGCATCTGATGGTAAGGGCAGACAAGGTCTAAGATGGTGCACACGAATCCAAGTAACAGATATACACCGTGTCCCAGAAAGTAGTGTCAAGCGAAAGCCCAGAGGTAGAGCATCCTTAGAGGTACCCGAATCACCCCATGTATGTTCCGCGATTTTTGTAGTTTTCGAGTTATGATTTATTTTCATGTCTTAACCAAACTCTGACTTTAATAACATTTTTGATCATAGCGACGTGAATAGTTATTTTTTCCAAACCAGATGAATAGAACACACATTTTTATCACGTATTCATGACACTATGATCAAAAATGTCAATAAAGTCAGACTTTTGTTTTTTGTCACTAAAGACATGAAAAGAAATCATAACTCGAAAACTACAAAAAATCGCGGAACATATATGGGGGTATTTCGGGTACCTCTAAGGGTGCTCTTCCTCTGGACTTCCGCTTGATACTACTTTCTGGGACACGGTGTATAGAGGAATTCCACTATACTCCTCTGGCTCTCACAATACTCACATACACACAACACTTTTTATTCAAACTGGGGATGACGATACAACAATAAATGATATATGTTCTATGATGTGTTCTAGTACAGTACACAAAAAATCAGTTACTACAAAGCACATTTTTTGTCGCATGATTTTTCAATTTCACTCATTTATTTAGACGAAGAAACGTTGAAGTGGAAACTTATGTTACCTATATCTGTTCTACACGTGTAAATAAAGATAATTTTGGTAAAAACGGACTCGTAAAATTATTAAATCGTACGAAAATTCCTTTGACTAAACTATTGAATGTACATGATTGATTTATTTGTGTTCTGTCGTAAAACTCATCATAGAATACGTGGTATTATTTAATGTTGTATCGTCATCCCCATTTTGTATAAATAAGATGGATATCAAACGTTATATTCCTAGATCTTCAGAACTTGGCCCTAACAGCATTAATTCGAAACCTTTCTAAGACGAATACTAAACTAAATTCAGCGTCACTCAAGAGCTTTGAAATTGCCTCTGGTCCTTCAGTACAAAGAGTTGTTTGCAAAGCCATTACAGTTCAATACTATGTTGAATCCCTTTTTTGTACTTCTAAAACATTTAGGTCTATTTTAAGTTGCTCTAAACGTACTTGTTCTAATTTCTTTTATACTATTTTTAGCTTCAAAAGTATTCGTAACCTTGGCAGGGTTTTTTGCTAGACCTTTTCGGTCTTACGAACTAATTCTGTAGGGGTGATATGGTTTACGCTGGAATCTTTCTCTAATTCCTGATTTAATTAACTGCCTTGTTAGTCTAGTGTTTGCGTGAGGTCCTGGGTTCGATCCCCAGGTCGGGCAAAGTGTTATTGGGTTTTTCCGTGTAGAATTTTTCAGTAGCAGTCCGGTGTCTGGATTTGTGTCAATAGACTCGCCCCCTATTACATGTCACTTTAACAGAACGGCGAAATGAGGGGAATACACCGCTGTCCAACCCTTTGGGGAATGCAAGCGTGATGTCATTTTAATTGTTCAGTCATCTTGAGCACCACACCAACATAAGGCAAAGCTTAGTGCAAAAGAAGAGCTTGTCCTCGCTTTTCCAACGCAATTTAAATAATATTTGACCACCAGACTATGAAAATCATGCTTTTAATCTTCTTTTAGAACCTTTTCCAAAAATATCTTCAACGTAAATTAATAAATACCACAGTGACGACCAAGGCGGTGGCCGGAGCCAAGTCCCTGGGCAACTTCCTGTACTCTGCCGTGAACAAGGCCGGCGCTAAAGTCAGCGAGGCCAGCGCCAAGATCAAGAAGACCGTCGAGGAAAACGTAAGTACTTAGTACCTAAGGACCAGTAGGACCAATATCTAATGTAAAGATGTAAACAGTGTGGACTTATGGTATACAGCTGTGGGGCTGCACCAATCAGATTAATATATGAGGTATACAAAGATTTCAGAACAAGGTATTGAGGGAAATGGTAAATGCACCTTCGGGACCTTAGAGTTCGTCGATAAAGTAATTAGAAAGTATGCAGAAGCTAACGAACGTAAGCTTCATCGTCATGTGAACGTCGAGGCAATTTAGCTTCTCGACCACACGAACATAGTGAGAAGATTCAAAAGAACAAAACCGTTCGAACTAGTGTTTTTTGATAATGAATAAGTGTAATGTAGTACAAGTGCTACCTATAAAGAACAAATGAACAAAGTGCCTTAATAGAAACAATAAGAAAATTGCTATTGGACACATTCTTAGTAAAATACAATTTAACAGTTTAAATTATAATGAAATTACTCATTAGCCTAATTATAAGGCTAGATTGTAATAAGATTAGGGCGCATCGTCATGAAGCGCACTAAGAAAGAGTGAAAAAAAAAAACATATAATGGGAGGGTGGTGCTGCAGCACTGCATCCAAGCTAGCGATCTGAATTGGCGAAAATAAAACTAGATATTGTATTTCCATATTTGTATGTCATGGATTTCTGCAAAGTAACGCCTGATTCCATCATTTAACCAATATCTGGTTGAAAACCATTAGGACCAAAAAAACATCATTGGCATTCTCAAAGGCCGTGGTGCATTCAAAGGTGTTTAAGCTCTAATCTTGTTCTATTAATGTTATATCTTAAATTGCATTCAATGTTGCGCACACAATCCTTTCAAATACACTGCCGTTAGCTCGTTAATTGTTATAAAGAACTGCAAATTGTGTCGAGCAGTCGAGAATGCAATCAACATCGTAAATGCAGCAGAGATCGTCTGCACTGAGAGTTTAATTAATCGGTTTAATATCCATTATCTGCAGTTCTGCACGAGTTTGCTACCACAGGAGATTTCTTACGTAATACATTTATTACGTATTGGTTTTTATTCCTTCTTAGTACCCAGGAGCTTCGAATTACTCTTTAACAATAATATGTATACAATTTAGGACCTTACGATGATGACCTAACGATCTTTTCTCTAAGGCTGGTTTCCACTGCTCACGATACGACAAATTCTGGTGACGACTTCGATCGCCATATATTTTTGTGAACCGTTTACTTACGAAACGACACGGCACTGTCATCCATGCATCCATAATTTAAGTGCTGGGCAGTTGTCGGTGTATCAATCTCCATCTTTCTCTATCCAGACCCAATTCCTTCACTTCTCTGTAAGTTATCACTTATGTCTTTTCCTTCAATTACTCTGTGTACTTTCTTCTTGATCTACCTTGTTTTCTCTTCGCCTCGAATTTACCTTCTATGATGTTAGTTATAAAGCTATCGTGTCGCAGTTATTGACCAATAATTTTGCCCCTTCTTCATTCTTTATGATCTAAAATTTGCTTTTTCTCTTTGACTCTACTTAGAATGTCTTCATTGGTTACTTTTTCTGTCCATGATACTCTTTCCGACAGTGTCGTAGTCAACGGAAATATTGGCGCTTGGAATCGCCACTACATTTTGTCGTGTTGTATCGATAGCCGTGGAAAACGGCTTAGCAGCAACGGTTATTTGCTAAACATAGGAATGGAATTGTATGGAAATCCGTGATTGCGTCCCCAAGGGTGCGATTATGGGCACCATGGGTTGTTTGGCTAAGTAAAGCGGGTTGATTGCTGTGATCTCAATAGATTACAGGATCGTGCGCGTTACTATGCGTTCATTAATGGTGCCATTGAGGCCGGGTCAGATCGTTACATTTTATTTGAGACTGGCCAAAGTTGTCGCTTGGGTAAGTGGTGGTTATATTTTATTAGCCTAGCCTTGGTAGACTGAATTTGCCAAGGTTTTATAGAAGAATTTAAGCAGTAGGTGTGGCCTTATACTTTGTTTTATTCGTGACCTTATTCGAGCCTGTCCCCTGATACAAAACAATTCGGTTTGTTATCTCTTCGTAAATGATAAATGATATTTATTTCTGTAAATAAATCTGTTACAGACACTTTTACAAGTCAATTTTATATGTTTTTTTAAGACTAGATGGAGCCGGCATTTCCTATCTGACTCGCTCTGAGAAGAAAAACCGAAACAAACTCAGAGGTCAACGTCTCTTTTAAAGTCCAGACATTGTAGTATCAAAAACTATGCGAGTGTAACAATGTAGGGCAACGTCTGGAATGGCCTTTTGAGGAAAGAGCCATAACAGCTTTGAGTCGACCTGTCTAAACTGACGGTACGCATGCATCAGCCATCGTGTAGCTCAACCTTATTTTAGGGAGCTCAACGACCCGACGCACGACGCCACCAATCAGCAAGACATTTGCGTAGGTCACAAAAAACACTCAAAACCGCCAAACACTTATGAAATTCGAGTAGGATACTAGCCTACACGGTACTCACATTCACAATAAAAAATAAAATAAAATAAAAATAATATCAACATATTAATAATTGAATAATTATTCATCAAAATGTCAAAGTAAAAAAAAAAAAAATATTCAACAATAATAATAATCAATCATGCAAAATGTCAAAATAAGAGTTACAAAAGAATTACAATGATTTTTCTGTGATGAGAGCGAGCAGCTCAATTCCAAGCATCTTTATCGTCCATATAATCTTTAACTTTATAGAAAGCTTTATTGCAAAGTTTCTGCTTTACATAGGACTTAAATTTATTAAGACTTAGTTCTTGAATATTGCTTGGAATTTTGTTGTAGAAACGTATACTTTGGCACCTAAATGAATTACTAATTTTTTGGAGCCTAGTCATTGGCAGTATAAGTTTATTTTTATTTCTAGTATTGAGGCTATGAATGTCGCTGTTCTTAGAGAACAAACTAATATTTTTCTTAACATACATCAAATTTTCATAAATGTATTGAGATGCGACCGTCATTATATTAATTTCTTTAAATTTATCCCTCAGTGAATGCCTAAAGCTAAGGTTATAAATTGCTCGAATAGCTCTCTTCTGCAAGACAAAGATAGTTTGAATGTCGGCGGCATTTCCCCATAACAAAATGCCGTACGACATAACACTATGGAAGTAACTAAAATATACCAATCTGGCTGTCTCTACATCAGTTAGCTGGCGTATCTTATAGACCGCGTAAGCTGCAGAACTGAGTCTTTTCGACAATTTATTTATATGTGGGCCCCACTGCAGTTTCGAATCTAAAGTTATACCCAAGAACGTAGTGGTGTCCACAAGATCCAATTCGGCTCCATTTATTACTACACTGGTTTTCACCTGCTTGACATTAGGTGTCAAAAATCTAATACATTTAGTTTTCTTCTCGTTCAAAAGTAAGTTATTAACATTAAACCAGTGCACTACTTCAGAGAGAGCGTTATTTACATCGTTGGTAACCGGCTGTTGCCGTTTGAGTTTGAATAATAGTGATGTATCATCTGCAAATAACACAATCTCCTGATTATCTTGTATGAGATAAGGTAAGTCATTAATATAAACGAGAAACAGGAACGGGCCAAGAATTGAGCCCTGCGGAACACCCATTGTCACCACAGACCCCGGAGATCTCTTCCCATTAACGTCCACTCTCTGGATCCTATTACCCAAATACGAAATAAGAAGATCCAGTGCGGTATTCCTAACTCCATAGTGATGTAGTTTCCTGACCAATGTCTCGTGAAAAACGCAATCATTCTTCTTAATTCAATCTTCTTCTCTCATTACGAGAATCGTATGTGAAACGAGATGGCAAATCTAATCAGTCAACAACTGCTTATCGAAAAGGTTCTGAGTCTAAGATGGAGCATATGAATACAAGTAAAAAACTCATATACACACGACGGAACACAGTAAACTGCTTAGCGTAAGACTTTAATGTGAGTGTGGTAGCTAGCCAGGCGGACCGTATAGATCCTACCACGTCGCGTACTGGGTTTTGTTGAATCCTTTAACGCGGGTCTACTATTGCCAGTGTGCGGTGAGGAAGTTTTATATTCCAGCCCATTCCCACACGGGAAAAATATTATGAAACTAGCTTTTGCCCGCAGCTTCGCTTGCGTGAAATTTTGAACCCGTTAAGTGACGACTTTCCATACAAACTTTCATCCCCTATTTAACTCCCTTAGGGATTGAATTTCGAAAAATCCTTCCTTATTCTTTGTCTGCATTATAAAGGGAACCTCTGTGCAAAATTTCAGATTTCTAGGTCCAAGGGTTTGGGCTGGGCGTTGATGAGTCAGTCAGTCAGTCAGGACCTTTATTTTTATTTATATAGATAGATTCCGTTTTGGCATATTAAATAACTTGTCAGTGCCGGCGTAAGGGCCACTGACACCCCGGGCGAAAATATTGTGGCGCCCACTTGAGGGAAGCAATATCAAGTGTTAGTACTCCAACTTCAGACCTTGGCGCCCCCCAGAATTTGTCGCCCTGGGCCATCGCCCCATCACGCCCCCCCCCCCTAACGCCGGCACTGTAACTTGTCAGTCTTTTGTCAAGATACTTAACTTACTTTATTACATATTTAAGCAAAACAGATGTTGTTTTATAACCAGCATGAAAATTACAAATGTCAATTACCCGGTCGTTTATATGACAAAGCAACCAGTGTAGAATAATAATTCAGTTAGTCTTGGCATACTTTATTAAACCATTTGCGTTTGTTCAGCCGTTTTTTAGGCTAGACACAGTCTGACAAGATTAATAGATATTCTAGACATAGCTATTCATGCTTTTGTCTTGTAAATAAATAATAATAGTCTTGTCGAAACGCAGACACATTATTTATGTGCGTAACTATAAGTAGCCCAGTTATTGAGTCATTTGGCAACTTGTACCAATAAAGTTTTGGCAGACTCAAGTTATGCCAATGACTGTCGGCTGGCAACTGGTACTTATGTATGAAATTGTCTGAAATTACACGTCATGTTGTGTAGTAATCCTTTGGGCATTGATCGTTAGCCTTCATTACGTCATTAACATGTTAGGTAAGTAATTAATTGATTGCTCAGAGTTTGGCAGAGTCAGGATTCATGCCAAGAGTTAGTAGTTACGTAGTTGTTACAAATCGATATAGTTCTAACACTATAAACGGATACAAGTTATGTTTCTAAACTGTATTAGTTGCAGTAGTAGTTTCAATGAGCTGAAATTTCACTTGACTGGCTTCGCTATAAAATGGCTTGCCTAGTCGAAGCTGTGAGTTGAAAAGTTAATTAATATAACTTTAGTTATAGCATTTTGTATTGGCTATAAACGGCAGGTAACGCAACGATCAACGCTCATTCCTTCTCTGTATGAGAAGAGGTTTTTGCCCTACAGTGGGATAATTATAGGTTTCTCGTTAGGTTAAGTTAGGGCTTGATACAGAAAGCAGTACTCCTGGACACGGCGCGTATTGTTAGGAAGTTCCTCTCTCTGAGGCCCTGACCGCCGGCACCTTGGATCCTGTTCCCTACACCGGTGGGCTACTTATTTTTTATATTTATAAAAGTATATTGTTTTTTTATGATATAAACGAACACAAATTAAATCTTACATGGGTTGCCAGAATTCAAAATAATTATAATCTTTAATCCTTTTTAGCTGTTGTAAAAACAATATCTTAAAATAATATTACTTCCAAGCTATTTATGATGTTGAATCTACCAAGACAAACTAAAAGTGTTAATGAAACTTGCCGAAAGAGCCGTCCATTAATTAAGTTAGATAAAGTCATTACCGTGAACAAAACTGAGGCTGAGGGGAACGGATGAGTGCGTCGCGAGATAAAAACTTTTGAATTAGTTCAGGCGGGCAGAGATGAGTTATCGGAGATCAAGTTTGCGTGGGTTTTTTTGATGGCTTATTTAAAGGGTGGAAGATTGTTTTGGTACTTATAGATTTTTACGTACTTACTGCTGCAAAACTACCTAAAATGTATGAAGGTTTTAAGGTTATTTTGGGTTTTCCAAAAGTTTTTTACGATCAATATTTAATCTGTATGTTTCTAAACTTAACGCTCAGCCTGTTTTATCCAAAGCTAAGCAATGGCAAAAACTAAAAATTATTATTCTTCTTCATTTACCTCTTCTTCTTCATAACGGTGAGGGTTTGAAAGCACCTGTAATCTGGTCAACTTGAAATAAAAAACTTTTACTTTTTGACTTTGAAAAAGGTCCGATTAAAAGGTTGAAAACAATCTGAATAGACAGTTGCTATATACAATGGGTCCGGTCATGGACTAGCGATATTGTAAGAACTTATATAACAACTATTCTAGTACTCAAATACACTATACACTAGGGTCCAATTCACTTCCATTTTTTTGTTTAGAAATTCTGTACGTGTGTACAAAAAAAGTCACATCTCTCAAAGTTTTTGTTCAACTGAGATAAAAGTAGGCTTATTCGGAGGGCAACAATATTGTCTATCGTTTACATTACGATACAATGGGTTCACATAAAGACATACAGTTGTAGACAGTATCTCAACAAAAAGCAAAATGGCTGCCAAATAGCGGGGAAGTGGATTGGACCCTAGTGTGTAGTGTATTTGTGTACTAGAATAGTTGTATAAGTACCTATAATATCGCTAGGACACATTGTATATTTCATATTGCTTGAATAGTTGAAATGAGGTTGCAATTCAGACCAAAATTCTCCAGTTAAACAGTAAATGATGAAACTTCAGTGAAATGCAGACTACGGGCAGCTTAATGCATAATAAAGCTAAGTTAAAGACTCGAACCAGACTCGTATATATTCAAATGAAGTTCAAATAAATAAACTTTAAATTCTAAAATTTCCAAATAATTTCAGGAAAGATGGAGTTCCAAGTCCAACCTTATGGCCGATTTCTATGATTACTGGTTAAAATTAAGACTCTTGGATCTGTATCAACAATAAAGCGTAGCTTTGCAAAGTAGACCCTCGCATACATTAGTATATAGCTTATACAGGGTGTTAACGAAATCGTGTAATTCCTTCAAACCGCGTGTGCTACTGGTGACACAGATTAACCCTAAACGGAAATTTTCGAAAATCAACCAAATTTATTTTTGGTTTTCTATTTCCGAGTCTTTTTAGAGCCTTGAGTTATTTGACTGCAAAGAGCGATATCGCGTTAGTCGTTCCTGCTAGCCGTGTCGCCGTACTGTCATTAATTTATGCGTGGCATCGAAATGTTCACACAAATAAAAAGATTTAATGCAATAAAAAAAAAAAAAATTTTTTTACTGAATCCTTATTAGGTGGTTTAGATACGATCGGTAACAAAGCCGCATGAAAAAAAAAAGAATTTTATTTTTTTATTTTTAATCAAGCTAAATCCCGTGCGGGGCCTATCTACACCAGTAGTATATCATGTGGTTTTAAGGAATTACACGAATTCGTTAACAGCCTGTATAGTAGTATATACGCCAAGTTTGGCAATGGAAAATGCTCTATTGGTAATCAAAATGATTCGTTTTTGGCTATAGGAACCGGGCATTAATTTATTTCTCAAAACAAGTTACACTGTAATTGACTCGAGGACTTTTCTAGGGTTCCGTACCCAAAGGATAAAACGGGACCCTATTACTAAGACTCCGGTGTCCGTTTGTCCGTCTGTCACCAGGCTGTATCTCATGAACCGTGATAGTTAGACAGTTGAAATTTTCACAGATGATGTATTTCTGTTGCCGCTATAACAACAAATACTAAAAAACAGAATAAAATAAATATTTAAGGGGGTTCCCATACAACAAACGTGATTTTTTTGCCGTTTTTATAAATTACCCTTCGTGTGCGCGAGTCCGACTCGCACTTGGCCGTTTTTTTTAAACCTTGTGCCACCCTTAGTTCCCGGCCCGGAAAATCTATCTGTAGACCATAAAAATATTTGTCCGCGCGGAAATCGAACCCGTGTCCGGTAGCACAAAATACCAATCGCTTAGCAACTGCGCTAAGCATGTCGTCGACGTTCCCTTCAGACAAAACGTTTAAATAAATAAACTTTAAATTCTAGAGCTTTTAAACCGCATTAAAAAAGATAATTCCAATTCCTCATCGAACTTACACTGGTTGGTACTACAAAACATACACAAATTGTACCTATTATTATTATTTTGCTTTTTAGTTTTTTATTTCAATGAAACAAGGATCTAGATTAACGGGGAACGCCCTCTGTTATTAAACATACTGAATATCTACACCGAAAAAAAGTAAGGCGCAATATGCCTTACAACTTCTTCTTAACTTGAAATCATTTGATTTATAAAAGGAGATCGGACGGGTGTGGCCCAAGTGGCGTCGGAGCATGGCGCTTATTTTGTTTGAAAGTTCACTAACTAAGCTTACTTTTTTTGTATGGGTACAAAAAAATCTATCCTGGGAGAAAAAAGTTATAGTGTATTTAAAATACTCATATTTCGAGCTATTTTCAACTATTTATTCAATTAAATCTATTTCTTTTAACTTAATATGGTATGTTTGCTGTTGTCTAACATCTATGATGACTCAAACGCGTAGTATCTACTACACCAACGTTAGAAATATACAGGGTGTAAACGAATTCGTGTAATTCCTTCAAATCGCGTGATCTACTCTGGTGAGACAGATTGACACTGGAAGGGTATTTTCGAAAATCAACAAAAAAATAATGAAAAGAAAGCCTGTTATTCTTTTTCCGAGTCATTTTAGTGCCCCGAGTTAACTCACTGCGCAGAGCGATATCGCGCTATTTGTGCTCGCTAGCTGTGTCACCGTGCTTTCATTGAATTATGCGAGACAAAGAAAAGGAGTATCGCAAATAAAAAGGCAATTTTTTTTTACTTCTGTATTTATTAAATCCATATGAGGTGACTTAGGTTCGATCACTAAACCCTACCGCTAGAACAAAAAGGATTTTTTTTTTACTTTTAATCAAGCTAAATCCCGTGCAAGATCAATCTATATCAATAATAGATCATGTGATTTTAAGGAATTACACGAATTCGTTTACACCCTGTATATTTGTAACGTTGGTGTAGTAGATACTACGCTTCTGAGTCATCATAAATGTTAGACAACAGCAAACATACCATATTAAGTTAAAAGAAATAGATTTAATTGAATAAATAGTTGAAAATAGCTCGAAATATGAGTATTTTAATATACACTATAACTTTTTTCTCCCAGGATAGATTTTTTGTACCCATACAAAAAAAGCAAGCTTAGTTAGTGAACTTTCAAACAAAATAAGCGCCATGCTCCGATGCCATTTGGGCCAGAGCCCAAACAAAAATGTCCGATCTCCTTTGTGGCCACACATTGCAGAAAACTGTTCTGTCTTATTAAGCTCGGTACATTAATGGCAAAAAGTCTATCGCTTAGCAACTGCACTAAGCGTGTCGTCGACGTTCCCTGCAGACAAAACGTTTAAATCAATAAACTTTAAATTCAAGAGCTTTTAAACCGCATTAAAAAAGATGGAATTCCAATTCCTTAATGCATTTTTCATCGAACTTACACTAGTTGGTACTACAAAACACAGTGTTCGATCTACTTCAAGTGGTAACCTACACGGTATAAGTTCTTAAACAGTTGGAAAGGCTCATGAGTGTGTTATTTGGCTTAGAGCCAGGTCTGGAGGAATCAGGGCGAGGCATAATGCGGGTATGACGCAAGGGGTCTTTGTACTCCCAGCTTTGTAACAGACGGATAGACAAAGATGGCGGGCGTGACAAAAGGTTACTCTTGTTAAATATTGGAACGATTCTTGACTGTCACCGTTCTTTGTGTTCTATTTGACTAGTTTCTGTTTGATATGGGCGTTGGTGTGTCGTCAAAGATGGCTACGTTTTATCGTTTAGGAAGAGTTAATAAAATATACCTACTTCGAAAGAAAGTAAGGCACAATAGGCCTTACAGTGTTCTTAATTTGAAATCGTTTGATTTATAAAACTAGTGGTCATACATTGCAGAAAACTGTTGTCACATTAAGCTCGATACGTTAATGGAATGGAATGAGCTCATTTTTATTTCTGTTCCTTACTTATGACTAGAGATGAACCTACCCAATGTTGTAAAGTTAGTTACCAAATTGGCACAAACAACGTCATTTTTAAAAAAAATGTATTTTAACATCATAAATAATTCCATAATTTCACAGCCAAAAATTTACTTTGGTAAATTTAATATGCATCCGATTATCCTGTCTCTACTTATGACTTTATGTAATATAAGCTTAATTCATTTTTAATGTAATACAAATCCTTCTTCAAACATCCCCATTTCATTTTCATTCGTTAGCCAAAACGCCAAATGAAATAAGCAATGAATATGAAATTGGGGATGACGTCACCGCAAGCTTAAGCTTTGTCTATTTGAATAGCGGTTTTCATTTACAATGGAATATTGTTACGTTTTGATATTCAAATCCCCACGAAAGGTAAAAGGCATCGTTTTTCGCAAAAAGACTCGCCTGAGGATTACAATTTGATCGGATTATTCTTCAATATCAACGTCTATCGTGTCCCTTTTTCTGCCTAATCCAGAATTCCCTAAATATTAGAAATGAATTTCTGTATTTCTAAGCTTGAAATATTTAATATTTTCTGAGATTTATAAGTAGACAGGAGATCAAGGGGTTTGATCAACGTTTCCCGGCCTTAACCCAACTCATTCTATTTATTTTCGTTTCATTCTTCGATTTCTTAAAAGCTTACGTCAAGGCGATTAGAGCTGCGAAAGTGGCGCCATTTTAGAAAAAAAAAACAATTTCTGTCAACACACAACATTTTCGAAATTTCGTGTGTGTACAACATTTTAGTCTATTGTTGTAGAAATTTAAGAATACAAAACAACACTTGACATCCTAGGTTATAAGTTTTAGTAATTAATCTCAACCGTGCCTCCGATGCCGGCGCCGCCTTTTAGTCGGTTTTAAATAAGCTACACTTAGTTCTAACCAACTGCTACTGGTTGCACCTAGTTGTACCCGGGTAAACCTAGGTGTAACCGCCATTCGGCTTTTAGCCGTAACATATACATAACATATAGTATATATCTATTTTACTTACAAACATTAAGATACTACTTATTTACTGTTAGTTAATATCTTAACGCTTAAATTCTTTAATTTTTTTCACTAAGATCGAACATTTTAACCTTATGTAGTGACTCAGATATCAGACCTAGAGGAATGACGTAGTAACAAAAAATGTTTAGGTAGTCATGTACTATCATAATATGTATATAGTTTTCTTTGGTCGGCTACTTTGGATTTTGGTCCAAAAATGTATGAAGCTTGTCAGGTCTCCTTTCAATATGTTGTGTGTTGACAGAAATTACGTTTTTTTCCTGAAGTGGCGCCACTTTCGCGACTCTAATCGCCTTAAGACAATCTCTTTATTTGTTCCACTCAAGTATCAACATCGTAGGGTCGCAGTATTCCTATATAACTAACAAACCGAGACAAGAAGGCCAAGTTATCGTAGCAAGGACATTTTCAGGACTGTAATTGAGTTTGATCAGGTATCCGAGTGCTTCCGGTGTACTCAGCTCCGGTTTATACCAGATAATGTTGGTATGTACCTGCAATTAATGGTTATGTAGTAAATAATGGCGCAGAAAGCTTTTAGTGGCTTCGTTGCTGATGTTACTTTTTAATTTCATGGTAAGTATGTAAGACATGTTTGTTCGTGTTTTTAAAACCCGACGCAAAAGGAGGGGTTTTATAAGTGTGAACCATTAAGCAGCGTCGGTAGTTTCCAAATCCGTTTACTTGGTAAGACGACACGTTTAGTGCAGTGGCTAAGCGATTGGCTTCTGCGCTACGGGTCGTGGGTTCGATTCCCACACGGAACAAAAATTTGTAAGGCCTACAGATGGTTGTTTCGGGTCTGGGCGTTTGTGTATGTGAGATTCGTGTCTGTAAACGCACCCACGATACAAGAGAAATCTTAGTGTGGGGCAAAGTATTTAAAAAAAAAAATGTCAACCGATTTTAATGCGGTCGTTTTTTTGTATGTTTGATAAGATTGACTTCAGCCATTTCAAAGGCAGGGGTTTTTGAAATTATAATTTCAGTTTATGATAAGTTTGATAAAGCAAACAGAGGTACGGTTTCTGCATTTATTAATTTAATTCTCTCTGTGTGAATGTGATGGAGGCTCAAACATTTTTAGGCTGAGATCTATAGACCCAACTTGGACTTTGCTCAGACTTTACTTTAGACTTTTGACAAAGTCAGTATTTATAGAGCCGTCTTTGAATTCATCTGAGTGCGTGCTTAGCAAATGCTTAGCAAAGTCTAAGTTCACAAAATCGACGACTTAGCAAATACTTAGGTTACGATTATCCTAACAAAAAATAATGGTAATAACTTTACTTTACCATCATTATATTTACACAACTTTTTAATTTTTTAGTATTATCAAGTGACCAGACTCAACTCGGTAATACCAGATTAGAAAAGATTTCCTTGATGTTGATAACTAATTCTGAATTAGTTAAGATAAAAACAATTAGGTATTAAAACATCACATAAAAAAGTTTTTCTAAGTTTAAAATGTATAAAAATTAATTAAAAGTTGCTTTTTTTCGACAAATTGCAGATGTCAAAACGATGCGATCCGTTTCAATGATTATGATATTGTGTTCGTTTATAAAAAAACAAAAAACACTTATAAGCATGCCAATTTCTGCTTATTCTTATAATAATAATACATAGAAGAAATATGAGCATAGTTCTAGATTATTTACATGTTATTATTCTTAAACATTTATAAAGAAAAATCAAGAATTTAATGCTTGAAACGAAACATTAACTTGTATTTTGACATCGGCCGTCTTAGCGAATGCTTAGCTTATGCTCAGCATTGTCTCAACGTGATACGTCTATAAATTCCAAATCTAAGATTATGCTAAGCATACACTTAGCAAAGTATTACGTGAGTAAAGTCTGAGCAAAGTCTAAGCTAAGTCCAAGTTGGATCTATAGATCTCAGCCTTAGACTACACATGATAAATCGCTTTGGGCACAAATAACGCTTTCTCTTCTGTAATACACTGAATAAACAGAAAAGAAATCCAAGCAAAGATACGAAAATACACACATATAGGATTCTAAGAAAATCTTAGGTCTTTATCATAAAATATGGAATATAAAAGTTCCTCAGATACATTTACATCACAAAGAGGTTTGTCTAAAATGTCTTCATGCATGTACATTACAATTCACAATGCCTGAAGCAACGTTATTTCTATACTCCCTAACGTATTCAGCAATATTCCTTCCGATTCCCATGAATATCTGAAAATTTCGTCAAGAGAACATTCTCGAACAATTGTGATTTTTGGACCGTGAAACAATTGACGTAAGATGGCGTCTATGACGTCACACGAAAGTTTTGCGAAGCTTGCACTGTTTGTACAAGGAAACACACGTTGTCTAGGAAATTGAATTGATAGTGATTGTCAGCCTGCTACTATTAACTGTCTTTGTTGTCAGTAAAGAAAAAGGTATTTCATTTCCTGAGGCGGGGAATGTATTGTATATTGTATAAAAGATAAACAATATTATAATCCATTAAACATACTCTTTTTATAACACTTAAACTTAAACTTTTTATAAAACTTTTTAAAAAACAGGGGGCTCCCATACAACAGACATGATTTTTTTGCCGTTTTTATAGATAATTGTACGGAACCCTTCGTGCGGGAGTCCGACTCGCACTTGGCCGGTTTTTTTGAAAACTGTAACACTTATTCTTTGATTACTTATGATTGTGTCTATTTTTCACACGATACTGTATTGAAATTGTCATGATCTATTATTTAAAAAGAGTATCTATGGAGTTTCTTGCCGGTTCTTCTCCATGAGAAGAACCGGCTCCTTTTGGTACCGTGCACCTAGTTTTGACTTTGAACTACTTATTAACAAACTTCGATTAATTTTAAGTATTCTAAAGGAACTTAGGAAATATGGTGTCTTATTATGTTAGTACTTCATTATAGCCTCATTCTTTTGTCGTGTCGGCATGTGCTATACGAGAACAGTCGGCGGAACTGCCCAGGGTGCGCCGGACTTAAGTATCGTTTCTCGTGAAGGTTCTTTTAACGCACTCTCCTTTAATGCCTTGTGGGCAACTCACATTCACAAATCATAATTATATTAAATTAACTATCTACATCTACATACACACACAGCACAATACACTAACTTCATCTGTACTAAAATACAATTAACACAAAAAACTAATTAGGTACTTACCTGTCGGCCGATCGTGTGTACCCGGCCGAACCATTCCGCATGCTTGTACGCGTCCTTATAATTGTTATGATATCTGACACCAGCGGAGCCCGGCGCTCTCTTGGTGGATCGGCGCCTACGACGCCCGCGTCCCGCTAGTCCGCTCGACGATACGACGCGGAGCCCACGCTTGTTTATCTTAATCGCTCCGCGCGCGACTAACTCGCCGCTAAGTTTCAGCAACTTGTAACTGTCTACCGCTAACGATCCATAATGTCCTACTGTTTCTGTGCCTTCCAAACTCTAATATTGTAAATGTGTTGTGTTATTGTGTTGATAATCAGAATGTAATTATAGACTTTATTTAACCAAAGTTCACAGAACTCTTTAGTTATTTACAAAACCTTATTCACTCCACTCATCAACACACCTCATCTCCATACTGGAGACCCCGATCTCCATAGCCTCATTAAATAGTCATAAGGGTACAAGGTATGACGGGCTGCAGGCTCCAACAATCCAACTTACCAAGCGAGGGGTTGATGACGAGCAGAATCCTCTTGACCAGGGAAGTGAATACGGGAAATATCTCCATTTTAGAAATGGCCCATCAGCTTTGGACTGTGGTATCCCAAAATCGATTTCACAAATAAACTGTAAGGGCTCTTAAACACCACGTTTTTTTCAGGCGCTGTCGACGCGCGTCGCACGCGATTATAACGTGCTGCAATCGCGATGTTATCGCAACCAATTTACCTATTCACACGTTCATAAAATTGTAGTATGCAGACAACGACTTTTTCACGAGCTGTCGACGCGTTCGTAGCGCGGAGTTACATCGATACACAGCGCGTCTCTTTAGCTGCAAACACATACGTACAGCGCGTTTTAATCGGTTACTTGCCGACACGCGCGTCTGTAGCGCGATACACGCTCCTTCGCGCGGGAGCTACACGCGTTTTACTTTGCAAGGAGAGTTGCTCACGCGCTTCTGTAGCGCGTTTCTCGTGAGTTTGCAGCGATGCTATCGCAAGTAATCTGCCTATTTCAAGTTTAGCAGCGCCGACAACGCGCGACAGCGAAACGCGCGTCGACGGCGCCTGAAAAAAACGTGGTGTGTAAGAGCTCTAAATCGGTTCTTCAGTGCGACGCAATTTATATTGCCTTTTGGGTTTGATTTTTAGTTTACTTTTATATACTCTTTATATTTGACCAAGCTAACCGGTATCCAATGAATAAAAATTCAATATATTTATCGTACCGCGTTCTGAACTGGTGCCGGTATCAGACGACCCTTTTTTGACCCTCGTCAGGACCTCATATCGGTGTTATATGGGCCTTTTTGGTGTCAGATATTTTACGTCGAGTTTGACTTTTGACTGAAATTGGAAGTTAACTGGTGAAAATGTATGTTGTTGACTTTATTTGGGGATTGGTTACTTCGGTGATTTGATATGTAGTGGTAACATCGACCAGTACAT
This sequence comes from Amphipyra tragopoginis, assembly GCA_905220435.1. NCBI lineage: Eukaryota > Metazoa > Arthropoda > Insecta > Lepidoptera > Noctuidae > Amphipyra > Amphipyra tragopoginis. The sequence goes on from HG992013.1 coordinate 23,280,173, forward strand.
TGGTACAGTCCGCGAGGCCTAAGCTGAGTTTTGCATTTGTGTGAGAACGAATGCAGTCGCGTCCTTTGCTTGGTCTAGACCGGTTTATAAAAGACACAGCAACATAATCGTTCAGGGGTGATTCTATTATTACAGTTATCGCTAATATCGGTATGTCAGGATTGCGAGCAAGGTAAATGTAGTAAATAAAACCAAAATAGACTCTCCACCACTGAGAGTACTCGTATTTGGGTTAGTATTAGTAACATGAACTAGATCACAATATAATACTTTACACAATTATTACAAGACTAGCTTTCGCCCGCAACTTCGCTTGCGTGAGATTTTGAACCCGTTAAGTGACGATTTTCCGTACAATCTTTCTTCCCCTATTTAACTCCCTTAGGGGTTGAATTTCGAAAAATCCCTTCTTAGTGGATGCCTACGTTATAAAAGGAACCTACTGTCAAAATTTCAACTTTCTAACCCCAGCGGTTTAGGCTGTGCGTTGATAGATCAGTCAGTCAGTCAGTCAGCTTCTCCTTTTATATGTATAGATCATAAAATAAGGACAAGCTAGACAGATATAAAAGGTCAGACTACTTCAGCTGATCAACACAGAATGCTCTCGCTTCGTCGAATGACCACCGCCTTTATAACCTCGGGTGCGTTAATCGTGACGACTACCTTCTTTTGTTAACATTGCCCAGTGCCACCCGCTACCGATAACAGGTTTATACTGCTTTTTGGTAATCGATTCTATGTGCACTCACACAAATGCAAAGCTCAGCTTACGCGTCGCCAGTTGAACACCATATTAACGCGAACTACCTCCCAATCATGTCCCTACAAAGGTTGTCTGGCAGAAATCGCCTAGTGCGATAAGACTGCCCATTGTACATCTCTACTTTTATACTGATGTTTTTTGTTTGTTTTGTGTATCATAAAGAATATTGTATTGTATTATGATAATTTGAAACCTGATTTACGTTTTCCCCACCGTCGCCGGGCAAGCGCGTCGTAAAATGCGATGAATCTGGTACTTACTATATTTTTTTTCCGGGAAGTGGCAATAGGTTTGCCACCTATGGGACTTAATACCAGAGGTGAAAAAAAGGTGTACAGATTCTTGTAATAAGAGAACACCTCTGTTTACCTTTTCAGGGATTATAGGCGGGAGTAAATGTACAGTAGGTACTCGTCAATTTTTTTGCCGCTTTGTAGTCGATGGCTGCGCAGTAGCGAACTTACCTATCGTTGCCTTAGAGTGAAAGCCTCGGGAATGCTTATTTTTATTTTATCACAACGTATAGGTACTATACTATAAGAGAGCCGTTCTATTCGAAATTAGTTTGTATGCGCTGAAATTAAGTAATTATTGGGTATATAACATTCGCATCATCATCTTCCTGCCCTTATCCCATGTTACTTGGGGTCGGCGCAACATGTTTTCTTCTTCCATTCCGTCCTGTCAACCGTCATTATATCACTGACTCCCGTCTCTTTCATATCATCCTTCACACAATCCATCCATCTTTTTTTTGACCTCCCTTTTCCTCTCCATCCATCCACATTTATATTCATAACTCTTTTCGTCACATGCGTTTCATCCCTCCTCTTCACATGCTCATACCAAGACAAACGGTTCCCTTTCAACTTTTCTGTCACTGGCGCTACTTTCAAACTTCCTCTAATATACTCATTCCTGGCATTAATCTATTCTGGTCACTCCACACATCCATCTCAACATTCTCATCTCCGGGTATATAATATTCGGAATAAATATAATTGACTAGCTTTTGCCCGTGACTTCGTCCGCGTGAAAGCTAACAGGAACCGTTGCAATGACCAAATGCATTCCCGAGGTTTTCACTCTAGGGCGACGATATATATTTTGCTACTGCTCATCGAACGTCAGAGTCGTAAAGTACGACAAGCAACCAGGTACTCGACGTATCATAGAGAAATGATTTCTTTCTTTAAGCGAAGAGAATAAGGTAGAGTTCAATCCGGTCACGATCCACCGAGCTCTCCCGTCGTAGAGCCGGTCTTCTCTTCAGACTCCGAAGTCACACCGATAATTCAGCCCTCATCAAGCTGTCTCCCCCCCCTAATCCCCCGCCAGCAACGCCCTAAGCCTCGTGCTCGTCCCACTAGGGGTCACCCTTAGTGCTGTTGTTGCAGGTAGTCATGATATTAGTGTAGTACAAGTAGTTCAGGTCTCGCCAATAACTGCCCGGTTACGTAGAAGGGGTCCCCAAGGACCATCTACAGCGGTCCAATAGAAAAAGAAAGTAGAGATTTCCATAAAACGTTAAGATAATTAGTATTTTTTGCAATGTTTTCCTGGTTTCCTTTAGTCGTGGAGTAACATAGAATATTAGAAAATTCCCACAGCGCACTACTCTTTGCAGAAACTCCCTTTGAAGTGCACATGTTATTTCCAAGATTAGAAACGATCAACCTTTGATCTTAACCGAGAAATCTAAGAGTACTCTTACAGAATAAAAACGCAAAGGAAATGGAAGGTTGAAGTAAAATCTTTTAGTGGGTTTAATATGTATTACAAATCCTTACTTGTTTACTAATACTGGGTGTAAGGGACGGTGTACCGAAAACTGAAACAATGAATTCAGCCTATTATTCTGAATCGAAAATAACTGTTTTTTTTTTCTCGGAATTTTCCGAATTTACTGGAAATTGCTAATTTGTCTATGTTTTATTGTATTTCAATAAGTGTTTTGACAGGTAAATAAACTGGGTGTAAAGGACAGGTTACCAAAAATGGACACAGTGAATTTAGTTCATTATTTCGAATTCAAAATTCTTGGAAAATATCAATGAAATCTTTCGAATTTTCCGATTTATAAAAAAACACATTTTATTTTTGCAATGTGCTGTGTCCTAATAGGATTGCTTATTTTACAGCAGAGAAATGTAAAATTTGTGAAAAGAAAAATCGGAAAATTCTGAGCAAAATTTCCACTTATTTTCAATTCAAAATAATATATGACAATAGGCTGAATTCACTGTTTCAGTTTTCGGTACATCGTCCCTTACACCTGGTATTATAAATGAGAAAGTAACTCTGTCTGTCTGTTCACAACTAAACTACTGTACCGATTTTGATGAAACTTGATACAGAGATAGTCTGGATCCGAAGAAGCATATAGGCTACTTTAACACCGAAAAGCGAAGCCGCGAGCGACCTTTAGTCTGCTATAAAGAAGCTGTTCTTTCTTCGCTAAATTCTTAATCCGTCAAAATTAGGCAACTGTTATGGTCAGCTACGGATCGACTGCTTCTTTGTCTGTAATAGGTAGAGAAAATAATAATTTTCCGTAGTTTCCTGCTACGAATATGGGGTAAAATAACGAAAACTGATTGAGTTTCGAGGAAATGAACTTTAACCGGGCGGAAATAAAGTTGGTTTTCTTCGGTCATTTTGCTATTGGCCACCATCGTGAGTGGATTCGAGTCGGTTGACTGCAGCAATACGGGTCAAATAGATTCGCGGTTACAAAGATATGAATTGTTCTAACAGAAGAATGGTACAGATAGTGCAATCCTCGAGGACGCTCCCCACTCTTTTGTTTAAATCGCTACAATGCAAAAGTGTACATTATAACTTGCTATTGTGTTAGTTGTGTCGTCACACTATAATTAGATGTGTGCATACGCACACTAATCATCTGCCTAGCCTTTTCCCAACTATATTGGGGTCGGCTTCCAGTCGAACCGGATGCAGCTGAATATCAGTATTTTACATGGAGCGACCGCCTATCAGACCTCCACAACCCAGTAACTGGGTAATACGATACTCTTGGTAAGACTGGTTGTCAGATTTTCTGGCTTCTGACCAACAGCAACGACTGTCAAAGATCTACAAATGACAGCCGGGACCAACGGCTTTACGTGCTTTCCGAGGCACGGAGGAAACTCGCTATGGTAAATGGTCACACATCCACAAACCAACCTCGGCAAGCATGGCTTAACCCGGAAGATCGGTCTATGCGGCTGTAATTATTTAGCATACGCACACTAATATGAGATAATAATAAGAGATGTGTACATACGCACCATGTGGCTACCTAACACAAAAAGGAGTGGGGCGTGTCTTCATGGGTTAAACGTACAGTACGCTATGTATGGTCGCGGACTCGAAATGTTTATCAGATTTAAAAGTCGATTCCTTCTCACACTGTGCGCAATAAGGTTTAAGATGTTATATCGACCTTATGAAAGAGTAATGTGCAAGCAATTATAGACTTTAGGGTAAATATTTCAAGTCCGCGACTGCATGTGGGCCGTCCACATGTAGATATAATTATGACTTACCTACGCATTTTGTAAATGCGTCCTTTAGGATTCTTTTTCATAATTATTTTACTATTGTTTCTTATCCTCTTTGCCTAAAACAAATGTAGGAACGCTCACTAACATTAATTGTACGTTGCTCATGGTTTAGGTTTGTTTTTGCGAAGCTATCGTTGACCTCTGCTGACCTTTGGGATACCAGGGCTTGGGGTATATCGTGTGACATAATCTCTTAATTACCCTTTATGATGCCTACGTCCAAAAAGCAGAGATATGGTATCTTGCGCTTTCAACTTTAAATTCCTCCTGCGTCAAGCGCATGCAATATTGATTGCCATAAGACGCATGTAGCTTATCGTGTACACCGGTGCGCCTCGGTCAGTCGTCAGTCGACATGCAATAGACGGATTCGCGTGCGTTAGGGGCATGCGCTTTTGTCGAACTAATATTAAGGCATGCACTATGGCGCTTCACGCAAGCTTCAGACGAAGACGCAAGATGAACATGGTAACAAGTATGGTGTAGACATAGCTATGGTCCAGCGCTCGACCTTTGACTTTTGGACTTCATGTGCGGATTACAATTTGCTTTTCACTTGTTTTAACGGTGAAGGAAAACATCACGAGGAAACCTGGACACCCCAGAGGGCTCCAAAAAGTTACTTTGTCCACCAACCTGCACTAGGCCAGCCCCTAAACCGTTCTCATTCTGTGAAGAACCCCGTGTCCAGTAGTGACAGTAATGAGCTGATTATGTATGCCTATGTGAGAGATAAGTACCCAGGAGGTACACGGCAGGTCGTAAAACCGTAGCCACAGTTATGGGAGTTCGAAATTTCGGAAGTTCGGTTTAGCGTCGTGCTTTAACAACTTCTATTTTACGCATTGCGGCACCTATAAACTGTTTAAATCCTTTTTTGCAGACAGATGTACTGGATCGTAACGACCAGATAACTGATTTATCTCGTACTTATAAATCTTTAGTTAGAGAGCGTTTGGGTTCAATATTTGTGGGGTCTACCTTTCATGTTATTTTAGAAAACATACTGAATCCAATTGAGACGTTGCCAGCGGATTTACTAAAACCGTTTTTTTGTTTTTATTGAAACGTTGCCCCACAATAGGATTTCTTCTGTATCGTGGGTGCGTTTATAGACACAAATCTCACATACACAAACGCGAAACCCGAAGTAACTATCTGTAGGCCATACAAGTTTTTGTTCCGTGTGGGTATTGAACCCACGACCCGTAGCGCAGAAGCCGATCGTTCAGCCACTGCACCAAACGTGTCGTCTTTTGAGGTGTTGTTCAAAATCTATTGATCTTTTTCAACAGTTCTGTCAATGCTGGAAAAATAATAATAGTAGTGCCTATTGAACACCAAGCGACTTAAAAACTTGACAAAAACGACTTTAACTAAAGCCGGGTCCGCAGCGCTAATTTTCTAACATGTTATTGTGTTTTTGCGAACAAAACTGTTAGGCCACACCCGTATTCGGTTAGCAAACAATGTTAAGCCGGGTCCCGCCAATTGTACATCTCTATTTTTATAGTAATGTTTCTTGTTTGTTTTGTGTACAATAAAGAGTATTGTATTGTATTAAGCCAGGTCCGCAGCGCCAATTTTGTTAACAAAACTGTTAGGCCACGCCCCTATTCGGTTAGCAAACAATGTTATCCTGTTTGCAAACACGAAAACACGTCGCTTCGAACCCGGCTTAACACTTGACCATGCAATTTTCAGAAAGGTAGATCCACAATTAAGACAAGGCTTCGATTAATTATTTGCAAGCTCTTACTGGCGCGATATTGATTACCTACGCAAACCCTCAGCTTATTCAGACTGGAGATAACATACACAAGATCTCAGGCGACAGAATAGATTATGAGTCACGTTATCGATTTTGCGGATTAGAGGCCTGGCGAGTGATGATCGATCAGGTGTGGCGCATTGCGGGGATCTGGCAGGGAGACGTACTTGTATGTCCCTTGTGACTATTGTCCTATTAAGGGCTTATATTCCTTATCCTTATGGTTTTATTTATTGCTAAGAATTAAAGATATTAGATGTGAATCTTAAGGGATGGAAGTACATATCACAGATTGAAAACAGGTGAGAAAAATTGAAATATTTTTCTATCGGACGGCCAGAAGCACGAAAAACCGCCATCGGTTCTTGGTTAATATACCAAAAACTCGAACGAAGCGCTTTGATTTCACTTTCATTGTTAAAACCGCCAAACAGTGGAATGCGCTGCCTGAGTGGGTGTTCCCGACAGCTACAATCTGAGTGTCTTCAAGTCACGAGTGAATTGGTTTCTTCTGGGCAAGCGTGCTCTATCGTAGACCGCATCATCGCTTAAAATCAGGCGAGATAGCGGCCAAAAAATGCAAAAAAAAAATTGACGTTCAAATCCGCTACCAAAATGAAAGTTCAATTTATGGATTTCTGTCTTAATCTTCTGTGATAGCATAGTGATTGACCGCTTGCCTTACATGCAGAAGAGCAAGAGTACGATCCTGGCCCGCAACTCTTTCCGAATTCATGTGCGAATCATAATTTGATTTTCACTTGGGGTGCAAGCAAAGTATCTTGAGCAAACATGCATCAAGCCAAGCGTGTTTTACTAAAGCCAAATAAACCCTTCTCAATCTGAGCAGACACGTACCCAGCAGTGGGACATTACTGGGCTAATTTTGCTATCATAATCCAATCTTCTGAAACAATAAAGAATGATCCACAGACATTTTGACACTATAGCGGTTTTGCCTCTGCCATTCAATCTTCCAAATTCACAAATTGAATCATTCTTCCAATGAATATTTATTTAATTTTTGGGTTCATCTCGCGCCATTGCACTGCCTTTGTAGCAGGCTATCGGCACGGGACAAATCGAATAGCTTTTAGCTCCGGATGAGGTCCCCGATTTAGCTACTGACCTTATTTTTAAATGGACCTCCGTGTGGTATTAAAGTTGGGTAGAGAGTACTTGGAGATTTAGAGAATAAACGACCCAGATACATAATGGATGAAATGGAGAAGGAATCGATTTTGCTGGAGCATCTAAAAGGCGTCTAGTTTTTGTTTTGGGACGGATAAATGGAATAGTGCATGTTTTTTGTATTTGCGACGTTGTTTGATTTTCGGGTGTGTTTATTTTTGCTGTCAGAATGAATTCGTTGGAGTAGCTCTAGTCTTTGTAGAAAGTAAACGGTTTTTAGATATCGGACACGTTTTGATTGATGTAGGCTTTTTTTGCAGATAGCTAGTTTTTCGATTTGGGTCAATATTTACAAAAGTTAGATTACGTTTCGGGTTACATGAAACGACTGTTGTCTAAGTTTTGAAATCCTCTTACAAACTAGTATTCGTTATTTTCCAAATCCTGCTACTTGTGTTATATCTGTTTCTCCCAAAGGGGTAGAAACAGGACTTTCTTTCGACTGTGACGGATCTCTTCTCGCGTCGTGTTCCTCATTGCTGAGGGTCCTGACTCCCCTTCGAATACCTTCTCTCTGACTGTGGTTCGCCATTTGTCTTTTACGTCGTGAAGCGCATCATGAAGGTTGGAGTTCAGACATAATTGGATTTGATCGTACCATCTTCCAGGAATACGACCTCTTGGACGTTTGCCTTTAATCTTGCCAGTAATCGTTAGACGCTCTAAGTTACAGACAGATATCGCCATTTTATGTCATTTTGGTTTATATCATTTTATGACTGCCTCGTTGATTTAGTGTTCGCAAGCGGAACTGCTGAGCGTGAGGTCTTGGGTTCGATCTCCAGATCGGACAAAGTGTTATTGGGTTATTCCGTGTGGAATTTCTCAGTAGCAGCCCGGAGTCTGGATTTGTGCCTGGTTGATGGCAATAGGCTTGCCCCCTATTACATGGGACTTAAATATAACGGCGAAATGGGGGTGTACTATATACGCGTTGCTTGCGTTATAACAGTCATCAGTGGTACGTAAAGTGGCCTGTGGATTAGTACCCCCTTTTCGACTAACCTTGTATACTTCTGCCTAACCCTACGGGGAATACAGGCGTGGTGTTATGTCATTTTATGATTTAGTTTGACACACTGACTCATTAGCACATTTTACTAAATTAGTTGATGTTACTGCACTATTCATTAGTTCTCTGCGCCATACAGCCATTGTATTTGTTATAGACACTGACTTTGGAAAGCACTCTGTTAAATTGTTCGGGTCTGCTCCCTCGTTGCAGCTATTATGTAGGTTGTTAATGTGTTGTTACACCGGACTATGTACGTTAGACTAATGGAAGTACACTGTGGATTGAAAGGCGTGAAAGTTGGAGGGATCGGAGTTTCAGGATCGGTAGTACCTTTGTGTTCGTTTAAGGATAAGACGGACGTGAAAACGTTTGAAATATTTTCTCTTCATATACAAGGTTAGTCTGAAAGTGGACCCACTAATCCGCGAGCTACCTACTTAATGTATCATTGATGACTGTTATAAATCAAATGTAAAAACTTCAAAATTCGTTAATTTTAATTTCCAAACAAGTTTTTTCAAAAATTCTTCACACCTGTTACGAATTCAGAAAATGGAGCTCTAATCCGTGTACCCAAATTTGATCTAAACTATAAACACAGCTGATTATAGCTGAGGATGAGGATTGATTTTAGCGTATTTTTCATGAAATCTTTGAACAGTCCTCTTAAACTATTGACTTTTGGTGAAAGTGGTAGAACAAAAGTTATCTATTATTATGAGTTTAACACCTTTTCGGATTAGTAGCCCCTTTCCGACTAACCTTGAATATAAGAAAGAAAAAAAATGTTGTTACTTCATTCTTTGTCTACTGAAAGCGTTGATTCTTTTTATTAAAAATGCTGTAAAAAAATATATTGCAAGCAAGCGGGAAGTGACTTTGTTTTATACTATGTCGTGAAGAAATTTTAGTAGTGTGATAAGAGTTTTTTTTTATTTATAAAATAACGCGAGCGAAGCCGCGGGCAAAAGCTAGTACTTTATATGACTGTCCGCAATATCTGTATTAAACTTGAAACTCGAGAAGCGGTTATTTGATCTTCTCTCATCTTCATTTATTGGCTGTTGTTTTTCAAGGAATTGGTTGTGCAATCAAGCAAATACAGGGTGTTAACGAATTCGTGTAATTCCTTAAAACCACATGATCTACTACTGGTGTAGACAGGCCCCGCACGGGATTTAGCTTGATTAAAAATAAAAAAATAAAATTCTTTTTTTTTTCATGCGGCTTTGTTACCGATCGTATCTAAACAACCTAATAAGGATTCAGTAAAAAAATAAGTTTTTTTTTTTTTGCAAAAAATAATTTTGCTTGTGTGAACATTTTGATACCACGCATAAATTAATGAAAGTACGGCGACACGGCTGGCAGGAACGACTAACGCGATGTCGCTCTTTGCCGTCAGATAACTCACGGCTCTAAAAAGACTCAGAAAATGAAAACCAAAAATTTTTTTTAAATATTTTTTTTTTGTTTTTCGAAAATTCCCATTTAGGGTTATCTGTATCACCAGTAGATCACGTGGTTTGAAGGAATTACACGATTTCGTTAACACCCTGTATACTATCTATTCGTTTGTAGGTTATACAGGGTAGTAATTTGAGACGGGACATGAAGGGAATTGCCCATTATACCCCATCTCAAATCACCACTATTTCTCGCAGACTGTAATTTTTTTTCAAAATCAAGACGCTAATGCTGCTTTTCCACCAGAGATGTGCTAGGTAGCTATGCTGCGAAAATGTAAAAGCTAAGCTACGAAAGTATGTGACCGGTTCCACTGATGCTAAGCTATGTTGCGGAGCGAGTAAGATGTGCTGTGAAACGCGCGCCTACTGTAGGTACACTGCTCTGCACATAGCTACACCACTCGCGACCATCCATAGCATGCATCCTTCCATATAAAAAACATAGCTTAGTTGAATCAGTTTCCACCAGTGCTATGCTATGTCATCATCATCTGCTTAGCCTTTTCCCAACTATGTTGGGGTCGGCTTCCAGTCGAACCGGATGCAGCTGAATATCAGTATTTTACATGGAGCGACTGCCTATCAGACCTCCACAACCCAGTAACTGGGTAATACGATACTCTTGGTAAGACTGGTTGTCAGACTTTCTGGCTTCTGACCAACAGTAACGACTGTCAAAGATCTACAAATGACAGCCGGGACCAACGGCTTTACGTGCTTTCCGAGGCACGGAGGAAACTCGCTATGGTAAATGGTCACCCATCCACAGACCAACCTCGGCAAGCGTGGCTTAACCCGGAAGATCGGTCTATGCGGCTGTAATTATTTAGCCACGAGCTCCTCCTCCAGTGCTATGCTATGTGGACCAATGAATATGATTGGTGGACATCAAACGCATCCATCTCTCGTCTCTGGTGGAAAGGCACCTTAATAAATATATGAACTTTCTTTCTTTTTAAATGAAAAAACAATTCGTATAAGCCCTCAACCGTATCTCACACTTAATGAGACTTTATTCTGGGATACAATAGAGCAATTGACTTTGTATTAGCAATTCTAATTACCATCGGTGGCCAAATTATTAGGGACAGCACTCATAGAAATGTAATTTCTAGTTGAAACATTATTTTTAAACAAAAGAATATATATAAATTAGGTTTTTTTATTTGATATTACTACTGGTAGTATTATAATGTTTTGTAAATGTGAAAACATCGTGAGACAGCGCCATTTAAAAAAAAAAGTGACATTCTTCTTCTTTAATTGATTTTTATTGAAAATATGCTCTTGCTTCGTCAGCGTTAAAAATATTTTCAGTGATATTGCAAGTTTTTTTTAGCTAACTGTACGTCAGAACGTAAGTAATGTTTCGTATTGCGTCACTATTTTTAAATTTTATATGTATTGTGAATTTTAATTTCGTTAAAGGAATAACGTGAAAACCTCAAAATTTCTTTTTTTCTTGTATGGGCAAGGCTTCAGACACGTCTCCCAGAAAATGTAGAGAAATACAAACATTAATACTGCACTCTACACATTCTCAAAGATATATAGCAACAATTGCAGGTATTTCTAAGTAAGTAGTTAACAGAATAAAATAAAAACTGACAACAATAAACCTCTGGAAGCAAACTGTGTAACAAAATGTGGCAGAAAAAGGATCACCACTCTTCGTATTGATCGTAAAATCAGAGATATCTGCCTTGAAAATTGTAAAACGAGTGTTGCCCGTCTGACTACGATGATGAACGACGAAGGAATAGGACTTTCCGAAAGGACAGTACACCGGCGGTTAGCCGAAGAGAACTTAATAGGGCGTTGGCCAACTAAGAAACCACGCCTCACCGAGGCCATGAAGAAGAGACGAATGCAATGGGCTAGACAACACCGAAATATGACTGTTGCAGACTGGAGTCGGATAAGAATATGTCTTTAAATATAACAGTACGTTGTTTTTATCACTATATTGTGATTATGTAATATTTTTCAGGTATGCTTCTCCGATGAATCGATATTTCAGATTTTGGTCGACGTATGTTCCTTTGTGCGGCGATGCCCTAGAGAACAGTTCCATGCAGACTGTCTTGTGGAGAGGGTTAAACACCCAATTAGTTTCATGGTGTGGTCTGTGATCTCATCCAAGGATATGGGGTGCCTACATATCGTGGAAGGGACCATGAGGCATGACCAGTACAAGCGAGTCCTAGAGACTCGTCTACTGCCGCAGCTCGAAGAATGGTTTCCAGGTGACGAAGAGTACATTTTATGCACGATTCTGCACCGTACCATTAAGCAAGGAGTGTTACTGCATTTTTGGCTGAAAAAAATATTAGTGTTTTGCCCTGGCCAGGTAACCCACCAGACATGAACCCTATAGAGAACATGTGGGAACTTACCAAACGGGCGATCGCTAAGGAAGTGATCACCACCAAGCACCAGCTGATTGCAGCTCTCATTAAAGAGTGGCATCATAATCAAAACCTACAGCAGAATAATAAAATATGTATAGAGAGCATGCCACGTCGAATAGAAGCTGTCATTACAGCACAGGGTAGCGTCACAAAATACTGAGAAAAATATGTCAATTACAACCTATTAACGCACTTTTTTTTCCAAACCTAAATATGTATACTTAGTTTCGCCCACAGTTTTGTTGTTTTTATTATCTCAATTAATAAAGTCTTTAAATAAAAAATACCCGTGGGGCCTACAACAACTCATTTGCCTGAAAAAAATGTTTAAACTAGAAAATACAAAAATCTAGGCACTGTCCCTAATAATATGGACACCTACTGTATATTACACTTAATGGCTTCCCTCAATAAGTAAAGCAATAAAATCTCCTCCAATTAGGTTTCACTCTGAAAAAGGAACCGAAACAATACAATATTCAACGCAAATAAGACTTTGTTCTCACACAAAAGAATTGTTTTTTGAACAAGGACACTATACAGGGTGTAAACGAAATCGTGTAATTCCTTCAAACCGCGTGATCTGGTGGCACTGATTGACCCTGCATAGTTTTTTTTCAGAATCAACAGAAAAAAGCTTTCAAAAACGAAACATGGTATTCTGTATCTGAGTAGTTTTAGCGTCCTGAGTTAACTGAGTGCCCGACAGCTGTGTCGCCGTGCTTTCATTCAATTATGCATGGCATCGAAATTTTGTATCACATCTATCTATATAAATAAAAAGAAAAGTCCTGACTGACTGATTGACTGACTCAACAACGCCCAGCCCAAACCCTTGGACCTAGAAAGCTGAAATTTTGCACAGAGGTTCCCTTTATAATGTGTACAAGGAATAAGGAAGGATTTTTCGAAATTCAACCCCTAAGGGAGTTAAATAGGGGATGAAAGTTTGTATGGAAAGTCGCCACTTAACGGGTTCAAAATTTCACGCAAGCGAAGCTGCGGGCAAAAGCTAGTAAAAAAAAATATGCGAAAACATTGTTTATTTTCATTTTTAATCAATTTAAATCCCGCGAGGGGTTAATCTATACCATTAATAAATCACGTAGCTCGAAGGAATTACACCCTGTATTCTTTTATTTTAAATTTTTTCGGGACTTTCCTGTTCAATTCGTTTCATTAAGTTTTTAATGCTTCCAGAAAGTAGGAGGTTTCTTGGGTTTACTTTTTTAATTTATGCTGTTTTGTCGTTGAGTCTCAATTTCCCTAGAGTGTTTGCGTTGGTTCGCACACAGTATAAAATATTCGCTGAGAGATACGGAAGTATTTGCAGTACGATGTATTTAATTGAATGTCTCATTTGGGAATGAGAGATTTTTTTTTTGAATTAATAATTGAAACGTTTAATATTTTTTGTATTATTCCTGCTTACGGAAACACTTTGTTTTGTTTCAAGCGATTGTTGTTGAAAGCTTAAAACTTACGAAAAAAATTAATGAAAACATTCTAGATGTGAAAGATCAAAGTTTTTTTTTTGTTATTTGGTATTGTCGCACTGCTGGGCAAAGTCCTTCCTCATTTTTTATACTACAAAGGTATAAAAAGTCTATGTTCTATGCATAGTACGCTGGGTGGCAGGAGAATAATCCTTAGATTTATTAATTTTCAATAAATTTTTTTTTTTTTTGTAATTTATTAGTTTTATGATAGCTTTTTAGCTATCTGGGGAGTTATTTATTTATAAATAAAAAAGGATAGTACGTATGAACTGAATCCTTTATGACGATCTGTTATCATTCCTGAAAGAATAGCAACTTCAATCATAATTAAAGTCTTTAAACAAAACAACCATTATAACAATTGTGAACGTCGTCCGACCGAAAGATCGCAGCAAAAGTGAGAGGGCTCGAGTAGCGCACCACATGTTTTATAGACAGTTTTGACAGGTCGTTAAGTAAACATGTGTGACTACCGCCTTGACGTCATTAAATCTCTAACATTTACTTATTTTATAAAAAAAAATGGCACCCAACGTGGGACCTGAAAGTACGTATACTTTCAGGTCCCACGTTGGGTGCCAATACCGTAAATTCTAAATCTATCCCAAGCTAAGCCTATTCATTTCAATGCCTCGACTAAACGGCTTAAAGTCTTAGCAGGATCCGAGGCGTTCACGATAATACATTTTATTACAAGACTGGACGGATAAAATGTAGGCGGTAGCCCCAGGTGTGTTCGTACCTAGTTTGGACTGGTTTTCTCAGTGCTCGGTTTCCACGGTTTTCATAGAATATTCAACGCCGACTGAGTTATATAAAACGTAAAACTTGGACTTCTAAAATATTATAACTTGGGTGTTTCTACATGAAATATGAGCGGTGGGTTGGTGTATAACACGGGCTGCTAAATTAGGAAATATATTTTCACTGTATTTGTTTTACCTTCATCCCGGCTATGTAAATTTAAAAAGCAAACGAACCTTTATTCGTGAAACATTTATTTTGCTTTTGGAGTTCATCAAAATACAGTCAACGTATTCGCATTGAAGATACTTTCTCTTCATGGTGTGATACTTCCGCCGGCGTACCACAGGGGGGCGTTCTCGCTCCTCTTCTTTTCGCAATATTTATAAATTCTATTTCCAATGAACTTCTCTCATCCTACCATCTTTATGCTGATGATCTGCAAATTTATTCACAAGCACCCGTAGACGAGTTGGCTGAGGCTGTTAATATGGTGAATAAGGATTTAGCACGTATTTCCGACTGGAGTATGGCTCATGGCTTAAAGGTTAACCCTACGAAGACTCAAGTCATTGTTGTCGGCAGCCCTAGGCTGCGCTCAAAAATTGACTGGTTACAGCTTCCCCAGATTGTTTTTGATGGTTCGACAATTCCTTATAGCGATTCAGTGAAATACCTGGGTATTTATATAGATAAACAGTTTTCTTGGGGTCCTCAGTTGCAAGAAGTAAGCCGCAAATTGTTTGCGTCAGCGGGGTCTTTACGGAGATTGCGCAATTTTCTGCCTACTGCCACTAAAACTGCGCTAGCCCAATCCCTTCTTCTCCCAATCCTTGATTATGCCGATGCCAGCTATCCTAATCTTACTGAAGTGCAGCTAGATAAGCTTGAGCGACTCCAAAATTTTTGCATCAGATTCATATTTGGTTTACGCAAATATGATCATGTTTCAGAATTTCGCATTAAGCTCAAGTGGCTGCCAATCCGCCTTCGCCGGAATGCTCATATCTTATCATTGCTTTATAGTGTTTTGTTCAATCCCGCAACCCCCTCTTATCTCAAAGAACGTTTTAAGTTCCTACATGACACTCATACTAGAGACTTAAGATCATCGGAAAATTTGAGACTTTCGATGCCCTCGCATTCTACCAAATTCTATGACAAATCCTTCACAGTCCAGGCTGTACGTTTGTGGAATGCGTTGCCGATGCTTTTAAAAAATTAGTCAAAGACCATTTCTTCTCTCAACACGTTTCTAATTCCTCATGATACCAGTACCTCATCGTCAATCTACCTTGTTTTTCCCTGTCACATAATATTATAAAACATGTAAACATATATACAATATATATATTCTTGTAAACCTTGAACTACAGGTACTTTTTAAAAACATAGACACTGAATCACAGTCAGTTATTAAGTTAACACAACAAAGTTAATCATAAAAAGGGAAAATAGCAAAAATATCGGACGTTCCTCAATGGCGGTTATTTTACTTACTACCCTAGAGCGCATGCGCGTGCCGCTCTTTTTAACCTGTGGTGCACATTTTTCCCATGTTGCCAACACGGCCTCTCCTGACAGGAGGCCGTCCTCGGACTCCCTCGTTCAGCATCGTTAACTTAGCATCTGCAGCTCGGTCTCCAGCGGCGCCGGCAGCATCGAGCTCAGCGCTTGAGAGCAGCTCCCCTGGTGACACTTCAGCAGTATGAGACTCCTCATTTTAAATGTCTGCACTGCATCTGCACAAAACACTTAAAAGACCGACCATGCGGTTACATAAATGCACGAGCATTTATAGCAAACATACATCGTTATACAAAAAAATACACACAAAATATCTATCGGGAAAGAGGCACTACGTGAAGCGTATCCCGTCACACAACCAAGCTAGAGGCACGACGTGAAGCATAGCTTAGCAAAAGATCAAGACAGAGGCACGACGTGAAGCATGTCTTAATAACCATGAGACAGAGGCACGACGTGAAGCGTATCTCAACACACAACCAAGCTAGAGGCACGACGTGAAGCATAGCTTAGCAAAAGAACAAGACAGAGGCACGACGTGAAGCATGTCTTAATAACAGCGAGACAGAGGCACGACGTGAAGCATGTCCGCACACAAATAAATTATAAAGGGAAAGAGGCACTACGTGAAGCGTATCCCAACTATTATACACACCTGAGAGACAAAGCAAACCTGTCTCTAAGTAGCCAAACAACTCACCATTACAGTAAGCAACACACACTTCAGGAGTCCATTCTCCCCGCCACGGGATCATGTACTCCAACGCTACATGCGTCGACTTCCCGTAGGATCCAGGCTGGAGCTGCAGCTCGTAACATCTTTGAGGTAGTATCTTCACCACAAGGTATGGGCCGCGCTCGAGTTCAGCTTATCAGTTGACTGCTACATCGATTCCCGCCAAAACATTGAGAGCGGAATACTCAGTCGTCCTGTGTTTGGTCATGTTCTGTAACATCAAGTACAAAGTAAAGTTTCCACACAACACAGCACTCGGCCATTCCTATTCCGACCACTAATAATGATTACAGTCGATGCAAATCATATTGAGCACCGTCCGATATTCTTTACATGTTGTGTTACAAACAAATCAGTGGGCACGTGAGATAGAATCACGAAGATCCTATCCCACTTCTGATCTTGTAAACCTTGAACTACAGGTACTTTTTAAAAACATAGACACTGAATCACAGTCAGTTATTAAGTTAACACAACAAAGTTAATCATAAAAAGGGAAAATAGCAAAAATATCGGACGTTCCTCAATGGCGGTTATTTTACTTACTACCCTAGAGCGCATGCGCGTGCCGCTCTTTTTAACCTGTGGTGCACATTTTTCCCATGTTGCCAACAATATATATATATATGTAAGTATTATGTCTATGTATTGTGTGTAGTATATTTTTTGCAGAAGTACACCACGGACACCCCCCCTATCTTATTCATTGTCTTCCTGTTCATCCAAAGGTTGTCTGGTAGATATCGCTTTCAGCGATAAGACCGCCATTGTACCCTTTAATGTATGTTATTGTATAAGAGCTGTATTACAATTTTGGTGTACAATAAAGTATATTCTATTCTATTCTATTCTACAGTTTTTTTGGAAACCTCTACAATTCTTTTTGTTCTTCAATAAATAATAACGTTCTTGTAATTGTTCTTCAATAAATAATAAGTTCTTGTTCTTCAATAAATAATGACTTCTTGTTCTTCTAAAAATGACTTGAAATGGCTGCACTATGCAAATATTCAGTGTTGTCAAATGTTGAACTTTATTTAAAAATAATCTATGTGCTGAATGTTGTAGCAACTAAGGGCCATTACAAGGTAATGATGACGTCACACATAAGAATACCAATCTGTATGTCACCTGTACCTACATTAGGTTTCTTGCCTAGTCGACAATTGTCAAACAGCCATGATAGGGCAAAATCTCATTTCTACTTCTAGAAATTCGCCATATAATAAAACAATCGTACTTTTAACCCTTTTTACGGCAGATTTTACATGAACCCTTAAACCGCCCAAATCGGATATATCCGCCAACAAAATGTGTCCATTTCGCCCATGTCAGATAAATACGACAAAAACCCGTGTTCAAAATGTATTTATTTATTGACATAACATGTTTATATTAATCTTTTCATAGTTGTTGTTATTTTGCTGATTTTTGAACTGGGCGCTAGGGCACGGCAACTGTTAAAAAAACAAGCGGTCAAAAGGTTAAGGAACATATTAAAACCACAATTACTTGGCGTCACTGGCGATCATGTTGGCTAAATACATTTAAGTGCCCGTTTAAGGTCGATGCGTTTTTAGAATCAAGGTGATCATTCATACAATTGGTTTCGATAAAATCGACATTAAAGTGTCTGACTTTAGTGTGGGATGGTTACAAGCGCTGTAAAAAATTCGTTTCTGCTCTATAAAAACGACTTAACAATAAAAGAAGTCTGTATGTGTTTGCAAGTGATATGAATGTATCGAAAAAGTTATCTTAAACCCGTTACAAAGAATCAAGAATACGTAATGAAACAATCATAACACTTTTAGCGAAACGTTCTGGCGCCGGGATCGATTCTAAATTACCCCATCCGATCATTTCGATAACTGATTTTATTGAAGTAATAAAAGGTTCCTTCAACATTAAAGCCCATATTTTCTAGAAAATTGGAGGTGTGGGCGTATCGTTTCAACTTCGTATAATAACAAAATATTGCTCTATTCTACCTGTCTTGAATACTTCTAACTTTAGGTTGTAGCGAGAATAACTTAGCTATTTTTGGACGGTGTAGGAATATTTAGATGAAAGTAATTGAAGTCTGGGATAAAGTTCTAGGAGTATACTTTTCTAAAACATTGCTACAGTTGCTTTTTGCTCTGCAAATGTACGTTTAACTAAGAGAAATGGGGTATTATATTCCGCAGCTAAAGTTACAATACATGTCGAATTAATAACATAACACAACATCACGCCTGCATTCTCCAAAGGGTTGTGCAGAGGTGTACAGTACACCCTCATTTCGCCGTTATGGTCCCAAGTAATAGGGGGCGAGTCTATTGCCATCAACCGGGCACAAATCCAGACTCTGGGCTGCTACCAGTGGCGAAGGCTCCATACAACTCGATTCGTATCGGCTTCCCTTTCGAAACGAGTAGTTACTGGAATTCACGCATCACACTTGAGCAAGGTAAGCATTTTTAGGTCCAGCTTCCCTTTTAAGGAAATTCACCCTTCGCCACTGGTTGCTACTAAGAAATTTGACCTGGAAAAACCCATTAATACTTTGCCCAACCTGGTGATCGAACCCAGGACTTCCGCTCAGCAGTCGTGTTTGCGACCAATAGGTCAACAATGCAGCCGAATGTCGAATTTTTATCACACTAGCGACCCGCCCCGTCTTCGCACGGGTTCAATGTATAATACACCGTGGGCCCGAGGTATCCGAAAGATTTTAATCACGTCTTTCTCTGATAGTATTATGACTCAAATGTTATATCAACAAAAGTACAATTCAGACATTTTTTTTTCTGTACTTAGTAAATCAATTAACTTTAGTACTTCTTTGTAAACAATACCTTAGGTTGAACTGGCAACATTTATAAATTATCGTGTGAGTGGGTAAGAAACTTCTCACTTCACAATCACAACCCTCCCCGACAAATAAGACATACGGCAAGAGGTATGGTTTAACAAAAGACGCATCGCCGCGTTCATAGGACTTGTTACCATAGATATTTTTCGATTTGTGAATTTCCGTAATTAATGAATATTTCTAAAATTAAGCTTTATTCAACAAACTATATCATAGCTATTCTTCTCCAATTAGGCATCGGAATCGAAAGTTAAAATCTTTCGAGTACCCCACGGTGTATGTACCTACATATAAACCGTCCTCCTGAGTCATTCTGTCTATTGATGAAAACCGCATCAAAATCCGTTGCGTAATTTAAAAGATACATGTACAGACGGCGGGAAGCGACGATAACACTCACAAGAAATAATCGCCTTGTATTTTAGTACAAAAATCGGATTAATGTTTCCCAAATTGATTTCATCACTCCCCGCAGTTGCTCTAAAAGTACCCTCATAAGGGAGGGTCGATAGACTAACTTAGTCAATTACCGCCCTCCGTCTGTCGTCGGCAGAAATAAATGTCGTTACTCTGACTTTCAGAGGGATCGTGTTAAACTGTCCTTAGCCCAACGTCCTACTAGAGCGATGCGATGTGAGATGGCGAAACGGGATACGATATAAAGTGTCGAGTCAAATAAAAAGTTCGCTACGGTTTTTTGGCGAATAGATTTTCTTATAAACGAAGTCTTCCTTGTAGGAACAGCTACTGCTTGATATTTTTAATCGCATAGCTTCGCGTCATCGCCAGGCAGAGGCAGAATGGCCGCCCTATGCTGTGTTCTACAGTCAGCATCAAATATATCGAGACGAACAGACTTCAAACATCTCGTCACCTTCCGCGTTAACTGTTATAACTAGCAATCGATAATTTTTCAGAGAAATTCTCGCAGAGTGACGCATCTGCTTCAAATGAATAGAAATAAATAAATAGATACCTTAGCGCTTTAGGGCAACTACTAACTTAAAAAGTAAGCCAAGAGCAATATAAGAAAGTTATTAATTCATTAATAAAGCCACAGCTAACGCAACTATTGAAAAATTATCAATTGCTACTTATGACAGTTAGCGCGGAGAGTGACGATCTGATCTGAATAATTAAATTAAACCGCATCGCAATGACACAAGGAGTGTTTTAGAATGAAGACAGTACACGACAACTGTCATTCTGATTAGAAATTTATTCCATTGAGATAAAGTTTATTTTCTTTAGTTGTTGATGAACAGCCTGTTCGTCCCGATATACGCTGACTGCACCAGCCATCCCTTTCTCAGCTCCATTTCTAAGAGCCAAGATACATTTTTTCCGCGATTGGCAGCCCTATATGATGCTAGTAGAGGACGTCCTAAAAGGATATACATCGATGTTATTGGTGATGTACTTCAAAAAGGACAGTTGCGTAGTACTCTCAACCGGCGTGCGTGTATGACAAGATGTATGATGGTGGACGAAGCGATAGGAGTATGTAAGGATCGTAGCATGTGGCGTTCTACAGTTTCTGCCTACCCCCATAGGAAAAAGGCGTGAGTTTATGTATGGTAGTCTCTAATATGCAGGGCTCGGAAACGTTATTTAAAATAACGTTTTTAAAACGTTTCTAACAGTTCTTTGTACAACATTTTGTTCGGAACGAAAACGAAAAGAGAACAAAAAGCTAGTTTTCAAAAACCGGTTTATTCCGCAGGACGGAGCCGCACATAGTGTGCGGCAACAAGCATGGACTTGTTAAGTTCCGTAGGATATGTTTTCATTTCAATACATCATTCATTCCGAGCATAGTTCGGAGCAGGGTTGTTGCTGATGCATATTTTTTTCAAATCAGCGGATGCTGATGCTGATGTTTTACCATTGACATCAGCGGATGCTGATGCTGATTCTCATGATTTTCTTAAAAAAACGGAAAAAGTAGTGACCATTTTGAATAATATCTAAAAGTTGCACAGTTTTCCGTGGTACTGAAATAAACGATTGTCTCAAAAATTTTGGGATTTTAGTAAAAAATATAATCAAACTTAGTAGATTAGTAATAATTAGTATAGCACTAGATTAGTAATTAAGTACCTAGACTACCTAGTGCATAACCTGCTACCAATCTTTCGTTTAATTAATAGGTATTGGAATTTAATCAAAGGTACATAATCCACTTTTCAATGGGGTCGGCATTATTTATCAAACTCAAAAGTTTACGAAAAAAAACTTTCACGCGCAGATACGTATTAAGTATAACGTAATGAATGAGACAAGTTTGTATTTGTTTGTAAACGCAATCCCGGTCTGCCCTTGGATTGATCAAAACTCGCAAGCAAAAACTTCACGGGATATAAGCCCCGCCCCCTCTGCGGTCATGTCACGACTCGAACATCAGCATTAATATCAGCATCGATCAATGCGGATGCTGATGCTGATGTTGAAAAAGATGCTGAAGATCAGCGGATGCTGATGCTGATGTTCGCAACAACCCTGGTTCGGAGCATAGTCGAGCATAGTTTTTATTTTATTTGAGATTTATTTATTTATAGTTAATTAAAACGGTGAACACCAATTACAATAATTAACATAGAAACAAGTAACATGGAAGGTAGAAAAATACAGGTATGTAATGTCGACAATTGTGTCATACACAAAATACTTAAGACTAACATGGGATAGTGGACACCCTCGCATACTGTCTCTCACAGAACATCAGACATACACGCACAATTTCACTCCATTTATCCGCGAACACATCACATTCAGGGTTGGCAGCCAGGAGGGCATTGAGTATCCTTAGAGTACGACACACAGGGGATTCAGCTCTGGCGACAGTTCTGGCTGAAGGTTGCGCGAATAGATTGTGCCGACGGCTTTGACGGTGTCCGATGTATTTGTCGGGCACAAATAGTCGACAGAAAAGGCCATGGAGCTCAGGGCAGTCGATACGACCCCTAAGGGTTTTATAGGCTACTATCAGCTGATCATGGCCTCTTCTTACTTCCAACGAGTTAAAGCCCAACATTCCTAAGAGATAGTTGGTGGGGTACATGTAGGAATAGAAATTGTACGACCTATTGAAAAAATATCTCAAGAAAGTTTTCTGTACCTTTTCCAGCATCAGTGTTTGGGTCGCAGTATGGGGGTGCCAGACACAGGCACTGGACTCAAGTTTACTGCGAACCAGTGTGGTGTATAACAGCTTAATAACATTTGGGTTGCGAAAGTCACGAGCATTACGCAAGACAAATCCCAAGCGCCTGAAAGATTCCTTCGCCAGAGTGGATACGTGATCTTTAAACGTCAGACAGCGGTCGAAGGTCACTCCCAAGTCCTTAACGTTGGTGACTCGAGTAACTATTTCACCACCCAAACTGAATTCAAAATGGATTGGTCGCAATCCTCGACCGTATGTCATGGCATTGCATTTGTTTTTGTTGAAGAACAGCTTGTTCACAACGCTCCACTCGTAGATGGCATTAATATCCCCTTGGAGGAGTTTACAATCTTCGTTTGATTTGATGTGTGCAATTGAACTGAAGATGGGTTTTGTCTTGACTTTTGTCAAGGTCAGAGGTGATAAAGACAAAGTCTGCGATGGAACGAGCTTACCCAGAAGAAGCCTGTTCATTGTAACTTTGAAGATATTCGGGTCGTAAGCGTAGAACACAGACGCAGTCAGTGAGTTCCGTTCTTTTGCCGTGCGTCGTGTTTAGTGCGAATTGGTGGAATAGCAACTAGGTATGGATGGTAACTTGCAGTGCGTCTGGATGTTCGATGGTAGAAGGGGGCCGGTGGGATGAGGTTGTGGAGTTCTTGAGCACACTCACTGAATTACAGTCTATAGAAGACCGACAAGCAGGCAACCTTGCGGCGATGAGCCAAGCTGTGAAGCTTGGCATCCACCAGTTTTACGTCGCCAATGAGTCTCTTAACTCTGCATTCCACTGAGTCAAGCGCGGCAAGTTGGTATTTTGCTGGGCCATCCCAAAGGTGGCTGCAATACTCCATGCAGAATCGGACTTGCACTTTATAAAAGTCAACAAATGTTCAGGCGAAAAGTATCGCTTCACTCTATTTAGGATGCCCAGTTTTTTGGCTGGTTTAGACTTTGTGCTCAATGGGGGTGCCGAAGTTGAGACTGACTGTAAACTCCATGCCGAGGAGCTCGAGCCGGTCAGTTATAGGAACAGACATATGCCGAAAACTAGGAGTTTGGTCGAAACGACTCCTTTTTGCGGTTTGTGTTGCGACTTGCGAGTGGTTAGTTATTGGTCCTATTTTGATCACAAAATGAGACGCAAGAGAAAAAATTAAAAAACCTAATTTAAAAAGAAGCAGCTATGCTCCGAGAGCACCTGCGTCGCGTGAAACGTCAGGGAGCCGTGCCTTCTCCAGAGCCAGTCCGCCAGTACCGGCCGGATCGCGTAGATTGGTGATGACGTCGGCGGTAGGGCGTGAAAGCCTGTCCCGCCATTTCACCACCTGGACCTCGCGAAGCTACAGCCGACACAGCTCAAACTGGCGCTGCATCGGCCGCTCGCCTCGCGCCCGCGATTCATCGCGCCACTGGTAGAGTGACACGAATATCTTCGCCTCCATGTCCCAGGGCAGAGATCCAGCCAGTACGCAGGCCGCCTCGTAGATCGTGCGATAACCCCTTATGACTCTGACAGCCATCGCCCACTGCGGCTTCCGCAGAATGCTGATGCTGCTGGCCGTCAGGTCAGCCGCCCATATCGGGGCCCCATAAAGGGCCAGCGATCGCACGATCCCCACACACAGCCGCTTGCAGGCGGTACTCGGGCCCCTCAAATTGGGAAGCAGCGTTGTGAGCGCGCCAGCCTCATCCAGCAACTTGGGCGCCAGACGTCGGAAGTGGGGCCCGAAGTCCCACCGGCTGTCGAGCACCAATCCCAGGTACTTCATGGTAGACTCGACAGCGATCCGAGCCCCCCCAACCACGATGTGCGAGCCGGGTGGCGGCGCCCACCGGGGGCCGTGAGACATCATGACCTCCGACTTGCTGAGAGCCACCTCCAGGCCTAGGCGACGTATGCGGTCCACCACCTAAGAGACCGCAGCTGTCGCCGGCAACGCTGCCTCCCTGTGCGAGCTCCCGCGGGCAGTGACCAGCGTGTCGTCCGCATAAGACGTCAGGTCTACCCCCGATCTGAGCTCGCCCCTTAGCACCCAGTCGTATCCGATGTTCCACAGGAGGAGGCCCAGGACCAAGCTCTGTGGAACACCGCACGTCACTTGGTGCTGGTAACTGCCATCACGTCCCATGTAGGTGTCACACCTCTCCGACAGATAAGCCCCAACGACGTGGCGGAGGTAGAGAGGCACCCGATGATAGCGCAGTGCCTTCCAAATACAACTTCAAATCACCACTGTACCTACTCCAGCCAACTTACAGAAAGAATCTTGCATCATCTTCCTGCCCTTGCCCTTGTTACTTGGGGTCGGCGCAAGATGTTTTCCTCTTCCATTCCGTCCTATCAACCGTCATGCTAACACTGCCTCCCCTTCTCTTCCATATAATTCTTCACACAATCTATTAGATCCATCTTTCCTTTGACATTTCTTTCCCGCTCCATCCATCCACATTTATAATCATAACTCTTTTAGTCACTTGCGTTTCATCCCTCCTCTTCACATGCCCATACCAAGACAAACGATTCCCTTTCAACTTTTCTGTCACTGGCGCCACTTTCAAACTTCCTCTAATATACTCATTCCTGACATCCATTCTGGTCACTCCACACATCTATATCAACATTCTCATCTCCACGAAATGCAATCTTGTTTCATGCGTCTTCTTTACGGCCCAACATTCCGTTCCATACAGTACGATAGGTCTTATCACGGACTTGAAGATTTTCTCCTTTAACTTGAGGGGCATTGGTGGGTCGCAAGTCGGGTGTGTCGCAAGTGGGATGGAAAAAATGTTTCAAAACCTAAAAATTTTTTTTTTAATAATACCTAAAATGTGCATGTCAAAGATATTTTTTTGTACAAGTTTTAACACACACTATACTCGTACTCACAGAATAATATTCACAGTGATAATAGGGTCTACTTTAAGCTTTAACGAAACGACGAACGGCAGTCAAATACCAACTGAATTAAATTCGTAATATTCGTAGTTTTGTTTCGAAGTTTCGTTGTTTCGAACGAACAACCCAAAAAAATGGAAAAAAACGGTTAAAAACGTTTTATTAACCGAGAACAATTCAAATTTTGTTCTTTATCAAAAACGTTTTTTATAACGTTCCGTTCGAACGTAACCGAAACAAACTGTTTCTTAGGTATTTAAGACGAAACCGTTTCGAAAAATATACCGGTATCCGAGCCCTGCTAATATGTGGCCGCCCTAAGCCCAGGCCTAGTTGGCCTTATGGAAACTCTAGCTCTGAACCTAGGACTATGAGTGACTTACACTCAATTAAATTTTAATGCTCTCATTAGAATGTTAATGCTCCATTAACCTCTTCTGTCCATTGCAAGAAGCTAGATTTAATGGAATGATTAACTATCCATTAAAATTAATTTTTGATGTGTCAAACTCCCCATAATTTCAATGTAAGATAAAGAACGAACTACGACCTAATTAGTGTTCATGCAATAGCCATTAATTTAATGGAAACATTATTCTTAATGACAGATTAGTTAATGATCACCTAATGGTATCTTTCTTGCAACTCAGAGCGACACACTGAAACATCAAGTCCGCTCTGTCGAAAAGCTCTCACCAACTTAGCACTCGTTTTATCACGACAAACTGTAATGGATCTGTGCTCCTATCTCCGTAAATTGTTACTGCTTGCTCCACAAACTTGTTTGTTTTCGGGGACTCTCTAATTTGTTTGCAACGGTGAAAAGATTTATAGTCTTTATCTTGGCTACTATTTTTGCTGCTTCTGCGTAAATTTGCTTGAGTTAATTGTCAGTGTTGTTGAAAATTTTCAATTTTATTCGTATATAATTTCTGGCAACAAGAAACTCTGATTTAATAAGTTTCCCAAACAAGTCGTGTCCATCCAAAGGTTGTCTGGTTGAGATCGTTTTATCGGCAAGACCAACCAGTGTATTGTATCTCATCATAATTACAACACCGTATTCATTAAATAAGTGAATAAGTAAAGTAAAGATTGGAGATGAAAGTATTGAACAGGTGAATGAGTTTGTTTATTTGGGAAGTATGTTTACAAGAGATGGTAAGATTGATGAAGATGTGGAAAGGAGAGCAAATGCGGGAAACAAAGTGAATGGTGCTATGCATGCGGTTGTGGCTAACCAGTCGATGTCCAAAAAGGCACGGCTGGCTTTCCATAATGGTGTACTGGTACCAACGCTTATGTATGGAAGTGAATGTTGGTCTTCGAAGAAGAGTCATGAAAGTAGAAAAAATGCCGTGGAAATGCGTTCATTGCGAAGTACGTGCGGTGTAACTTTGAATGATAGATTGAAGAATGCTGTGATAAGACAAAGTTGCGGTTTAAAAGATGATGTAGTGACGAAAATTGAAAGGAGTATGCTTCGGTGGTTTGGGCATGTTGAAAGATTGAGTGAACGACGACTAACAAAAGGAATTTATAAGACGAATGTCAGTGGAAACGCCAGTAGAGGACGCCCTAGAAGGACATACATTGATGTTATTGGTGATGTTCTTCAAAAAGGACAGGTGCGTAGTACTTTCAATCATGATTTAGGGTCAGCGCAGATGAAACAGAACTGCTCGAGCATTTTCTCACTAATAATTTAAATATCGTCCTTACTCAATTCAAATAGAAATGTAAATAGTATGCAAGAGATAATTAGCTCAAGCGGACAGCAGCGTCCAGTGGGAAAACGCTCGAGCAATTCTCCGCTTAATCTGCTCACTCTTCTTTCTATTTACATAACATCACACCTGTATTCTCCGAAGGGGTGGGCAGATTTGTATAGTACACCCTCATTTCGTTATGTTTGAGACCCATGTAATAGAGGGCGAGCCTATTGCCATCAACCGGGCACAAATCCAGACTCCGAGCTGCTACTGAGAAATTCTATTTAGTTTTATTTATTTACTTCTATTTAGTCTTTTTATGAATCTCCTTTCTGTATCCCAAGAACCCAACAATCTGTACATATAAAAGGAGAAGCTGACTGACTGATCTATCAACGCACAGCCTAAACCGCTGGGGTTAGAAAGTTGAAATTTTGACAGTAGGTTCCTTTTGTAACGTAGGCATCCACTAAGAAGGGATTTTTCGAAATGCAACCCCTAAGGAAGTTAAATAGGGGATGAAAGTTTGTATGGAAAATCGTCACATAACGGGTTCAAAATTTCACGCAAGCGAAGCTGCGGGCGAAAGCTAGTAAGTAATAAGCTTTATTTACTCATATCATTTTCTATACGAATAGATATTCCCAGTATTTGTTCTTGACTCACAAACAACCTTATTTTCCTCATTATAAAAAGATTTGCTTATTTTGAGTTACTTAAAGATATCGTCTCCACTTGTTGAGATGTCAATTTGGACCCCAATTTTGGGATATAAGAATGTCAGAGGGACTGTGGAGAAAAAGGTGATAAGAAAATGGTTTCTATTCTCTGTGACTTGTTTTTCTCCGATTCGCAAGGAGAGTTCATTGCCCTTTTGTTTGTCACTGCCAAGTTGTTGTGTCGGGACCTTTTGGGTCGGAAAATGCTTGTTATTTGTTATAAATCAACTTAGTTCAACTTTATGTGATGTGACGAGTTATTTTGTGGACTTGAATTCCAGTGTCGCGAATGTGATTTCTTTAGAAGTTATTATTTGCTGGCACGTATGTTGAATGTAGGTGTATACAAGGTGCCCCAAAAAGTTGTGTCAGGCAGACGTCTAGATGTAGAGCACCCTTAGAGGTACCCGAAACACCCCCATGTATGTTCCCGATTTTTTGTAGTTTTCGAGTTATGATTTCTTTTCCTGTTTGAAGCGAACTAACTTTAATATCATTTTTGATCATAGTGACGTGAATAGTTATTTATTCTAAACTAGATGAAGACAAAATCTAATTTAAAATAAAAACACGCATTTTTCTCAACTATTTATGACACTATGATCAAAAATGTCGAAAATGAAACGATTTGCAAGGTTAAGCTGTACTTTGCACGGTCAGTCTGTAGATGGGTGAGCGTTCGTTACACATCAAGACTCCTCACTGCCTCAGAGACCACGTTAAAGCGTCGGTCCAGTGTGTCATAAGAATACCAATGACAGTCTAACTTGTCTAACCTTTGGATATCGGTATTGCCCAGTAACTGGGTTGCGGAGGTCTGATGGCATTCGCTCCTTGTAAAATACTGGTATTCAGCCGCATCTGGTTAGACTGGAAGCTGACCTCGATACAGTTGGGAAAAGACTAGGCAGAACATATTTGCTTCAGCTCAGTTTTTTTAAAGCGAGCCATTGCAATCTGTCTTAAGAATGATTTACACAGGATAAGTAACTGACTCCAAACTCGAGACAATTCAGTGCTGACCCGATATTTACCTAGTGTAAATTGATTTAGAGTCAGTACAGCGCTGTCGTGATCAATTTACACTAGGTAAATATCGGGACATCACTGACTTGTCTCGATTTTGGAGTCAGTTACTTAGGCAGTCGTCCCACCGCCGGCGAGGAAGCGACTATCGGCTATTTTCTCGCTCAAGAAACGAACAATAGATATACATGCCGTGTAAACAAAAGAGATGCATCTATTAATAGTTGATCGCTGACTGTTTACACTGCTGACGAGAACTCGCTCCACTAATTTGTCGCTGAGCGACAAGAGCTATCAAAGATAATATCGCTCAGTGATGCTCGCTTGGCGGTCAGGACTCACGCCGAGGGACCAAACAGCGGTCATTTGCGAGTTGCGAGTGGTGCGAGTAATCCCCCGTCGCACTCGCACACTCGCTTAAAGCCCAGCGACAAAACTGTCGGAACTACACACTCGCTTCTCGCTGCTCGCCAACTCGTTTCTAGCTCTACTCACTTCTCGCTCATCGTCGGCGGTGGGACAAGTGCCTTACCCTGTGTAAATCAGGCTTTACTTTCGTGGTAAAATCTTTTTAACTGACCTTAAAAGATCTTTTTCACAAAAGCATAGGACAGCCATAATACCTTTTCAAAGTCGTATTAAAACGTCTTTGTAATGTAAACCGGACAATTAGCCCCCACTAACGAGGTACGAAACTGTATTTAAGCGATACAAAAACTTTTTCCATCGCTGATTGAGTTCAGAAACTTTGATTAATGACGCGAACAATCTTTAAGTTACACTGTGACCAGTTTAACTGGGGACGCGGCGAAAATGAGAACAAAGTGTAAAGCTTTTTTCACACGTAACATACCTACACCACAATTACAACCACACTACAACAGCAACACGTGGGCGGGCACTAATTTGTATGAAAATGAATAGTTTAATTCAATAACTTTATAAAAAAAAACTAAAAAGAGTAAAATAATTACCAATATTACCATATTATAAAACTAACAGTTTCAGAAGTCGGTGCAATTTTACACTGAACCAAATTGAAGGCTTCGACTTCTGAAGCTGTCAGTTTTATAATATGGTAATTATTATACTCTTTTTAGTTTTTTTTTGAAGTCAGTTTTTAGTTTTTTAAAAGTTTTTTTTTATTTTAAGTGGCATAAACAATACAGAAACATGCAATTACAGCAATCCCGGGTGATTTGCTGTTATCTATTGAAGAGTTCCAACGTCAATCTCCGAGGGTCTTCATCAGATCTTCACCAAATTTAAATGGGACCACCTCGGGAGAATACAAAAAAAACTTCCGAATTGAGAACCTCCTTCTTTTTGAAGTCGGTTAATTAAAAAATGAATATTTTTTTGTATCTGGCGTATAACGTGTAGTTTGACTAAAAATGAATTGATATGTAATATTTGGAATTTAAGCATGTAAAGCGACTGTACTTTTATTAATATGCTTCGATTTCTGACGGCATATCACTTAAAAATTTGCGCGAAACTTTATGTCACCTTTAAAATATACAATGTACAGACACCAGCACATAAAGCTACTACAATCATACTTTCTTTAATATATTTTCATCTTTATCGGAAAAGCATTAGGTTCAAGGTTGATTGGGAAAACTTGACAGTTTCGGGTAGCTTGATGTGCTGGCGTTTGTACCTATATTCTGGTAAATAAAGCATTCATTCACTCATTCACAC
The DNA here is from genome assembly GCA_905220435.1 of Amphipyra tragopoginis. Taxonomy (NCBI): domain Eukaryota; kingdom Metazoa; phylum Arthropoda; class Insecta; order Lepidoptera; family Noctuidae; genus Amphipyra; species Amphipyra tragopoginis. The sequence goes on from HG992013.1 coordinate 23,310,957, forward strand.
GGACCTCACTTTGTTGCCAAATTCAACCGTGTGGGCGATACCGGCCACATCGCAACCACAAAGCAACCACCAGCGACACCGCGCACTAGCGGCCGGCCACCTCGCAACTGCAAGAAGCTACAGCGACACTATTCACACGTAACCATTGCTTGCCCACTTTTTTACTTGACTTGATCTCGTTTGACCCTCGTCGCATCTGATGGTAAGCGCAGACAAGGTCTAAGATAGAGCACACGAATCCAAGTAACAGAGATATAGAGAGATTCCCCTATACCCCTCTGGCTCTCACATCACACGACGGAACACAGTAAACTGCTTGGACTTTAATGTGAGGGTGGTAGCTAGCTAGGCGGACCGTATAGATCCTACCACCAAGCGTGGTGGGTTTTGTTGAATCTTACAACACGCGTCTATTCCTAACGTGCGGTGAGGAAGTTTTATATTCTAGCCCGTCCCCACACGGGATAAAATTTATATGAAAATGAATAGTTTAATTCACACGGACCACATTTTGTCGCCAAATTCGACCGTGTGGCCGATACCGGCCACATTGCAACCACAACGTCACCACCAGCGACACCGCGAACTAGCGACCGGCTACCTCGCAACCACAATGCAACTGCAAGAAGCTGCAACAACAATATTAACACGTGTAAAAGTCACAACAACATGTGTTTCTATCATTACAGTTATAGCTAATATCGGTATGTCGGGAATGTCGGGATTACGAGCAAGGTAAATAATTATAGTAAATAAAACCAACATAGATTCTCAACCACTGAGAGTACCTACGTATACTTATATTTGCGTTAGCGTTAGTAACATGAACTAGATCACAATATATTAATTTACACAAGTATACAAGATCAGAAAATAAGGACAAGCAAGTCAGACTTCTTCAGCTGATCAACACAGAATGCCCCGCTTTGTTGAATGACCACCGCCTTTATAACATCAGGTGCGTTGATCCATATCGACGACTACCTTCTTTTGTCAACATTGCCCAGTGTTACCCGCTAGCGGTAACACACGTAACCACTGCTTGACGACTTTTTGTCGCTGCGATGTGGTTGTGGTCGTGTGAATTCTCCTTAAATGTTCCGAATTTGACTTCTTGTAAATATTTGCGTTCGCAGGCAGAGCGCCGCCATAAAGTGTCAAGATTTACTGGTCGCTCTGTAATTATTGTCGGAAAAGTTGGGTGCAAAGTTGTAATAAGGCTTAAGACGAATTTTAACGTTGTTTTATCTGAAGATTATGACGTAACACCTTATATTGAATTAAGTCGTTTGACTTTGATGGAGATTTAAGTTGGAACTCTGTATGTGAGTCAAATTATGGAAATTTTAAACAATTTTGATAATATAACACACTAGAGGTCGCCAGCGGCTTCGCCCGCGTGGATGTCGTTTATCGCGTATTCCGCGTTTTTCTCTACTATAATATGCATGTATTATACATATAAACCTTCCTCTTGAATAACTCTATCTATTAAAAAAAACCGCATCAAAATCCGTTGCGTAGTTTTAAAGATCTAAGCATATATAGGGACAGACAGCGGCAAGCGACTTTGTTTTATACTATGTAGTGATAACATCATACCTGTATTTCCCGAAAGGTTGGGCAGAGGTATACAGTACCCTCATTTCCCATGTAATAGGGGGCGCGCCTATTGCCATCAACCCGGCACAACTTTAAACTTCGGGTTGCTACTGAGAAATTCCACATGGAAAAACTCAATAACACTACCTGACCTGGGGATCAAACCTAGGACCTCACGCTCAGCACCATTAGATCAACGAGGCAGTTTTTTAAAATTTAATTATTTCCATAATGTCTTCCTAGGAAATACACCCAAGTAATCCTTTGACATCAAAGTTTTTTAATCCCATTTGTCAACATAACTTATCACATGTCAGAGCTGAAAATGTATTAGCATTTGCTTAACAATTTTGCCTAGAACTCCTAACACAATCCTCATTCATATTCCAACAAGTATAATTTCAAAGGCAGCTTCCCACGTGGGCCTTAATTCCGTTAGCCACAGACCTACACTTGTTCCTTTGTACACATTACGAAATATTGAGCACGAGTGGTGAATTCGCACATGTATGTAATAGTACCAAGTTCTGGGAATGACAATTTGATATATTTGGGACTTCAAAGCAATTGGCAGAATTTTGGATGGACGAGTTAAAGTAAACTGATTTTAGGTGTAGGTAGGACCGAAAATAGGGGTAATTTTAAAATAGAGGTAATTTTAAAATAGAGGTAAATTAAAAATAGAACATAATATTACGCCTGTATTCCGCGAAAGGTTGAGCAAAGGTGTATAGTACACCCCGTTTCGCCATTATGTTTAAGCCCCATGTAATAGAGGGCGAGCCTATTGGCATCATCATCATTCAGCCGAAAGACGTCCACTGCTGGACATAGGCCTCCCCGAAGCCATGTTGTGGGGGCTTTGCCATAATCGCCACGCTTGGCAGGCGGGTTGACGGTCGCAGTATGGTTATTAAAATACTCAGAGAACGTTGCTGCCTATCGTCTAGTAAACCCCTTAGTCGCCTTTTATGACTCCAATTGGAAGAGATGGGGTAGTGCTATTCTGTACGTCCGGCACCACGCGGACAATATTAATATTGGCATCAACCGGGCTCAAATCCAGACTCCAGGCTGCTGCTGAGAAATTCTACTCGGAGAAACCATTTGCCCGACTTGGGGATCGAACCCAGGACCTCACGCTCAGCAGTCGCGCTTGCGACCACTTAGCCCAACGAGGCAGTTAAATAAAAGAGTAATTTTAAAATAAAGATTATTTATAAATAGAGGTAATTTATAGATATGGGTAATTTAAAAATAGAGGGTAATTCATAGATGTAGATAATTTAAACATAGAGGTAATTTATAGATATGAGTAATTTAAAAATAGAGGGTAATTTACAGATATAGGTAATTTAAAAATAGAGGGTAATTTCGTACACCTTTCAGTCCATCGATGACGATATTAATCCTAGGGGCGATGTTCCGATAGCCATTTGTTGGCACGAATCCAATTCCCAGCTGTGACTAAAATTGCTAGTAACGGAAAACTCCAATTATATTTTATCGATGTAAGTGATCAAATCGTATTCAAACTAGAGCCGAGTAGTGCTTATGAGGCTAGACATTTAGGCGTCTGATTGTTTATTATTACTGGTAGGTACTAGAATTTTGATAGATGCCCGTAAAGCGCCGTACAGGCTACGCTATACTACTTCGTGGTAACGTGTTACATAATTCCCCTTAAAAAAGAAAATGTTAATCAAGTAGTCTTTTATGGTTGTTGTCATTTACCTCTCAGAAAAAAATAGGTAAGAATGTAAATAACTTTCCGGGTAGTCTACTCTTTACTTTTATGTTTTCAGGATTGCTTTTCAGTGATGATTTTATTATATGAAATGTCCAAAAATTTTTTTTTGCCTCCTTTTATTTTTAAAATATTGCCAAAAGACTCTTTACAAGGGACCTTATAATCCCCTTTCGGCTTTAGGGCTATTTTTGTAACACGTTGTATAGTAAAGCATATTGCGTCATAAGCTATAAATATATAGCATGACGATCACAGTATACGCTATATTGCAAGCCGGTCTTATAGCAAGTTATTTGAGGGCGATTCGTCGGGCGACGGACGGGGTAGAAGTGAGGCGGGGCGGGGATCGGGAAATCGTGCTATATAGCACTGAAAATCGATAAGTTTATCGTGCACAGAAAGCCTAATATAGCATAGAGTTGTGTGAATGTGTCCATATAAAATGTGTGCCGAGCGATATCGCTGTGCTATACAATATTTGCTATACAAGGTTAGTCAGAAAGGGGGTACTAATCCGAAGCCCACTTATAGTATCGCTGATGACTGTTTGAAAGCAAGTGTTAAAATTTCAAAATTCGATATTATTTTTTTCCAAATAAAATGATTTTTATTTTAGTTTTTTCAAAAATTCTTCATCCCTGCTTTAGTTACAAATTCAGAAAATGGCGCTTCTAATGCATGACCCCAAATATGACCTAAAATGTAAACACAGCTGATCATGACTGGGGATAGATAGATTTTTGAGTTTTTTTTTTGAGATTTTTGAACTTCTGTTTCTCTTAAACTATTGACTTTTGGGAAAAGTTGTAGAACAAAAGTTATTCATTATTATGTGTACTTTAACACCCTTTCGGATTAGTACCCCCTTTCTGACTAACCTTGTATATTATAGCGTACTCTGAACTGCCCTTCAAAATGAAGACGCTTTGTTCTCTGTAAGAATACATTTTTTATCAAAAACATAATTAATCACGCCTTAACGAAGCAAGAAAACGTAATGAAATTTTGCTCAAAGGAATATTATCTGTGGGCAGTATCTAAGTCCCGGATTTAAAACCCAGTGATGTTCTAATTTTCTTCATACCTTTTAATACCAGTTATCTTTTCAATGCCATCATTTATTCTGCTATTTACTTGTCTATCTTTTAGAATATCTTTTATAATCAGTATTCCTTTTACCATTTCTATTTATATTAGAATTATGTTAATACGTTTTTGTATTTCTATTTATATTTCACAAGTAAGACACAAGAACCTATTTACGTAGCCGTCTCGGAGTTTTATTAATGTGAATTCTTCGTAATATATAACTCCTCCAAAATATATATACTAAGTAGCCCAGACAGTATTCCCAGAGCGTGGCGAAGTCAAAAGTCACATTTGTCATAAAAGTACACAAGTTTTAACGTTTCCCTACAAATATTTGCATATAAATGTTGTAGTTTTCGAACTCGGTACATAGTTGGATGGCTTGTTATCTGACTTGGTCCCCGAGAAAGAAGGAAGTTGCTTCTTTGTGGCTAGTTTTAAGAGTGGAATTCTGAGAAACGGTGGACCGATGTCCAGTTGACCAGATCGAATGTTTGTGAAGCTATATGTATAAGATAAAACAACTGGTTTGGGTAGGAAGACGTCTTCGTTCGTCTTCGTTCTAGTTTTGTTTTTCCTCCGTTGTCACGCAAGTCAATAAAAAAAGAACAATAAAATAGTCATCGTAAGGATATTTGGACAGTATTTCTGAAATCACCTCTCTTTCTTCTCTGTATTAAAGAGGTCTTTGCCCTCCAGTAGGGAAGTTACAGGCTGGAATTATATTTGATCACAGATCTTTTTCCATTTGCTCCGCATTACATTTATTTTTTATTGTGAATGTGAGTACCGTGTAGGCTAGTATCCTACTCGAATTTCATAAGTGTTTGGCGGTTTTGAGTGTTTCTTGTGACCTACGCAAATGTCTTGCTGATTGGTGGCGTCGTGCGTCGGGTCGATGAGCTCCCTAAAATGAGGTTGAGCTACGCGATGGCTGATGCATGCGTACCGTCAGTTTGGACAAGTCGACTCAAAGCTGTTATGGCTCTTTCCTCAAAAGGCCATTCCAGACGTTGCCCTACATTGTTACACTCGCATAGTTTTATACCACAATGTCTAGACTTTAAAAGAGACGTTGACCTCTGAGTTTGTTTCGGCTTTTCTTCTCAGAGCTAGTCAGATAGGAAATGCCGGCTCCATCTAGTCTTAAAAAAAAAACATTTAAAATTGACTTGTAAAAGTGTCTGTAACAGATTTATTTACAGAAATAAATATCATTTACTCTTTACGTTTAGCTGACTGTATTGATAACGAAAAAAAAACCTGAATATCACAACAATTTTCATCACATTTATGATTTAGTTACGGTTTATGCACGTGCATTTTTCGGGATTGCTCGACTAGTCGAACTCTCATGAGCTGAACACCTCGCCGCGTGTTCAGCTCATGATTGAGGGTTCCGTTTGGGTCCGAAACAAGTTGGGTAATTCCGAAAAATGCACGTGAGTAAACCGTAACTAATAATAAATATGAATTAAGTATTCAAACATTTTCATCACTACCAAACCCAGAGGTAATTCAAAACACAGCCAATTCCGGGTTTAATTTTTCTCATTTCCTGGATTATTCAGTAAGCGTCTTAGCTACCTTCAATTTATCTCCTTGAGGTCTTTGCATCTCTGAATCGAAATTGAGCTTACCCAGTTTATAAATGCGAAGGCCTGTGGTGAATGAATCGGTCCCTTAATTGGAGATTTTATTTCCAACAGTAGTCAAGTGTGGGAGGTACTGGCTTCTTTCTGGATTCCTTTCACGCGTTTGCAATTCTTTCGAAACCTTTGTTGTCGTTCGTAGCTGGTTCCGTTCATCTAGCAAGATAATTGGTCTTATTTGAAATGTATTAATATAACATAATACTTGTACCTATTTCCCTAAGGGTTGGACAGAGGTGTTTAGTAACACCCTCATTTCGCCATTATGTTTTAGGCCCACCAAAGCGGAGACGAGACGAGCGGAGCGGATCTGTTATAGAAAACCAATAGAATTTCGTTACTCACACATCTCGTCTCCACTCAGCTTAAGTGGATACCACTGAGCGGAGATGTATCATGTTTGTATGGCGCGATGGAAGCGGAGATGTGAGCTGTTCCTCGCTGAGATTGAGCTGGGCCGCGGTACAAGGCGGAGATGTGAGCTTCGCCTCGTACGCTGACGACGGCGCGCAGCGGAGACGAGATGTGTGTGGCGTGCAGTGAGCGGTGCCTAGACGTCTACCTTTCGTGTCAGACCGCACTAAACTGTGCGTTCACATCCAACGCTCGCCGCCAGCTCAGTTCCGCTCTAGTCAGCGCAAATCTCCACCCTAGCCAGCACGCATCTCCGCTTCAATCTAGCCAGTACGCATCTCCACACAGTTTCGGTGGATACACCCTAGCTGAAAATCATCTCTTCTCGATTCCGCTTCGGATATCTTTGCATACCACTGCTTTGGTGGAGTCCGGGCCTTAGTCCCATGTAATAGACGGTGAGCCTATTGCCAGCACAAATCCAGGGACCGGGCTGCTATTGCGAAATTCCACAGGATCGAATCCAGAACTGCTGAGCGTGGCTCAGTGGTAGTGACCGCTAGACCAACAAGCAGTATTAACATTTCAGTAAGAGAAAAAAGGAATCCCCAAGCGTGATATTTCGTTTCTAACTAAGATCCTTCATAAAATAGACGCGAGGTTTCTAGGTTAGATTTAATAACCCTCATCAGAGTCAACAAAGTTGTCAGCAACTTTATGTGGATCTAACCTAAATCCCTTTGGTATCCTTTAGTGTTTGTACAGTCATATTACACCTCATTTAAGGACGGGGGCGTCTTAGCTAATGACGTAATTTGCGAGGTCTCAGCGGATTAAAATCCTTGAATATTCCAGAATTCATTAAGGATTTTAGTGATTCAAGTACTAGTGGTAGCGTCTTAAAATGGCGCTGGTGACTGAGAAATTGTTTGGAAACCGTCGTCACTGTCGTGAGGAAAGTTTGAATGTGGATGGTTATAAGAGTAGAGGAAGACCAAAGAAACGATGGATGGATAATGTAAAAGATGATATGACTAGAAAAAGGGTGACTACTGAAATGACGGCTAATAGAGATGTATGGAAGAAAAATACGTGCTGCTCTGAACCCAAATAAGTCGGGATAAGGGCAGGAGGATGATGATGAAGAACTAGTAGAGGCAGCAAGTTTGGCTCCAAATCTTTTGGTCAACGATGGTCTTTGAAAGATTAAGATTGATCGAAGTGTTATTATTCTGATTAAAACATTAAGCCAAGTTTGGGTAACATTTAATATGTCCATTCGCGAATCTAGTGAAGGTTGTGGGAATCCGCTGGATGCGAGAAGCACAGGACCGGTCCATGTGGCGATGTTTGTCGAGCAGTGGACGTCTTTCGGTTGAATGATGATGATGATGATGATGTGCAAAGTTATAGGAGAACACTTCTTCTTAAAATTTCGTGGACCACAAGTCCGGTGGTTATATTATGACTAAATAAAATACTTCCTATTCGACTTGGAGTTATCTAAACCTTGTAACCTTTGTCAACAAAATTTGTATAATTTCCTCTTTTCCATGCTAAGGTCACTTGAAAGAAATCGCGGTTCGCGATAAGGCCACCCATTGTACTTTTTGTTCTTCCAAATATATTATTTTTATTTTATCAAAAACTAGAGATTGTTTCCGTATTTTTGGGGATAAAAATAGTCTATGTCCTTCTCCAGGTTCCAGACTATCTCTGTACCAAGTTTCATCAGAATCGGTTCAGTGGTTTAGGTGTGAAAGCGTCACAGACAGACATAGTTACTTTCGCATTTATAGTATTAGTAGGGATGTACAATAGTTGCTCCGTTGGTCTAGTGGTTGCAAGCGTGAGGTCCTGGGTTCGATCCCCAGGCCGGGCAAAGTGTTATTGGGTTTTTCCGTGTAGAAATTCTCAGTAATAGCCCGGAATCTGGATTTGAGCCCGAATGATGGCATTAGGCTGGCCCCTTATCACATGGAACTTAAACAAACCAAAATAAGGGTGAACTATACACCTCTGTACTCTCTACAATAAAATGTTTATAAAAATACAGATTCGGGTCTAGGCGCGTAAAAACTGGCCGTGGTCACGGGTAGACTCTACCCGTGACCACGGCCGGTGTAATTCGGTCGAAACGTCGGGATAAAAAGGTATTTAGTGCCTTTTAAGTTTCTACGCGACTAGACCCGAATCTGTATTTTTATAATGTGCACAAATCGCGGAAGTTTAAAAACAATTAAATCTTTGTAAATAAATAAACAATCATACAATTCCAAATGCCCCCGAGTGGCGTATAGAATTCCAAAACAAAGCAATTTAATAGTACAGTCCTAGATCTTGTTCACTACATTTCTTGTTTTATGTTTACTTGAAACAAACAAGAACAAGAAATTTTCAGCAAACAGGACATGCGCACTTCCTCGAGGAAATGCGATTCTGTGTAGCAAAATGAACAAGAGTAATTCTTTTTGCGAGAAACATCAACGCTGTCTTTAATGCTGGGGCTACATTGTCGGGCTACGGCGAATATTCGTGTTAACGCGACGAGTGTGGCCGGGTAGATCGTTGCAACGCGTAGTATTCGGGCGAAAACGTTTTACTATCGGGGCAGTGTCGGTAAACTGGGGCCTAATTCTCCTAAAATAAATCTTGATAAATCACAACCGAACCAAGGCCGAACCGTTCATTCAGACAGTTCTCAATTTCAAAAGCTATCAAATTGTTTGACACAAAAAACAAAATCAATCATTTTGATAGTTTTCGAAAACAAAAACTGACTGACGCTGACGGTTGTAGTTCGATTGCGTTTGGCAACAATTTATTTTAGGAGAAATAGGGCCCTGGCGCGCATCATAGGGGTTTGTTGCGACAATATTCGCTTGGGTGGCTACACCTACGTCTCTTTTTCATATTATTTTGTAACTGATACTCGTACAATTGTAATAAATAATAATTTACCGACATATTCAACGTCACTACTTCCTCCACTTTTAATTATAACCTACGTCTCGGCCGCACAACAGAGAACAACACAATCCGGCACGATGAATCTTCGCTCGCATAATGTAGACAAGAACATCGCGTATGTCCATACACGATGATTTAGCGCGCCCATGCGACGCGAATCTTCGCCCGCTAATGTAGACCCAGCATAACAGAACTGCAGTTCTTCAAGAATACATACATATGCTCACGCCTGTAATCCCCGAAGCGGTAAGCAGAGGTGTTCTCCTATCAAGCCCAGTTCAGACTACGCTATACTATTTTGCTATTTAGTAAAGCATTATGCGTCATAAGCTATAACTATATACCATGACGTTAACACTATACGCTATATCGTTATCCGGGCTACTATTTATAGCAAGTTATTTGACAGCTATTCGTCGGGCGATGGACTGAGTTGAAGTGAGGCGGGGCTGGGACCGGAGTATCGTATGATATAGCTTTGAGAATCGCTCAAGTTTATCGCGTACAGCAAGCCAATACTTTATACTATAGCGTTGTGTGAACGTGTCCATATAAAATGTATGCTGAACGATATCATTGTGCTATACAATATTTGCTATAAGCTATGCAATTTATTACATAATTCCCCTTAAAAAAGGCAATGTTAATCAAGTAGTCTTTTATGGTTGTTGTCATTTACCTCTCAGAGGAAATTAGGTAAGAATGTAAATAACTTTCTGGGTAGTCTACTCTTTACTTTTATGTTTTCAGAGTTGCGTTTCAGTGATGATTTTATTTTATGTTGTCTATATATTCTTTTTGGGTTCTCCTTTTATTATAAAATATTTCCAAAAGACTCTTTACAAGGGATCTTTTAATCCCCTTTCGGCTTTAGGGGTATTTTTGTAACACGTTGTATATTATAGCGTAGTCTGAACTGCGCTTTACAGGAGTCTGTACACCCACGTTTCGCCTTCGGAATTCTTGAAGAATACTCTGTTGTGTTAAACAAAGGGTAACCAAAAAGTTTTGTTTACAACTTTACTCGACTGTTGTTTCTTTTGGAAAAAGTTCATACACTTTTCCGGGTAAAGATAATTTGTAATGTCATGGCTGAAAGGAAACGAGAGCTTTATAATATTCAAGATACTTTTAAGTTAACCTTGAATGTTTATTGCCTCGTTGGACTTTTTTTTTTTTTTTTACTTTATTTACAGGGCTTTGTCGCTTAGCGACCACATCGCCCAGTGCCTCGTTGGTCTTCAAACTCAAAACTCGTTTATTCAAAATAGACTAGTATTACTTACTTCTTTTTGAACGTCAACTTTACATAAGACTGCCCCCAAAAGCGCCCACCCTTCACCGCTTCCTAGTGTTTATGCTGTGAAGAAGAAACGGCGCAACAAACTCCCCAGCAACACAGTTCAGATTGACAAGTGAATAAATAAATGAGTCTATGCACAAAAAAAGTACAGGTCTGGTACAGGGGTCGGCAAGTATTTCTAGTGGGGTCCGTATTCTTTAATTTTCTTATCGAGGACAATTTTTTTTGAGGACAGTTTTTTTGTCATTTGGTCTCTAAAAAAATTGCTCAGGAAAATTAATTAAATTGGGTTTATTTTATCGTTCTTTGTTATGCGGTATGTTTGTGTATGAAACTTTTTGTTATATTTTTTTTCTGTCTGTCGTGATCGCCTATTGCCGACCGTTGCTCTAGTAGTGAAAGTGTTATTGGGTTTTTCCGTGTGGAATTTCTCAGTAGCAGCCCGGAGTCTGGATTTGTGCCCGGTTGATAGTAAAAGGCTCGCTCCTTATTACATGGGACTTAAACATAAATGTAAAAAGAGGGTGTACTGTACACCTCTGTCCAACCTTTCGGGGAAAACTGGCGTGATATTATATATTCTGTCTTTTCTGACCAGGGGCTTTTTAAGGGCTTTACCTAAGCTTAACTTCAAAGGCATTGGACTAGCCGTATACGGGTCAGCTCATAAATATTTGAATCGTTGCCCAAAGCACCAATATCAGGGCTTACACAGAGCAATTACACGGTTCTCGTACAGTATCAAGGTAGGGTTTGATGGGCTTGATACAGTGAACACCTCGCTGTGTTAGAATCCGTTTTAATTGGGAGGAGGTAAACTGATTAACTTACGCTTGTCCTAGCTGGGCAGCGCAATGCGTTGCATTTAGGGTCACCATCAGCGTTGCCAGATATATTTTTTGGCAAAGCGGGCTTTTGAAACTTTTTGAGTTAAAAAAGCAGGATTTTTTCGTCGAAAGCGGGACATAGTAAAAAAACGTACATAATCAGTAGTTTTTAAATACTTGTTTTTTTATTTGTGTTTTAAATTATGTTTAAATGACAATAGATAGCAAAAATAGCCCTAGAAAATGTATTTTAATGAAAATACGTTACTTTATCAATAACTGTCTGGTTTACTCTTTAATTAGGCAATTGAGTCTTCAGAGGAACAAAATTATACCTAGTCCCCGAAAAGCGGGACTGAGTCTGTCCCGCGCGGGACGTTTAATTTTGATTTCAAAATCGGGACGTCCCGCCAAAATCGGAACGTCTGGCAACGCTGGTCACCACCCGTCATCCGGACATGTCCGGACTTTCAACCTTCCATCCGGACTTTGCCATCCGGACTTCGCCTGGCTTTTTAATTTGTCCGGATTTTTGACTAAAATGGAATTTTATTTTAATGAAGTTTAATTTTTTCATTGATTACTTAAAAATAAATCAAGTATTAATCCAAGTATTAGTTTCTAATACTTTGTTCGTGTAGGCTGTATGTCCATAGAATATGTAGTTATTGTTCTGTTATTTATAAGTGAAGACCTGTAATTGGCTGTCAGTCTAATTTACTGTTACTTGTCTGTTTTTTTTAGCTGTAAGTCTTCCATATTAATTTAAATTAATAAATAAATATTTTTAAACTACATACAACTATGCAGTTCAACTAGTCATCTTCTCTTGTGTCGGCACGAGCTATACGAGAATAGCTTATGCCGTGGTGAAAAGATTAGCCAGTCAGCAAGGTTGGTAGCGGGGCTGACTGCCCAGGGTGCGCCGGACTTACTTATGTATCGTCACTCGTGACGGCTCTTTTCATGTACCCCGTTCGATTAGTAAGTCAGTCCCACCTCAACTGAAAACAATCAATTATTTAATTTTGTGACTTTATATTCTGGACTTTTTGACAAACGTCCAGCTTTTTGTCAGGATTTTAAAAATTTCTCTAGTCGCATTGCCAAATTCAAATAGCTAAGCATTGCCAAATTAAAGTGCAGCTAGCACAAAGCCTTAAGCTGCGAAGATTTATAATAATTAAGAGGATGTTTTATTGCCGCAACGCTGTCAGTTTTGCAGTCTTGAATGCTAACAACAGCAACAATGCAAGTTGTGACAACAGTTGCTTCAAAATTGAAGAAAGATTCAAAGATTGTTTCAAAATTGTAAGGTGTTAAAACTATAAATACTGCCTGATCATTCCTTAATAACATTGGTAGTGGTGGCCCATTAGCAATCAACGGTAAAACAGTGTGTGTAGACAAATGTCAATCGCTATTTGCCAGAGAATAGATACGACAATCAGATGTACTGGCTTGACATAAGCTTTCGACCGGTCAAGCGATCTGTTATGTCATTTCCATACATTTAATTGGCGTATCTATTCTCTGGCGATCATCTATTGACATTTGTCTACAGGCACTGTACTTTTAAAGTCTTCAAACAGATTCTAATCGACTTCTAATCTTGAGGGTGATTATTCGGTACTTAGTACCCAATCTTCCGTAACTCTTACAAAAGTTTCGTCTCCTACCCTTCGTTTCGAGTAGGTGTACATTTTCATGCACTCCACTAGATCGGTTATACAGATAGAACACAAAGTTGGGTACCGCATGTGCTCTTTGGTTGATCCTTTTCACTTTGGATTTCAAATTGTTTAACAACTTCCAGATAAGCTAAACAAAGCAGTCAAATCTAAGTTAGACTCGCGCACTGAAGGTTCCGGCGCAGGAATAATCGCAACAAAAGAGTTTTGGTTTTCGTAATCATAACTTCACTTCCACTCTACAAACCGCGTAATCTACTGGTGACACTGATTGCCACTGCATTGGTTTCTTTCAAAATCAACAATAATGTTTTCAAAAAATGAACCAAGATATTCTGTGTCTGAGTAATTTTAGCGTCCCAAGTTAACTGACTGCGTGGAGCGATATCGCGCTAGTCGTGCCCGTCAGCTGTGTCGCCGTGCCTTCATTCATTTATGCATCGATATTTCCCATCACATGAAAAAATATCGGGAAAAAAAAAGTATATTTTTGTTTTTAATCAATCTAAATCCCGTGCGGGGTTAATCTTAATCTATACCATTAATAGATTATGTGGTTTGATTACACGAATTCGTTTACAGCCTGTATATTTTGCTTTTATTAGTATTTGTTGTTAAGGGATGTGAAACATATTTGAGGTTAATTAATTAATTTATTACAGACATCTTAATGGTAACAGAAAAATCTAAGCGCAATAAGTGCTAACTTTAACCAATAATATTATAACTTGTAATAACCATATTTTAAACTACTGGCAACATCAATGTCTCTAGATTAATAAAATAATAATAATAATATTTCTGTCAGACGGAAGAATGGAACAGTTTTGCTGCAGAATTAGGGTTCCGTTTTGACCCTTTAGGTACAAAACTCTTCTTCTTCTCTTGTATCGGTCACGAGCTGTACTAGAATAGTTCATGCCGTGCTGAAAAGATTAGCCAGTCAGCAAGGTTGTTGCGCCGAACGTACTTATACAAGGTGTAACTTAAATAACGCACAACCTCTTAAAGACTGTACTCATCATTATGAAAAACTTTTACTATGGGACCAAACCTGAATTCGCGAAAAAATAATCTGCTGTCACCTATATTTTGACGAGTTAAGCGAACATAAATGTAGGGAACAGCTGATTTTTTTTCGCGATTTCATGTTTGGTCCCATAGTAAAAGTTGTTCATAATGATGAGTACAGTGACCCCTTAAGAGGTTGTGCGTTATTTAAATTACACAATGTATATCGTTACCTGTGAAGGCTCTTTTAATGTCCCCCCTACCACCCCTCCCATAGGCTGGAGACCTATCCGGTCTCGCCATAACTGCCCGGTTATGTACAGACGCCTGCACATCAAGCTATTACAATCAATCAAACTTCTTTAATAGATTTTCATCTTTATCGCGAAAGCAGGTCAAGGTTGATTGGGAAAATTTTACAGTTTCGGGTAGCCTGACCTGCTGGCATCTGTACAAAACGATCTACAAGCAGTGAAATAGAAAAAAGAAAATCTTATAATGCACCCCAATACGGAACTCTAAACACATTAGCCCCGAAGTCATCGCCAAATAAAACAGTTATAAGGGTTCAGAGAAGACTAATATCATTATCAGCAATTCAATTAGAACGGGTTCTCCAAATTGTATCTTCGCGTGTTTCTGTTCCATCCGTGATACGTAACCATGGGTATTGACTGCTGTTATACTGAATTGTTAGCTCGTGTTGATGCTTATATTCGTTTTAACATGACACTTTGCAAGATTGTATTTGATTTTTTGGACTACATCGGGGGAGCGTGTTGCGTCGGGCAGTGCGGCGTGTCGTTACGACGCAGTTGACGTGTCCTATCAGCTGCGTTTTAAAAAAGTATTTATGGTATTTGATGAGTTAGGCTAAATTAAAACAAACAGCCACAGTCAAACTGCTAAAAACAAACTATACGCGTCGCTCTGTTAGATGCACTGCTCATGTAGGCCACTAGTAGGGATGGGATATACTTGCAAAATTCAATACCAGGGCTTCCAAGTACGAGTATGTAAAAATACCAGGGTCGAAAACCAGGGTTCAAAATACTTGAAAGTATTTGGCAGTATTAGATCTAGTCGTACCGTGCTGCAATATTGTACAGGTTTTTTTAGATGAAATTAAATCTTTCCTTCCTACTTTTTAATCACACTTTTCTTAGGAGCCATGTTTATAGATTTCTTTATTATTATTTACAACTAATACCCTATTATATATACAAAAATCACAGTCTTATTTACAATCTATTATTTATAGTTCAAAAATCGTCTATCCTATAATCCCTCGAAATCACTTCTAATATTTACAACTCCTAACTAATAAACACAGAATCCATACAAAAATGTTCAGTTTTAAATGTTAATTACACACTTATTGTTATTAGTACAAAAATTTACACTAAATTCAATAAATTCGCGAAATAACGGTGACGGTCAGTTGGTGACGTAACAAGTTCGCATCACAACAACAACATACTGACAAAAAAACGAAAACAAAAAATTTATTTCAATGTAAACAACAATTAATAGGTACTTAAAATACTTTCGTACTCGCTACAATGTGTCTTATTCGTATAGCAGTAAGGAAGAAAGGCGCGAACTAGTGTAAAAAAATGGAGCCGAAAATGTTTACGCAATTATGTTCCTTATTTTGATAATTAAGCCAGCTTTGTTGCACTCGGGCACCTTCGGAATACTTCGGGCACAGCCATCGAGCCCCGAACTCGCAACCGCGAGCGCGAGCCTTGCGCCCTTGGCTTCCAGAGTTGAAAATACTTGCATAGGAAATCGATCCATGTCATCCTATAAATAACGAGCAAAATCGTATTTGTGGGAAAGAAAATACTTTTATCTTGCAAGTATTTTTTTTCGCAAATACGATTATGCGCCTTATTCTTATGAAAATATGGATCGATTTCCCATGCAAGTATTTCCAACTCGGCGGCAGCAGTGCAAAAATACTTTAAACCTGCAAGTATTTTTTTTGCAAATACGATTGTGCTTCTTATTTATATGACAACATGGATCGATTTTCTATGCAAGTATTTCCAGCTCGGCGGCGGCGGGGCTAAAAATACTTTGTACTTGAAAGTATTTTTTTCGCAAATAGGATTGTGCTCCTTATTTATATCGACGCTAGAAAGGCAAATTGTATTAACGACCATTGCATAAATTGTTCAATAAATTGATTTGAAGTTCTACTTTTCACAAAAAAAATCATAGTAAATTAACTTCTGGAGTATTCTTGATGAAACTCAGAATAGTTATTATTTAATATGTTTATTATTTAATTCCTAAGTCAAAAAAAATGTACATAAGTTTTTTGATATATTTTTAGGAGATAATACAAGGTTGTGAATAATCTTGGTTAGGTAAAATTGACTTAAGTCACAATTTCAACATTAGAGGTCCTGTAAAAAATGTTTTAACGATCGAATAGCTGCATACAACCTACAACTAAAGTATCTTACGTTCTATTTGGTAAACTTTAATATTCCAATAAAATGTTTTATCAAACCGAGCATATTCAACCGATGAAAACCAAAAAATCTAATCTCACTCATTAAACTTAGTTCCATCTAGGATCAAGGTATTATATCCCAATATTATTATATTTTTTAGCGATAGTTAAAAATAAAATACAAAATAAAGAAGTATAAAATTGTTTTTTATACAAAAGCACACTTCACAAACTTATACAGTTGATAAGTGACAACATAAACGTAAAACAACTTCTTTATAATTAAAAAAAAACTAAATCAACTTTGAGATCACTGTCAGTCACATGAAAATTCAATCTCTTGTTACATGTTATTCACAACAAAACAAAATAAAAAACAACTTATACATTTATAATTAAACAAGAAAACTACTTAAATTTGAGATCAATCAGTCACATGAAAATTATGCAGATGTTCGTATAATACCTAATTATTGCAACAAAAAATTTGGCTGCTAATTTCAATATTATTGAAAGTTTCGTAAGTTTTTTCTGTATCAGAGTTTTCAATGTAATCACAATCCTGAAAATAAGTTGTAAATAAGTTCATTAAATTCTAATCTTAGCACCAAACTTACTATTCTGTGACCAAACCAGGTAGTCTGGTGTTTAAATTTTTCAGAAGATAATATAGGTAAGTACCTATAACAATAAACCCGGATTTCAAAAAATATTAATTGTATATTACAACAGATGCTAAATTATAATAAGATTGTTTAATAATATCGTAATTAATTGATTTTACAAATAGGTATCCACATAGAACTTATAGACTTACATCATCCTGAGTACAATCCTTATTTATTATTATTGTTGGCGACAGCGGTTTAAGCGAAGAATATTGATTAAAGTAATTATTGTGGCCAATATCCTGAAATAAACAATGCAAACAGTGTAAGAAAGACATGAATAATAAAAAATCGAAATCGTAATAAATATTATCAAGGTACTAATTACATTTTATTAAAATGGTTAGGTAGGTTAAGTACCTACGCAATTGTAGAAAAGTGTGGTAAGGTCAAAAACCTAGTTATAGTAGGTAAATAGCATACATAGGTACTTGATTGTTGGTTTCCTCAATAATAATATTCGATTGGTCTGCTACTACGTTTTCGTCCTAAAGTAAAAAACGATTTCTGTAAAATGTAGGTTTTTAATAATACGTAAGTACTCGCTTCATGCATTTTGATTTAGTAGGTACTTTAAGATTTACACTAACCTGTTCACAATCAGCTGAATTTGGTTCAATATCAAACCTTAATCTCCTTCTTAGTCTAACGTTTTTTAATATTTTCTTGCATCGTTCGGACGCCATGATAAATTAATGTTTTACACTCCTAAGTGAAAAAACAATTTTCGAGTAGAAGCAGCGGCAATTCGTGCGTGACCGGCATCGACAGTGCGTGGTCGACTGAAGCGCCCTCGCAACGGCCAGACCTCATACGCAGCGCTTCGTGAGCATAAAATGCGCTCCTTGAGTACAGCTTATCCACCACTTTTTCACCCAAAAAAGTTTTTTTAAGTAGGCTTAACTTACTTAATACAAAAAACTTTGCTTAAATTAAAGTAGCTTAAATGCTAACGATGCGTCAAAACCGTTTCGGGTAAAAATGTATGATCGACCAACTTGCTATTGAACATTGACGACAAAATGCGCTTAACGTCCAAGTGATTGAAATTAGCTGAAAGGTACAGTGTATTAACGGAAAATAAACAAAAAAGTACAAGCAAATAAATTGTTTTATTTTCAAAATTGGATAAAGTGGCCAATTAGTAAAAAGGTTTATTGATAAAAAAAAAACTAAAATGATTAGATAAAGTGTTTTAACATCAAATCTTTATTTAGACAAAAAAAAGCAAAATGAATTATGGCCATTTTTTTGACGTTATGTACGGTTTATGAAACAATTGACGAAAATGGTTTGATTTAAAACAAAATTAAATACGAAAATGACTGAAATCACCGTTGTATTAACGACCACAAAAGTGCTCGGATTTAACTGGAACCTAGACCATTCGAAAGAGAAAAATCTGCCGATTCCAACAGTGTAAATAACTCAATTTTGACCAAAGTGGTCGATAATACAATATGCCTTTCTAGCGTCGATATGACAACATGGATCGATTTCCTATGCAAGTATTTCCAACTCGGCGGCGGCGGGGCTAAAAATACTTTAAACTTGCAAGTATTTTTTTCGTAAATACGATTTTGCTCCTTATTTATACGAAAACATGGATCGATTTCCTATGCAAGTATTTCCAGCTCGGCGGCGGCGGGGCTAAAAATACTTTGTACTTGAAAGTATTTTTTTCGCAAATAGGATTGTGCTCTTTATTTATATGACAACATGGATCGATTTCCTATGCAAGTATTTCCAGCTCGGCGGCGGCGGGGCTGAAAATACTTTATACTTGAAAGTATTTTTTTCGCAAATACGATTCTGCTCCTTATTTATATGAAAACATGAATCGATTCCCTATGGAAGTATTTCCAGCTCGGCGGCGGTGGGGCTAAAAATACTTTGTACTTGAAAGTATTTTTTTCGCAAATAGGATTGTGCTCTTTATTTATATGACAACATGGATCGATTTCCTATGCAAGTATTTCCAGCTCGGCGGCGGCGGGGCTGAAAATACTTTATACTTGAAAGTATTTTTTTCGCAAATACGATTGTGCTCCTTAGTTATAGGGTGACATGGATCGATTTCCTATGCAAGTATTTTCAACTGTGGAAACCAAGGGCGCGGGACTCGTGGCAGCGCAAGCGTGCGCCCCGCCGCCGCTGAGTTGAAAATACTTGCATACGAAATCGATCCGTATTTTCATAGTCATAAGGAGCATAATCCTATTTGCGAAAAAAATACTTGGAAGTTCAAGGTATTTTTTTCGGAAATACGAATTTGCTCCTTATTCATAGGGTGACATGGATCGATTTCCTATGCAAGTGTTTTCAACTCTGGTGTGTTTCACCTCTGCCGCGCCTGACTAGCAAATACTTTCATACTTGCAAGTATTTCCCGTCCGCACCAGGGCGCCCTTCTTCGAAGTGAAGCCCTGGTTTTAAAACGTGGTAGCGTAAATACGTCTCATCCCTAGCCACTAGTATAGAAGACATTGCAGTTGACGTGTCTCAGCAGCTACGTTTTAATAGTCTTTAAAGTATTTGATGAGAAAGGCTAAACGGCTACGAGTAAATTCAAATTTCTGCCGCATTCAAACCGCTAAAAGCAAACTATACGCGCCGTTCTGTTACATGCACTGCTCACGTAGGCCACTAGTATGGAGGGAATATCGCTTGTTATTTTCACGACGCGATGCTCTACGGAATGCAACGTACTGCGCAGGTCAGCTAGGACTAAGGATAAGCATCGTTGCTGATAGTGTCCTGGTCATAAAAATGCTGGGAGTTTAGTTTGCGAATTTTCTATTCAGTCATTGGTTAGTTTTTATTTGGCTGACGTATCTTATATCGGGTGTAAAAAGACCCTTAACGATAACGAAAACCACGTATTCTACCCATCATTGGCATATTTTTTTTCGAACAAACCATACCTGGGAAATCATTGGTTTTGGAGATATTGAAGATCAAAGTACACATATTTTTTTTTAGTTTTTTCCAAAAACGGTTTCCAAGTCATAATACTAAACTTTCTTCCATACGAATATTATCAAAAATTTCAATTTTTCTTAACTAATTACGCATTTGAAGTTACTAAAACGCAATGAATATCAAACGCACACGACCGCATTGGCTCGGCTGTGTGGCCGCTGCACGCATGCAAACGCGCGGCATCGCCACAACCATAATTTGGGCGCTACAAAAAAAAGCGTTTTTTTGCATACCAAAAAATAAAAGTCGTTTCCCAGCAATTATTTTTGGTCAATGTAATTTAGTTTGATGTACAGAGTGCGTAGATTTCGGCTATGTGATGGGTCTTTTTACACTCTGTATATAGATTGGGGAAAGTGTAGTTTTTTATGACGAAGGCGATGTCGAATAGTGTTGTTTCTAGGGGTTCGTCATAGGGGCGGCTTCCAGGGGCGCAGGACCTAAGGGCACTAGGCCGTTTTAAAAAACCTCAGCAGATCTCGGGTTAAAATATTATGATGTTGATTTATATGCAAATTAATCATGTCTGCAGATTAGAATCTACAAATATCAGATAAAATCGTGGCTGCCTTAACTTTTAGAAAAATCTATATAAATAAAAAGAAAAGTCCTGACTGACTGACTCATCAACGCCCAGCCCAAACCCTTTATAATATAGACAAGGAATAAGGAAGGATTTTTTGAAATTCAACCCCTAAGAGAGTTTAATAGGGGACTAAACTTTGTATGGAAAATCGTCACTTAACCCTTTGGGACATAAATGTAAGGTCATGACCAAAAAAAAATTCGCGAAGTGTGAGTTTGGTCACGACGTGACCAATTTAGGCGCGTCGTGTTCCTTACCAAATTTGGCATAGTAAAGTTGTGTTTGACACGCTAAAATTTTTTCGGATGCAACTAGAATATCAGGCAATATAAAAAGCCCATGTGTCAAAGCTTTAAAATGTACGGTTGACAAGTAATAAGAAAAATAAAAAAGTTGCGGCGTCAGTCCGCCATTTTGCTCGCGCGCTGTAAGGTCGTGTCGTGTTGTTTTGTGTTGTGTTAATGCATTATTCGTGTTTCTGCGTGTATCTTTGTGCTAAAATGTGCCTGAATAAGTGCTGATTGTGTATCAATAATTATATTGTGAATGTGATAAGGATTTCTATGCGAAATCTCAAAATGAACGGCGCTGGAGGTCATGTTTTGGCGCGAAACGCGGCGCATGACGAAACATTATCGGACAGATTGACGGATTATTTATCGCTGTGAATATCAAATCAGTTTATGTTGCTTTAAGTTTCCCAGTAGAGTACGAAATGCGTGAGGTGTGCCAATATATGAAAATATTGAACTAGGGAGATGGGTCAGTACCGCCACAGTAGATATACATATAAGCTAAAGCAGTACCTCAACTACCTACCACACTCACACAGACATGTACTGCAACAAGACCTCTAAGTGAGCTTCACAATACAACCAGTCACGGCTGTCATAGAGTACATTACAATAAGTATATTATACTCAGTATACAGTGCGTGTCTGTGTGAATGTGTCAATTCAGACGGTAGTTGAGGTACTGCTTTAGCTTGTACATATATTTACTGTGGTACAGCTCGGCTGTCCCATTTCAAAACCTAGTAAGGGACATTTTTACAAAAATCGTTTTATTGCATAATCTTGCTAACCTAGAAAGTCTATCAAATACAAAAACACTAGCGTTGAAAACTCACATAATAAGCAGACATATTTAAGCATCGATACCTAGTAAGTGCCATTCAATGCCTCTGATCATTTTAAAACCTATTAAGTCACTTTAACCACATGGTTTTACCTAACTTTTCAAAGGCTGACAGAATTTACGTTTATGCGCTCTCCTGTAAAATTTCGTTTTAAGCCCTTACTAGGTTTTGAAATGGGACAGCCGAGCTGTAATTTTAAAACCTAGCAAATATCCTCATCATCAACCAATCGAAATCAAAGTTTAAACGATACAGAAAACGATTGTCAAGAAGACTAACAATAACAGTCAACTAGAAAACGCAATACTACTAGAAGGAAATAAAATGCAGATATTACTAGAACGCTAGATGGCGATACTCCACTAAGCTGTCAGTGATGCATAAGGATGCTCTATAACGTCGAAACGATATTACTGCGCGACTCCCAACAGTTACGAGATGCTAAATGCTCCTAGTAAAGGGATCGATACGTTTGGTAACGTAAATGGAAAGTTAAATCAAAACGCTTATCAGCATAGGAGTATTGAGCTTCTAAACTAGTGGATACAATAAATGACTGTATTGGTAACTATACAGCTGTAAACGAATTCGTGTAATTCCTTATAACCACATGATTTACTACTGGTGTAGATTGGCCCCGCACGGGATTTAGCTTGATTAAAATAAAATAATAAAAACCTCTTTTTTCTTGCGGCTTTTTATCGGTCGTATCCTAACCACCTAATAAGGATTCAGTAAAAGAATAAGAAAAAGTTTTTTGCAAAAGTTTTATTTTTGTGTAAACCTTTCGTTGTCTCGCATAAATTACTGGTGGGCACGACTAACGCGATATCGCTCTTTGCAGTCACATAACTCAAGCCTCTAAAATTACTCAGATATAGAAAACCAAGTTTTTTTTTTTAATTTCTTTTTTTAGTTGATTTTCGTAAATTCCCATTTAGGGTTAATCTGTGTCACCAGTAGATCACGTGGTTTGAAGGAATTACACGAATTCGTTTACAGCCTTTATAAAAAAGCTTATTTTTAGAGCTTCTTGATAATACAACATACCAATACGTGGAATTTCCTCAATATGGTTTCATGTAGTTGTGATTCACCGTCATAACATAAATATTTTTAACCGACTTCAAAAAGAAAGAGATTCTTTCTTTTTTTCTTTCTTTAATTAAACAGTTCACACCCAGCCTGTAAAGTCTCTCATGGCTCCCGGACGGGATCGGGAGGAATCTGCCTACATCGTCGCTTTGGCACACATGTAACTAAATAAAATGGAGCACAAGAATCCAAGTAACAAAGATATAGAGGGATTCTCCTATACCCCTCTGACTCTCACATACACACGACGGTACACAGTAAACTGCTTGGCGCCGGACTTTAATGTTCAGATGGTAGCTAGCCAGGCGAATCGTTTAGATCTTACCACTAAGCGTGATGGGTTTTGTTGAATAAAGACGCATCTATTCCCTATGGCGGTGAGGAAGTTTTATATTCTAGACCGTCCCCAGACGGGATAAACATACTATAATCAGGTCATTACTGTCTACTGCTGGGCACGAGCCTCTTCTAAGAATGAGGAGGGTGTAGGCCTTAGTCCAGCACGCTGGCCTGGTTCGGGTTGACGATCTACACCCACTAGTGGTACAGTAATAGGCTGATACATCCCGAGCTACCCATATTTCAATTCAGGCTAGCACGTTCTGTTTTCTGATGTAGTGCACTGCATTTCCGATCGTTTGCATTCATTATTTCCATCATGCAATGACCCTGTGGAAATGTCAATGGTTTGTTAATATTAAAAGCGATTTCACTGTTGATATTAACTGATAGTCGAAAACTCGCGAAAATTGGAGCAAAAATAAATTTAAATGGGCGTGTCATTAAAAAGCGCGCCGATACGAAACCCGATCGTTAATGCACTAATTACAAACGTCGCGTTCCACGGCCACGCTCTGCGCCAAACAGCGGGGGCGTATCGACCACCACGTCACAAAACAGGAACTTACAGAAGACCCACTTTAACAACACGCCTATAAGGAACTCGTTCATAAATATTTGCCACAGTAGGTACAAAGAAAAGCGGTTCCCCGACAGTGACGCAAGTAGGAGCGACGTGCATTAGAATGATTTTAATATCGTACTGAATTGTACGGAGTCGCACACAGCTGTCACATAACACGTCTCTTTAGTACACACTTACCGACTCGTGTCACCTTCGGGGAACTGCCAAACAGTTAAAAACCTCACGATCTTGTGAGGGGACGGGCTAGAATATAAAACTTCCTCACCACACGCTGGGTGGTAGGATCTATACGGACCGCCTGGCTATGTGAGAGCCAGAGAGGTGTCGGTGAATCCCTCTATATCTCTGTAACTTAGATCCTACCTGCGTCTGTGTTCCCGAACGCTTACAACCTGAATCTGTTCAAAGTTAGAGTGAACAGGCTTCTTCTGGGTAAGCTCGCTCCATCGTAGACTTTGTGTCTGTCACCTCTGACCTTGACCAGAATTAAGAGCAAATCAATCTCAAAAAACAAAAACCATCAGTAACAAGAAAACATTGCAGTTGCTGGTTCTTCGTTTTATTGTGTCATTCGCCATGTTAATTTACGTGCACGTTGGTGGAACTTCGGTATATTTCTGTTGTATGCCTCAATGCCTCTTCACACGACACTGATCCCTATTGATCCCGGATCGCTGGTGACCTCACCGTGATATTAATTTCTTCGACGGAACATTAAGTTTCCGATATTGAATGTCGGTTTTTGACGTCGGCTCGTCTCGCTTCGAGAATTTTGATACTTAAGGGGAAGCGATGATATGAATCAATGTCAATTGAGTCTTTAAGAACAATTGATAGGCGTAGATGTTTTTTTTAAGGCTAGGCTTGTTTTTTTATGAGGTTTCGTTGCCAAATCTAGACTTGTTGTGGCAGTTTGTCTTATTTTTTATGGCCTATCTTTTGGCAACGGTTTTATGTCGTATATTGCCCGGCACAGAGTAGAGATCCCATTCCTCTTGACTTGAATATGGTAAAAGGCGACAGGGTTTAAGCGCAGTTAAAACTACGCTGTACTATTACACTATATAGTAAAGTATATTGCGACATAAGCTATAACTATACAGGGTGTTAACGAATTCATGTAATTCCTTAAAACCACAGTCATGATCTACTACTGATGTAGACAGGTCTTGCACGGGATTTAGTTTGATTAAAAATAACAAAATAAAATTATTATTTTTTCATGCGGCTTTGTTACAGATCTTGTCTAAACCACCTAATAAGGATTCAGTAAAAACATAAGAATTTATTTTTTTGGAAAAAAAAAATGTTTTATTTGTGTGAACATTTCGATGCCACGCATAAATTAATGAAAGCACGGCGACACGGCTGGCAGGCATGACTAACGCGATATCGCTCTTTGCAGTCAGATAACTCAAGTCTCTAAAATGACTCAGAAATAGAAAACCAAGTTTTTTTTTTAGTTGCTTTTCAAGAAATCTCATTTAGGGTTAATCTGTGTTACCAGTAGATCACGTGGTTTGAAGGAATTACACGAATTCGTTAACACCCTGTATAGCATATGACGTTCACACTATATTGCAAGTCGGTTTACTATGTGTAGCAAGTTATTTGACGGCGATTCGTCGGGCGACGGACGGGTTAGATTAGAAGTGAGGCGGGGCGGAGAATCGTACGATATAGCTTTGAGAGTCGGTCAAGTTTATCGCGCACAGCAAGGCAATACTTTATAGCATAGCTTTGTGTGAACGTGTCCATATAAAATGTATGTTGAGCCATATCGTTCTGCTATACAATATTTGCTATACGCTAATGTATATTATAGCGTTGTCTGAATTGCGCTTTATTTCAAGAGTTTGGGTAGCATCCTCTTACGGTAGTAACAACTGACAGCGGTCACCGATTACAGTCCGACATGTCTCTAAGGCCGGGCGCTCATTGTGACTTTTTGTCACGGTCACTTTTTGTTACCAAGTCGAATGCTACGAAGATATATGGGAGTGCGCTCAAATACATATTTTCATAGAATTCGACTTGGTAACAAAAAGTCACAATGAGCGCCCGGCCTAAATGATCGTGTATGGCGGCGCTGCTTGTGAAGGAATATGTCAAAAATCTGTCAAATACATAATAATTCATTTAGATTCATGTTAAACTGTAGTTTGCTAAGGCAGGCTAATTGGGGAAGGCTAATTACGGCAGTGTTTTTTTACGACCGTCTGTGGTAGCGGTGGTAGCGGTATGTTTAACAGAGCCTATTTATAGCTTGACGAGTGTATGATTGTAATTTTAGGGTTTTGAACTTACTTAATACAACGTGTTAATAAAATATCGCACAAAATACATTTGTAATATACGGTATTTTACGGTTTTTGATGATGTCGCTTACGTTTTTTCGATAGCAGTCTCCTATAGGCTATAAATTACGAAATAACGGTTATGGCGGCGGCGGGTTTGGGGACCTGTCGCCCGACCAGTAACAGGCCCGAGATGGTGGCGCGCCATGTTCCACGCGCGCCTCCACAGAAGGAGTGGTCCGCCAGGGGCAGGCGGACCGAGGCCTGCCGGGGTTGCGGTGCATGCAGCTGCGAATCACGCGACTCTGGTCATAGGTCAGGAGAAGGAACACCGTGGGTTTTTAGCCGGCAAGAGTCCGGCATAAATAATCCTTCGCCTTCCTCGGGCGGAGGGTATCCATAGGACGTTCCCATGAAAAAAAAAAAAAACGTTGAACAGAGTATAGCAAAGTAGCAAGCAAGGGGCGGTCGCTCGGCACGGCGAGGTGAACGAAGTCGTCCGATCAGAATATTCAAATTAGAATATTCGAATGAGAATATTAAGGTCAACAAAAAATACAAATATTATCTTCTACAATGATTTATGAAAATAAATAATTTATATCTGGATCAATTGTTTACAATAAAAATCAGATACCGTGTCCGAGGTTTTGAGTTATTTCATTACCACGTTGTTTATACAGATATACAACTCAAATACACAGTGTCCCAGAAAGTAGTGTCAAGCGGAAGTTCAGAGATAGAGCAACCTTAGAGGTACCAGAATCACCCCCATGTATGTTCCGCGATTTTTTGTAGTTTTCCAGTTATGATTTCTTTTCATGCCTTTAAAGACAAATACATTTTTTAAGACTTTAATGAAATTTTTGATCGTAGTGCCATGAATACATGATAAAAATGCGTGTTCTATTCATCTAGTTTAGAAAAAATAACTATTCACGTCACTATGATCAAAAATGTTATTAAAGTTAGAGTTTGGTTGCAACATGAAAAGAAATGATAACTGGAAAACTACAAAAAATCGCGGAACATACATGGGGTGATTCGGATACCTCTAAGGATGCTCTACCTCTGGACTTCCGCTTGACACTACTTTTTGGGACACGGTGTATAATAGAAGGAACAGTACTTCTATTATATTTGAGTTCAACACGAATATAGTAGTTCTATTAAGTTATTCAGTAGTTGGGTTTAATTTAACTTGGGCAAGAATTATGAATTCACAACCACAGGTCCCGGTTGACCGTAAAGTTTGATTACTGGTTACCGATTCGTTGCTTTAATATTTCGGTGATAAAAAATTCATTAGTTATAATTAATACGATGTATAATTTTGATGTTGGAAGTAGGGTCACGTTGTAAATTATAATATTTTTAGGAAAAATATGAGAAGTAGAATAAATAATTGTATAAGAAGATAGGATAAATACAAGTTGTAACATAAATAACGCACAAACTCTTAACGGAGCAGTGCACTCATCATTATGAACAACTTTTACTATGGGACCAAACCAGAAATCGTGAAAAATAAACAGCTGTTCCCTACATTTATGTTCGCATAACTCGTCACGATCATAACCAGGCCCGGGTAGACGGCGCGTTGTGTTCCACGCGCGCCTCAAAGAGATGTCAGCTTAGTAGACGGGGCCCGCTAGGGCCAGTGCCTGCCAGGGTTGCGGAATTTGTTCGAAAGAGTTGCCGCGGCCCTGGAACGCAAAGGGCATTAGGAGGAACACAGATGGGTTTTAGTCCGTAAGAGTCTGACACTCCCTTCCGCTCCACCCAGAGCGGATGGAGTCATTTGATGATTACCAACCCATAAAAAAAAGGTTTTAAAATAGTCCAGGGCCATCTGGCCCTATCTGGACTATAGACTATTGATCTCAACAATAAGAGCTTAGGATTTTTTTGACTAGATTAATAACGACACCCTTTCTGACAAAGAGTAAAAAAATCAAATTTACAAAGAACTTTTAAAAAACATTTCAACGATCCTCGAAATATTTAAATCTGGCCCTAGCTCTGTCTCTTTTTGTTATAATGATATTAGAAAGTGATGGATAAATTTTAAATCTGGGTTTATGGGAGTATTGATCATGGCACGAAATAATGAATGCATGTAATATCATCCTAACACAATCGGAGAAATGCGTGATGGATACATGTATTAACGCTCTTTTTTTATTCCATAAATTCCATACAATATCTAAATCGCATCCCAACATTACGTCACATACTTCTGCTTACAAAGCCTGTAGGTAGTTTCTCTATTTATATACTATGAAGTCATAACGTGCGCGAGTGGGCGTGTGGCAAATACTCGTAAATTATCTCGCCTCACATAGACTTCTCTGGATACTTAAGAGGCTGACGCTGAAGAGATTGATACATTCAGAGAATCTATTACAGCTATGTGAGATTTTATGGAGGGTTTAAAATACGGCTAGCCGCGTTTGGAAATACTGCAAGACTCGCAAGGCAATATAAATTTGAAAAAAAAAACATTGGTGATAATGAAACTTGAAGGCGCCTTCACTATGATTTTTCAAATACAAGTAAATAAAATTATAAGAAATGTGACTCCAATGCCAGAATTATTGTTTTAACATAGAGAAATATTGTGGATACAAGCAATGCTGCAATAGTTGAATTTATCTAGGTATATGAATGGTCTTATGTTAGGCGATTAGGCGTTTGGCGATATATTTTTATGGATACAATAAGGCTGAGACTATACAAGGTTAGTCGGAAAGGGGGTACTAATCCGCGGGCCACATGTTACTACATGTGGCCCGCGGATTAGTACCCCCTTTCCGACTACTTTCACTGATGACGGTTTTAAAGCACGTGTTAAAATTTCAAAATTCGATAATTTTTATTCCATGATAAATGATTTTCATTTTAGTTTTTTCAAAAATTCTTCATCCCGGCTTTAGTTACGAATTCAGAAAATGGTGCTTCTGATTCATGACACCAAATATGACCTAAAATGTAAACACAGCTGATCATAACTGGGGATAGATAGATTTAAGCGATTTTTTTTTGAAATCTTTGTACATCTAGGTATTTCTCTTAAACTATCGACTTTTGGGGAAAGTGGTAGAACAAAAGTTATTGATTATCATAGGTATTTTAACACCCTTTCGGATTAGTACCCCCTTTCCGACTAACCTTGTAGAGCTTAATATATGTAAGGATTGGAAGAGATTTTTTGTAGAAAGATGGCACGACCAAATCCTCGAAGGCGTAGGCATGAGATGTTGGTACAGTCAGCTGCACCAACTGGTTACCCCTTTCACGAACAAGTTTGTTCTTGAGGGGGGTAACCAATCAGTGCGGGTAAAAATAACCTGCGAGACAGCATTGAATCCTATGTATGTGGGAAGTAAGCCTATCTTAGGACTGAAGTGTACGACTTTTGAATTAAGCTCATGGTCTCGGCTAGCAAAACATAAACCCCCTTATTACAAAAGATGGTTTAAACCCAAAACCCTGGGTTTACCCTAAGGTAAACCCAGGTAAAACATATCCATCACTTTCTTATGTCGTTTAACAAAAAGAGACGGGGCTATTTTAAAACCTAGGTTTTTCTTAGACCATCTTTTGTAATAAGGGGGAAATTGTCTTTTTTTTAATTGCTTGTGCGTCAAATCAGGAAAATAGATTTGAAAAAGTTATACTGTTATTTAGTTACAGGTGTGGAGAAACCAGGCGGGGTGTTCCTCCAACCAAAGGGAGGATCCTCCAACCAGGCGGAGTCTTGTGCCTGGCGGGCTACTGCCCAACAGTTGATGTTGGGAGGTTGTATATATACAATCTGCGTGTTAAATCTTGATTGCGCGATGTAGGATAATTCGCTAGTTCGCATGTGGCGAGATAGATGCCGCCACATCACTCCCCCCCTGAGACCGGAGGTCGATGGTCTTGATGAGTCAGCGGTCGTTGCATCTTGAGAACTTGCCAGGGCCAGTGAGGGGTTCCTTTGAGTCGAAACCGGATGCCGCGTAGTTCGCAGTGAGTCGGAACTGTGAGCGGTGAGTGGTGGCTGTGGACTGCGTCGACCAGGAGAGAAGTGCCTCTGCTAGTTGACCGGCCGAAGTGCAGTATGATGCGCCATGATGCTGGAGTGGGCTGAGGGTCGTGACCAGGCTTGCGCGTTCGCTGCAGGCTAGTGGTCACATCACCCGTTGAAGCCGAGGATGCTGGCTGGCTGTGGGACTCGCTGCTTGCTGCTCGATTGAATGCTGAGCTGCTGAGGGAGTGATGATGTGGCTGCCGAGGCTGCGAAGGTTGTGTGTGACGTCACCAGTGTGGAAACACTGTCTGTGACGATCACGTCGGAGTCACCAATGTGGAGAAACTAGGTGTGGTGTTCCTCCAACCAAAGGGAGGATCCTCCAACCAGGCGGAGTCTTGTGCCTGGCGGGCTACTGCCCCACAGTTGATGTTGGGAGGTTGTATATATACAATCTGCGTGTTAAATCTTGATTGCGCGATGTAGGATAATTCGCTAGTTCGCATGTGGCGAGATAGATGCCGCCACACAGGTAACGATTATAAATAATCATGTAACCCGATAGTACTTAGTAGCACGTAATAATACGTAATAATTTAAAATATATTTTAGTCATTCTCAAAATAGCTCAAGTACGGTATCAAACGACAAAAAGCACGTGCGTTGTCAAAATACCTTTTAGCGCATCGTCTTGACGCGTAACGAGCCGACAAATCAGAGGCCGCCTCGCACCGAACGGCTATCAAATTAAAATTAAACCAAGCGCCGTGATTGGTCGGCTGGAGGCGTGCGCGAGTGCGCGGGGAGTGGGACGCGATCAATACGAGACGCGTTACGTAACTGAGGCAGTCGCCGCTCTAACAGACAACTCCCTTCCGTGCTATTACCTAACCTATTCACAGGCATATAGAGGTTATTTTAGCGTGCTGACATTTCTCGGCCTCTCGGCGCCATTCCTCCATACAAGTTTGGGGAGTTGCGTTTCCGGAGACGATCAGTTTACATTGTAGCTTGCGAGAATTTTCTAATACCAACTTTGGAATGGCAGATTCAAATTAGAGGATTTTGTTGGCTTTTGTATTACTTGTAACTTGAATTGTTTCAGTTAAACAACGAATTGTTGTTATCTTTGTCCTTTATTGTTTGGCATCTACTTTAGCCAATTATACATATCACGGTTATAGAATTGGATAGAAGTGAGGGTAGCATTACCATTAAGACCAGTGTCTACCTATCAGGAGCAAAGTGGATATGGTAAATGAAACCAACATAAGACTCTCTACCACTGACAGTACTTGTATTTGGGTTAGTTGTTAGTAACATGAGAACGGTCACAATATTAATTCACACAAGAACAGAAAATAAGAAGAACATGCCAGTCAGATAATAAAGGTTAGGACTTCTACGGATTGTCGACAAAGAACCGCTCCGTTGTTTTTTTTTCTCATATCCTGCTTGTAGCTGATTCCTGCGGACCATTTCTACGTAACCGGCCAGTTATTGGTGAGACCCGAAGGGTCTCCAGCCAAATCCCGCTTTGTCGAATGACAACTGGTTTTATAACGTCTAGTACGTTGATTTATCTCGACGACTGTCCGTTATCTTCTAAATGACTCAGGATCCGACAAACCTTCGACGAGATTATTAACATCCTACATTGATATAAGATCTTTAGGAGGAGCTCGTGGCTAAATAATTACAGCCGCATAGACCGATCTTCCGGGTTAGGCCACGCTTGCCGAGGTTGGTCTGTGGATGGGTGACCATTTACCATAGCGAGTTTCCTCCGTGCCTCGGAAAGCACGTAAAGCCGTTGGTCCCGGCTGTCATTTGTAGATCTTTGACAGTCGTTACTGTTGGTCAGAAGCCAGAAAGTCTGACAACCAGTCTTACCAAGAGTATCGTATTACCCAGTTACTGGGTTGTGGAGGTCTGATAGGCAGTCGCTCCATGTAAAATACTGATATTCAGCTGCATCCGGTTCGACTGGAAGCCGACCCCAACATAGTTGGGAAAAGGCTAGGCAGATGATGATTGATATTAGATCTTTAAAAGAATCTTTAGTTTTGATTGTGCTAAATAAACAAGAAAATAAATAGATTATCACAATACCCAAATCTATTCAGAATTAAACTCAAGGGAAACCAAAGCTGCTTGATCCTTTATTTATACGAACAATTTATGACCAAGCACACCTTTACTCCTATTAATTATTTAATCTAATCGTGAGACCAGCGATAGGGAGCACCACCTGACAATTGGAACATTCATATACACAACAGGGATATATCTAATGGCGTTTACCATAAACAATCGGAATCTGATTCTGTATCTCTTCATGTCTTTATCGGAAGATACGATTGTATTTCATACATATTAGAAGATACACGAAGTGATCGAAAGGAAGATAAATAAATTATGTTAACAGCGATCATATTCATGTTTAACAAAATACAAGCTTAGTCAATGAAAAAATCTCTAACCCCGGGAAATATATTCTATCAAAACGCAATACCCTTTGAAAAATGCGCGATCATGCCTGTTCAGAGGCTTAACTCCGCAGTATTCAAATGTCCGCCTCCATAAAGATTCGGAAGCTGATAGAAATCTATAAGAATGTCTGGAGGACCCTGGTAGCTTATAAATTCTGGATTTATTACTTGTGTTAAGGATTGTAAAGTCACTATCGTTTAATCTTGTCACAGTTTATTGTTTATTTAGAATATCTGATTTATATGTATGCTCTTGAGTAGGATGATGTATTCCTATAGTTATAGAAATATTTTTCGTATCGACATGATCTCCTCGTGGGTTTAATGTTTGTGTTTCAAACTTCCCTTGAGAAGTTCTGTCTTCTAATCTAAAATTATTCCAGGAAACTTCGTTTACATAAGTATATTTTGATTGTGTTGAACAAACATGAAACTATTCTTAGTAACTCACATAAACTGAAAATGATGATACAGTAAATTGAGGAAAATAAGCTGAAAATAAGCTAGCTTCTGATGAAACCTGTGTTAACTCTAAATTACCCGTACACGCCCTTACAAAAGCGCCTTTTATATTTTTTTGCTCCCATCAACGTCGGGGTAATGAAGATTGATGACAAATGGACCTACATGTATGAATAACAGAGTATTAATGTCCTGCCACTGTGTCCTGCATTATATCGTTAACATTTTTGCGCGAAATTTCATAATTGACTTTGATTTATTTCGTAATTTATTAAAGTTATATCTGACGAATGATACGGTTGACTCGGTCACCGTATTTTATGATAAAAAACATTGGTTTCGACAATGAATCATGTTGTCATGGCGATGTATCTTTCTCAATTTCCAATTTCACCTTTTCATACGACATCAGCATAAACTCATTTGATTCCTCATTTGAAATTAAAAATCCTATCCCAAAATCTATAAAACAAATCCTGTACCTTTTATAGTTTAACTTGACCAAATCTAATCTGAACCACTACCAAATTGCATTTCCAAATAGTTGTTCTTCTTGTTCGAGGGTTGTGACAGGTCAAACCGATACAGAATTGATCACATTTGCCAAGTAAAGATCTCCACGGTCCCAATACAATTTAGATATCGGTCTCAAAGTAATTTAACAGATTTCTCCTTCATTTAATCAGAATTTATATCTGCCTACGTCTGAACCGCGCCCCAGTTGATACTTAGGGTACGAGGTTTCTTTATGATTAGGTTTCATCAATACCTATATATTTTTCTATCAT
The DNA here is from genome assembly GCA_905220435.1 of Amphipyra tragopoginis. Taxonomy (NCBI): domain Eukaryota; kingdom Metazoa; phylum Arthropoda; class Insecta; order Lepidoptera; family Noctuidae; genus Amphipyra; species Amphipyra tragopoginis. Next base: position 23,345,118 of record HG992013.1, read on the forward strand.
TTATGATTTATTTTAATGGAAATGGTGTCAAATTCAATATCGTTGCGAATAGCGTTGCCAGTTACCATGCTATTTCCTTTTCAAGATATTTGCCATTACTTAGTAATATATTGGAGTATTTTGCAATCGCATCATGTTGAATATTGCATACTTTTGATTCCTGAGATCCTTGGAATGTTTGTTGTTGGTTAAGAAATTCTTGAACACGATTAAATAAGATTGGTGAAGCGATAAGTCAAGCATCGAATTCTGGTTGACCGAAATCAAAGCAGTATTGTTTCCGTATTGTCATGGTGTTATCGCACTTATATTTATCTCGGTATAACTTTCTTTACGTTCATGAATTTCGTCTATAAGTACTCGATTTATCATAACAATTACTTTACTGTGATTATACATTCCATTTCCGGTATTTTATTATATCGTACATCCAAATACTACCACTCTTTAGCCTCAACATTTCACTGAAAGCATCTCGAAATGATTGCCCGTGGATATTTGCATAAGATAGGTCGTAAGCACGTTTAGCATGCTCATAAAAATCTCTTACTTAGCCCCAAGACGAGACCCATTTAGCTCGAAATGATTTATTTTTATTATAACAGTACATAATCACCCTGACCTAATGTATTTACTTGTGTAACACTCACTTCTATTTATAGGATATGGAAATGAGGAAATTACTTTTTTCTCTCTGAATATACGAGTTTTTCTAGGTCGTGACATGGTTCGTTAATTTTCTTTATTGTTGTGCTTCATAATTACTTTCTGACTGTTATTTTTACAAAGACTTTTTTTGCTTGGAGTAAGACATTTTATAAATCGATAGGTTTAACTTTGTCATCATTCAGCCGAAAGACGTCCACGTCCACTGTTGGACATAAGCCTCCCTCAAGACACGTTGGGGGTTGGGGGACGGTGGGGGGGTACCATACTCGCCACGCTTGGCAGGCGGGTTGGCGATAGCAGTATCAAAATCAAAATCAAAAGTTTTTATTTCACATAAACCATTACAGGCGCTTATGAAAAGTCGAATTTAGGTGCACGGTTCCAATTAGTCGTTTCCTATGGAGAAGAGCCGGCAAGAAACTCCATGGTTACTCTTTTAAAATCCATATCTTTAACAATTTGAGTGGGTACAGTTATGACTTAGATATGAGAGAACAAAGTAGACTTAGGAGCAGGAACCGCACAAAAAACAAAATGAAAAATATGGTCACAAATTAACTAGGTATCCAGGCATCTAGCAAGTCTACAAAGCTCTCACATTTACAAAAGGTAAAAGGACGCTAAACTATATAAAACAACTGACATGGTTAATTGTCATCAAAACACATTACAAAGAAAATCACTGTATAGTAAGATAAAGATATCTTGAGAGTAACGATAGTAATAAAAAAAAAAGCTAATCGTAATGAGGTTAGTTAATAGACATACACATACGACGCTAATGAGGTACCAGGGAAGCCACATGTGCAGAAGGAGTTACTTCCAAACACCTTTGTCGTCAACGTAGTCCTTAGTCTTATAATATGCTTTTTGAGTAAGGACACGTTTAATATGGGCTTTAAACTTTCCCTCGGTAAGATCAGTTACAGATTTCGGTAGCTTATTATAAAAACGCACGCCATTTCCTAAAAATGACTTATTAGTTTTACTCAATCTAAATTTTGGAATCACAATTTTATGTTTATTACGTGTATTTTTATCATGAAAATCGCTTCTAACATTAAACGTATGCAAATTTTTCCGAACATACATAATATTTTCAAAGATATAGTGTGACGACAAGGTAAGTATATTAATATCTTTGAACACGTTTCTAAGGGATTCGCGGGAACCCATATTGTAGATTGCACGGATTGCTCTCTTTTGTAAAATAAAAACAGAATCTACGTCAGCTGCTGAGCCCCACAACAGAATGCCGTAGGACATAACGCTGTGGAAATATGCGAAGTATACTAACCTAGCTGTAGCTACATCAGTCAGCTGCCTAATTTTCCTAACTGCGTATGCAGCAGAACTTAACCTAGCCGACAGGGCAGTAATATGCGCACCCCACTGCAATTTTGAATCGAGAGTTATACCTAAAAATACGGTGTCACTAATTGTATTAAGATTATTGCCTTCAAGCATTAAATTTAAACCTACTTGGGGAACATTTGGTAGTGAAAACTTAAGGCATTTAGTTTTATTTGCATTTAGTAATAGATTATTGGCTGCAAACCACTTAGAAAGAACAGCAAGGCTCTCGTTAACATGTAAAACGTCCCTATCTTTTCTATCTATTTTAAAAATAAGGGAAGTGTCATCGGCAAATAAAATTATGTCTGATAAGTCGGTCATCATATAGGGTAGATCATTTATATAGGTCAGAAACAGAAAAGGTCCAAGAATTGAGCCTTGAGGCACGCCCATCTTAACTAGAGACCCCGAAGATATCGCACCGTTAGCACCAACTTTTTGCTGTCTATTAGATAAATAGGAGAAAACAAGGTCAGCAGCTCGGCCACGAATTCCGTAATGGTGTAATTTACAGATGAGGGTGTTGTGGTCAACGCAGTCAAAAGCCTTGGAGAGATCACAGAAGATGCCAATAGCATCCTGAGAGCTCTCCCAGGATTCCAAAATATGAGTGACTAGTTTCACTCCTGCGTCAGTAGTCGACCTACCTTTCGTGAAACCATACTGGCGACTATGCAATATCCCGTTCAGGTCAAAATGAGACATCATCTGATCAAGCATGATTTTCTCAAAGATTTTACTTAGTGCTGGAAGCACCGAAATGGGTCTGTAATTTGAGGGGTTATTCTTGCAACCTGATTTGAAGATTGGTATTACCTTACTATGCTTCATCAAATCAGGAAATGTACCGCTATCTATACATTGGTTAAATATGTCTGTAAGTAAAGGGGTAATGGTGTTAATGATAGCTCCAAGAACCCTAACAGAAATGCCCCATAAGTCTTCAGTATTTTTTATATTTAGACTTTTAAAAGCTTTTATAATCGAGGTAGCAGAAATGTGCTTAAATTCAAAGATAGGTATATCTTTACAGAAATTCTGTTTAAGTAAGGATTCGGCTAGTGTAGAGGACGAAGCAAGGGATTTCGTGACCTCTATCGGGATATTCGTGAAATAGTTTTCGAGTGTCTGAGCGACTTCAGACTTATCTGTAATTAATTTATTATCTGATTTTAAAATTAGTTCGTTATCCCGTTTTTTTGTGTTCCCGGTTTCTTTATTAATTACCTGCCACACAGTTTTTATCTTATTATTAGAGGCACCTATTTTGTTACAAATTAATCTAGATTTAGCTAGAGTACAGACTCTCTTAAATATCTTTGAATAATTTCTTACATAATTATGAAAAGCTTGATCAGATGTCAATGATTTTTCATGATATAGACTATACAAAGTTTCTCTACTTTTCCTTATACCTAGGGTGGCCCATTCACTAAATTTTGATTTACAATTAATTTTACGTTTCTTGACTGGACATGTGTTGTTAAATTCTTGGCAGACTGTAGCGAACAATGTACAATAATTTATGTTGGGATCCCTTGAGTATGGTTGTTAAAGTACTCAGAGAACGCTGCTGCCCATCCTCTAGTGAATCTCTTAGTCGCCTCTTACGACACCCATGAGAAGAGATAGGGTAATGCTATACTTTACGTCCGGCACCACACGGCAAGTTAGTAATGATTTACTATAGTATACGTAACTGCATAGTACTCGTTTGGGATACTGACAAAACGACAGCAGTGGGCACTAATAATGTACATTAGGGTGGGTCAAAAATATATTTTTTTAGTAATCGTTTTCTAATAGTGAAAATATGTTGAAGTAAGGTATCGTTATCGACCCCCTAAAATATTATTGAATTATTTTAAGTGGAATAGCCCGCGCAAAGCCGCTAAAGTTTTGAAAAAAATTTGTTGAAGTGTGTTTTTACATCTCAAGTTACACGTTTGTGGTTGGGTGTAGTTTAGTGTTCTAATTGGAATTCACTGAAATACATGTTGATTTTGGTATTTAAATTGTGTTGTTTATTCTGAAAAATCAGTTTTGAGGTAAGTACATTCAGAAAATTCTTGTGAAAATGTGAATAAATTCTTGTGAAATTGTAACTAATTTTTGTTTGAGAACTTGGAGTTTAAATTTAATCATCATGTCGAATAATAAATAGACAGTCGTACAAGTGTTCTATATTTGGAACTATACAAGATATGAAGGATAATATGTTACCAACATACCAGGATGTCATGAAGTCGAGTGGAACAGAGTACAAGTTCGAAATAGTAGTAACATGGAGCCCACGTTTTCCGAAATTGCAGAAATAGTAACCAAAAAGTTGAAGGAGTATGGCAAAAAGCATCAATTCCTGTAGTCTCACACACTAGAGTCATCCAGCTCCTGAAAGCCTATCATTTGAAATGCAAAAATATTATTAAATCATTGAACAACAGGTTGTCACATGAGAGAAAAACTGAGTTCTTGCAGCAAAGTGAATTTATTCGATATTTGTTCTTGCAAATGCAATTTAAGTCAGTGCAATTGTCCCAGAGAAGTCAAAGTTCCCAAAGAAGACTTTTGATCAAAGGGGTGAGAGAAAAATGAGAATCGGTGGCATTGATCGCATTCGGACAAAAATTTTACAGAAAAAGTTAGCTCGAAAGCATGCTTCAACGAAAATTTCTCAGAAGAGTGATAACGACCCATCCAAAATGCCAGAGCAAGAATTAGTCTCATCAACAAGTAGTGATTCTGATACAAGTATTTCATCTCTGAAAAAGCTACACAAAAATATAGAAAAACCCTTACCTTCTACCCCAGGAACTATGGAAAATAAGAAATGCATAAAAAGTTTACCGGTGTTGTCCCAAATACGTGACCATCATGGACTGTCCGACAGAGCTGGTGCTGCGATTGCTTCTGCAGTTTTACACGAACTTTCGTCGGATGTCGTAATTGATAAATCAAAACTACGAAGAGACAGAAGGAAAATACGTGACGTTCTTGTGCAAAATCAAGCGCCTCTGAATTTACTTGCTTTATATATTGATGGGCGGAAAGATAAATCCCTGAAGATAGTCACAAAGGGAACCAAAAGGTATAGGCAAGTAGTTATTGAAGAACACGTATCTGTCATTAAAGAACTGGATTCCATTTATTTAGGGTATGTAACACCATCACAAGGACCAGCTAATACCATTGAGATATCAATAAACGCTCTTCTTTTCGCTAAAAATATTAGTACTGATGATCTCCTGGCTATTGGATGCGATGGAACAGTAACAAATACGGGTAAATTTAGGGGTGTCATAAGGCTATTTGAAAAAAGACCAGAGACCCTGGCAATGGATAATTTGCATGTTTCATTTAAATAAACAGCCTCTGAGGCATTTGTCTGATTACATAGATGGTAAAACTTCTGGTCCATCTTCATACAATTGGTAAGTTGATGTATAAGTGTGAAACGCGAGCTGTAGTCGAATTTGAGCCAATACCAGGTCAACTACCAACGCAAAAACCTGATGACTTAAGCACAGACCAAAAATATTTGTATGAAAGAAAGATTCATGCAAAACTTGCTACCAGAAAAGTTATGCTAAAATTTGATAGCAAGCAGGATTTTTTGCGTAAAAGTTTTTTTTTTTTGATGACTATTGTGTGTTTATTTGTTTATGTTTTGGATTTTAACGGTATTGTGTGTCCTTAGCTAATCATTTTTATTGTTACAATAGTATTTAAGCGATTTCCAATAAAGAACTATGACATTTAGTAAAACGTGTTTTTTTCAAAAAACTTATAAGTTTGAAGTGCATGCGCGGGCTGAAGATATATGTTTCGTTAAGATTTTTTTAACTGAAACTATTTGTTACATTGCACTTCAGCATAATATCACTATTAGAATTTGATTTGTCAACTTTTATTTTTTTTCATACTAAAGTGACCCACCCTAATGTACATATTTACGAAGAAAAAATATACATGTATTTTCAAATATTTCGCAATGTAATTTTGGTTTTCAATGTTCTAATCATAATTTTTATCTTGTTTCAGGTAAGTGTTTATATTCACCAAATTCTTCATCATCAAAAAGTAATTCAAAACCACGGTAGGTGTACCACAAGCTCTTACATCATAAAAGCAGTTTAGTGCGTACTTCAGAGACGTACTCAACCCTGACACGGCGGCAGCCAATTACGGTTGTCTGTGACGACGACGCTTAAACATTTCAAGTGTTGTTTGCTGAACCCCTGATGGGAGGTTTGGAGACCAGAATTGCTTAGATAGTGTTTTGCACAAAGTATTTTATGATTGCTTTGATGGTGACATAAAACGTAAAAGTAAATTCTTCTAAAATATAAACGCATAATAAAGGTGCTCTAACTGCCACAATCAGAGCCGTTTAACGGTTCCTTAAATCGCTTCATAGTATAGAATTTAATAAGTAAATCTATACTAAGGAGCGACTTAAGTAACCATTAAACTTCTCTGAGTGTGGCAGATAATAAATATAATAATTGGAAAACTAGACAGAAAACGGAAGGTTTGGAAAATAGTAACAATAATAGTTAAATAGTTCCCGCTGCATAGATAACTGGTTTAGTATTGGTTTTGTTGTGAATTCTTTGTTTGGCTAGATGCCACTAGAAGCAAAGTGGAATTGGAGTGGAATTTACTGCTACTGATAAAAACTAATTTTTGTATTTTCCTTGCGAAGAAAATATAAAATGGTTTCCAATAACTTATTCCTTATTTCGTAAATAAGAATAACGTAAATGCAACAATTATACAACGTATTCGTTTAAAAATAAGTTTATATTAATATTTATGGACGTCAAAGAGTTGCTCCGGTTTTTCCGGCTTGTTTTATACATCATAAAAGACATCCGATGTTATTAGCAACGATCGAGATAATATCCACACTGGAAGCAGACGGGAGACCAATAAACACATGAGATAATAAACCGACCCAAACAACTATGTAGGCTGTTATTGCTGGACGAATTGCTCCCCGTCCAAATTAGCTGATAAGTTATATAGCCAACAAATGAAGTTGGGATGTATAAGCAAAGTGGGACGCTAGCTTCAAATTTGATCATTGTAATTAGAAACGACGTTGGAATTGCAGTCTCCAACACTAAATACTTTACTGTTACTTTTCTTTATCTCTGTTATTAGTTCTGTCCCTTTGTCAACTTTGTTCTGAACTATGCTTTAGACTGCACAGATTCGAGGAAAGTTTTAATTTAATTGCAGTAATTTCGTAAAAGCTGTTGAAGTTTATCCTTCTCTGGTATTTATTTTCTCTGAGAAGTGTACTAATACTAGAACAAATAACTACACTAAAGCACTTTCGCAATTAAAACCTCTGTTTTGATTATTTATGTTTGTTAGTTGAAATGTCGACGTGAACGCTAAATTAACTGAACAATATCTCGAATATTTACATAACAAAGGGATGCTGAATTTCTCGAGCTATTAAATAAATCCTTTATACCACAAAACAACATTATCATTATAACTTAATGAACGATTTAATAGAATTCATATTCCAAGAAGATAACATGTATTTTTTACATGTTCACTTTGATCTTGCTCATAGCTTCCATCAGTTGCGTAAGAGTTTCCCAAGTTATGAAGATTGTCGGCGCCCTCAGCATATTAAAGGCGCTTAGTGTTTCAATTTCAGCAACTAGGCTAATGCTGACAGTTGCTGCCAAGTCTAGATTTTATTATCTTGTTTTTATGCTGACTCATACTTAGAGGATACTTGGATGATTTGCTAGTTATACCTACTACTACTGTACCCTGATTTCAAACTTACTTAACTTCTGTTTAGTTTCCTGGATGTAGTTAAAATTGCATCACACTACAGTGTCATGAATTAATTAGGATTAAATGAGACTTAAAAGTAAATGAAAATGCACTGCTAGAGACCTAAAGTGCTTTAGTGCTGGGTTTATTCCAGCGAAAACATGTTAACGACTTAAATGTGTAAGCTTACAATTACAAGCGTTTTTGCTCAGATTTGCTACTGTGTGATAATCTAGTAACTACGGAAGACTATTATTTTTGCATTCGCGCTGTTTTTATACACACTGAAGTGAGAAATAGGTTAAAAAAATACCACTATAAATGCTAAACAATATGAAACTTCAACGTTATTAAAACACGTTATCATATATCATTATACAGCGCTTTATATGCGCCAAAACTTTTATTCTATATAAACTACAACGGGTTGCCATTACACCGTCCTAGTTAGAAACTGTAGCGGTCCGCTGAAACTTTATTAAATTTGAACGCAGCAGGTACATTATAACACGTCGTTCCCCGACGTACATGCAATTTAGTCACTTCCCGGTGTGCGGAACTTCCCACGTTTGCTCTATCGACCTTGCGGGTAGTAATAGAATTTCTGAAGCTTTGTTGAGCCGTAATGTAGGTAGGTAGGTTTCGTTGCTGCAGCAACAGTTAATTAAGTCTTTTGTTCGGCGCATTTGCGGCTTGTGGCCCAATTGCCTTTGGATGACAAGGCGGCTTATAACTTTGACGTTTATAGCAATAAAATTGTTGATTGATTATTTCTGAAATAAAATAGTTTTGAAATAAAAGATAAGGATACCTACACGCTATTTTATGACTAGCTGAAAGCAGATGTCAGAATCCTGAAGTTAAGTCAATACCATCATCATCGTCGTCCTGCCTGTCCTGCCAAATTTATTTAGTGTCAGGGCTGCATTTCTTTATCTTTCAAATATCTCTATCAGCTGTCGTCACAGTGTTCACTTCCGTCCTAATCATATCGGTTTTCATACAAACCGTAAATTTTTTCTTTAGTCTGCTTCTTTCCTCATAGTCATCCATATTCATACGTAATGTCTACTTTCATGATAGTAGGTAGTGTTCAAAAAAGATCACATCGTCTCTTCTCACGGGTAATGCGATGGGTAAATAAATGTGCTTATATGAGACGAATAGTGTAAATGTAAAAGATGCTACTATTTTAAGCTGATCACAACAAACTACGCATTCACATATTTAATTACTACACCCTTTGTTACGCCTTGTAATTCTACATCCTATTGTATAATAATAAAAAAGGAAACTAATAAAAAGGTAGTTTCGTATCTAAGTAGCGTACAATCTAGTTACATTAAACTTTATTTACGTAGAAATATTCTCGCCGGGGGAAGTGGCCAATCTGCTTTAAGTTCGCAACTTTCCATAAGCCCGAACGTGAAGGTGCAGACTACGTAACGAAGAAGATATTTTTAAATTAGATTCTGAGGCAAAGGTTAGAAATTCTCTGTGGAATATGGTCCGGGTAATCATCAGCTGTATTACGATAGTTGGTATACTTGGATGATGTTATTATATTCGTGGTTACTTTTGTATTATTATCATTTTATATGTAATTTTGAAATACGAACACGTAATGAATGTTTGCTTACAATTTATATTAATCAAGAGCACAAATATCCTAAACATAAGTATATCTGCTACACTTGTTTCCTTATGAGATAAAAGCAGAAGCAAGGAAAGCGAAGTCAATGTACAATTGTACATGCTGACAAAAACGGATTACAGGGGTATCCTTTAAGATACTGTGGTAATCCGTTTCTCTCAGTTGACTTACGATTTGTCCGGAATGATAAGTGAAGTTTCCAACGAAAGAAGGTTTGCTATATTACTTCGTATAAGAATTAAGAATGTTTTTAAAGTGTCGATGTCTTTTTTGTATGATAATTAGCCCTAATCAACCTGTCTATCTATTTATAGACCTTTTCCACTTAAATGCCAATAATCACCAGGTAAGGCTCAGATAGTTCGTACGAAGAACCAGTGTTGTCGTGTCGTTTCAAAGATCAGTAGAAATTAAAGTAGCAAATACTTACATTTGTATTCCGTCCACAACGCTAATAATAAGTAGCCAAGATATGACTCGTAATTACGACTTGCGGAATTTTAAGGACTCGTAAAACCGAACGTTTTCGACCCAAACACCCTCGACATTTTATTAGGCCTTTGTAGACGCTGTTATTATAAATGATAATTATTTCATCTGCAATAAACCCACCCTTGGCTCCTTTCTCAGAAATATTTTACGATGTTTTATTTGCGACACTCTCTCAAGAGTTTAGACCTAAATTTTCACCCAATTGTGTACAGATAATGTTGTTTCGTTTATACAGTGTTATAGCTTGTTGATTTGGGTATAAAAGGTAAACATAAAATGTATTAACTTCTTTGTGTTTTGTAAGTCACCCGAAGCGAAATGTCACGATGGTATCTGCTAAATATAAAAGGTATATTATTTTAGACTACTGTCTTCTTAACACTGTATATTCATCATTTCGGTTGATAGAATAATGTGATTATTCACTAGCCAAACATGTAAGCACATTACATGGATTTCCATCAAATTAATCCACATAGATAAAAATCTAGCCTGGAAACTAAAAATTTAATTACGTAAGTGTTTCTCATGCATGTTGCCAGTCACCGATCGTATCTTCTCGCTCAGAGTGCATGATTTTATCAGATTTTCCACACAGCTTTTGTTCAGATTTTCATCATATGAATCTGAAACAGTTCCCGTATATGTAACTAAAAGTTTTACTTTGAGCATGATCAATACCTTCCCAATGTTAAAGACAAAACTCGTGTTTATTGGACCTCTTATGTAACAGTCGTAACACTCCAGAATTTGGATCTAGGCCAATTTGTAAGCACTTTGTATTCGCTTTATCATTTTCCAGTAACGAAGGCAGTTCGCCTACTTGAATTTTTAGCTTGCAAATTCTTTTATCATATACATTCAGAGAATTTATTTGGACAGAGTTGCGATGCTTTTGGTCTTCAAATTGCGAATGGTTCCTGAATTTACAATTACTTACTAAGTAAGTCTTACTTTGTCTTCACTGAACATTTTTAGATAGATTAGAATAGAATAGAATATACTTTATTGTACACCAAAATTGTAACACAGCTCTTATACAATATCATATATTGAAGTTTTATTGAAGATTGTATTATTCTTAAGTTTCTTTCTGAAACTTCCATCAGAAACCGAATCAAAATTCTTAAAGCCTTCTGACTAAACAAATACCTTTAGATTGTTTATTTCATAAAATTGGTTTAATTTCATCCAACTTAGCTGAGATTTGATAGCTTTATTGGTATTATTACGGAATTATGTAATTAACTAAGCCGAAAATTGGTCATTTAAATGAAATTAATTACGTAGTCCATTTATTTTCTAAAATATAATAATATTCGTGTTCGGAGTCTCTTTACATATTGTTTATCAGTTTTGAATTCAATGAAAATACACATAATATACAATTTCAACAGCACAGGCATTTAAGTTTTTAATTCCATTCGGTTTCTTTCTTATTTCCTGTCTCACTGTATCAACTATTCTTTTTACTTTTAGTAATTGCTTCCATTACTCTCTGTTCAGCGAGTGGGCGTTCTTCACTTCGCCTAGAAATGTTTACTCTGTTGTGTTTTTAATTAGTTTTTGCCTTGGATGTCGCACCTTTTTTAAAATATTGCAAAGTTTTCTTGTGAAACTGTTGCTTCTTGTTTATTTATTGTAGGTCACATTTAATTGGGACCGTTTTAATGTCTTCTTTTTGCGTTATTTGAACAAAGGAAATAAAGCTCAATATTTTTTTTAATGTAACGTTTTGACATTTAGAGATCTTTTTCATTTGTGCTATCATCTATCTGCCTACTTGTATGTATTAGCCAAGAGCCTTTTAACATAAAAGTGAAGTGCATTAGTATACTCACCCCTTTCGTCTACGACGTTTCCTCGCACGGCATCATAAAAATGACGACACATACATATTCCCAGTAGTGTCGCCATTTTATTTTCAGCTTGGATTCTCTAAGCAATGTTCTGTAACGTCACCATTCCTCTTCATTAGTTGCTATTGTGTAACGACGTCATACTCCTTATGCATGTCTGCTACATAGCTACGATTCCGCTCCGTTAACCCGAACAGCAAAATTATTCGTAGCATTACGGCGAGCTTGCTAAATTGATGATGCTGTACTACGTGTGATATATGCGTCATAGGTCAGATAAATAATGGGCTATGATTTATGTCATGCTCTGGCTTTGTTATTATAACATAAAGTACAAGGAAATAAGTGAGCTATTATGTTTTCAAATCTTTTATAAGTGAGAAATGACGCTTGAAAAACGACCTGAACTTTTAAACAAAGCAAAAAAAGTAGTGTTCTGCTATACCTTCACCTGGTTTTATTTTCTTATTTGTTTTAGTCTCTATTGAGAATTATGTAACTCGAGGGGGTTGGTGCTGCAAGCCCAAGTATAGGTTCCTCGCAATTCGGCTCCAGTTCTAAAACCTTTTGTGTACGTAATACTGTTATATCATAGCATTTATCTGTAAACTATAGTAAGTACTTTTTAGTGAAATAAAGATTATTATTAAGTATTAATTAAGATGTACAGGGTATGGAGAAAAAAAATAATTGAAAGCTTACATTATAAGAAGATGGTAGCTGATTCAGCATTTTTATCAGTTTTCATACCATTACAAAGCAAATGTTGACTTAAAATAAATTCTTTCAACATTTTTGAACTCCATTCCATTAAACGTTGGCGTGACGTCGCGTCGCACCCTTATTAAGCGCGATATCCCTGCGAGAAGAAGCATGTATACATCTTTTGTATAGTAAATATTACGAGCTATTGCCCATGATGACTGTTGCCATATCCGCCACTAATCCATACATTTTGTGACACGCGATATTTGATAAAAAGTTTGGGCCATGCGATGTTCCAATTTGTTCCCGAATGTTTGAGGAATGTTGTCTATTCATTTTGTATTGTAACGTTTTTTGTGAAGAATAATTCATCAGGTGAAAGTAAATGAGAAATGTTAGTGACTGTAAACTCTGATATGTCGGATAACTATGTAGACACATTGAATTAAACACCCGAGTCAATATAAGCAATACATTCTCGTATCCTGTATAAATCAATATCCAATCCGTTCAGATCTCAACATTGTAAAGTCAGTAGAAGCCGTATCAAGTTTATTATGTAATGGCAACGGAGGATTAAATGCACGTCCGTACATAAGCTACATGCATGCTCGGCGTTGGCTTTAGTTAAATGTGAAATACAATTCTGTGGCGGAAATTTGAAATGTTGCATTAACTCTGACCACTACTGATCTCATGCCTACCCACATTATTGATATTTATGAAGCTCATAAAACGTGCGATGAATAATTAAATACGGTAGTTAATGGTATACAAATTGATGAACTAAATGATAATATAAATAATGTTAAATTGTCTAATGAGATTGAGACTCAGAAGCTTATTGTTGCAGTCACAATGATAATAGTAATTTACTAGTACCTAACGGATTATATTATTAAGAGACAGGAAACAGGATTAATGCAATTTGGTAAAGTGGTACGGAATTAGTATGGAGAGGCTACGTCATTACCAAGCGTAGATAACGTGCTGCTTTGTTACTAAATATAGAAAGGTCAACGACTAACAGACAAGGAAAAGGTTCTTCTAAATGGAAGCATATCTTGATCACATGATTGATTACGTGAAGTTAAATGAAAAAAGTAAAAACAGTATGACCAAAGCCCTTTCCCAAAAAAAGGCTTAGCTTTCAGTTTCCAGTTCAACAAAATGTTGCTGGAGGCTTGTATTTATAATAAAGACTTGAATTTTCTTTCTTCATTAAACATCAGAACAGTTTTTCGGAATGACAAAATTTTTATATAAAGCCCGGAAATTAAACAAATCCTACTCCAAAATATTTACAGCGCGCAAATTTCAACCTACGTATTTCATCCCATTTGTAGCTAATGCCGGGCATTCATCACGGCTCTCTCACTCATTAGGTCTCGTCTCCCCTCGCCTCCGTTCATCGTATATGCAACATGTTCTATAGGTACGCGTGTTTATATTGTAGAAATGGTGATTAGTTTGACTTGAGCTGTGACTTCTAAAATTACAAAAAATATTCATTACTGAAAATTCCTAGTTAGAGCGGTTACGCACTGCATCTGATCCGACTCTGCGAAAATACGTTCCGAAGTAGTCATAGAACTATTTGTATGGTAGTTTACGCACTAGATCCGACTTCCGTCATCCGTGAGTTTACCATACAAATAGTTCTATGACTACTTCGCAACGTATTTCACGGATTCGGATCGGATGCAGTGCGGAACCGCTCTTATCTTGCGTTCTGTTCACCATTACTTATAGCATCATACAACGCATTTTCTGCATTGCTGAAGTATGAACTGTGTTTTAACTGCAAAATAGCTATAAATTTAGCAAAAACTAGGAATTCAGTACGTCTTGAATCTAATGAAGCACTGAAGCCTGAGATTTAAAATTTACATTTCATTGGAACGTACATATTTCATCCTATTTGCAACTAATGGTGAGCCTTTCATAACTTTACTAGCGCACTCATTAGCTGACGTCGCTTCCTCGTTTACATACTTTAATATGAAACGATGTCCTTTGAGATATTTTATAGGTTTATTTTTAGGTTGATTTTGAATTTTAATAACTTTAACATTACTAAAGCAAAGATTCTTGCTAGGATTTACATTTTGAAGTGTGAAATCGACGGTGTAGTATCAATATCTAATAACTACAAAACCGTCATTTTACAGGAGGCGAAAAAAACCTTTCATTTCTATAGTTATTAGGTATTTTTAAGCAAATATTTCATAAATAAGAACAATTCAAGACCGATATATCATAAAAAAGAACAATTCAACATTGTAAATACAAGCTCTTTCATATTTTACCTACAAATATGCAATAAAGTGAAAATCGCTAAAATTTTAGTTATTAGATATTGATACTTCACCGTCGAAATGCATCTTTACGCTATCGAGAACGTAATGAAACGATGAATATCAAATATTTTAATCGCAGAAAAGTTAGCTAGTTCACGTTTACCGATAAAGGTATTTATGTTGTTTCGATTTTTGTTAGCTCCCCTACGATTTCTGACAACTATCCTTCGTTAAACAGAGTCTAAGGTACTGCATCAGACATTTGTCTAATGCTTTGCATTCATCGCACGACACTCTACTCATTACTCCCTTTCGGTTTTTATGTTGGGTCGTGTTTTATACGTCACGCGACACGACATGGCGTCCTCAGGGGTGTACTGGGGTAGCCAAAGTGACAATGGGTTTGTAGTACTTCCTTTAGGAGTGAAACTCCCGTAAAATATTAAAGGAACAAAGACAGCTTGGTTTCGATATAGTCGTTACTTTTACGAGACACTTAGTAAAATGTAGTTATGTGATGAGGGTCAAAATCTTAATAAGGGTGGCTTAATAGCATGAAGCTATTTTGCTTAAAATAGTAGTAGTTTACAATTAATAAGCTTTTAGTGGTCTCAACTTATATTTACGTCATAGCTTTAGGGTAGTTCTCACATACATTAATTCTCTGGTTAAACAACCGTTTACTCGAAAAGTGTGGAAAGTTGTAGAACAAAAGTTATTCATTATCATGGGTACTATAACAGCCTTTCGGATTACTACCGCTTATCCGACTAACCTTGTGAATTAACTAAAGTTTAGGTATTATTTGAATGTGTTCTTTCTTAGTTTTGCCAGTTAATTTCAAGTACAACTAAATCATGATCTTTGTATAGTTTAACTATCTTATAAATTACTAGCTTTTGCCCGCGGCTTCGCTCGCGTTAATTAAGCTGAAAAAACTCTTAATACACTACCTAAGTTTCCATAATAATATAATTCAATAATGATTCGAAAGACACGTGGCGCCATCTATGAACGTTATTGTTGTTTTTCTCGGGAACAGTACTTTTTTTCTGGATGAAAGGTATCCTATGTTCGTTTCTGTACACCTGACAACGTATATGCAAAATTTCAGGATGATCGGTTCTGTGGTTTAGGCTTGAAAAGGTAAAAATAAACAAAATTACTTTCGCATTTATAATATCAGTTAGAATTAGGATGTTTATCGCTCATAGTACTGGGATCCCAAGTAACCAGTTTAAATCACGTTTCGAGTCTCCCACAAAACGATACTTCTTCAATATTAGATAAATCTCAACAGCCTCCCAATCCCCCTCTGTTATTAGTGATACCTCGTCACATTACTTAAACACATCTTCTCGCATCAGGATGACGCCGTGATATGTTGTGACAGCGACATGCGAAGTGAGCACGTTTACGTAGGTATTATGTTAATTTTGGCATTGACGACGGATTTCATATTTTTGGATCGATGTCATTGTTAACGTTGTGTTGGAGTGAAGTTACTTGGATGTGTATTTTGCATGAAATTCGTCTATAGTAGCATTGATAAAGTCAGTTATATCCTGGGAGAAATAGACCGGTTACCTTGCATGGTTATGGTTTTGAAACTTTGGAAGAACTGCAATCACACACAACAAAGAGGAATCGTTCAGTTATTTAGTGTGTACAGCTTACAGTGTGTACAGCGTACAGCTTAGGGAGGAAACCATGACACTCAGACATCCTACATAATAGTGTCGACTACACAGTCGGAACTGAACTGTTCCCAGTAAACAAACATTTTAAGAAGATATTCCACTAAAGTCGCCAAGCAATTTACTGTGTTCCGTCGTGTGTAGGTATGTAAGATATACAGTGGTGGACATATAATTAGAAACACCAAGTGTGACTTTGATTTTTAGTACAATTTATCTTGATAATTAATGTTTTACGTATCATAGAGGGCTTATACCTATTTATCTATAATGTATCCACATCATGAAGTATTGCTATGTTAGTTTTGGAAATATCATACAACCGTTTATGTAAAAACTGGTATACTTTATAAAATAAAATGAAGCAGCACAACATACTAAGGTGGACAACTAATTAGAAACAGAAAATAAACATTAGCATAAATATGAACAAAGGTAACGAAACAATAAATAATGAAGTTAAATGGTACAAACGTTTTATAATAAACAATTAATGTTTGGTTGGGAAGCCTCTGCTATCGATTACAGCTCTACAACGACGTGGCAATGATTCTATCAATTTTTCATACATTTCCAGGGATTTTTTCTCCAAGCTTCTACAAATGCGTCTTAAAGTTGTTGTAGTATGATACTACTAGTAGTACGATATTAGTGATATGTTTATTGGACTATGTTTTCTTTACAATGTACCACAAACTTAGATTTGATTCAAATCTGGACTATTTGCAGACCACTCTAACACCGACACTACAATAATCCAAACCAAAGAAACAACGTTAAAGCATTTCTAAGAGTCTAACTAGTGTTGGTGTTAGAGTGGTCTGCAAATAGTTCAGATTTGAATCAAATCTAAGTTTTTGGTACATTGTATAAAAAACATAGTCCAGTAAACATATCACTAATATCGTACTACCAGTAGTATCACATTACAACAACTTTAAGACGCATTTGTAGAAGCTTGGAGAAAAAATCCCTAGAAATGTATGAAAAATTGATAGAATCATTGCCACGTCGTTGTAGAGCTGTAATCGATAGCAGAGGCTTCCCAACCAAACATTAATTGTTTATTATAAAACGTTTGTACCATTTAACTTCATTATTTATTGTTTCGTTACCTTTGTTCATATTTATGCTAATGTTTATTTTCTGTTTCTAATTAGTTGTCCACCTTAGTATGTTGTGCTGCTTCATTTTATTTTATAAAGTATACCAGTTTTTACATAAACGGTTGTATGATATTTCCAAAACTAACATAGCAATACTTCATGATGTGGATACATTATAGATAAATAGGTATAAGCCCTCTATGATACGTAAAACATTAATTATCAAGATAAATTGTACTAAAAATCAAAGTCACACTTGGTGTTTCTAATTATATGTCCACCACTGTATATCGGGTGTAAAAAGACCCTTAACGATAACGAAAACCACATATTCTACGCATCATTGGGATCATTTTTTTCTACCAGAGCATACCTGGGAAACCATTGGTTTTGGAGATATTGAAGGTCAAAGTTAACATATATTTTTTTTAGTTTTTTCCGAAAACGTATTCTAAGTGATAATACTAAACTTTCTTCCGAACAACCTTATCAAAATTTTCAATTTTTCCTCACAAATTACGCATTTGAAGTTACAAAAACGCAACGCACACGACCGCCTTGGCTCAGCAGTGTGGCCGCTGTACGCATGCAAACGCGCGGCATCGCCATAACCACCAATTGCGCGCTACAAAAAAAAACTTTTTTTTTATGCCAAAAAGTAAAAGTCGTTTCCCAGCAATTATTTTTGGCCAATGTAGTTTAGTTTGATTTACAGAGTGCGTAGCTTTCGGCTATGTGATGGGTCTTTTTACACCCTGTATATGTATAGGGCGCCATAGATATAGGGATATAGGAATTCTCCTGTATATCTCTGTTACTTGGATTCGTGTGGTCCATCCACCCTATCTGCGCTTACCACGAGGTTCTACAAGTATCTTTGAAATGGTCATGTAAAAATATGGACAGCTTAACCATAAGCACTGGACCATCCATCACAATTAAATCAATAGTACCGTCGTCACCCATTTACGAGCTTAGAGGAAAACAATAAAAATGGTCACATTACGACCAGATAAAGGAGGCTGCCAATAAAACTCCACCGCCATTAAAAAGAGCTTCCCATAGCTACACATACGCGGCTTATCTTAACAACACTTGTGTTGCTTGCTGTAAAACTTGTATATGAGAAACGTAAGTGGACGTACACTCGGTAGCTGAGGTTTTGTTTAGACATTTTATGGCTCTGGTGTTTTAATCGAAGAGATATTTGGTATAGATCTGGATTCCTTTGGGTTTTTATAAATCTTTGCATTAAACTTAGTAATAGTAGAGCTTCTTGTAGATGAAGTCCCGGGGATTTACTATCGCCATACTATTTCTTCCATCAAGAGCGTTGTTGTGTTTCGAGGGTGTTGGGTGCCATTGAAATTAAGGCACATGAGACTTATCAACTTTGTCCCAGGGTTGGCAATGCATTAGCAATCGTCTTGGGATTGTAGATTTATTTAGGCAGCAGTAACCATTTACTATCAGGAAGGCCGTTAGCTTATTTGCCATCACATTTAATTCTTATAGTATCGTGGGCGAATTTACAGACACCAACCTTAAGCCGGCCATACACGGGCAACTTGAAGCAGTCAGGATCGATTGCTTTAAGCTGCAGCTGCATAGTAAACTACAGCCTTCTACGTACGTACATACACGAAACAGCTCGAGCAGTTGCAACTGCTTCGGGCGGTTGGCGGCACGGCGTGCGGTCAAGCAGTCGCCAGGCATACACTGACTGCTCGAGCTGTCGACTGTTCTCTCGCAGTTATGCTGGTTTCACACGAGGGCAGAACAGTGAGGCAGAGCAATAGACATCGCAGTACTGCTACTGTTTGAACGCACATGCCGAGACTGGCAGAACACTACACGACTGTAGCCGACCGCGTAAAGTTGAAGTCACGACTGTATGCAGTTAATATTGACTTCACACGACCGCAGCCGACCGCGTGAAATTGATATCACGACTGAACGAAGTCAAACGTACAACTGCATGCAGTTGAATATATCGACTGCGATGCAGTCCGTCTGATGGCAGCCTAACATTGAAATTGCTAGCTGCTCGAGCAGTTAAGGTAAAGATATCAATGTCAGCTCCAAGCTGTTGACTCTGACTGCAAGAGCGGTCCGTGTATGTTTATCACTGGCTAACTGCTCGAGCTGCCCGTGTATGGCCGGCCTTACATGCACAATCACCTAGACTCGGAACAACTATCTGTAAGCCACACATATATTTGTTCTTTGCGGGAATTTAACCCGTGACTCATCCACTGCGCCAATCGTATCGTCACGTTGTTTACGTCAGGTTTGTTTTAACGTCTCAGTTTATCTTGTAAACTTCTTCCATTCTAACTGTCTCCAGCGTTTGTTAGGGTCGTAGATTCTAGATACAAAGTATCTTTTACTTCAGTTAAGAAATGTCTCGACGATTTAGTTGCACGGTCCTATAGTGAAGAGCCGGCAAGAAACTACATGGATACACTTTTAAAAGAATTTCGAGTAGGTACAATCGGGTATTGTTACAATGTAGGTAGTGCTTAAAATTCTGTGACAACAATGCAGGTTAGTGTAAGAAATATACTGATAATCATGTACGTATGTAAAAGCAAAGCGAGGCTCGACCGTATTAGTAGAAAAGCCAACACCATCACCAGCAATATATCTAATTAAACTCTAAGAAGTCAAAATTTTTACCCTTATAATCGATGCATGTGCTCCGATTTACAATATTTAGTGATCTATAGCAATCGTCCTCTTTATTATCTTTATCTTTTCTAACTAATTCAGCTCGTCTTCTAATGGCTGATTTCAATAACCTATCTATCGGCTGTTTGCCCTACTAGAGACTTGACATTACTTCTATGAAGCTTAATTTATCTCAAATTACTATCTCTAGTAGGGCAAACCACCAGTAGATAAGTTATAGAAACCGTAAGACAATAGGTTGTGGTGGAACGAGGGTGTGGTGTTCCTCCAACCAAAGGGAGGATCCTCCAACCAGGCGGAGTCTTGTGCCTGGCGGGCTACTGCCCAACGGTTTATGTTGGGAGGTTGTATACAGGGTGTTAACGAAATCGTGTAATTCCTTCAAACCGCGTGATCTACTGGTGACACAGATTACCCCTAAATGGGAATTTTCGAAAAAAAAAAACAAAAAACATTTTTGGTTTTCAATTTCTGATTCTTTTCAGAGCCTTGAGTTATCTGACTGCAAAGAGCGATATCGTGTCAGTCGTTCCTGCCAGCCGTGTTACCATACTTTTATTAATTTATGCGTGGCATCGAAATGTTCACAAAAATAAAATATTTTTTTGCAAAAAAAAAATAATCTTTTTTTACTGAATCCTTATTAGGTGGTTTAGATATCATCAGTAACAAAGCAGCGTGAAAAAAAAATGAATTCTATTTTTTTATTTTTAACAAGCTAAATCCCGTGCGGGGCCTGTCTACACCAGTAGTAGATCATATGGTTTTAAGGAATTACACGAATTCGTTAACACCCTGTATATACCATCTGCGTGTTAAATCATGATAGCGCGATGTAGGAACTGTCATCTATGAGAGTTGTCGACATTGTCGCTGTAGTCGTCTACACAACCGGTGTGTTGCGTAGTTCGCATGTGGCGTGGATAGATGCCGCCACATCAAGGTATTGTAGTATCATCATGGTCAAACATGTCGTTCACATTTCCAAATAGACGTAGGCCTTCACATCACCTAGCGTCTATCTGCATTATGCCAAGAACTTACCTTCAGCTTTTACGGACATGTTATACCTATTAGGCATTGTCTGAAAAGGCTCGTGGTATTGAGACGGGTGGAAGGCAAATGCGCTTAACCGCTAGCGGCCCGCCCGACGATCCGGATCGTCAGTGCCATTGTTTATCTATTGTGTCTATAATTACAGTACTTGATAAGTTAATGCAGAGCACCGCCAAGGTACTTCGGTGAGTGTGCCCAAGAACTCCACGACCTCATTCCACCGGCCCCGTTCTATTATCGGTCACTGCGCACTGCAGGTTACCATCCCTTCCTGGTTGCTATTCCACCAACTCGCACTAAGCGTTTCCAAACGTCTTTTATAATTCGCACAGCAAAAGAGTGAAGCTCTCTGCCTGCGTCTGTGTTTCCGAACGCATACAACACTAATCTCTTCAAAGTGAGAGTGAACAGGCTTCTTCTGGGTAAGCTCGCTCCATCGTCGACTTTGTCTCGGTCACCTCTGACCTAGACTAAGGTCAAGAGCAAACCGAACGAAAAAAAAAAAGATTGTTGGATGTGATCAAGAGACCACAGACGACCGCATAGCTTGGAGATGTATCATAAGTGGTCACGATCCTGAGCAGTAAAGGAACGACGAAGGAGAAAGGCCTTTTATGTTACCAATAAGGCTGCTATAAAGACATTTCACTTTTTTGAATGGAGTTCTAGCCAAAAAATACGCTGCCTTCTGTTTTTTTGTCAGTAAATAATGACAACCTTTGTTGGGTGAGAGCGAAAATGACGAACAATATATCTTTGGGGATAAGGAACAACAAAAAAGTTTTATTTCTTTCAGTCCTTCCGACAGGCGTGCAAAGATTACCATTGACCTTTATAATCCATGGAGAAGTGTCATTTTTTAGTTATATGTAGATATACTTTAACTTCAAAACTCATTTATTCAAAATGAAGGCTAGAACTAGCAATACCCGTGGCTTTGTCTACGGAAACATAAGGTTACATCTCACTGTACACTTTTTATCTGTTGTGTCTCTTTGTGCTGTGTCAAAATAAATGATTCTTTATCTTATTTTTATCTCATCACGCACACTCAATAGCGTAATAATTTGTACTCTATAATCTGAAACACTCTTTAAAGAGGTGGTTGTCAAATTTCAACTGGATCTGTTTAGTAGTACTGCCGTGAAACTCAAACGTACAAATAGACAAAAATTCTAAAACTACATTTTTGATATCAGTAGCACTTACTCTACCCGACTGCGCGACAGAAAAGACAGGGTTATGTTTTTCTAAAAATGATGATGATGTTGATGATCTTTCCGACCGTTTTCCGACCACTAATCAGTCGGACGCGTAGTCCACGTACAATGGTCCACTTAAAGGACTAAGTGCGGAAACCACATCTCCTAACATAGATAGAACAGTCGGACGCTGGTGCACCTAAAAATATTTGAATGTACAGTTTAAGCATCGTTACGATTTTATTATATGTATGGATTACTTAGTTCTTTTTGAACGTTATAATATAACAAAAGACAGCCTCGAAAACCGCCCGCCCCTCACCGCTTCCTAGTGTTTATGCTGTGAAGAGGAAACGGCGCAATAAATTCCGCAACAAATATGTAGCACCTAGTTTTGGTTGGTGCTGGTTGTCTGGAAGAAATTGCTTTAAGCGATAACATCGCCATTTTCGCTGTTCTTAATTATGTGTTTTTCCTTTGACATTTTCTTTTGTGTGTACAATGAAGTATATTTATCTATCTATGTAGGGTGTCCCTGGAAGTATGTATCAAATCGAATAGGGGCGTGGGCAATTTCATTTCCAAAATTTTAACCGTGAGAATGTCGGTGCAATTTTTTACAGTTCAAAAGTTATGACCAATTATTGTTTTTTTTTCAATCACTTCGCATAGAAAAAAATCATAAAAAAACTATTACTTACAGCTATAATTTTTTTTCAGGACTTTTCGAACAGTAGGCCTTTCTTGTGGTAATACTTTTACGCAGCTAAAAAACATGTGTTCAATAAGAAAAAAACATTTACTGCAAAGGCTTTTTTGGTGTGGTAAAATTTTACTCAAGTTTTTACTACTACAAGTTTGGAAATTAGCTTGCCCACGCCCCTACTCGATTTCATCCATACTTCCAGGAACATTCTGTATAGATAGTTTCATAACGAATTGCTATGTATACGTACATATATAGTGTTATCAAACGAATTTGTGATATCTTGTGAATCTTGCTTTGGAAGTCTTGGTTTAAGGTCTTGTTTCAGTTTAAGGTCGTCTTCTTCTTCTTCTCCAGCGTCGTCACGAGCTATATGAGAATAACTCATGCCGTGGTGAAAATATTAGCCAGTCAGCAAGGTTGATCGCGGGGCTGACTGCCCAGGGTGCGCCGGACGTACTTAAGTATCATCACTCGCGGAGGCTCTTTTCATTTCCCAAGGTTAATGTCGTGAACCTGTAAACTTTAGGCGTTGCTCTGCAAAAATTTACTTGTAACCCATTTTTAGCAATAAATGGGGTGCATGAATAGAGCCTCCACGAGTGACGATACTTAAGTACGTCCGGTGCAACCTGGGCAGTCAGCCCTGCTACCAACCTTGCTGACTGGCTAATCTTTTCACAACAGCATGACCTATTTTCGTATAGCTCGTGCTGACACGAGAGCAGAAGAAGCAAAAAATACTGTTTAAATATGCGCGCGATTAGAATTCTGCTACAAATAACTTCAATACTTCGCAAGCCTTACATAGTCTTATTACTTTTTTTGACATGATGAGGATTCTAAAGCCAAGAATTATAAAAATACAGATTCGGGTCTAGTTGCGTAGAAACTTATAAGGCACTAAATACCTTTTTATCCCGACGTTTCGGCCGAATTACACCGGCCGTGGTCACGGGTAGACTGAAGTTGCGGAGCAGTTGTCATCTTCGTGAAGCAAAAGTATTGTCATCTACCCTCACTCGATCTTGATTTTTATTTTATTTTATTAAGTTATCATCGGTACTTCGACACACTACACTAACGACGTCTTTACACTCGCCTAAACCGTCCCGTCTACGATAACACTTGCTGATGACCGGATTCCACGATGTTGACAATTTATATCCATCTTCCCGATTGAAATTCTTGTACTTCTTAATTTCAATCGCTTCACGTACGATTCTGGGATAATAGTGACGATCGGTGGAGAGGATTTTTGGACAGTGTAGTTCTATCCAGTGATTGGAACCGGACTCCAGAAGGTGCTCGGCTATTGCGGACTTATTGATCTGGCGGTTTTTGACTGCGGCGATATGTTCCTTGACCCGTTCTGCTATTGTTCTTTTGGTCTGCCCGATATAAGAACTACCGCAACTGCAGTCAATCTTGTATACGCCAGGTGTCTGAAGAGGAATAACATCCTTTGGAGTACGCAGTTGCCTTGATACCTTGGAGAGAGGACTATATACAGTCTTAATGGCGTATTTCTGTAGTACTGTACCAATTTTATCCGTCACTCCTTTTAAATATGGCTATTTTATAAGCTATTTTATAATGTGTACAAATCGCGAAAGTTTAAAAACATTTAAAGCCAAGAAGTTTAAAATTCGCCACTATACACTTTATACACACCACAAAGAAGATTAATTCCTCACGTAAAAGAACCAGAAGTCAGTATTACGTGTAAAACTACCCCCTGTAGTGCACTTTGCACCGCCTCACGCCTCTCCCCCAGGAATGTTACTTATGTTCGGGGTAGTTTACGACCGGCGGTCTTCAGCAGTCTGCTCTCGCCTTCATAGCTCGTTATGGGCCATGAAATCGTGGGTTCTTGATGTGTCTACACCATTCTCGCATAAAAACTTTGATGTTGGGTTTTCAATCATTTTGAAAAGAAGTATTAGGCTTATGGGCTCTTAGGGCTCTTCCACACCACGTTTTTTTCCGCCGCTGTCGACGTGCGTCGCACGCAACTATAATGCGCTGGAAACGCGATGTTGTCGCAACCAATTTACCTATTCACACGTTCATAAAATTGTAGTATGCAGACGACGACTTTTTCGCGAGCTGTCGACGCGCTCGTAGCGCGGAGTTACATCGATACAGACGCGCTGACACATCGCGTTTCTTTAGCTGCAAACACATACATACAGCGCGTTTTAATCCAAAGAGAGTTGCTCACGCGCGTCTGTAGCACGATGCACGCTCCTTCGCGCGTCTGTAGCGCGTTTCTCGTGAGTTTGCAGCGATGCAATCGCAAGTAATCTGCCTATTTCAAGTTTAGCAGCGCCGACAACGCGCGATATCGAAACGCGCGTCGACGGCGCCTGAAAAAAACGTTGTGTGTTTGAGCTCTATGTTTGGCCAATAAATTAATTTAATGATTCGTATTTTTATTTGAATGTCTCGTTGGTCTAGTAGTCGCAAGCGCGACAGCGTGAGGTCTTGGGTTCAATCCCCAAGTCGGACAGTGGTATTGGGTTTTCCGTCTGGAATTTCTCTGTAGCAGCCAGGTGTCTGGAGTTGTGCCCGGTTGATGGCAATGCATAATGGCGAAATGAGGGTATACAATTTGACAACACGTTTGGTGCAGTGGCTAAGCGATTGGCTTCTGCGCTACGGGTCGTGGGTTCGATTCCCACACGGAACAAAAATTTGTATGGGCTACAGATGGTTGTTTCGGGTCTGGGCGTTTGTGTATGTGAGATTTGTGTCTGTAAACGCACCCACGACACAAGAGAAATATTAGTGCGGGGCAATGTTTTTAAAAAAAAAAAAAAAACAATACACCTATGCCTAATGCGTCGGGGAATACAGGCGCGAAGTTATTTTATGTTTTTTTTTATGCTTCAAAGAAATAATGATAAAAACACTACAACCTGACTTTTCGAAATCATTTGCGGATTAGAATTTGATTATTACTTGCGTTAACGGTGAAGAAAAACATCGTGAGGAAACCTGCACAACTGAGAGGCCTCCAGAAAGTTCTCGCTGATGTGAGTAGACCACCAACCCGCACCAGGCCAGCGTGATGGACTGAGGCCTTCTGATTCTGAGAAACCGTGCCCAGCAGTAGAACAGTTAGGGCTGTAGGGGTATGAAGGAAGTTGCATGGTTATTCAATGAAGCTCACAAGTTAAGATATATAACTTTACTGGTACCAGTGCTCAAATACATAATTGATTGTAAACTACATACTATGTATATCGAATTATCGACCTAACTGTACGGTTGCGGGGAGACGACTGCTGCGCCGCGCTAATACAATGGTGCGCTTGGGTATTGTTCGGAGCAACGCAACAGAACAGCTCAGCGATTTTGTCTTTGAGCATTTTCATAAATGCATCGATTTCATGAGTTAGTAAGTTAGTACGCAATTGGCGGGCAACCGAATCAAATCAAATCATCGTTTAGTGTTAATTAACCATTTTTATACCATTTTAATAATTATAATTATATTTCTTATATACCTTAATTTCAATCTTTTCAATCTTCTCAAATTACCATCGTCGTTTATAGCAAATCATAAATACTAAAAAGGTGTTTGCTTCGTACGTGGCGAACAGACCTTTTTACAAGTATTCAAAACTTATGCGTCAGCTGTGTCGCTACAGGGCGTATACTTACATAAAGGAAGCAGGTAACCAGCGCTGACCTACCAGCGCTTATCGGTACTGGTCCGTGCAGGTAACCGCTACATAAAGGAAGCGGGTAGAAGCAGGGGATTTTTAGCAAACATACGCCTTGTTCCCTTGCAAATACAGCAACAAATGACGGCCTACCAGCGCTGATCGGAGCAGGTCGGAACTTGTCGGCGAAGTTCGGAGCATGTCGCCACACAGTGTAGAGACTTCCTGCGCGGACCAGCACCGACAAGCACTGGCAGATCGGCGCCGGCAACCCGCTTTCTACGTGTATACGCACTTATGGAAGACTAGCTGTGCCCGCGACTTCGTCCGCGTGGAAGTCGGAAAACAACATTGTGTCGCAACAACTAAACAATGTATTTGTAATCATTTTTTAAATCTAATCACATTTATTTCCAATAGCAGTGCCTGCGACTCCGTCCGCGTGGAAGTCGGAAAACAAAACTGTGTCGCAGCAACTAAATAATGTATATTGTACCCAATTTATTACAATAAAACAATAATAGACAAAAGTGGCCCACCAGGGCACTAATATCTTTTGAACCATTTCTTCAAGTAGAGTTTCAGCTCATTTTGATTGACCGTTAAGATTCATAAAACCTATAACTTTAATACATGTCTTTGCTAAAATGGATTATAATTGTATATTGATATTTACTGTGAATTAATGTTACACGTTGGTTACATATTTACAGCTACCGATTGATTGTTATACTTTCATTTCACTATACCTACATAAAATATAGTTACAGATAAAAGCGACAGGTTTTTTATAATACTGACAACAATGACCAAAATAAAAAATAATATATGGAAATAATGTTCTGTTGCTCATCTCCTATGAGCAATAGCGTAATGATATATATAACAGCAAAAGCGCAGCTCTTTATGCAACACATCAGTGAAAGTCGCATCAAAATCCATCAACGGAATCTTACGTGATTATACATCGCAGGCTGTGAAAATAATGTTCCACTGCTCGGCTCCTATGAACAATAGCGTGATGGTATATATATCAGCAAAATTTTTGCTTTTTACGCAACACATCAGTGAAAGTCCCATCAAAATCCATCAACGGAATTTTAAGTGATGCCCGGACAGACAGACAGATACACAATAATTCCAAAAAAAATGTTTTCATTTTTTTATCGATAGTATAGTACCTAACCTACCCCAGACAAAGTGCACTTTGAGTTTTATTAATAGTATAATAAGTAATATATAATAGTATAGATAGCTAGATTCAAATCCGTTCAGCCGCAAGGCGTGTGTGATTAACAAACATCCAAATTCACAAACTTACATAAACTTTCATGTTTATAATATGAGTAGATAGAATGATTACGAAATATTAAATTTCGACGAAAGCATTGGGTGAGTGCTTTCCTTACAAATAATCATGGCCACCGACTCCGACTTGGATTTGGACCTTATTTTCGGCATCAGCATTCCCAAAAAGTATGAACATTCAATGAATAAAATCCTACTATTAGTCATCATGGATTCATTTTATTGTGAACAACAATAAGAAATTGAATGTATTCCCGATTCCACTGCCATTCAGATAGGTAGGTAAAACCTAATAAATTCCAAATAAAAATATCTTCGTTTTTTTTAATAAAAGCTTAGTACCTTCTTCATAAGGGTAGCATTTCAATAGACCTTCCGTAGACTGAGAATAGGTACTAATTCAACAATTAATATTAGGTAATTTATGGATTTATTCGTAGTAATATATTTCCTCACAACGTGATTTGATACACGTAACGCCATCTATTGAAAATAATGGTAATACATGCTAAGTTCTTCTAGAAAACTTAAAATTCGCATATCTTTTGATTGCGTGATCCAATTGCGATGAAACAAAAAACATATGTTACTTAGAGATAAGCACAATATATGTTGATAAAAGTCAACAGCATTGGGTCAGTTCTTTTTACGTGATGCTTGAACAAACAAACAGATAAACAGACAAACAGAAAACAAATCCAAAAATGTTAAAAATGGGTTCTTTTGGTTATCTTTAACACCCCAACCATGTTTTTTAAAATATTTGCTATGTACAGACACGCCAAGTCCACAGATTTATTATATGTATAGAACATATTGATTATTTGCATATCTTTTGATTGCGTGAACCGATTGTGATGAAACAAAAAAAATATGTTACTTGGAGATAAGCACAATATTTGTTTATAAAAGTCAACGGCATTGGGTCAGCTCTTTTTACGTGATGCTTACTCAAACATGCAAACATATGTTTGATCTTTACTTCCCTAGATGGCGTTGGCGTCGAATTAGATCGCGCTATGGTTTCGTTACCGCGCGATTTATAAGTTCTGGACAACATTTTTTATTTACCTAAGAAACACGATTTTATTATATGTATAGATTACCTTATAAAAACATTATCCGCTTTTAACATCATCACTCTTCACCAAAAATTTTGATTGATCCTTAATTTTGAAATGAAAATTTTGTTCCGCAATTTTCGAAATGCCAGCTTAATTAAGATCACCTTAATATCTCCGCGGGTTCCCGCTGAGCGGTATTACATTAGCGTTGGTGAATTTACATAAATATAACGTTGAAACAGAGTAGTCTTTATCTGTAATAGCGGTAAGAGCTAAATACAGGGTGTAAAAAGACCCATCACATAGCCGAAATCTACGCACTCTGTACATCAAACTAAACTACATTGACCAAAAATAATTGCTGGGAAACGACTTTTATTTTTTGGCATAAAAAAATTGCTTTTTTTGTAGCGCGCAATGTGTGATTGTGGCGATGCCGCGCGTTTGCATGCGTGCAGCGGCCACACAGCTGAGCCAAGGCGGTCGTGTGCGTTTGATATTCGTTGCGTTTTTGTAACTTCAAATGCGTAATTTGTGAGGAAAAATTGAAAATTTTGATAAGGTTGTTTGGAAGAAAGTTTTGTATTATCACTTAGAATACGATATTGGAAAAACCTAAAAAAAAAAAAATGTTAACTTTGACCTTCAATATCTCCAAAACCAATGGTTTCCCAGATATGGTCTGATGGAAAAAAATGATCCCAATGATGGGTAGAATATGTGGTTTTCGTTATCGTTAAGGATCTTTTTACACCCGATATACTAGCAAAGTTAAATTGTTCAAGTAATTGAAGAGAGTGCTTGCCTGTTGACACTGAAAGGAGGTTCTGTCAAAAACTTATAGTCCCGATAGCTATAACCAGGGGGCCTACTCCCTAAGTCCGTCGACGAAGTTAGTCGCCCGTCCGAAAGTAGCCCGAAACGTAGGAGTGAACAAAACAAATGTCAAGTTCAACTTTTCGGACGGGCATTAACACATCGGTAGTAGGGGGACAACTGTCAAATCGTGTTGTCATTCATTCTTAGTTCGGGCCCCGAAATAATCGTATGTCCGTACACAAAGTTTCGGACTTAACTATTTAAATTAAACATTACAAATAATAATAATTATTATTATTGTTCGCGACGACGCGTCACCGAAAACGCGTATAGTGAGTGAAAAGTGAATAAGTGATTTGTAACAGTAAAATCAATAGAGTCAGTGAAAATCGGACGATTATTTGATAAGTTCTACACTGTTTTTTGATTAATGTTTTAGTCATTGTTTTGTTGACTTGTTTTCGTTTTGTATAAGGTTAACCCTTTTCAGTAGTTTCCATATTGCCACGTAAAGTCATTTAAAGTAATTTAAAGTTAAAAGTAAATTCATTAAATTTTCGTAATTTTGTATAGTTTTGTGTCTTAACATGTATCTTCAAAGTACCATCATATTTCGGCTATGGAATTTATTCACCTAGAAATAGTTAAATAGTATAGTCTCAAGGGTGCTTTGTTGAATAACAAAGTATCTAGGTGAATAAGTTCGACACATAGCCGAAAATGGATACTTACTCTTACAGTAAAGTGTAAATGACACCATTTTCCCCGTTTATCTAGTAATAACTATGTAATAGACCCTTAGACTGAAAAGTAACTTGTGGTGTTTTGTAGAGAATGTTAAGACCTGTTAAATGATATATAACACTTGTATTTTACTATTTCAATACCTGTGTAATTATGCAAAAACTGTCTGTTGCATAATAAAAATAGTTAAAAATAAAGTCAGGAACGAGCCTGTTTTTAGAAGGTCTCGTTACGGTAAAGATTGGCGGTACCTAAGCTACCGAATATTTTGCTTGTATTTCGTTAGTTATCGGCTCTATTATTCTATTATGTAAAAGTTATTGTGAAAATAAGTATAGAACAAGTTTTCAGCAAAAGTTAGTGTTTTCATTTCGCATCCTCGACTCCCAAGTCTTCAGAGTGCTGACTGCATCCGAACCCTTCGTATACAGGACGACAGCGGCTCGCGTTTAAGAGTGCGCCCGTCTGGTATATTCTCTGGTCCCTCGAGCCGGATCTTCAGCATCCTGAGGACTTCCTGAAGACTTATTCCTGAAGACTTATTCCTGAAGACTTATTCCTGAAGAGTTACTCCTGAAGACTTATTCACGAAGAAATTACTCCTGAAGACTTATTCACGAAGCAGTAATTCCTGAAGACTTATTCCTGAAGACTTATTCTTGAAGATTAATTCCTGAAGACTTATTCCTGAAGAGTTATTCCTGAAGAGTTACTCCTGAAGACTTATTCACGAAGAAATTACTCCTGAAGACTTATTCACGAAGATTAATTCCTGAAGACTTATTCCTGAAGAGTTATTCCTGAAGACTTATTCACGAAGAAATT
Organism: Amphipyra tragopoginis; assembly: GCA_905220435.1. Lineage (NCBI taxonomy): Eukaryota > Metazoa > Arthropoda > Insecta > Lepidoptera > Noctuidae > Amphipyra > Amphipyra tragopoginis. The sequence continues at coordinate 23,376,844 of HG992013.1, forward strand.
ACTCCTGAAGACTTATTCACGAAGCAGTAATTCCTGAAGACTTATTCCTGAAGACTTATTCCTGAAGACTTATTCCTGAGGACTTATTCTTGAAGATTTATTCCTGAAGAGTTATTCCTGAAGACTTATTCTTGAAGACTTATTTCCTGGGGACTTATTCCTGAAGATTATTTTACTGAAGAAATTTTCGGGAACAGAAATTTTCAGGAACAGAAACTTTCGGGAACATAGAAATTTTCTGGAATATAGAAAATTTCCGGAACATAGAAAATTTCCGGAACATAGAAAATTTCCGGAACATAGAAAATTTCCGGAACATGGAAAATTTCCGGAACATAGAAAATTTCCGGAACATAGAAAATTTTCGGAACATAGAAAATTTCCGGAACATAGAAAATTTCCGGAACATAGAAAATTTCCGGAACATAGAAAATTTCCGGAACATAGAAAATTTCCGGAACATAGAAAATTTTCGGAACATAGAAAATTTCCGGAACATAGAAAATTTCCGGAACATAGAAAATTTTCGGAACATAGAAAATTTCTGGAACATAGAAAATTTCCGGAACATAGAAAATTTTCGGAACATAGAAAATTTTCGGAACAAAGAAAATTTTTGAAGACTTGCGTCTGCCCTGTGCGAACCTTCTGAAGAAATGCCGGTCACCAGATCGCAAGGGAGAGCGCCCGCGGTGCGTGCGGCGGCACCACCCCCAGCCGTACACCATGAACAACCACCGCGGTCCCCATCTACAGAAGAGGGAATAGAAGTGATGCGCCCTCCGTCACCTCCAGTGCTGGTGATCCCGCCTACACCTGCACCTTCAGATGTGACAACACAAGCAGCACCTTTAAGTGACAAGACACTGAAACCTACAGAGAATATTCGCCATATACAGCCGATAACTACCCGGGGTGACGCCCGTGTCGAACCGTCAACATCGCCGTCGCATAAGACAACTCTGAGCAATAGAAAAATTTTAAAAGCTCGTGAAGATTTTTTAAAGATCAAGCTGGAGCTCGCTCAAATAGCTTTACAAAGAGCAGAGGAGGAATCGGACGACGACTATTTGGAAGACGCCGGTTCCAAAACTGAATTTGTGCGTTCTTGGCTAGAAGAAGGCCCGGAACCAAGCTCAAAGGAGGTCAACGCCGCCGAGAAGGAAATCCGTCAAACGGACATAACCCCACAGAACCCTCCGGCGGACATAGAACTTTCGGACCTCCAACAACGAGCATCGAAAATAGTAAATAGTAATTTGAAGGGGAAAGTCTCAACTCTCAAATCAGGAGAGAACCGAATAGATCGAGGCACACTTCAGCCTTTCATAACAGATTTAACGTCTGCAATATCTGCGCTCGCTGACAGTAAGAACAGCGACCCAACATGGAATCCGCGGCAACCTAGTGCATCGAAGGTCATAATGATCCTACCGAGCTTCAGCGGAGCCCATACAGAATGGCTTTCGTTTCGCGCCATTTATGAGACGACGCGCGGATACTTCAATGACGTTGAAAACACAGCCAGGCTAAGAAGAAGCCTGCGCGGTAGAGCCCTCGAGACAGTTAGCTCGGAGCTCATAGGACACGCCAAGCCCGACGACATAATGAAAGAATTGGAGCTACAGTTTGGCCGCCCGGATTCGATAGCCCCCCTCGGTGCAGTGAATCTCCAAAGGATATCTGCACATTCGCTAGTCGTGTCAGGACTGGCGTCGTCACTCTTCGCGCACTAAAGAAGGATCATTATCTGATCAATGCGGAGCTGCTGCGAACTCTCACGGAGAAACTCCCGAATTCGTTGCGTGTGCAGTGGTACAAGATATACACAGAAACGCATCACTCCACACCAGACCTCAGCTTGTTCAGCGAATTTGTGGCTGAACAAGCCCGCTACTGCAGCGCCTTCGCACCGCCAGAAAACGTCTCCGAAACGCAGACGAATCGCCGCGTCGTAAATAGGACGCACACCACCGTTACTAAATCCGCATCAAAATGTCTTCTCTGCCAAAAAGAAGGACATTACGCTTCGGTGTGTTCAAAATTTAAGGAAGCCTCATCAGAGAAACGATGGGAGCTGGCAAAAAAGAACAACATGTGCTTTCGTTGTCTTCGAACAAGGACACAGGGGCACACATGCAAGCGAAAGAAGTGCGGCGTGGATGGGTGTATAGCCACGCACCATCAACTGCTGCATTACAAAAAGAAACAGGAAACTGAGAATAGAATAGAAGCTCAGGAAACGGTGGCCAGCTCAAGGTCGCATTCCAATCAGGCGTACCTCAAGATAGTGCCAGTCCGAGTCATCGGACCGGCGGGAGAAGTAGAAACACATGCACTTCTCGACGACGGATCAACTGTGTCGTTAATCGCGGAGGACATAGCGAGGCAGATTGGAGTGGAAGGAGTCCTGGAGCCTTTGAACATATCGGCAATCGGGAACATAACCGTAACCAGTCCCGGTTCCCGAAGAGTGGATGTCACACTTAGTGACTCACGCAACAACAAAGTGCCATTCAGGGCAAGAACAATTCCGGATTTTCACCTGCTGCCACAATCAGTCGGCGAGAAAGACATCGCGGAGTGCAAACATCTACACGACCTCAAGGGACAGTTGACCTATGAAGCAGGCACCCCACAAGTGCTCATAGGCCAGGACAATTGGCATCTGCTCCTAGCAACAGATACTAGAAGAGGACCTAGACACCAACCAGTGGCATCGCTTACTCCGCTGGGATGGGTGTTACACGGGGCACATACACGCGCCCTAGGACAGCAAGTGCACTTCATTAACAACGTGATTAACCGCGATGAGCAACTCGACCAACAGCTAAGAGAATTCTTCGCCCTGGAATCACTAATCATCAACCCGCGTCGACCGGACTCCGACCCTGAAAAGAAAGCAGAAGATATATTAACGAAATATACAGAACAGATAGAGAGTGGACACGTGCAAACAGCGCTCCTGTGGAAAAATAGAAACATCCAGATGCCAGATAGTTACGAGACAGCCCTGAGAAGACTCGTCTCCATAGAAAAGAAACTGGACCGCAACTCTGCACTGAAAGATAAATACACAGAGCAGATGGAATCCCTCACACAGAAGGGATACGCAGAAGAAGCGCCGAAAAGCAACACTCCTCATAGAACGTGGTACCTACCTCATTTTGATGTTCAAAATAAGTTGAAACCGGAAAAATTTCGGATAGTGCACGATGCCGCCGCAAAGACGAAAGGGATGTCTCTCAACGATTTTCTGCTATCGGGACCGGACCTGCTACAATCCTTACCTGGCGTCATGATGCGATTTCGTCGCCACCGCTTCGCCGTCTCCGCTGATATCGCGGAGATGTTTATGCAGGTTAAGGTGCGACCAGAAGACAGGGACGCACTCCGATACCTGTGGAGGGGACACCGGCGGGAGGGACCTCCCGACGAGTACCGCATGACGTCCATCATATTCGGCGCGACCAGTTCACCCTGTGCGGCAATCTTCGCAAAAAACTGGAACGCGACGCGGCACGTCGACAAGCATCCGGAAGCTGTGGAAGCCATAATCCATAACCATTACATGGATGATTATTTGGACAGTTTCGAAACAGAGGAAGAGGCGACGCGTGTATCCAAGACAGTTCGAGAGATACACAAAACGGCGCGATTCGACCTAAGAAAATGGGTGTCCAACTCCCACACAGTGCTACGCGAGCTGGAACCGCAATCGAAACCGGCAGAAATCATAGATATAGGAGGCGACAGCAGCGAAGAAAAAATACTCGGACTGATGTGGAAGCCATCAGCCGATCAACTGAGCTTCAACCTTAAGCTCGCTCGCCTACCGCCCGATATAACGCAGAAGCAAGCACCGACAAAAAGGGAAGCGTTGAAGATTGTGATGTCATTGTACGATCCCCTCGGTCTGGCATCACCGGTTACGATACGAGCCAAACAAATACTGCAAGAAGTATGGAGACGAGGGATCGACTGGGACCAAACATTGGATGAAGATTTGGCCGCACAATGGACAGAATGGATGTCACACCTTCAACAGCTCAAGAACGTCCACTTTCCAAGGTGCTACCCCGGCTATAGCAACGCTATCGACCTTCAAATACACGTGTTCACTGATGCAAGTGAATCCGCCTACGCGACCGCTGTTTATTGGCGGGCGACTTCACCGGATGGCGATGTCCACATCAGCCTCGTGACCGCTAAGGCGAAAGTAGCGCCCCTGAAGCTGATATCAATACCCCGCCTAGAGCTTCAAGCGGCCGTAATGGGAAGTCGTGCTGCAGCAACAGTGATTCGAGAACATAGAATCAAACCGAATTCAATCAATTATTGGACTGATAGCAAAACTGTGATCACGTGGATAAAGAAAGGAGCAAGAGTTTACAAACCGTTCGTCGCACATCGAGTGGCAGCCATAGAAGAAAATAGTAAGGTAGAAGATTGGCATTGGATACCCACAAAATTCAACATAGCCGATGCCGCCACCCGCGATGTACCGTCCGACTTCAATTCGGACCACGAATGGTATCATGGACCCGCTTTTCTGTACGATCACCCATCAACCTGGCCTGCAGAAAAAACAATAGAAACAGAGAAAACGGGAGAAGAAAAAACTCTTACACTCGCAGAGACCGCTGCCATAGAAAACGTAAAATCAGCTGTTCCGGACCCGAATCGGTTTTCGAAATGGGAACGACTACTGCGAACCACAGCGACGGTGCTCCAATTTATATCCCTATGTCGGAAGGACAAGGGGATAACTCTATACAAAAGAACAAAGAAGGGCGAAGAGAAGGATCCCGACTGGCGGAAAAAGAAGAAGATAACACAGACACCTGTGAAGACAACGGTGCGAACAACCGCCACAGCCAGGAAATTTATCGTACTTGAGGCTGAATACATCCATGAAGCCGAAAATATCCTGATGCGCGTAGTGCAGGAAGACTCCTTCGGTAAAGAGATAGTGGAACTCAAGGCAAATAGAAGAGTTAACAAAGACAGTCGTCTGCATCCGCTACGAGTTGAAATGAAAGAGCGCCTTATCGTACTTCGAAGTCGCATCGCCGCCGTCACCGAAGTAACAGACGCCATGAGAAGCCCGCCTGTTCTAGATGGCGAACATAGGATAACGCAGCTCTACATAGACTGGACGCATCGAAGTCTCCAGCACAGCGGGACGGAACTCACGATCAACGAGTTGCGTCAGCGCTACTGGATCGTGAGAATACGACCAATAACCAAGAAGGTTATACAGCAATGCCTACGATGCCGCATAAGAAAAGCACGACCTTCAGAACCTGCAACTGGTGATCATCCTAAGACGCGACTCGCACACCACCGTAGGCCATTCACTTACACCGGCCTTGATTACTTCGGTCCCCTCTCAATTACAGTGGGACGTCAACATCAAAAGAGATACGTAGCACTCTTTACGTGTCTCACAACAAGAGCGGTCCACTTAGAGATCGCCAACAACCTCAGTGCAGACTCTACTGTTCTTGCGCTGCGAAGGTTCGCAGCGCGTCGAGGGTGCCCAGCTGAGATACACTCAGATAACGGCACAAACATGCACGGAGCAGATAGAGAGCTTCGAGAAGCCCTCCAAGAAGAAGCCAGCCGTCGAGGAATAGTATGGCGCTTCATAACCCCTTCAGCTCCATTTATGGGGGGTGTGTGGGAGAGACTCGTGAGGTCAGTGAAAACGGCCCTCTACACCGTCCTTCATGAACGCCACCCCCATGAAGAAGTGCTTTCCACTCTGCTTTGTGAAGCCGAGTATACGGTCAACAGTAGACCCTTGACCCACGTTTCAGTAGACGATGACGACGAAGAAGCAATCACGCCGAACCACTTCCTACTTGGTGGATCGGCGAGGTTGCCCAACCCCGGCGTGTTCAATGAAAAAGATCTAGTTGGTCGCAAACACTGGCGACACTCCCAAATCCTAGCGGATATGTTCTGGTGCCGCTGGATAAGGGAATACCTCCCCGAGCTTCAACATCGGCGCGACCCGCATGCTCGCGGGTCCGCCCTCCAAGTCGGCGATCCAGTCCTCATCGCTGATGGTCAACTGCCCCGCAATACCTGGCCGCGGGGCAGGATCGTGGCCGTCTACCCAGGCGCCGACGGCGAGATCCGCACCGTTGAGGTGCGCACTGTAGGTGGTGTGTTGAAACGCCCCACCAAAAAACTGGTACCTTTGCCCAAGTGAGTGACAGTCGCTCATCGGGCAGAGGTGCAGCTCCGCACCGAGTCGTCTCTACGCTGCACGGCGGGAGATATGTTCGCGACGACGCGTCACCGAAAACGCGTATAGTGAGTGAAAAGTGAATAAGTGATTTGTAACAGTAAAATCAATAGAGTCAGTGAAAATCGGACGATTATTTGATAAGTTCTACACTGTTTTTTGATTAATGTTTTAGTCATTGTTTTGTTGACTTGTTTTCGTTTTGTATAAGGTTAACCCTTTTCAGTAGTTTCCATATTGCCACGTAAAGTCATTTAAAGTAATTTAAAGTTAAAAGTAAATTCATTAAATTTTCGTAATTTTGTATAGTTTTGTGTCTTAACATGTATCTTCAAAGTACCATCATATTTCGGCTATGGAATTTATTCACCTAGAAATAGTTAAATAGTATAGTCTCAAGGGTGCTTTGTTGAATAACAAAGTATCTAGGTGAATAAGTTCGACACATAGCCGAAAATGGATACTTACTCTTACAGTAAAGTGTAAATGACACCATTTTCCCCGTTTATCTAGTAATAACTATGTAATAGACCCTTAGACTGAAAAGTAACTTGTGGTGTTTTGTAGAGAATGTTAAGACCTGTTAAATGATATATAACACTTGTATTTTACTATTTCAATACCTGTGTAATTATGCAAAAACTGTCTGTTGCATAATAAAAATAGTTAAAAATAAAGTCAGGAACGAGCCTGTTTTTAGAAGGTCTCGTTACGGTAAAGATTGGCGGTACCTAAGCTACCGAATATTTTGCTTGTATTTCGTTAGTTATCGGCTCTATTATTCTATTATGTAAAAGTTATTGTGAAAATAAGTATAGAACAAGTTTTCAGCAAAAGTTAGTGTTTTCATTTCGCATCCTCGACTCCCAAGTCTTCAGAGTGCTGACTGCATCCGAACCCTTCGTATACAGGACGACAGCGGCTCGCGTTTAAGAGTGCGCCCGTCTGGTATAATTATTATTTGTAATGTTTAACTGATTTCTTAATGTCTGTCGCATCAAAGAAAGCCGCCGAACTCGTAGGCTATTTAGCGAAATAAAGATGTACTTACTAAAATGAGATAATGTTTAAAAAAAATTTGAATGTGTCGATTTTAATAGTTATTTGATTTTGACCTCTCGACTAGCCAATGCTTAATTTTTTAAAATTATAATTTTATCATTGTTGTGCTTGTAGGTAAATGTATACGTCGCTAAAAGGAACAACAGGGTTTTTGTTGCATATTGTATATTTAGCGGCTATGTGCGCACTTCAGCATTAATTTAATTAATGGGCAGCGCTGCAGTAGCTTACACTTAAGTATAATGAGTGATGCAGTGTAATTAATGTCACACATACAGTACACTATCATGATTAATCCGATTGTCTAGCGTCGTAATACTGACATTAACTTCATCATCGCTTGTTATTGTTAATTGGTAATCTAAGATTAAAATGCTGTATTGTCACATAATGTCGTAGTATTAAATCCATTTCTAACTAAATTACGATTTTGTTTATTGAATTAAGATAGATTAGATTTAAGTGTTAGCGACACTACACTTTAATCGTTAAGGAGTGATTCTATCATTACAGTTATCGCTAATATTGGTATGTCAGGATTGTGAGCAAGGTAAATGTAGTAAATAAAACCAACATAGACTCTCCACCACTGAGAGTACTTGTATTTGGGTTAGTGTTAGTAACATGAACTAGGTCACAATATAATACTTTAGATAATTATTACAAGATCATAAAATAAGGACAAGCTAGTCAGATATAAAAGGTCAGACTTCTTCAGCTGATCTACACAGAATACTCTAGACGAGTGTTCCGTCGTACGGTCCAAGAAGCAATCCTCCGGGCGCACCAAGCGAGCCGGTCTCCTCCCTCCAACGGGCAGTGGTGGTCCGATGTTGACGTCACGGTTAGTTAGGTGGCGGACAACAGATGGCGCTCACTCCACGAAGTTCCCGACATAAGATAGAATTAAGGTAGATTAGATTTATGGTTTTATTAAAGTCGTGGACATGTTCTGCCTAGTCTTTTCCGAGCTATGTTGGGGTCACCTTCCAGTCGAACTAGATGCGGCTGAATACCATTTTACACGGAGCGACTGCCATCAGACCTCTGCAATCCAGTTACTTGGCAATGCCGATATCCTACGGTTGGATCGGTTGTCAGACTTTCGGGCTTCTCACTACTCACTACCCGTAAAGACTGTCATAGGGTATTCGTATAACATAAAGTCCACACAGTCCAGTGGCCAAATACACCGTGGGCCCGAGGTATCCGAAAGATTTTAACCTTCGATTCCGATGCCTAATTGAAAAAGAAAACCTAGGATATAGTTTGTTGAATAAAGCTTAATTTTCGAAATATTCATTATTTACGGAAATTCACAAATCGAAAAATATCTATGGTAACAAGTCCTATGAACGCGGCGTTGTGACTTTTGTCATATCATACCCCTCTCGCCGTATGTCTTATTTGTCGGGGAGGGTTATGAAGTGAGAAGTTTCTTATCCACTCACACGACAATTTATAAATGTTGCCAATTCAACCTAAGGTATTGTTTTACAAGGAAGTACCTTGTAATGTAACAGACGACCCCAGGATCTCCTGAAAGCACGTCTGCTACACCAGTTGTAAAAAATGTGTAGAGCATTCAATACCTAATACATAGCATCAATAATAAAGTGCTTATACGAGTAAGAGTCAGCATAGCTTTACGTCCCTTGCAGTAGTCAGCGAGGTCCTTCTTGTATTCCCAGCGTTCGTCGATGGCCCACACAGCCATCTGATGGAAACCGCAGCAAACAGACCGGCTGTAGCATTTAGTCATAGTCATAGTAGTAGACGTAGACGACAGCAGGTCCGATCGCCGATCTCTCAAGTGTAGGTAGGGCAGGAGACGAAGTGAAAAGAAGGGAGAAGGGGTTACCGACGGGCACAGCTTCTTTGTCTGGCTTTCCAGTTGGATCATGCCACAGCTGTTAATAATACCAAGGGAAACACGGAGAAATTCCACAAATGCTTTTTATTAAACTTGATAAGCTTCTTATTTCAGTTTATAACATTTATCAATTGTACGTCCATGTGTAAAATAAATAGAAAATATATCGTATCAAAAACAATGAGCTTATATAATACTAGAGGAGCAGCGTCCTTATACCAAATTCAGAAAAACGTAACCACTTACGAGTTTAAAGTGGTAGCTTTGAAACGGATACATAAATTATGTCAATCTGTCAAAATACTATATTTGTCTCATTTCTTCTTCCGTCAAACTAATTATGTTGGAATGAGACAAGACATTGTTATCGGAAAAACGGCCAGAGTTGCCAATGATCTACATAAATTCCCCAGAATGAATGAAGATGTTAATTAAATCAATTACTATGAAAGGTCGAATTATGTAGGTACATTAAGGAAGAAAAAAAAATGCGTCAGCGTAAATATAATATTTATTTTTAATTAATTATGTTCAATGTTATTCGAACACCCTTTTGCTGATCTAGCGAATCAATTAGGATTTAGGCCGCGTTGAGTGCGCGCCGAAGTCAGTGCATATTCGGACAGCAACCGGGTGCATTCGCCAGCATTTTCATTAGCCATCATTTTAGCGTAGCCTTTTATTCGTTATAAAATAAATGGTTTTTAGCAAGTTAAATACAGCGTTTTAGTAATCAATTCAATAGTCAATACCACTTAGGTCGCGAACCGAACAAATTATATTTCAATAATTTAGACTTAAAGGAACATACATTGGTCATTCACTAAACTCCCAACAATCTGGCAAAATCAAAATCGTTTTTACTGGTAACACTGACGGCAAAAACAATGTTTGTTAAATTTATTTGGTTTCGTAATGTTTTTTTGGATAATCTTATGGAAAATTAGCACCAAGTGCTTTATTAATCTTTTCAGATCGTGACATGCAAATTTTAACTTCACATTTCACCTTTTTGATATTTTTATCGCTAAGCAATCACTCACTTGACGTCAAGCTGACAACTGAAGTCAGATATGCCTGTGGACATATACGAAGTAGTAACGCGTTGGTGCTGTACACTGCTGATCTAGTCCTATATAACATCATTGATCAAAAACATCACCATGGTGTAAAACAATCCAAAGTCAAGTCCCCATTCGAATCCCTATCTGTCATCAATCAAAAAAGTATAAAATATAAAAATGGCCAGTCGATGAAGATGACGATCATGAAGGTGATACTACAACCTTTAGTAGGTAGTTAATTGATTTATTAAGTAAAGAAAAACAAAAAAAAAATGAATTGTTCTTTCCTTTGATTATTTACCTGTCTAGATAGAGAGTTCGAGCGTCTAAACGCCAAAAAAAATATCAGCCAATTGTTGGCTCATAAACTCGTTCCGTCAGATCAGTGGTGTCACTGTCATTGTACGGTAAACATGTGTTCTGTGGTCTACAAAAATGACAATTTGCGCTATAAAAGTGTGCAGGAATTACAAAGGACGATTGAAAACAACTAAAAAAGTTACCTATCATCAGTAAGTAAACTGTAAATAACTATATTACAAAGAAACAATTAAATTAATAAAGTGTAATTTCATCCAAAGATGTGACACCATTTTGAAGTCATGTTTACAGGGTTGCCTGTATGAATGTAACATTTCCCATGAACGTTAGCTGATTTAAAAAATGTTTAATCATGATCCAAAAAGTATATTTCGAGATTTCAAGCTACCATTTAATTGTAGTGCTGGATAATATACATTTGTAATATATTACACGCTGAAATTTTAATGGTTTTCCCGCGGCAAAACTATTAGCAATCAGTACTATCGAAACATAAAGTTAAACTTACAAAACAACGTTTTTTTTTTTCAAATAATTAAATTAACATACTGTGAGCTAACCCGAAGGATAGCTAATAAAATAACATAATTTACAAATAGGATTAACAGCTTTTCAGCTTTCTGGGGCGTTATTTATTAAAAACAGGATGGTACATATGAACTGATTCCTTTATTACGATCAGTTATTATTCCAATGAAGGAAAATCAACCACAGTCATAATTCCAATCTTTAAACATAACAATTATAACTATTGTGAACGTCCGTCCGACCCAAAGGTCGCAGCAAAAGTGAGGGGCGAGTACAACACCGCATACTCTTTTATAGACCGTTTTGACAGATCGTGAAGTAAATATGTCAGACTACCGCCATGACGTCTTTAAATCTCTAACAATACACACATCAACTCACGCCTTTTTCCGATGGGGGTAGGCAGAAACTATAGAACGCTATCTGCTACGATCCTTACATACTCCTTTTGCTTAATTAAATAATAAAAAATACGTTTTTAGGTTTCGTGTTGCATTAAATCAGCTGATTGATACGCGAAGGGCAACTACCGCACGGCCCGAACGCTCGCGTATCATGGAGCTAGTGTTACTATTGGTTTGAAGTTGCTTTCGAGTTTTGTTTATTTAAAAATGTATTTGATAAGTAATGTTAAATGAATAAACGAAATAATAGTGTTGATTGCTAATAATTCCAAACTACAATATTATTAAGAATAAATAACCTTCAATAGCAATATCTTTTTAATTAAAAATATATTTTACCTATTACAATATGCACAAACTCCTAATATGTGAAAAAACATAATTAAATTAATTGTTTAAAATAAATTATAGATAGGTACTTCAAAATCAAATCATTTTTTTTCCCCTCTTTTTATGGGTAATATTCAAGGGCTGGTATCACTCAGTACGCGGACCCGTGATGCGCGCGCTTGTTAAACAGTAGTAAGCTACGCTTACTTGTGTGTGTAATACGCACACAAGCGCTTCAAATCTGGCCTGTTGTTTTTGTTGCGATGGCAGCGCAACACTCTATCTAGACAGGTAAATAATCAAAGGTTCTTTCGTTGATATAACATTTGACTCATAATACCACCAGAAAGGCGTGCTTAAAATCTTTCTCGTACCTCGGGCCCACGGTGTATACGTGACATAAACAATTTTATTTTTTAGTAGCAAAAAGTAAATAAGAAATAGCTGAACTGTTCATCACATGAAAACGCCACCTTAATCCAGAATAACATCCACGCTTGGGTAATATATCAGCACTTACAACAATATTTATTTAAAGCAATTTCCGCCAAGAAATACCGACAGCTCCAACCAATATTAAAAGCAATATCCTTTAATGTTGAAAAGCCAATGTTGTTCTACATGTAGCGTTCATTAAAATTGTTAATTTAATGTACAATATTAATTAGGGAGACGGGTGAAATACAAGTGAGTGGTTCTTTATTACTCACTAGATGTATCCTCGTTACTCATGTGTAAAATTCATTACTTAATTAAGGCAAGTAAATGAGATTATTTATAATAATATGAGTCAAAGTTAGGGAGTCTAAGTGAAGAAGCAAATTTTAGAACATATAGAAAGAAGAAGGTGGAATATGATTGGCCACTTACTGCGATACAGCTTTATAACCAACTCTCGCGTTAATTTAGAAATTGACAATCAACTCTTAACACACTACTAAAGTTTCTATAATATTAAAATTCAATCATGATTCGAAAGACACGTGGCGCCATCTATGAACGTTATTGTTGTTTTCCTCGGGAACAGTACTTTTTTTCGGGATGAAAGGTACCCTATGTCCGTTTCTGTACACCTGACAACTTACACGCAAAATTTCAGGATGATCGGTTCAGTGGTTTAGGCGTGAAAAGGTTACAAACAAACAAACTTACTTTCGCATTTATAATATTAGTTAGGATTAGAGGTAGCTCGCGGCTGCGCCCGTGCGGATGTCGTACTTTTAACACACTACTAAAGTTTCTATAATAATATAATTCAAATGAATCGAAATACACATGGCGCCATCTTAATAGACGGCGCCACGTGTCTTTCGTTTGTTTGTTTGTTTTACCTTTTCACGCCTAAACCACTTATTTCTTCGTTCTTATAATAAGAACGTTATTGTTGTTTTCCTCGGGAACAGTACTTTTTTTCGGGATGAAAGGTACACACGGCTACACATCAAGCTATACAAAACCAGTTTATCTTGGCGTCGCTTTGTATAATCTTTTCGCACAAGTAACGGTCAGCTTATACTGGTTTTGCATAGCTTGAAGTGTAGCCGTGTGTACCCATGTCCGTTTCTGTACGCCTGACAACGTATATGCAAAATTTCAGGATGATCGGTTCACTGGTAACAAATAAACAAACGACAAAAAAAAACGCATTTATAATATTACTTAGAAGCAAAGAGAAAACCAGGTAGACCATGAAAAATACTCAATAAGTTTATTGCATTCCACAATGTAGACTTAGGTGGTAACTTAAAAAAATATGAGATCATTATGGACCCTGTCGGGCACAGCAAAAATAGTAGGAGAGAGAAAGCTTATTATACAAATTATTAATATCAATATATCTACCTAATTTAATAAAAAAGTACACAGACCAAAAGAAGGAAAAGACAGAAGTGATAACATACAGAGAAATGAAGGAATTGGCTCTGGATAGAGAGAGATGGAGATTGCTATATTGACAAGTGCCCAGCAACTAAATTTTGCATGGATTCATTAGTGTGTTCCGGGAATTGCTACCAGTAGTGGGAGTTGTCAGACGTCCGGTTTTGGCAGGACATGTTAGATTGTTTTGAGCTCTGTCCGGCCGTATATTTATGTGTCCGGTCTGTCTTCCATTAAGGATTCTGCCCAATACAACGTATCGTTTCCCCGTGTGACAGGCTAGAATACTAAACTTCCTGACCGCACGCTGGGAATAGATGCGTGTTGTAAGATTCAACACGCATGGCTAGCTACCACCCTCTCATTAAAGTCCGGCGCCAAGCAGTTTACTGTGTTCCGTAATCTGTATGTGAGAGCTAGAGGGGTATAGGGGAATCTATATAAATAAAAAGAAAAGTCCTGACTGATTAACTGACTCATCAACGCCCAGCCCAAACCCTTGGACCTAGAAAGCTGAAATTTTGCACAGCGGTTCTCTTTATAATGTAGACAAGGAATAAGGAAGGATTTTTCGAAATTCAACCCCTAAGGGAGTTTAATAGGTGATGGAAGTTTGTATGGAAAATCGACACTTAACGGGTTCAAAATTTCACGCAAGCGAAGCTGCGGGCAAAAGCTAGTCCCTCTATATCATTGTTACTTGGATTCGTGTGCTCCATCTCAGACCTTGTCTTTGCTTACCATCAGGTGTGACAAGAGCGACACGCGGTAAAGTCAAATATCTGCCTAGCCTTTTCCCAACTATGTTGGGGTCGGCTTCCAGTCGAACCGGATGCAGCTGAATATCAGTATTTCACATGGAGCGACTGCCTATCAGACCTCCACAACCCAGTAACTGGGTAATACGATACTCGACACGCGGTAAAGTCAAATAATAAACAAAAAACCATGACCGTAGTTGGATTGTGTCAGCGAGTCTACTCCCTAAGCACGAAGTCCGTGGTTTCGGCCTTAGTTACGAGCGTTTCCTTCCCCTATCACCTACGGACATACGATTATTTCGGGTCCCGAACTAAGAATAAATGACAACACGATTTGACAGTTGTCCCTACTACCGATATGTTTTTGCCCGTCCGAAAAGTTGAACTTGACACTTGTTTTGTTCACTCCTACGTTTCGGGATACTTTCGGGCGGGCGACTAATTTCCATGACGGACTTAGCTCAGTAGACATATAAGCTAAAGCAGTACTTCAACTACCTACAATTATCCGATTTGACACACTCACACAGACACGCACTGCAACAAGACAAATAAGGTATTTTCGGGATGCAGTCCCATACAAAAACAAAAAACTACTCAGTATACAGAGCGTGTCTGTGTGAGTGTTTCAATTCATGAGATTATAGTAAGTAGAGGTACTGCTTTAGCTTATATGTCTACTGTGGACTTAGGGAGTAGGCCTCCAGGCACGACAAAAACCGCTTTGAACACTACAATGTGCACTGCACAATATCAACGGATTTTGTCCGTCTCAGCGCATTATGTCCTTTTCTCCAAATGTCCTTTCTCATATGGTCCTTTTCTCGAAATGTCCTTTTCTCAAAATGTCCTTTTCTCAAAAAACCTTTTCCCAAAATGTCCTTTTCTCAAAATGTCCTCTTCTCAAAATGTCCCTTTCTCAAAATATGTACACACGTAGACTACAGGGTTACAATCTTTATTTGTACTAAACATGTACATACATGTAACTGTAATTTCAGAGTATAATGTGAAATCAGAAAAAAAGGAAATAAAATTAGCATTCAGCTTATTTATTTTCAGACAAAAATAAAAGTAAATGAATGAAAATAGTATTGAACAGTAATTGTTTTTTCAAAATAATCAACAAGATTACAATTAATTATTGTAGGTGTGTTGCCGATGACGTCACGTAATGAAGGAAACACGTGAATTATTTTCAGGATATTTTATTTCAGCAGCGAATTTACAGTTTCCTCAGTAATGAAATAGGCGCAGTCCCACACGGCCAAGTCTTCTTCGAGGAAGGTGGGGGGGGGGGGGGGGGGAGGGTGTAGACGTAGTCCTCTAATCCATAGTACGAGAATCCGCGGATGCACCTCACTGCTAGTTGGGAATAGCATTATTAGTTCAAATAAATAAGCTGAATGCTAATTATATCTTGTTTTATTTTTCTGATTTCACATTATGCTCTGAAATTACAGTTACATGTGTGTACATGTTTAGTATAAAGATTGTAACCCTGTAGTGTACATGTGTACATATTTTGAGAAAGGGACATTTTGAGAAAAGGACATTTTGGGAAAAGGACATTTTGAGAAAAGGACATTTTGAGAAGAGGACATTTTGAGAAAAGGACATTTTGAGAAAAGGGCATTTTGAGAAAGGACATTTCGAGAAAAGGACCATATGAGAAAGGACATTTGGAGAAAAGGACATTATGCGCTGAGACGATTTTGTCGTATTCGGCCAGTTAAATCGACGATATTCTGATAGGTAATACTACCTTCACACTACCATAATACAAGTATAATATTCACATAAACCTCACGAGTTATTCTTAACATTTTTCTCACGTCTTCCTTCACGTTCGCAGCCTCAGCATCCAATCTCAACGGGGTTACGTAAAGTATTTTTCCTAAGCTTCATTTCATGAGAAAATGTTATTATTTTTGTTATTCTTTTAGGTGTTTTTCATCTTTATGAAAAGGATTGTATAATTAAATAAGTACTTTCAAGTTAAAATGTCAAACACCTTCTTTTGATCTATGGTCGTTTTCAATAACCTGTCTACAGTCTGTCCTGAATCTAAATGAAAAAAACGAACTAACATGAAATGTAGGTACTGTATTTGACAGATTTTTGACATTTTACTTCACAAATAGAGCCGCCATCCACGTTTTTTTATAGCCATATCGCACTCTATCTGTGGTTTCCGTTACTAGACATAGAAATTTGACATTACTTCTATGGAGCTTATGTCAAATTGCTATTTCTAATATGCAAACAAAGGCTAGTAGAGTCGTCGATAGTCTATTTTAATAACAGAATGGCATTCTCGAGTTTCCGGGAATTACAGAAGCATCCAAGTTTTAAAATTTGCCCAGGAATTGCAAAAAGCTTGTCCTCTCTCTCTCACATGGTCCAAAGTATCAAATACCTTCACAGTTGTGATGGTTTACGGTTTAATCACTTGCGACGTTGCCGCGTGTTCAACTTCAGCTTAAGGGCTCCGTTTGGGTCCGAAACTAGTCGGGCTATCCAAATAAATGCACGTGAGGAAACCGTAACCAATTTTAAACATGAATGTCTCATGAAAGTAACAATAGATTTATTCATTCGGACAGAACAGAATTATAAATTAATAAAAACACATGATATCCAACGTTCAAAGGGGCACGGACAATTAGTAACAAATGATACAGAGAAATAGCAATCCATTCAATTGTCTGACACATTACAGTCATTTTCAAATTAATCTAGACAATAATAATAAACTACCTTTAAAAATCACAGTAAAATGCATCGTCAAAGACTAGTGGTCAACAGTTACAATAAACCTTCACCATAAAACTTTGCATTCAAAATAAAACAAACTAACAAAAAAAGACTATATAACTCGTTTACAATGGAGACGTTATCAAATTTAGTCTGTAGTGTATTTGTGTATTCAAATCCGCATTGTTTGGTTTAACGCGGGACGTCGATTTCCGGTGGTAACGTACATAAAGGAAATGTACGTACGTACGTTACCTACGAGGCTTTGAAAACAGAGCGCTTTGAATTTTACAGTATTGGATTTGCTGGTATTGTATTAGGTATATTGTTCTTTTATAAAATAGTACACCCCTCTTGTTTTATAGTCTTCTGTAAGGTGACTAAGGTCCGACTTACTAACGTCGGATAGCGGATCTGAGAAATAAGTTAAACGTTTTGATAGAATTTCTATACAAAAGATGTCTAAACATTATACTTAGGTACATAAAATTTATCCGACATTGGCAAAGTCGGCCCTAGCAGATTAAATCACGAGGCAATGCAGCAGCATCTGTTTCATGAGGCCACAGTACAATAATATCTGCGTTTTTTAAGACCAATGGAGGACAATTAGAAAGAGGATTGGGCGATCAAGCGCACTCTCCGATCTTCAACGTGAACATCGGTCGTATCAAAGCCAGAATGGATATTTTTGTATTATAACTTTCGTGAGACACATTCATATTTATGATAAGTTACGGTTTACTCACGTGCATCTTTCGGGATTGCCCGACTAGTTTCGGACCCAAACGGAGCCCTTATTCATGAGCTGAACACGCGGAAAAGTCGCGAGTCGAACTTCGACAGTTCGAGTAAACCTTAAATAATCGTAAGCAGAATGGATATATCCAAAAAACGTCTGGGTTATATTTAACACTTTATATCCCCAGGTCGGGAAAAGTGTTATTGGGCTTTCCGTGTGGAATTTCTCAGTAGCAGCCCGGAGTCTAGATTTGTGCTCCGTCAATGACTATAGGCTCGCCTCCTGCTAAATGGAACTTAAAGGCAAAGTGAGGGTGTACTACGAGTATACACCTCTGCCGAACCCTTTGTGGAATATAGGCGTGAAGTTATGTTATTTATACCTGAACATAGCTCTTCATTATACATTTTGATAACAAGGCATAAAGCTCCTTACGAGATGTAGTCCTCGCAGTTCCAACCGCCTTGAAATATCACTTGAGAAAAGGTAAGCAGATTAGGTTATTCTAGGTTACATAATAAATTATTCAGACTCCTTACTCTGTCTACGTTTGGTATTAGCTAAGCTATTTTTAGTATTCACATTCAGCACTGGAGTGTTTTAATATTAATGTTAGTCTGTCTGGTTTCGGAATGAGTTTGTTTTTCAAATGAGAGAATCTTAGAATTAGGTTTAGTCTGATGTAATGTGCTGATTGCTACGTTTTCGATTAGAGAAAATTTTACAGCTTCATCTTAGATGTTTTGTGATTAAATAACGTAAATTAAATTTTGGTCCTTTGAGTCATAGGGACGAGGAGTTCATGAATTATGACTCAAAGGACCAGTTAGCTTTTTCAGTCATTCACTTGCTGGGTGTTGAATAATGACGCCATTTTCCTCTGTCTTGCGCTATTCTTCTCCATCTTTTCCAGGGTATTTTTGAAATGATTTATTTTTATTTATTTATTATAGTTAATTAAAACGGTATAACACCAATTACAATAATTAACATGAAAACAGAAAATAAAACAGAAAAGTAAAACACCCAGTAGACAACATTCAATGGTTTAAATTAAATTAAAACTAACATGGAACAGTGGACACTCTTGCATACTTCCTCTCACAGAACGCCAGACATATATGTATACGCATTAATTTATTCCATTCATCCGCAAACACATCACATTCAGGGTTGGCAGACAAAAGGGCGTTGAGCGTCATAAGAGTACGACACACAGGAGATTCAGCTCTGGCGACAGTTTTGGATGACGGTAGGGCAAACAGATTGCGGATGATTGTCCCTGTGTCTGCATTCCTGCACACTTTTCTCCATCTTGCCAAGGCTTTTTACCCCTTTCATTCTGTAACTATAACATTATAAAAGTTTACCATTAGGTACATAATGTCATGCTGACATTTTAATGCATTCATATAAAAATAACAGTGTTGAACAAAAATAGAGCGAGTGACGTGAGTTGTGGGTAGGACGGTAACAAAATGGCGACCATACAAAGCACTTTGTAACAGTGTGGCATGTTGTGAATAGTTGCAACGTTGTATGTTGGAAAAGGCTTTTTCATTTTTATATGGCGGACTAAATGACGTTGTTTGGGAGTTTATGATTTAACTGCGGCACTGTTTGGTTGTAGCAAGCGAGGTTGTGGAAAGGTTTGACCTTCAAGGTTACGTTATCGGGATTTTCTGTACGAAAGTACGGGACAAAATTTTTACTCATAGGTGTGGTAAATTACCGAGTTTCACAACAAACACCTGGGTACAAAATATAATAGGTATATTATAGTATCAATCTACTTGGCTCGGGCCCTTAAGCCATGTACGCACTTTCGAACACGAACATCGAATGGTAATGGAACGCACATGCAAACAACGTGTTCGATATTCGTGTTCGCGATGTTTGTGTTCGACAGTGCGTACACGGCTATATGGAGTGCAGACATACCGCGAACTGTTCGCGAGCAGTTCACGAACAATTCTGCCGTACAGAGCCTATAGTGCAGTAACTGGATTTTTTGAACATAGATTATTTAACCTTAAGCGTCTGCGCGTAAACCAGCTCTGGTTCAATATTCTATACTCATAAATTCCAATGACTGCATTTAGGCTCTGTACGGCAGAATTGGCGTGTCTACTGCAAACACTGTTGGCGTATTTGCGAGAAGATCGCGTGTTGTTAGGGCACGCACGTGTCATCTTTTTCACAGCGTGCACGCGAACTGCTTGCGAACATTTCGCGAATGAGCCCTAATTTTTTTTTTTTTTTTTTTTTAATCGTTGCCCCACGCTGTGATTTCTCTTGTATCGTGGGTGCGTTTACAGACACAAATCTCACAAACAAACGCCCAGACCCGGAACAACCATCTGTAGGCCATACAAATTTTTGTTCCGTGTGGGAATCGAACCCACGACCCGTAGCGCAGATCCCAATCGCTTAGGATTAATCTTAATTTGCTTGTAGGTTGCGCGGTTCACTACCCGTGCGCAAGTGTGGACACTGTTTTATATCGTCACCGAATTTTGGATACTTCACAGCTCAGCTTCTGCTAATACACGTACATTTCTCAGTCACGTGTATTATAAGTACCATAATCCCTTTCTTATAGCACTTGCTACCTATACTTGGTAGATGATAACTCGTTGTCTATAGGGACCGAAATAATCTTTTCCGCATTCAGTAGGTTCTTACAAGAAGCGTTATAAGTGGAAATGATAATAAGCCATTAAATGCCTTTCTCAAAGGAAATCAGCGAAAGCAGAAACTTAGTTTTTTTCATTACAAGAGCGCCGGTAATTAACCTTTTGTCATATACAGAGATATACATATAAAGAGGGTACTAATCCAAAAGTGTGGTGTGGTGTTAAAGAATCCATCGTAATGAATAACTTTTGTTCTACGACTTTTCCTAGAAGACAACGGCTTAAGAGAAATAGCTGTTCAAAAATTTCATTTCAAAAATGCTAAAATCTTTTCTCTTATCTTTGCTATCTATATCTTATATCTTTGCTATCTATGTCTTAGCTATGATCAGCTGTGTTTACCTTTTAGGTCACATCATGGGTTAAAAGCTTCATTTTCTGAATTCGTAACTTAAGCATGGGAGAATGAATTTTTGAAAATACTTGTACAAAAATTATCGAATTTTGAAATTTAAACACTTTTTTTAAAACATTCATCAGCGATAATTTAAGTGGCCCACTTTGTAGCCCCTTTCCGACTAACCTTATATAGACAACAATAAAACCCTTGACTACACCTGTAAAACATATTCTTCAAATAACAAACCGCGCAGGTGTTCCAGTGATCATTTAAATGTTTTTTTTTTGTTTATATTCAAATTACCACATCAACAAAACCTTCGTTACCCTTTCCCCCTTTTATTCGAACGGGGGATTTGTAAAAAGGGATAATTGCCGTTTTATGTAAACATCCTGCCCGGGCCGCTAGATGTCCCCCCACGTGGAACCACACGTCCGGAGCTCCGCATAATAAATGGACACACGACTTTTCCCCAATTTGCTTCAATTTTATATGACCGTCATGTTTTTAATCCCCACAGGGGTTTGCAAAGCTGTTCTATCGTACATCCACAGTTGGTCTATGGCGGTATAAAGCTTATCATTAATTCTATAGTTTACATAGTTTAAATCTAGGCCTGATACTGTGAATTTCCGAATAGTGTAGGCAACACTGAAATATTAAATTTTGTCGTTTGTGCGTTGGTAACACTGTATTATCCTGGTGAGTCGTTTCCTTCCGTTGTGTAATATTTATTTTCTTCTTTTATTTTTTTGTTTATATTGTTTGAGTATAAAATTCCATTGTGCTGTTTCCGGTACATAAATACATATTTGTTGATTGAGAACGACTGTAATTTATAAACAGCCCCGCAACTCTCCCAACAAATAGAAAGCCCTCTGAATGGTTAGTAGACCGTAGGAATGTTTGAGAATATAGTAATTAAGTCTAATTTTGTGCCTAATTCTAATATCAAGATTGTTGTAAAATATCAACCAAATCAATTCCTATATGAAATCTATCAAAATGCTAGGTAACCCACACAGCATAATTAATAATATAATCTTATCTATGTACCATAGATTACAAATATTGGCCATGGCTGTTAGCTGTTATTATTATTTTTGGTGTTTGGGTTGCCAGGCTATTGGTTGTTTAAATTTAATGAAATTTTGTTTTTGTTTTGTTTTGTGTAAAGATTGTGTAAATTATTCACTAGTATTTTTTGTTTTTGTTGCATTTTTTTATTCAAATTCACACTACCTACATATGTTCACTCGTTATTATTTTTATTTAACACAATTTATTTTATTTTATTAAGTTTATAGACACGCGTTGCAGTACACTGACATCCGTCACCTCACACATCAGGTCCAGTTGAAAACAAGCGTCGGGCACTAGTTGTCGGGCATTTTTTGCTGAACTGGACCTTTTTGGCGCAGCCGTGAGGCACACTTCCTTGCTAATTTCTTTTTTTGTTTTTTCTTATGTTTTGTTTTGTACTGTGTGTCTTTTGGTCTGTGTTAAATAAATGTATTTTCTTTCTTTCTTCTTTCTAGGATTAGATGTAGTTTTGCTGTGATTTGTTAACAAAAATTGGCCTGCATGACAAGTTCTTGAATACTAAGACATTTGTCGATAGCAAAGGCCGAAGATTCGGTTGGGTTCGATCCATTGTCCTCTAGACTAACGCTGACGGCACATGGGCTACGAGTTGCTCGAGACACAGTTGATCGCCATTTATTTTTAACTGCAAGCCATACACCAAACAGTAAGCCTAAGCGAGGAGAGAGGAGAGAGGGGGAGAAGGCCGCGCAGGCAACACCGTTCACAGTTTTATAATCTACTAGCTTTTGCCCGGCTTCGCTTGCGTGAAATTTTGAACTCGTTAAGTGACGATTTTCCATTCAAACTTTCATCCCCTATTTCACCCTCTTAGGGGTAGAATTTCCAAAAATCCTTTTTTAGCGGATGTCTACTAACTATAAACTACCTCCCTGCCAAATTTTATCTCCATACGTCTAGCGGTTTTCGATATTTCGTGATGAGTGAGTGAGTGAGTGAGTGACCTTTCGCTTTTATATATTTAGATACAGTTGGGCAAAGCCTTTGATGTCGGGCGATCCCACCGCCCGTGTAGATGTTCCCCATCTGTAGGGATTGTAAAACTGTGGCTGAACTGTGTTGCCTGCGTGGCCTGCGCCCACGCATGCGCTTAGGGTCTGTACAGATCTGGCGAATGCGCCGCGAATGTGCTACACGCGAGGTGCATGCGCTTGGCACACGTGCAGTTACGACAAGTGTTTGGTGCGCCTCATTTATACAGCTCACGCAAGGCTCGTACAATGTGCGCGTGCAGATCTCGCGCATGTAGTTCAGTTAGCTTCCCTTAATACCCCTCAGTTGTAGTTATAAACAAACGGCGGTTACGGCGGGAGGAAGCAAGCACACGTGCTGCATGCAAGCAGCGCTAGTGCAGTTCACGCGCGGCGCGTAGCATGCACAGAAGCAGCGCGTAAACCTATCGCACTACGTAATACACGCGTGCAGCTCGCGAGCCTTTCGCAAACAGGCGCATTCATCAGATGTATACGTACCCTTAGGCCTCTTGTTCACGGCACGGTTTCTTAACCGTACGGCGTATTAGCCGCGCCGTAGAAAAATCATGTGAGCTTGTACACGATACGGCAAACCACCAGCCGAAACTCATTTATATCCATTTTTAACCGACTCCAAAAAGGAGGAGGTTCTCAATTCGTCTGAATGTTTTTTTTTTTTTTGTGTGTTTGTTACGCGATATCTCCGCCAATTATGAATGGATTTTGATGTTTTTTTTTTGTTTGGTAGATCATACTTCAGAGGTGGTCCCATATAAATTTTATTGAAATTGATTCAGCACTTTTTCAAAAAATCAACAAAAACAAAATACACAAATCGTATGTAGACGACGTTCTAGTTGTAGTGCTCTGGTCCGAGAATTTGTACACTATTGTAATTTATTTATTTATTTATTTATTTTTGAGGAAAGCTTACAGACTAATAGGGTACAATAAATAGGGTACAATATTTTAACATCGATTGCTAATTAAAAGCTTCCACATATATATAACTAAGTACCTAAAGTTACACAAAAAAGAAAAGAAAAACAAGAAAGAGAAGAAAATAAGACTAATTGAATAAATGAATGACTAAAATATTTTATAAATCTAAATCATAGTGCTTGCTAGCTGCGATCATCGTCGAAATAGTCTTTATTAAACATGCGTCTTACTGCATTTGAGCTGGTCCTAAACAGGTCAATATCTAAGTGAGATGGAACACTATTAAAACTAACTGCGCTACGCAAAAAATAGGCATTTTTTCTGTAATTGGTCGTCGCGAAAGGTACATGTAGTAATGGCCGCTGTCTAAATCCTAATAAATTAGTACGCAGAGCTATTTTAGCAAGAAGCTCAGGGCTATCAATATAACTGTTAGCAATATTTAAAAGAAAAGTAATATCGTTTATCTGGCGTCTATATTCGAGTGGTAGGAAGTGAAATTTGTGGCACTAAAAAGTATAAAATAAAAAGAACTTTAAAAAAGTAAAAACCGACTTCTGAAACTGATAGTTTTATTAAATGATAATTATTTTACTCCGTTTAGTTTTTTTGAAGTCGGTTTTTACTTTTTTAATATGACACAAAATCAGCGTCGGAAAGCTGTCATGCAATAATTGCCTGTCGCGAAAACGTCCGGTGCCGTTAACAAACTCTCATAGTCCGTCATACAACATTAATGTAAATCAAAACGCGTGCAAAAGAGGAGTAGCCACGGTGCATACGGCTACGCAGGCGTGCCGTTGGGCCGCCGTGTCCGTCAACAAACTTCTATAGTAGTCCATACAACACTGATGACCGTGCCTACACACGGCTAATTAACCGTAGGTTTTTACGGCGAAAAAAAGTATGTGATCAAGAGAAGAGCGCTTACACACGAGCGGCATGTTCCCAGTGGCAGAGGTAACTGCAGCCGTCGACGCGCGTCGGCGGCAACCGTCGACGCGTCGACGGCTTCCGTTGACGCGTCGACGGCAGCCGCCGACATTTCAACTTCGAAGATCAGCGGCAGCGGCAACAACTGCAAGTGTCGCTATAGGTCGACTGCTGCCGCCGACGCGCGTCGACGGCTGCAGTTACCTCTGCCGTTGGGAACATGCCGCTCGTGTGTAAGATCTCGAACTTAGGCTAACTGCAGCTACAAACAAATAGCGATCAACTGTGTTTCGAAAAACTTAGTAGCCCATTTGCGTTTAGTTTACGTTGAAATAGAGGCAGCATCGGGTTCTGTGGTCTTTCACGAGCGAAAAACTTAATTGAATTAAAAAGAATTGGATTAACCAACATTCCTAATTCAAAGCACTCTTTTTCCTCATTTTTCCTGAAAGACTTGGACCGAATCGGGGTCATTCATTTAATAAAAGTTGCCTTTTTTGTAAGGTCTAGAAATAAGAGTGTTGGAACTTTATAGGATTCGTCTTTGCTCTTTGAGTTTATTGGTTACCTATATAAAAGGTTTTTTTTCTAAAGGGAAGGTTAGCTTACATGACTAGAAAAGATTCACAAAGTAGTCTTATGTTAGCAGCTTATACAACGGGGTTTGAGATAGAACTGTAGGGCCAAATCTTGAACTAAAAAAAAGACGTGAAAGGAAGCCTGACATCGGTTTTTAGAAAACTAAAACTATATGTTTAGGTATTTCTGATTAGTTACGGTTTACTCACGTGCATGTTTCGGGATTGCCCGACTAGTTTCTGATCCAAACGGAACCCTTAATCGTGAGCTGAACACGCGGCCAGGTCGCGAGACGAACTGGTCATCATGGAATCATGATTAAGGGCTCCGTTTGGGTCCACCACAACTAGCAATCCCGAAAAATGCATGTACCTAAGTAAACCGTAAGTAATCTTAAATATGAATGTGTCTCACGAAAGTTATAATACAAAAATATACGTTTAGATTTTTTTTAAACTGCTGTTTTTTTCGGGCATGAAACCCAAAGTTTCTTTTTGCACAAAAATTACACTTGTATTATTACACCAATTGATAGTGTTGTTGGTAAGGATCAACTTGCAAATTAATGTTATGTGGTCAAATAAATGGCAATTTATCTTTGACTTAATTCTTAAGCCTGGCGTCGACTACAGCCGAAACGCGTCGAATCGAGTCGAGTCGCATTTGTTCCGTGTGAGGCGAAACGGTCAGTAATCGCAAGTCGTTAAAACAGAAATTCGCGTGACAAGCGATGCGCGCGAGATATGCGGGGCTTTCAATACCGGTATTACGGGATCCCGTAATACCGTAATCACGGATATTTAATGGTCTTTTTTAATCACGGTATTGACGAGCCAATACCGTGATTACGGTATTACAAACATCAATATATATTATTGCGGTTTGTTGTAATAAGCAGTAGGAAATTGTATTATGTGATATAATTTACGATGTGATGTTACACTCACATTTGTTTTCGCCATTTTTTTCAATTAGGCTGCTCTAGATGGTCCTTGCGGACCCCTCCTACGTAACCGGGCAGTTATTGGCGAGACCTGAAGGGTCTCCAGTCAATGGTGGGGAAGTAAAATACTTAACCTAAGCTAACTACTTATAGTACACTAACATCATGACTACCTGCAACAACAGCACTAAGGGCGACCCCTAGTGGGACTCGGACCTCGGCTTAGGGCGTTGCTGGCGGGGGCTTGGGGGGAGGAGACAGCTTGATGGAGGCTGAATTATCGGTGTGACTGCGGAGTTTGAAGAGACGACAGGAGAGCTCGGTCGTCGGTCGGGTGTCGCGACGAGCCTCGTCGGCGAGAACGCTAAGCCAGACGGCGGCGGACGTTGTATAATGTGCTGGTCGATTTACTCGCCTCCTGGAGGAGGGTAATTTCGTCATCGGGCTCTAAAAGTGTGCCTGAGACGGCGTACTTAAATTATGAGATAGGGACTGTAGTCAGCCGTTGCGGCGACTAGGGGGTTCGGATGGCGCGGGATAGTGTCGAGGTAACGCTTGGACATGCGTTTGAGGTGTTGCCTGACGGTCGGCATTTTTAGATCGGGATGGAGTTGATCCACAGAACTTATAATAAGAGGAGTTGATCGTTACGCATGAACCACGGGGCAGCCGCGGCTTTGCACAACACTCTACTCAGGAGGGTTTGGAAGGATTGAAGTGGGGCGGACGCACGTCACGTAGGTTCACAGCTTATTTCTAAGAGATAATTTACTGCGCGCTCTAAGGATGGGGTGGAGGCGACCGACAGCAAAAGCGGCTCGAGCGCGCACTGTTTTGATGTGGTCTATTAATATCAGATGGTGGTCGAGGATAACCCTTAGGTATTTGACTTTCATCTCCCAAGGAATCTGTTTGCCGAACATGAAGACGGGAACGGCTGTGCTCTTTTCGGGATTCACCTTTATTCTCCATTTCCGGAAATAGACCCCAAGGGCGTCGGCTGTGGTTTGAAGGGTTCGAGTGATGCTATCGAGACTCCTACCGGAATAGAAGATGGCTTTGTCGTCGGCGAAGAGAGCTAACTTGGCCAAGCCACTTTTGGGAATGTCGCTGGTGTACAGCGTGAACAGAAGGGTCGATAGCAAGGAGCCCTGAGGGACTCCGGCGCGGATGGGGTGAGGGGACGAGAGGGTGCCTTCTAGGCGATAGCGGAAGGTGCGATCCGACAGAAAGTCTCGAATGATGAACTCGAGACAATCTGGCACGTTGAATTGGTACAGTTTGTATAATAAACCGTTGTGTCAGACCTTGTTGAAGGCTTTCGCTACGTCGAAAAATAGGCAAACAGAAAATGTAAACTGATAGTATGTTTTTTAAAATTTGTTAAGTAGTCTTTTTTTTCTGAAAAAAACGATAAATAAATAAATAAAATACTAATAAGTGACTTTTGTATTGTTATTTTTAGAAAGTAACCATAATAAACACGTATTTTAATGGTTTTATTAATGTCCTAATTGAACTTGTGTTCAATACCGTGATCACGTGATCACGGTATTGATCACACTAATACCGGTATTGTTACCGGTATTGAAAAAATCCGGTATTTGAAAGCCCTATATGCGACTCGGCGCGTCTCGGCTCGTCGCTTATCGACGCAGTCTTATAGTAAATGTATAGGAGGCGAATTATTGCGCTTCTATTCGACTCGACTCGGCGAGCCTAGTGGACGCCAGCTTTTAGGTATACATAATTTTTGCTGATTTCCGATGCGTTGCCAAGCCTAGAGACGAAGTTAAAACGTTTCATGTGACTGTAATTACACCGGCACCCATGTCATTCAAAGTGGAACATGGCAATGTTGCTTGGCGATACTTCCTCGGAAGAAAGCTTTCACAAGGTACTCTACTACAACTAAAAATTTATTCAAGGCATATCGTGAGCACAGGTGATAATCTCAATAACATATTCATGAAAGGAATCCCGATTCGTTCGGCCGCCATCTTGCCTGATCGGTTGCGCCCACGGGAGTCCTGCTTTACGAATGTCAACATATAAGAACTCTATTTAATCTCGTCGATTTTGAGGACTTCTTGAGAATTGTTGAGAGGAATTGTCATATGGAGGAAGATAAGTCGGTAATTAATGTTAGAATGGGAGAAATCGTCCTTCGAAACAGCATTACAAGGCCAGGCGATTTCCCCTCCCAAACATAAGTTTGAGCCCCGGAACATCATACAAAAATTAACATTAACTTTTAAACCATAGTAAATCGTAGAACGTAGCTGGGGGTGTTTCAGGTAAGCATTTAGCCGCTTTACAAGCACCTGCTAGATCAGCAGTTCCCAGACTTTTTTCTCATAGACCACTTTCAAAGCTGGTTCCGGTGGACCCCCTGCAGCTACATTTCTACCATATTACCATATAAAATGTGAAGATTAGATCTTTTTGTCACGTCAACGTAGACCCCCATTGAGTCTCCTGGACCACTTAGGGAACTTCTGTGCTAGATTATCCATTATTTACGGGACAAAACGTTTTAAAAAATACAGTTATATTTTAAAACGAATCAAATCGGACGAGTCCAATTCTTATTTCCACCATGTCCATACATCAAAAACTTTGAAGTGCTATTTTCCCCAATAAATATGAATTTGAGCCGATAAAGTGTCGGTTATTTTTCAATGCTTTGCAACATACTCGTATCTTAATACGAATCAATACGGAGCTGGACTCCTGGAGACCGACATTTGAGCCACGTTGAAGTGTATGGGTGCCGTTGAATTTACAAGCACATGAGACTCCACAATTTTGGGTCTAAGGCTGGCAACGTAACATCAATGCTCTTGGTAATGTAGGTGTATGTATAACGTGCCCATATTTTTTTTCCCTCAGAGCGGGACGACTGCAATAATACTTTTTTATAAGAATAAAACACCGATTTAATATGAAAACTTAAAAAAAATTACTCTTCTTGTGTAGTCTCGTGAGCTAGAGTCTGATATTTCACGGAAGAGCAATTTGCTTTAAAATAATTATCAGCTTTAGTTCATACAATGAATGTGTTTATGTGATAATGTTGGCAAGACTTGTTGATGTTAGAATAGAATATGCTTTATTGTACACCAACATTGTAACCAGCTCATAAATCATTGAAGGGTACAATGGCGGTCTTATCGCTGACTTGGTTAGCAAAATGTTTTCCGATGCAATTAAGAAATACGCGCCCGTTTTTTATTGAATTCATTTCCAAGGATTGCCTTTTTTCAAAACGGGACATTTACGTGTTTTTGGAGACAGCGGGATGTCTGGTCACGTTATGTATGTAGGCAGCGATAGCTACTTTACATAAGATGGCGAGTTAAACAAAATAGCAAACTGAAAAAAATAAAAGATCTTTATACCAGAATCTCACCGCAAAAGCAATATCTAGTGTGTAGACGTTCTGGCGCGAGAAAACACTAGAACGTAGAAGTTTCTCGATCAATACGAGTAAGCACCACATTCATTCCAGTAACTCGAGCGCCGTTTCCCATCCTCCTCTCGGCGCGGAAGTCATATCTATACGTCTTACTTTCATATCACGTGAAATAACATGGCGGTGTTATTGCTGCCATTTCCAAGAATTATGTACTGTTGGCAATTTTCTGAACGTGTTGGCAATGATATCTTCGTTTATTAAATTTCCTTCGTCGCTAATAATAATTTGGGTGTCGGGAGATTTATTTTGCTTATTCAATTTACTTGTACCTGATTAATGTCTGAATATATAAACATAAATGCTTCAGGGTCTGTAAGTAGAAAAGTCGTTTTGCTGTTTTCAGATTGAATTATTAACTTAAATACAGTCAGGAAGAGATATATTTAATGATGTCTGACATTTGCCTTCCGTAGCTTAATATATTGGAATGGAATTACTCTTTTTAGGGTTCCGTACACAAAGAGAAAAACGGGACCCTATGTCACGCTTAGCGGGTTAAGGGTGGCTTGAGGAGTCAACCCTTAACGAGCATGTGCACAAAGCAGAATCTAGCAAGAAGCAGAAACAGTTTAGCAGGATTGTACTTACATAAGAATATTAAGTAAAACACTTTTAACCATACAGTATTTATTTCACAATTATTACAAAGTTAGACTAGTTTACAGGGCGTGGTTCTTAGACACTACGATTCGAGGAGTCCAGGGTCTTCAGGTATAGTAGGTGTAGTACTTAACTAGCGGCTGCTGAGGCGCGAGAGAGGACAATGTGCAGCGTGCCGGCCCTTTTATAGGCGCACCTCGCTATTCGCCACTACTACCACCGTCACACCTATTACTATAAGACTCCGCTGTCCGTCCGTCTGTCACCAGGCTGTATCTCATGAACCGTGATAGTTAGACAGCTGAAATGTTTAAGGGGGCTCCCATACAACAAACGTGATTTTTTTGCCGTTTTTATAGATAATGGTACGGAACCCTTTGTGCGCGAGCCCGACTCGCACTTGGCCGGTTTTTATTTTGTAGTAGGATGTTATTTGAATTATGAAATTGTTAATTTATTATACTATTTATTGTACACCGAAATAAATATGCTAGTACAGTACAGTAACGGTCTTAAAAATAGTTACAATGGGCGGCCTTATCGCATACGGCGATTTCTTCTAGCTAGCCTAACATGCGCAGTGCGAGGTAATGCATAGACAAAACTATCTTGCTTAACGCAGTATTGTCCCTAAAGTGTCCGACTGTACATAAGGACCACACTTTTGATTGTTATCTGACGTTGCGCCACTCAAGTACCAAACATGAGTTACATACATTTGATGTCCGACGTAGTAAAAGTTTTAATACAGAGAGTGCCTTTCAGGAGGCTTTCAGGCTTTTAGCAGTTATAAACGATGCTTCTACGGACAGATAAAAGTTTTCTAAAGGTCAGTTAGACTTGCCCTTTGTAGTAAGTTGACGCTAGGTGTGATAGGCTGATATACCTAAGGGATCGGATGATATAGGCGTGACGATCTACATAAACATAATTTTCGCTATAACAGTACACAGATTTTAAAATGCAACATACAGTCCCCTACTAAACGTAGTCTACGTGAAAAAGTGACATTGGTGGATTTTAAAAATGAAAAATGGTTCCCTATTATAGGAAGTCCACGTGAAGATTAGATCTAATTTATGATATTTTTTTTTGTTAATCTTTTCAGTTAAGGCCATTAGAGCCGCGAAAGTGGGGCCACTTCCATAATTTCTGTCAAGTACAAAATATTGAAATTTCGTGTTTACAACATTTTACTCAAGTGCTGTAGAAATTCAACACCAAATATCAACACTAGAACTTCTGGATTCGAAGTTTTAGCGATAAGTACCAAAAACGGCCGTTTTTAGCATTAATTATTACTAAAACTTCTAACCTAGGATGTCAAGTGTTGTTTTTTGGTGTTCTTAAACTTCTACAACACTTGACTAACACCCCAAATTTCAATATGTTGTGTTCTGACAGAAATTATGTTTTTTTTTCTGAATTGGAGCCAATTTCGCGGCTGTAATTCCCTTAATCTGAACACTTACTTAATAATTGAGCTAGACGTGGGTTAACCACAAAAATTATCAAGAATTAAAAATTATTACAAAGAACGTATAGAAAAGACACAATCGATGAAAAAGTAGAGGATATACACGCTTTTCAAATTATTGGAAAAGGTATTCTGTACCCGTATCGGTTTTTTTTTCTGTTGGGCTTCTTTTTATGTTCCTTGCGGACCGTTATATTATGTTTTTACTAAAAGCTTCGAGTTTTCTAGCAATAATAAAACAAGAAACATGTTGCAACGGCTAGCTTCCGAACTCACAACGCCACAATTGCCAATTCTTACCCTTACCAAGTTATGCCATTTAACCGTGAAACTTATTATCAAGTTGTGTTTCAACAGTAATTAAACCCCTGGGACCAACCGATGACACCACACATGTATACAACGCTTTGTACACACGTTTATGTATGTGTTATCCCTGACCTACTTTACCATCAGCCTGGTTTCCCCGAGTAGGTTGGGGTCAGCTTCCAGTTTAACTAGATGTATCTGAATATCGATATTTTCCACGTTGACCTAATTTTTGAATGCCTACTGCATTTGTAGGTTTTTGCAAAATATAAGTGCTGGACACCAGTGGCGTAGGGTGAAGTTTCTTAAAAGGGAAGCCGGACCTAGAAAAGGCTTACCGTGTGATGCGTGATTTCCAGTAACTACTCGTTTCGAAAGGGAAGCCGATAGGAATCGAGTTGTATGGAGCCTTCGCCACTGCTGGACACTTGTCGGTGTATCAATCTCCATCGTTCTCTATCCAGAGCCAATTTCTTTATTTCTCTGTATGTTATCACTTGTCTTTTCCTTCGTTTGTAGGTAACCATGATAAATCATATCACACTTTAAAAATATCTACATATACAGGATGTTAACGAATTCGTGTAATTCCTTCAAACCACGTGATCTACTGGTGACACAGATTAACCTAGTACTGGTTTCGTTCAGAAAAAGCGTTATTTTTTTTTCAAAAAAATTACTTTTTTTTCTGAGTCATTTTAGCGCCCCGAGTTAACTGACTACGCAGAGCGATATCGCGCCACTCGTGCCCGCCAGGCGTGTCGCTGTGCTTTCACTCACTTATGCGTGGCATCGAAAGGATACAAAAGAAATGCTAAATCCCGTGTATGGTTAACTTATACCAGTAGTAGATCATGTGGTTTTAAGGAATTACACGAATTTGTTTACACGCTGTATATTCACGCCTGTAGTACGTGAAGGGGTAAGCAGAGGTGTTTTCCTATTACAGGACTCTGCACACCCACGTTTTTCTTCTGGTATTAAGCCCCATGTAATAGGTGGCAAGCCTATTACCAGTTTCCGGGCACAATTCTGGTACCAAGATCGTCCCTACTTACGTCTCGCTTGCCTGGCGACGGAAGGGAATTATATTCTTTATCCCCCACAAATCCCCTGTAAACATCCAGTTAATTTTAATAATCACCACGTTTGGCAATAACCAAGCCGCCTGGCTTGGTTATTGCAGTTTAGTGCTATTAGTAGATGAGAAGACGCTGTAACTCTTCCTCCTGAGATCAATAGTCATATTGTTTTAATCACCACGATTGGAATAAGGATTGGTGATCATTAGGGATCGGATATTCGGATGCATATTTACCTAAAGTGAATTTTTAGCTATGAAAGTATGGAAGCGGCTTCTTAAAATATTTTTTTTGTAAAAAAAAAACCGGTTTGCCTGGAACACCGGGAATACATAACTAGTCAGGTGTATAGTATAGAAGCGATGATTTATTAAAAATAAAACCCGGGATTCTTGGATTGCATAATTATTTAAAATTAATGTTTAACCTCCGATGCAAATATGTGTGTATGTAGAGTGTAAGAAGAGGAGTGGTGTGTGTTAGATTAACCAAAAAAAAAAAACAAAATAAAATAACTGTCCCGGTACCGCGGGATTTTTTTCGATAAAAAAGCGCATTCCATATTAACTATCATCTCAAGTTTAGGTGAATATGCGGGTGATGCCCGATCTCCCCAAGTTCCAAGTTCCCCAAAATGATTTTTCATACATACATTTTTTTCATTTCAACTTCCCCAAAATGTAAAATTAATTTATTTGTAAAGTTCACACTTTACCATTCCTCGTACTGACGTCTTCAAAAGTGTTAGAATAAAAAAAAACAGTACCTAGTTAAAATTAACCTTACTTTGGAAGATATACACCGTGGGCCCGAGGTACCAGAAAGATTAACCACGCCTTTCCGATGGTATTATGAGTCAAATGTTATATCAACGAAAGTCCAATTCAGTTCTTTTTTTTTTGTTTTTTTTTCCGGTACTTATTAAATCACTTAACTTTAGTATGTATCGCATAATGTTAACAATATTTAATGAATTAAGCGTAAATTGCAATGAAAATACATATTACATTTTTACCCCATTGATTCTCTAAAGTAATAACAAATATCATTAAACAATACGTATTAAGCATTGATTCGGCGACTGTACCATTCTAGATTTCGGTTAAGACAGAGTCGTAAAATTTTATTTAATAATATAAGCTTTGGGGAACTTGGAACTTGGGGAGATCGGGCATCACCCGAATATGCATCCGAATATCTGATCTCTAGTGATCACAGTTTATTCCTATTAGCAGACAAGAGAACGATACCGCCCATCTTCTTGACATTAATCCCTTGTTCGCCATTTACAGCACCTACGATTGGAGCGAGGCTGGCCTTTTCTTTGTAGTAATATCTTTCCAAACGTTTCAATACTCAATTCACACAATATATAAAGTAAATGAATAGCACCCCATACGCGATATAATAGAACCTCATTTACCCTCCCCCCTCCGCTCCCGGACGCGAGCCGGATGTCCGGATCAATCGGCCGGATTATACGTAACTTGGGACTTGTGTAATGTGCGGTTAAGGGATTAACTGTACGGTGATAGGTCGTTGTGTTCTGTTGCACAGATATGGCATTCAGTAGAACGGAACGCTTCTGTAGATGCATGGTTAGTGTATCTGCGGTGGGAGTGTGGTTTTGGTAATCTGAATTGATGGAGACTAACCCTAACGGCCAGTGGCAATATTTTCTCCACCAACTTTTTTGGAAGATATCGCCAAAACCTCCTTGCTATATTTTAATTTTTAAATATTCGACTACTTCTGTCGCTGACTGTACATACGATGTTTCTTTTTTTCTTTTTAAGGTTCCGTACCCAAAGGGTAAAACGGGACCCCTATTACTATTGTCTGTCCGTCTATCACCAGGCTTTATCTCATGAACCGCTATAGTTACAGTTGAAATTTTCACAGATGATGTATTTCTGTTGCCGCTATAACAAAAAATACTAAAATACAGAATAAAATAAATATTTAAGGTGGCTCCCATACAAGAAACGTGATTTTTTTGCCGTTTTTATAGATAATGGTACGGAACCCTTCGTGCGCGAGGCAGACTCGCACTTGGCCGATTTTTTAAATCTTCCTCTCTTATTAAGGGTTAAAGACGTTTCTGGAACATCTTGATTAGTAAGTGGTGTAATGTTATTGTGGTCCTTTATTCGTACCTAAGGACCAAAAGCTGAACTATAGGTTTTTAGTTGTTTTTATTAGTCATCGAACACTATTCGTTATTGAATTGTTGAACAAAGGATTAATCGGATTTTTATTCTAAGAAATATAAAAATTAAAGTCTTCAGTTGGCATTATCGTCACCCTCCCCGCTAACTGTCGTAACTAGCAATTGTTAATTTTTCAGAGAAATTCTCAGAGAGTGACGTATCTGCTTCAAATGAATAGAAATAAATAAAAAGATACCTTAGGGCTTTAGGGCAACTACTAACTTAAAAGAGGAATCCAAGAGCAATATAAAAAGTAATATTATTATTTCATTAAAATAAAGCCACAGCTAACGCAACTCCCGAAAAAATATCAATTGCTAGTTAGGACAGTTAGCGGGGAGGATAACGATAATGCCAACTGAAGACTATAATTTTATATTTCTTAGAATAAAACCCGATTAATCCTTTGTTCAACAATTCAAACACGAATAGTGTTCGATAACAAATAAAAACAACTAAAAACCTATAGTTCAGCATTTGGTCCTTAGGTACGAATAAAGGACCACAATAACATTACACCGCGTACTAATCACGATGTTCCAAAAACGTCCGACAAATAGTAGAAGGGTTTGCTCCATATGGTATTGTTACCTTATTTATCATTATAAAAGAGTATCCATGAATATTCTTGTCGGGTTTCTCCATAGAACCAACATTTTGGAACCGAACTAAGTGCTTTTTAAATGCCTATTTGAAATAAAAACCTTTGAACTTAAACTTGAACCTAATATCCTAGTAGACTATGCTTATATGACAGCACATTTCCGGCTCAGTAAATCATAGGTTTGACAGCTATCAAGTACATAAAATACATATTCTTTTTCCCACCTTTACACATCGATCTAATCAATCTTTTTGACACTGTCACAAAAGGTTTGACATGATCGATGCGGCCTGTTGAGTATCAGATCACGAAACAAAAAGCCTCCACAGATATATTATGACGAAAGAAATCGAAAAATCGGAAAGGAAAATGTGGAGGTGACCTACATTCGAATATTTTATGAGGTGTACGTTTTATATGAGAAATGCTCGAATGCTTTCGTTCCTAAGACACTTGTCCCACTTACGACTCGACGCTTCAGGACTGTTTTTAAACGAATTTAAAAAAAGAGGATTTTCTCAATATATTTGACTACTAGTAAAACTTTACAACAATTTATTATTATTTTGTAGAAATAGAAGGGATTCTCTAGAGGATGGGTAGCAGCGTTCTCTGAGTACTTTAATAACCATACTGCGATCGCCAACCCGCCTGCCAAGCGTGACGATAACGGCAAATCCCCCCTTTTGGGGGAGGCCTATGTCCAGCAGTGGACGTCTTTCGGCTGAATGATGATGATGATGATTATAGAAAGAGCACGGTATGTGAAAAAATAATAAAAACGAAAAAAAAAACGGGATATACACGCTTTAGAAGTTTTGTTGAGGAGGCATTTTTTGCCCTTGACACGTGGAACGGAGTATACAGTGATGTCAAGTCACTATGAAGTTTTTGAGTTATGTCGTCATATGGTAGCAGTTTTGTCTCTGGCTCTCGAATAATTTTAAATCCTTTATAACTTGCGCTTTCATTAAATATTTCTGTTTTTTTTTTTACCGTTGCATATATTTTTTGTAATAGTTTCGAGACTTCTAATAAAAAAAATAAAAAAACTATAAGTAGTCTAACCCTATTCGACGCGTATGTATTTTTAAGTTTCCGTTTTTTAGTAGTGTGTACTCGAACAGTGAATACAACGATTTCAGTAATAGTAGTTAGTCGAGTGATTGTGTACTCGATTAGAGTCACCAAATTGTATGTTACTAAATCACTAATTAAAACTGGAGACATTTAAATGAATCTTGCTAATAATAAGTTGCCGATTGATGGAAAGCGAGAAGGAAGTTAGTTCTGGTTATCGATAAGCGAGTGCGAGCTAGCACATCGACTGGTTACTTGTCAAAGTAAAATGAATGCACACAAATGGGTACTCCACTCGTCACCGAACGAGTATCACTTAGCGAGTCTTCTGAGCGAAAGCGAGTCGCTCGGAATACATGAGCGATTTCGTTTTAAGTTCGCTTTGATAGCTCTTGTCGCTTCAAACAGAGCAAGGGCCCTCGATGGCGATGATAGTCAACTATCAAACTGTTTTATTTACCCTTATTTATACTGCTTTTAGTAGTACGTGTACCAGTATGAGCTGATGTTGCATTGTGTGTAAGAGAAAGGTGTGGATTTGAAAAAACTCACCGGGATCTTCTCTTCCACTGCCTCCCGCTCCTTGGGTTCAGCGATGTGGTCGATTAGACAAAATCCAGCTCCTTACACCTACAGTTCTATAGACGCTAGTCTTCCGTACGGTAGAAATGTGAGTTGTGGAGATAGAAAGGCGAGTCTCAACACAACAAAAGTATTGGGCGCTTTTTCGCCGTATGGGCAAGGTTTCGAGAGAGAGAGAGAGAGTCGCCGAATTTGATCACTAGCCAGTCGGATTGCTCGGCGAGCTTCCGTTTAGACACCAGCGGTCAATCAAATCCCACCAAACATCAATACACATACTCTCAAAAGTGTCGTGTGATGAAATAAATCAAATGATTTAATATTATTGTTTCGGGATGGAACACATTGTATAGGCTTTTCGTACAATGACAGTTCAGCTTATACTGGAAATTTAAAGCTTTATATGTAGCCATGTGTACACCACCATGTCTATTTCTGCCGCCATTGCCGTGTGCGTGTAGGTTTGGGTGCCAGTGAAATTACAAGCTCAAGAGACTTTTCAACTATGTCTCTTAGGTCGGGAAGACACCAGCAATCCTCTTGGTGTTCTAGGTGTTTATAGGCGATGGTAACCACTTTCCATCAGGAGGAACGTCGGCCTATTAGCTAATATACAGATACATTACCTACATTAAAAAAAAACTCAGTGCTAAGATTTTTGACTGACAAAGTAGTCAATTCCCAATGATAATATAATTATCCCGTGAGCCAGGGACAGGCTAGAATATATATCTTCCTTACCGCTGGGCATAGCGCGTATTCTAAGATTCAACAAAACCCAGTACGCTTGGTGGTAGGATCTATATGGTCCGCCTGGCTAGATACCACCTCACATTAAAGTCAAGCCAAGCAGTCTACTGTGTTTCGTCGTGTGTATGTGAGAGCCAGACGCGTATAGGGGTATCCTTTTATATCTGAGTTCGCATGCATCTTAGACCCTATCTGCACTTACCGTCAGGTGCGAAAAAAGGTGGGTAAAAAGCGACCAAGTAAAAAAAAACCTGATTAGTGCATTTTTTGGGATTACGCGACTAGTTTCGGACCCAAACGGAGCCCTTAATCATGAGCTGAACACGCGGCGAAGTCTAACTAGTCATAAATGTTTCTCACGAAAGATAATATACAAGGTTAGTCAGAAAAGGGGTACTAATACGAAAGCGTATTAAAGTTCCCATAATAATGAATAACTTTTGTTCTACAATTTTCCCCAAAAGTCAATAGTTTAAGAGAAATAGATGGCCAAACATCTAGAAAAACAACCGCTAAAATCTATGTATCCCCAGTTATGATCAGCTGTGTTTACATTTTAGGTTATATTTGGGGTCATGAATCAAAAACACCATTTTCTAAATTTGTAACTAAAGCCGACAAGGAGAATTTTTGAAAAAACTAAAATAAAAATATTTTTATGGAAATAAAAATTTACGAATTTTGAATTTAAACATTTGCTTTAATACAGTAATCAGTGATACTTTAAGTGGCCTTCGGATTAGTACCCCCTTTCCGATTAACCTTGTATATAAAACCTAACTAAACGATTCATGCAAAGATTTTGTGTTCACATTTCACTCTATATGTGTCCATTTTCACTATGTATGTCCTGTTCTAACCACTGTCTTTGTCTGTTGTGCACTTAATAAACGTTCTCTTTCCACTTTTTCCATGCTAATCTCCGGATAACAGAAAAACAAGACTGTAAGTATGAGACACTTATCAAATCGCCGCATTGTGAATCATTTAGTTAGCACTTCATTCATATCCTCATACTACGATTCTTTGTGCTGTGAATGCTATTACTTTTATTATCTTATTATGAATATCCAGAAACGTATCCATCCATATACAGGGTGTAAAAAGACCCATCACATAGCCGAAATCTACGCACTCTGTACATCAAACTAAATTACATTTTTTAAAAAAACGTTGCCCCACACTAAGATTTCTCTTGTATCGTGGGTGCATTTACAGACACAAATCTCACAAACAAACGCCCAGACCCGGAACAACCATTTGTAGGCCGTACAAATTTTTGTTCCGTGTGGGAATCGAACCCACGACCCGTAGCGCAGAAGCCAATCGCTTAGCCACTGCGCCAAACGTGTCGTCACGTATAATTGCTATAACACGTATATTGCTGTCGTATAATTGCTGGGAAACGACTTTTATTTTTTGGCATGAAGAAAAACGCTTTTTTTTGTAGCGCGCAAATTATGGTTGTGGCGATGCCGCGCGTTTGCATGCGTGCAGCGGCCACACAGCCGAGCCAAGGCGGTCGTGTGCGTTTGATATTCATTGCGTTTTTGTAACTTCAAATGCGTAATTTGTTAGGAAAAATTGAAATTTTTGATAATGTTTGTATGGAAGAAAGTTTAGTATTATGACTTGGAAACCGTTTTTGGAAAAAACTAAAAAAATATGTGTACTTTGACCTTCAATATCTCCAAAACCAATGTTTTCCCAGGTATGGTTTGTTCGAAAAAAATGATTCCAATGATGGGTAGAATACGTGGTTTTCGTTATCGTTAAGGGTCTTTTTACACCCGATATTTTTATAACCATTTTTTTTTCAACGTATCAATTTTACTTAACTTGTGTTTAGGTCAAATCGCGTTAGTCAGTTTTGAGTCAGTTCCTGTTATGCGAACAGGCTAACATTTTCCTGTATAAAAAGCTTACTATTTTCAATATTTTAATTATGTTAACACTTTCAATGCCACCGACACGCCTAGCGTGTTCCTGCGAATTTCTATAATTACGCCTCGAACACGTCAAGCGTGTTCTGTTTGTTTGTCGTCCTTATAGGGCGGCATCGCTATGAACTTCAAGAAAATTGTAGTGGCATTGAATGTGTATAAAATTTTTCTACTTCTAAATGTGGAAGAATCATCTTTGGACAGTACAAATATGTTTTTTCCGATGCGGGAATCAAACCGTTGCAGTTCGGGTCTATAAAATACAGTCATCTAAAAGAAAATCGTTATCATCTTCCGCTGAACCTCAGACCAAATAAAAAAACAAGACAGAACGCTGCGAACAATACAGTGATGCATGCCAAAACTACACCTCCGCTCTGTGCATACACGCACACACGCACACATTTACAACATTTTTCAATCAAACTACACCTCACTAAGTGCACACATGTTTACGAAACCGGCCTCACGTCACTGTTGGCAGCGCTCTGTTTAGATTTTTTATTTGATCTGAGCGCTGAACATGGTACTCCCAATGACGGCTGTAATGAGCAATCTAAGATGTCTTGGCACCGAGGACCAAGCAATTCCTACACGAGATAGCAAACTTTAATTTGAATATTCACTATGAAGTTGTAGTAAAATTTTATACTCCTCATCCCACTGGAGAAGTATTCATTTCCAGTATAATAATTATACACTTGCAATCACGAGCTTTCAAAGTGCTTGGAGCGGAAAGAGCCGTTAAACTAGAGGAGCATTTCGTAAAACTACCTTCATTTCAATGTATAATATTTGCGTTAATGTTATGATAGCTTGTTATTTTAACTGGTTGCGGGCTCGTTTTCCAGCTACGAATTTTCCATTTCAAATCACACACTACATATTACTTTTAGGATAATCATACAGTACTTTAACCGTCTTCCATATAACTTGAAAAAAACTGTTATTAATAAACTAACAAGATAATGACAATCAAGTATTTGCAGGTCTCTTTAGATAGATATACTTTATTGTACACTAAAAGAAATAAAATACAAGGAATACACATCATTAAGAACAGTACAAGGCGGTCTTATCGCTTAAAGCAATTTCTTCTCGACAAACATTAGATGGAAAGAATTGTTAAGAAAAATATAAAGGGCAATTTGCAGCGTATAAATATAAAACCTAATAAATATCAGGAAGCAACTAAATAACTAAATACAAATACATTTTATAACACACATTTAAGTGTGTTAATGTATTTGTACTTATTATATATTATACTTGGGAGCAAATAAATCGAGCTACTTCTATTTTTCACGTATAATTGTTATTATTTTTGGTATCTATTATGTAACAGATCAATTCGAAACATATATCGCCTAAAAGGTTATTTAATAACCTTTACAATGAGGGTAGTTTTTTGTCAACTTAGTATATAATCCATGAAACCAAAACTATTAACCAGGAACGCGAAAAAAGGAGTGGCTCGATTTCTCTGCTCCCAAGTGTATA
The DNA here is from genome assembly GCA_905220435.1 of Amphipyra tragopoginis. Classification (NCBI taxonomy): domain Eukaryota; kingdom Metazoa; phylum Arthropoda; class Insecta; order Lepidoptera; family Noctuidae; genus Amphipyra; species Amphipyra tragopoginis. Next base: position 23,418,946 of record HG992013.1, read on the forward strand.
TTATTTCATTATTTGTTCTTTATTTTCGCATGTTCTTCTGTCTTCAACTATTGGCCGTCCATGATAATGTTTACTGTATATGCTGATTTATTACTAGCACTGCAAAGCCGAATTTACCATCGCTGACATTTATCAACCGCATATAAATCCTCTACATCTACATGCTTGCTTTGTTCGAGCTTCGTTTGCTCCAAACTAAAAGGAATTAACAAAGCGTAGTTCACGTGTAAAACTTTGTCAACGTGCTTCAAACACGTCATCTGAAGCAAGTCCAAAGCGTACTGCAACGCGCGTTTTATCGACACCACACCGTCCACAAAACGCAACGTGATTACGTGAATGCAGCCTTTACCCCTGTTTCCGAGTATTAATCGATACGGATTTGTATTCCGTGAAAGGCCACTGCGTTGTTTATTCAACCAGTACTGAATAGGATTTTGTTACATGTGTTTGTGACTTGCAGTTTTATTTTTAGTTGATATACTGTCTATTTGTGTAGGTGTTTCATTCGCAGTTTCAACTTTGGCAGTTTTTGTACGCAATGGTTTAACCACATATATTTTTACGACAGTTGTTTTTCCTAGTTTTTCATTTGGTAGAGTAGGACCAGAATCTTTATTGATATGATTTTGCTGACCAATCAAATCAGAGCGTAGGGATTGTATTCAAGTGTGGATTTGGATTCAGTCATGGGTTTTTTTAAGCTTAGATGGTTGTTACCAGAATACATTATTACCAGATTACATATTACATGCATTGTTACAACTCTTCTTTCAATTCTACTTCAAAGAAGCCTTCTCTTTCATACAAATAACGCTTCGCAAATAACAATGTCTATGTCTATCCCACCCATTTATACAATTCTATTGATCCGTCCAACAGATATAGAGATTACATCTCCGGCCGGTATTAATCAACTCGGATTGATATTCCGTGAATGGTTTCAGCGTTCATTCGTACATTCATTCGTTTAGGTTAATCTCACTAGAATAGATTATTACGGGAGTAAATTGCTAGTGTAACAAGAATTCTGAATGCATACTTGCCATGTTCCATATTGCTTATTCTAGACATTTCACTCGGTGCTAGAATTCGGTTGGAATTAAGGCATATGCATTCAACAGCGAGATGGTTAAATTGTAGTGAATAGTGAACATTTAGTTCAGGATCGAAAATAATGCCATAGGTATTAGGTATATGAGAATTTTAACTATCATCATTATCATTTACAGCTTTTGTCAACGCATTCCAGTGCATAAGCCTCCTGCCATGACAAAAGAAGAGAATTTTATGCCAACAGTACGTCATTAAAAGGGAAGTTTCGCTTTGATGACATAGCCTTGGTAAAATCATCATTCAGTTGAAAGACGGAATCTGCTGGACATAGGCCTGTGCTTTTCTCGTCCAGCGGATTCCCGCGACCTTCACCAAGTCGTCGGTCCACCTAGTAGGGGGTCTACCCGTGGTAATTTTTTAGTTCTTTAACTCCTTTGCGCTGGGCTCTTCTTAGGTCATCATTATCATCATCATTCAGCCAAAAGAGGTCTACTGAAGGTAATTTTTTTGTATCTATTTTGTTTTTGTTTCTGTAACTGCCTGTGTGAGTCCAGAATCAATATTTTTTCTTTTTTTCTTTCTTATCATAGGCCATTGATCATGCTTCCTATTTACGCCATTTTTCCAATTAATTTTAATCCGCTTTGTATAAACGTAAGTAACAAACAAATGAAAACAAAAATTCAATTACTGATGTTTTCGTTACATATTTCGGCAATAATTAAACTTCATCGAAATGAAAATTAATTGGAACGGTAATTGTCATCAACATTAAAGAATAATGTTTGGTAGTCGTCGCGATTCACTGAACATTTTTAATGAGCCCAGACTTAACGTTTGTTTTTCCAAGCCTTGTGTTTTTATTTAAGCAACAGAATGAAATTAAAGTTCTTAATTCCTTATTAAGTCGGACGTCTACAAGGCGTGTTAAATAAGAAAATGGATTCTGGTCCTTCGAGTCGCCCTTCGCGGGTTTACGGTTGTTCTCAGAACGCAAAGAACATTCTTGTCACTTTATATAATTTAATGTAAGGAAACTTTTTGGAGGGTTCTTTTTAATAAGTCTTATGAATTTTGCTTACCTTTTGTCCTTATGCGGAACAAAGGCTTAAGTGGTACTTTGAAATTTCTTTGAGGGTCGATCAGACTATAATTAATAAAACCATGGTCTATAGGTATTTGGTTTTTATCGTCCTTCTTTTATTTGGAAATCCTCATCTTCATGTGTTCATCTCGGAAGAAGATGGAACGGTATCTCCACCTTCTTCCGGGTCTTACCGTCTTAAACTACACGGTGGATGAAGAGGAAGGCCGCAGAGTCTCCGGTGTAACGCAACGGAGATCTTCATCATCTTAGCATTTTTGCGTACCTACCTTAATTATGTATTGACAAACATACATCAGCTTATAGCAGTCCACAGCTAAAGGCCTCTCCATTAGCACGCCACTGAATTTGTTCTTTGGCCTCTCTCAGCTCTCGTCTTGCGAAGAACGTCGCGACACTTTTTTTTTTCTTGTGATTTCCTCTTTGATGCCCTTCGCCCGTGGAAGGCAAAGGGGTATGCCGGACTCTCACCGGCTAAAAACTCACGGTATTCCTTGTCCTGACCCTTGGCCGAGGTCGCGGGATTCGCAGTTGCGTGCAGCGCGACCCCGGCAGGCCTCGGTCCGCCAGCCCCTGGCAGACCTCTTCCTCTGTGGGGCCTTGCCACACGTCCTCCTGAGAGGCGCGCACGGAACACAGCGCACCGCCTTCTCGGGCCTGTTACTGGTCGGGCAACGGGTCCCCTAACCCGCCGCCGCCCGCAGGCCACACACTACTGCGCCCGGTGCGTCTTGCGCGGGAAGGGAGAGTGGCAGTTGCCTCTCTCTCCCTCTCCTCTCCCTCCTTGGTCGCCATCACCTCCTCGCAGAAGGAGGCAACGGCCTCCCACGCACTCTCGCTCCCGACCATGGATAGAACCACGGCCGGGAGGGAGAGGTCACCACCGAATCGTCACTCCACCTACCTAGCCTGAGGGCGTCCTACCCTACCTTTGCCGATTCTCTGTCTCCACTCATGAACACGTCTTCCTCAACAGTCATTGGTTCTACAGCTAATATGGTCGGCCATTGCCACTTCAGCTTGCTCATCTTGTGGGCTGTGTTGACTACTTTGGTTCTCTGTTGGATAACCTCGTTTTGGACAAATTAAATCGGAATCATCTGTAGGCTCCACGTAATATCATGACGCGCAGATCAAGTTAAGTGACGCTGCAGTTAAGTTTCCCGAGCGTATGTGACAGCGATCGCCTATTAAGTGAATACGAAAAGCGTTGTTTTGATCGAAACTTAACTACAACTGAACTTTTTTAGCTAGGTGAACCAAGGCCCAGGACCATCAACATCATTATTATTCAAGGTGTTCCACAAAAATAGTGTCAAGCGAAAGTCCAGAGGTAGAGCACTCCTAGAGGTACCCGAATCACCCATGTATGGAACGCGATTTTTTGTAATTTTGGAGTTATGTTTTCTTTTCATGTTTTAACCAAACTCTGACTTTAATGAAACTTTTGATCATAGAGACGTGAATGCCGCTTGACACTACTTGTTGGACCATGCTGTATAAGTTATTAGATGTCAACTCCTGGGTGTATAGCCTTACACATTTTCCTTGAAATACTTTTCTATCGAGCAGTACCTGCTATTACTAGAATCATGAAATAATTTATTTCATGGATAAAACAGTTAACGTTTCAGGTTGATTGAATTTCAACGAAATTGTTGCGCAAATAATGAAATTCTAGTTATCGCTGTCATGCATGAATAGTTCATCTATTTAGAGTATTTTATTTGTATGTGTCTACACTACCTACTGCATATCTAACGCAGGCTGACCTCATTACATTTTTAATTATTCATGATCAATTTAAAGTAAAAAGTATTTTTAACTTCAGAATATTGATGTTCTTTTGAACCACAATGTTTTAGGCATATATCTGGGTCTTACGAGGATCTGGTTTTGCACTCATGCATAAGCATAATAAGCCCATTATTGTCGCACTGCTGGACACGGGGCTCTTCTCAGAATGAGAAGAGTTTAGACCTTAGTCCACCTATGCTGACCTGGTGCAGCTTGGCGGACTACACACATCATCGAGAACTTTCTTTGTAGCCCTCTCACGTTTGCTGTTTTCTGCACAAAAGCTTGCATTTTCGCTTAAGTGATTTCCCCGGCGTAGGAGTGCTACAAGCCACGGCGATTTCCACAACCATACGGTGATATTAGTACTTTTCTCTTGTAAAAAACGCACATGACTTCTTCTTCCTCCTAGTCCTTGCTCAATTATGTTGAGGTCAACTTCCAGTCTAACCAGATGCGGCTGAGTACCAGTATTTTATACACGGAGCGAATGCCCTCCGACCTCCGCAACCCAGTTACTGGGCAATGCCGATATCCTAAAGTTAGATCGGTTGTCAGGCTTTCGAGCTTCTGACTACCCGTAACGACTGTCTTACGGTAAGGATACATGGCGACACATTACACTCGACACTCAGTGTTGACACCGAGTGTCGTGGTGTGTATATCGCCGTTACACTGAGTTGCGCATCAGCTCTGGTTTAACTTCAGTGTCGCGATTGCATTGTGTCGAGTGTCAGTGTCACCGTGTATCCTTACCGATAGGTGTTCGTATGATACCCGGGACCGTCTAAGGGGTCGTCCATTAATCATGTGATGTTTTTTTTAGCATTTTTTAACCCCCCCTCCCCCCTTGGTGATACGGGTGATGTTTAAGACTACCCTTCCTCCCCCACCCAAAATCACGTGTATTTTTAGTACCTACAAAGAAACTTAATATTTTTAGAATATTATCTTTAAATACAGGCATAAAGTATAATTTAATTTTATTCTGAAATTAAGGACCATGATAAAAATGTCTAGACAGAAAGGTTGCAGGTGGTTTCTGACTGGCATAAAAATTTTCGCTTTTCAGTTTAGAAATCGCGCATTTGACGAAAAAATAAATACACGTGATATCTTACTACACCCCCCTCCCCCCTTGTGATACACACATCAAAAGTGTCTAGGGATCAAGCATTTTTATGCGGATTTCTTGAGATTGAGATGTGGCTTTGTAATAAATTTATGATTTTATAAATTTATATGGATCCTTTTTGGTGCATTTCATAATTTGAATCAGGAACTGTGAATCAAATTCGAGTAAAAGATGAAAATCAGCTGTCAATATTTTCCCTATAAAAACATACAACGCATTGAAGACATTATTAGTGCTACTGTTTCCCTACTACTGATTAAAACCAACGTTATTATGGAGCGGCGACGTCATTTAAGCAGGGAAGAAATGCTCAGAGCCGTGGGAATGATAGAAGCTGGTTCCCGGCAACGTACTGTGGCTTTAGCTCTGAATACAAGTCAGAGTGTTATCAGTCGACTTTGGACACGTTACCGAAGCACTGGTACCGTGGCTGAGCGCCATGGAGGACGGTATCGCTGCACCACACGGAGACAAGACCGATACATTCAAATCTTAACTCGAAGAGCTCCAACAATAACCGCCATGATGTTAGCCGTGAGGCTTCATCACTCTTCAGGGAACTTAATTAGCGACCAAACAGTCAGAAACCGCTTGCATGAAGTGAACCTTCATTCCCGAAGACCGCTACGGGTACCACCTATAGCAATGCACAATCGTAGGATTCGATATCAATGGGCTCTTGGACACAGAAATTGGGCAGAAGAACAATGGCGTTTCGTGTGCTTTTCTGATGAGTCTCGTTTTGGTATGAGACCGGATACAAGACGTATACGACACTGGAGAACCCCTGGACGCCAACAGCGATTAAAATCCTGCCAGGAAGTCCATCCTTATAGTGGTGGAACCATCATGGTATGGGCGGGTATTTGGATCGGCGGAAGAACTGAGTTGATTTGGATCAGAGGCAACCTCAACGCTCAAAGAACAACGGCAAACTCCCAAACAAACTATTGTTGAAATAATCTTTTGCGTCTACTATTGAAACATATGTAAAAGTATAGAGCTTGAATTCCTGAACAGATTTGTCTTCAGGCTTACTATTAAAGAGACTCTCGAATTCAAGATATTCTAGTTTGAAGTTTTGCTTAACTAGAAATAGAAAGAACAATGGCGAACTTTGATACATCACTTTATCCGTATAAATAAATTGTTACGTCTTCGTGTCATCGTAGGCTTTGTGTATTCGCAATTAATTTGTTAATTCTTAATGAACTGAGCCATTTCTGATGAAATGAACGATTCGCCACTTATCCCTAGTTTTGAGAAAATAGCTCGGAAAGTATATTTAGGTTAGAACATTTATGATTACTTATACAAAACAAATTATATTTTTTATTAAGTCGGTAATTCAATTCATTCTTTCTTTCATCAGTGCAGCAGATCTCTCTATTAAAAATCCCATGAATATCACTTTGATAGTCTTGCCGCAACAAAACATCATTCTAAAAATGTTGTGAATTCAATGAAACCCATATAAACACCCGAGCCTATGCAATCATTTGCGAGCACATCCCTCGGTTATAGTTTTGTATGAACATCTACTTTGTAAGGTATAGGTATAGGGTATAAACATGGACGTACAAAATAAATAAAAGATTTCGTGTTATTATATTTATTTGTCTTTTGCTCTTCTTAGTAAATAACACAACAATTCTGCTGGTGCTGCTTTATTTTTTTGATGCCTTGGTTCCTTTATAACACACCAACGTCATGACAATGAACATTTTAGATAGGTACTTCCTCCTTGATGACGCGTACCACGATTTTATTCTCCCTCTAACTAAATAAGTTGTTCCACTCCCTATGATACCTGATACCTATTCAGAGGAATTCACTTGGTCAATCATTACACAGAAAAATATACAAAATCCATGCGCCCATGCGCCACTTTTCACTTCTCAACTCCAAATCGAGGAGTGAAATCGTAATACGTTAATGAGTTGTACAACATAACGTTAACGCAACGTAGAAGTTTTAAATATTTGTCAGAAGCCGTAGCACTATCACCGAATATAATATAATTATAATAATTATGTCCAACGACAAAGCGACAAAGCGTAGCCGTGTAGGCCTGTAAAGTTAGGCCCCTTGCTGACAACACTGTTTTTAGGACCGTGGCTACCGGCTACGCACAGTTTCAAACCGTATTAAGTCTGGATGTCGGAGAAGTATGGGACAGTATGCAGCTATTTGGCGACACCGTTGCTAACGATGGCCCAGCTTGCCACCGTGATCGGTTACGACGTGGCTACCCTGTGCTCAGACTGGTACGGTGGCCTATGTGCACTCCTTGCGGAGGCCGGTTGTACGCTCGGCGCATCCCATATAAGTGGCACTTAACCCGGCTGGCTAGCGGGTACAAACCATATCGTCTACGAGTTTGGCCGGGTTTCACCCGGCGCCTCGATCTCGTCTACTAGGGGCTTAATAATATACTCATATTTGACAACTCTAGGATTGACAGTGACAGTTTTTGAAAGAAAGCATTGTCATGTCTGTGTTGCTATACTTTTTTTTCATATACTTCTATTGGGTAAGCAGGATTATAGAAAGTCTATTTATTTCCTAATATCCGCCAAGTTTTGCTGTCTTTATTTTGATATTTGTTTCATGAATTATTGAATAATAATTCTTCAATCGAAATAAAACATCTTATAAAATAATTAAGCATTAAATATTTAACATAGCTGATAAAAATCTTTGAAATTAATTATAAGGGCATCTCTAAAAGTGTTGCAAACGTAAAGAAGCATGAACAACAAATAAAAATTATTCGAATTAACGGGAATATCAGTAAAACTTTGAATTGTAATATATTTTTTTCAGAGAGTTCGTTTACAAATGTTAAATATACAATAATATCTAAAAAAAAATTAGGCTTTTTTTAATATACCTCTTATCATTAGACGCTTAGTTTAAGTCTTAGCAATGATTTTGCCATTGTTCTTTATGCTGAGACGATTGTATCAGACGTCATCGTTCCTCTACAAGCGCAAATCGGTCCCTTATTTCAGTTAATGCATGATAATGCACGACCGCACACCGCAAGAGTTGTAAGACAGACTCTCGCCGCAGCTAACATCAATGTCCTGCCCTGGCCTGCTCAGTCGCCAGACTTGAACCCGATTGAGCATGCATGGGATATGCTACAGAGAAGAGCTCTGCCGAATATGGAGGGTATCCAGTCGCAAGAAGACCTTTTTTTGTTGTTGCAACGAACATGGGCGGCCATTCCACAGCGTGATTTGGATGAACTCATTTTGAGTATGCCAAACCGATGTTCTTGTGTTGTTAGTGTTCGCGGTAGAAACACGGATTATTAATTGTTTAAGTTACCCAATAAAATTTTAAAGAAAACTGTTATTTCAGTCTTTTTTTCGAACTTTTGTGTTAGTGGTTCAAATGTCAAAAATCCCTTTATTAGGAAAATGACAAATTTCTTTATTAATGCAAAGGTGACTTGGTTTATCGTTACTGTGACAAACGAAAACACTTTATTTGATGAATCCTTAAAGAAAATTTTAATTAATATCAATCAGGAGAAAAGTTATTGCAAAAATATATGTTGATCCCTAGACACTTTTGATGTGTGTATTTCGTGATTTTTGCCAAACCTCCTCCCCCCCCCCCCCCCTTTCGAACCTCACGTTATTAATGGACGGCCCCTATCGTGCTCTCCAAAGCACGGAGGGGTACCAATATGTAACGTACGGTCACCCGTCTACGGACTGACCGTGACGAGCAGCTTAACCTCGTAAATTGTATGATCCGGCCCCCTCTACATTACATTTGTACCTAATCATTAATCTTGCTTTATGATTTCCATACTTTCGTTCAACCTAATCATAATTACGCATATAAATTTTAATATCGCATCGCTTATACATTTCCTTTCATTACTTAATTGTTCGTTCCCGTAACAATAATAAATTGTGTTCAAAGTTGACCCAGTTCTCTCACAAACGATACCTCCCCTGCCACCCCCTCCTCTCCCCCGCCGAGGTGCTAATGTGGAATTTAATTTGTTTTATAGCTTTTGTTGTTCAGCTTTCCCTGTTAGTATTTCATTGAAGTTTGACATAGATTTCTGGTACATAATATGCTATAATATTCATATTGTATGTTCATAGAATAAATGTAGACTGCCAAGCACAGAATATAAAATAGGACTATGTGCAGAAATCTTGGGCATCGTTCACACCAAACGTATTGTCCACCGCTGACTGTGAGCACGCGTTACGCAGTTTATCGCTTTTCAATATATATTTAACTTCTTGTTCACAACGAACCGACTATACGCTATTACGTAGTGCGTTGTAACAGTGAGCATACTCACAGTCGGCGGCGGACAATACGTTTGGTGTGAACGATGCCTCATTGTCGAATTAATGCGTCAAATAACTAGAAAAATAAGCTTCACGCACGCGAAGTTGAACTTTAGTTTAAAGCGAGAGCGCTCCAATTACGATGTTCGCGCTCATGTCACATTTCGGTTCAGTCACTCCCTTACATTCGGTTCGGTTTTTTTTGTGTTTCACTCCGGAGGTGAAGCGGCGCGTAGGCTCTCACACAGGCTAGCCCCAAATACAGCTCACCTTAGTAGCGAACGATCTTACATACATCTTTTTAATAACCTATCTATCGGCGGTTTGCCCTACTGGAGATAGGAATTTGACATTATTTCTATGGAGCTATAGGCCAAACCGTTGATAGGTATGTTATTGAAAATTTCCGTTATTGAATAACGCAGTGATCTCTTGTTTGAACAAGTGATGACAGTGAATTGATTTCATAATCGATGTGTTGGATATTTAAATTATTTAATTGCAACACCAAAATTAAAATGTAAATCTAAATGTAACTGTGGCAACACTTCCCTTCCAACTGTGCCGGTGGTCCAATATACACGAAAATTCTACCTCTCGCCGTTTTATTTATTCTTCCCCGGCAACCACGTACCAGCACCTCATCAGCACCCACTATCACCAAACTACACCGCTGCACACGATGTCTTTCTCTCTCGTGTGCTATACGGGAATTAGATTACGCTGTGGTGAAAAGATTAGCCAGTCAGCAAGGTTGGTAGCGGTGCTGACTACCCTGGGTGCACTGGACGTACTTAAGTATCGTCACTCGTGGAGAAGGTGGATATGTTACTGTTTATTTAGTTGATAGAATTCCTATTGCAATAACCGCTTGTGAGTGGGTTACCTGAGAGGAGGAGCTCGTGGCTAAATAATTACAGCCGCATAGACCGATCTACCGGGTTAAGCCACGCTTGCCGAGGTTGGTCTGTGGATGGGTGACCATTTACCATAGCGAGTTTCCTCCGTGCCTCGGAAAGCACGTAAAGCCGTTGGTCCCGGCTGTCATTTGTAGATCTTTGACAGTCGTTACTGTTGGTCAGAAGCCAGAAAGTCTGACAACCAGTCTTACCAAGAGTATCGTATTACCCAGTTACTGGGTTGTGGAGGTCTGATAGGTAGTCGCTCCATGTAAAATACTGATATTCAGCTGCATCCGGTTCGACTGGAAGCCGACCCCAACATAGTTGGGAAAAAGCTAGGCAGATGATGAGTGGGTTACCTGAGAGATTACAAGGCACTATCTAATATCAAAAAAATCTCATTAATTAATAATCACAATTTACAAAATAAATAACCAGTCGCGTATTAAATAAAGACACTTATACAATGTGTCCGGTCTAACGGGCTGTCCATATCTCCACGTCACGACGTTGTCAACGTGGAACGGTGCGGTGACGTGTCACGGTGCGTTGACGTAACGTGCAAATTTACGTTACCGTATCGTAAAAATGCACGTCAGGATCATTGTTAGATTTATCGTTGACCATGTAGATCCTGAATTTTAATAAGAGAAACAGTAATGTATGGTTTTAAAGCATCGGAGCACATAGACGGCGACTAACTCGCGGGCGTGGAGAGCGCGGGCGGAGCGCATATACGTGCGCGCGCTTGCGGCTAGAGGCGGAACGTGGTACGATACGTTAACGTAAATATGCATGTTACGTCGACGCACCGTGCCACGTCACCGCACCGTTCCACGTTGACGAAGTCGTGCCGTGGAGATGTGGACAGGCCGATAGACTAGCGATATTCTAGGTACTTATACAACGTTATTTTTACTTTATGCGAAAACCGAGACACCCCAACAAGATTTTCATCAGAACTGCCTGAATATGTGTTTTTTTTAGTAAATCTCCAAGTTACACCTTAGTTTATGTAGCGTTAAGTTCGCTAAAAAAGTGTGAAATGCCTGAGATGTGCTATGCAGGAGTTGTCTAATACACGGAAACTGACCGAGCGGACCATTTCAAGCCTCAAGGTGTCTATTCCCGTCAATTGTTATGGGTAGAAACCTACTGAAACAAAATTGAAATTTATGAAAAAAAAAACAAAAAACATGTGGTGTAAAAAATATGTCAATCGATTCTCCTAGTCATTCTGAACAAACTAGTTTCAGGTTTCGCATATACTAAAACTAACCTTATATAGCAATTATTCTAGTACACAAATACACTACACACTAGGGTCCAATCCGTTTCCCCGCTATTTGGCAGCCATTTTGCCTTTTTGTTGAGATATTGTCTATCTTAAAGTGATGAAAATGTGGACCCATTGTATCGTAATGTAAACTATAGATAATATTGTTGCCCTCCAAATAAACCTACTTTTATCTCAGTAGGACCAAAAGTTTAAGAGATATAACTTTTTTTGTACACACGTACAAAATATCTCAACAAAAAAGTGGAAGTGAATTGGACCCTAGTGTATTTGAGTACTAGAATAGTTGTTATATAAGTGTCTAGAATATCGCTAGTCCATAACCGGACACATTGTATATCTCCATACTTGTATGGTCGATAACAAAATGTGTTAAACACATTAATGTTGTCGCCTGTTTACAAAGGAAACATGAATTTATTTGACGTGAAATACATTCGAGTTAATGTGTAAACAAATCGATTATGTTGGCTCGTTGAATCGACAAATGATGTTCCTTTATCGATATTGAAATTAAGGCTTTAATTACACATGGAAATGTACATATTTGGTTATGAACGAAATAATGCAATTATGTAGGAATATTGCTTAAAAAAACTTTTTTTTATTTATAAACATGCTTACTTAACCTATTAAATTCGAAATTGTTAATCTTAGTGGAATTAAATTATAATACAATTGCACAGCTATAAAAAATATCACGTCTCTATCTTAGTCAAAATCTAAGTTATGGAACAAACATACATAATAAATACTATGAATAAACTTAGAGCTAAGGGCACACACATGACCGTATAAACAGACAGCGGGCTAGCATTCTGCGTTCACTAAGTTCCTAATTGACAGCTGCTGTCAGTCGGTCTGCTGCATGAATCGTTTCTTGTAATTATGTACATAAAAGTTGGTGACATATAACTTCTAAAACAGAAGATAATACTCGTATCAATATAACATTTTCCAAAATTCACTTGTGAATTTTGTTAAGAGGCCGTATACGAAATTTTGTCGATTTCGCTGATTTATGTGATTTTACAGTTAAAATAATATATTTCTATAAGTTTGAATGCACAACATAAAATATAATTTCAATCATGATCATATATTATAAGTCGAGATTTAGATTGTTTTAAAAGATTTTTTATTGTCTTTTTATAATATTTTGCATTTTTTTTTTCGAAAATTGATTGATACTGAACTGAAGTTTATTTTTGTTGTTTTAATTTTATGAACGAGAGTTCTGAATAGCCAAAATGAAAAGCAGTTCTTTGCCCATTTTCTTTGAAATTTGACTAACTTAAATATTTTTTTATTCAAATTTTTACATGAAAGTGGTAAAAAGTGATTTTGATTTTTACATTTAATAGACGACTTTCACAACAATACATGCTCATTTTTTCATACCGTTTAGACGTCAAAACAATTCGTTAATATGTGATAGGTATTCTAAACCTCTTACTTACAACAAAAATTCACAAAACAGTCGTCGGTTTGTGGTCGATGGACATAAAAAAAAGTTCCCCATTTATTAGATCATAATTGAAATGATCTTTCATGTCGTGCATTAAAACTTATAGAAATATAATATTTTAACTAGGTATAAAATCACGTCTGTAAAATCACGTAAATCAGCGAAATCGCCAAAATTTCGTATACGGCCTCTCAACGGCCATCGAGCCAATTCGACTAACAAAATTGTTGCCAAACGCGAACGACAACCGTCAGTCAGTTTTTGTTTACGAACACTGTCAAAACGATTTGTTTTGTTTATTGTGTCAAACAATTTGACAGCTTTTGAAAACGAAAACTGTTGAATGAACGGTTTGGCCATGGGTCTTTTTCAATTGTCAGATAACTGGCAAATATGTATGAATGTATTTTTTCGTCACCGACTGTACAAAGGAATAAAAATCTGTCTTTGCACATCCTAAGCCAAATGATCCGACAAAGTTTTGCCCCTAGTCTCTGGCAAAAAGAAACACGTGATAGCTCCAAGTATTGGCACCACAGCGAAGGCAGATGGAGGTAACCATGCAGCAAATACAGTTAAGCCAGCGACGTAAGGGGCTATCATTGAGCCCGCCCTGGAGACGGTGGATGAGGCTCCCAAAGCCATGTTACGAGTTACCGTTGGGAACAGTTCCGTTGTGTACATGTATCTGGAAAGAGAAGGAATATTTTGAGTATTGGTTGCAATGAATAATGTTACTAGATTAAAAAAGCTGTTTTTTTTACTCTAAAATTATGTTGGAATGGAACATTCGCTGGATTTTGTCGCATTTCAACGCAAGAAAAAAATACTAAAGTCCCGCCATTAAAATTTTGTTTAAAAGGTGAACAAACCTTTGACAGTGAAACATGCAACATACACATGAAACAAAACTTAACATCAAAGATTTGTGTACCTTTGTTATTATATGACTTAGAAGGAAGCCTTAATCACATTTATCCTAGGCTATTTCTCAATCCAAATTAGATCTTTTCTAAATTGTAATAATCGTCAATAATACTCACACGGTAGCAAATGCTCCCGCAGCGCAACCCACACCAACAACTCCCATCGTCAGTCTAACAGCGAACCAATCTTCTGGCACCACTAGGAACGCGTTGCAAGCCCCACAAACAATTAAAAAGCTGATCATGGTTATCTTCCTCCCGAAGTATTTGCACAGAACTGCGCTCAGCGTGATGCCTGGAAACTAAGAATAATAAAAGATGTTAAAACCAAAGAAGGGCTTAGAAAGAAAGATTTGAGGGAACCTAATATTGAAAACATATTTTAACATCGTGTCATCTTCCACTTAGGGCGAAAAAAGGTATATAAATTGCCGTATCAAATAAGAATACCTATTCAGGCAAAATAATTTAATATGTATGCAAATAACGAATACTGCAAGTGAATGTCACTGTTATTGTGTACGTAATAAGTTATTATGATAAAGACGCTTTCACGAGCAATGACAAACATTTCGCTATTCGGCACACGAAAAATATTAGTGAAAATGGTGAAGTCTAATATACTTATCTCTTGCCTTAAGTACTATGTCTAGTTCAACCTAACAAGCTTAGTGTCTCAAGTAATATACACACATCAAAAGTGTCTAGGGATCAACATATATTTTTGCAATAACTTTTCTCCTGATTGATATTAATTAAAATTTTCTTTAAGGATTCATCAAATAAAGTGTTTTCGTTTGTCACAGTAACGATAAACCAAGTCACCTTTGCATTAATAAAGAAATTTGCCATTTTCCTAATAAAGGGATTTTTGACATTTGAACCACTAACACAAAAGTTCGAAAAAAAGACTGAAATAACAGTTTTCTTTAAAATTTTATTGGGTAACTTAAACAATTAATAATCCGTGTTTCTACCGCGAACACTAACAACACAAGAACATCGGTTTGGCATACTCAAAATGAGTTCATCCAAATCACGCTGTGGAATGGCCGCCCATGTTCGTTGCAACAACAAAAAAAGGTCTTCTTGCGACTGGATACCCTCCATATTCGGCAGAGCTCTTCTCTGTAGTATATCCCATGCATGCTCAATCGGGTTCAAGTCTGGCGACTGAGCAGGCCAGGGCAGGACATTGATGTTAGCTGCGGCGAGAGTCTGTCTTACAACTCTTGCGGTGTGCGGTCGTGCATTATCATGCATTAACTGAAATAAGGGACCGATTTGCGCTTGTAGAGGAACGATGACGTCTGATACAATCGTCTCAGCATAAATTTGAGCGTTGAGGTTGCCTCTGATCCAAATCAACTCAGTTCTTCCGCCGATCCAAATACCCGCCCATACCATGATGGTTCCACCACTATAAGGATGAACTTCCTGGCAGGATTTTAATCGCTGTTGGCGTCCAGGGGTTCTCCAGTGTCGTATACGTCTTGTATCCGGTCTCATACCAAAACGAGACTCATCAGAAAAGCACACGAAACGCCATTGTTCTTCTGCCCAATTTCTGTGTCCAAGAGCCCATTGATATCGAATCCTACGATTGTGCATTGCTATAGGTGGTACCCGTAGCGGTCTTCGGGAATGAAGGTTCACTTCATGCAAGCGGTTTCTGACTGTTTGGTCGCTAATTAAGTTCCCTGAAGAGTGATGAAGCCTCACGGCTAACATCATGGCGGTTATTGTTGGAGCTCTTCGAGTTAAGATTTGAATGTATCGGTCTTGTCTCCGTGTGGTGCAGCGATACCGTCCTCCATGGCGCTCAGCCACGGTACCAGTGCTTCGGTAACGTGTCCAAAGTCGACTGATAACACTCTGACTTGTATTCAGAGCTAAATCCACAGTACGTTGCCGGGAACCAGCTTCTATCATTCCCACGGCTCTGAGCATTTCTTCCCTGCTTAAATGACGTCGCCGCTCCATAATAACGTTGGTTTTAATCAGTAGTAGGGAAACAGTAGCACTAATAATGTCTTCAATGCGTTGTATGTTTTTATAGGGAAAATATTGACAGCTGATTTTCATCTTTTACTCGAATTTGATTCACAGTTCCTGATTCAAATTATGAAATGCACCAAAAAGGATCCATATAAATTTATAAAATCATAAATTTATTACAAAGCCACATCTCAATCTCAAGAAATCCGCATAAAAATGCTTGATCCCTAGACACTTTTGATGTGTGTATTTATTGCATCCAACAATGCAGACTTAGGTAGTCGGCTTAAAACTATGAGATCATTATTGACCCTGTCGGGCATAGCAAAATAGATCGCCTTGTGTTAATTAGGTCATATTTTATCAAAGGTCCCAAAGACCGGACATATTATGACTAGTTAAGATAACAATGATATTATTATATTAGATAGTAATGATAAGTCAAATTACTTGTAACGCTCCAGCTAAAGCAACAGTGACGAAGACGTTTGAGCTTGTCTGTCCAATGTACTGGTTGCTTCCATAATAACTGATGCCGAGGATGAACCAGATGAAACAGGAGCAAAAGGTGTAGAACCTGAGCATCCGGGTCCTCAGTAAGTCCATGTATGTCGCTTTCCGTTGTTGAGAGTCGTTCGAATTCACATT
This sequence comes from Amphipyra tragopoginis, assembly GCA_905220435.1. NCBI lineage: Eukaryota > Metazoa > Arthropoda > Insecta > Lepidoptera > Noctuidae > Amphipyra > Amphipyra tragopoginis. The sequence continues at coordinate 23,435,603 of HG992013.1, forward strand.
ATCACTTGCAATACTTTTGGCTACGTCCATCATGTTCTCTGATGGTAGATTGTTCCTAAAATTCACAAAATAGACTTTTAGATAAACATTTCAATGAATTGAAGAATGGAATAAATAAAACATTATTCAACTGTTTGAATCTGTTAATTATTTTGATGCTCACCATCTTGCTGCCTGTGTCATCACCTTACTTGCCTCTTCCAGTCTCCCTACAGAAATCAACCATTTCGGTGACTCGGGCAAAATAAAGAAATATATCAGGTACAATAGATTTGGAATCGCAACGCCCAAGCAAAATCTGTCCCAACTCCTCAAGTAATAAGCGAAGAGTGGCATTAGCACCTGGCCAACTGTCAGGGGAAGTGCGCAGAGGCAGCTCATAAGCTCTCTTTTTAGAGGTCCGATGATTTCCATCATGAGGATGAAAGAACACAGTATTGTCCCTGCTGTAGCCGTGCCGATGAGGAACCGGACTGTAGTGAATAACCAGTAGGTTGGACAGAACGGCTCTACAAGACTTGTGACTAGTTGTAGCATGCAAGCTATCAGCAATGCTTTACGTCTTCCATATCTGAAATTGTTAAATTTGTTTCATTACGTTGATATTTAGATAGTGCAATTCTATGCCTGACTTTTAGAAATATAAAAGAAATACCTAATTATTTTTGTTTCTCACCTGTCAGCGATAAATCCAAAGACAAAACTGCCGATCAAAACACCACCCATGCACATGGTCTGCGTAAAGTTTGCCAACCAAGCTCTGTCGCAGATCAGATCCCATTCTGAAATTATCGTGTTCTCGAAGTCCGTGTAGTAGTCATACTTCACACAATCACTATAACACGTCCCTGTTTCTATGCTATCCGTTAGATTCGTTTCTGTGCACAAGAATGTCGTGCTTGGCGCGATGAATACTATCCCCATTTGCTGCCATGCCGATGAGATCTTTATGGGCGATGCTATTATCAGCCACAGCATCCACTGCCATTTCCCGAATTCTCCTATCGCCTTCACCAGTTTGTCTGTTCCTTCAGTTTTGTTTTCTATTTTGGGGTCCTTCATCTCTGCCTTCATATTTGATTCTGTATTGTCCATTTTTATTTTTTTCACTTCTTTCACTGGTTCATTGCAGTAGAAATCTAAATGAATTATTCGTACTACAGCATTTACACTTGAATATAATCTTATCTTGAGTGTGACAGATTAAATATTATAATTGTTTGTATACGGATGCTTATATTGTGACTGCACTTATATTAGTCTCAATTTTATCATTTGGGATTAACGTGTTTAGACTTCACATTCACCTGACAGTCTTCGGAAGTTCCAAACCTGCAACAATGAGAAATAATTAAAATATTTTGCTGTTAAAGGATGGTCAAGGTTTAGCTGTATATGTTAATTAAATTAAACTACAGTACGATCATAATAAGATCCTTATAATCAAGAAAGACGCGTTAATATAGTCTTTATGGCTCATTTATTTTGATATATTATTAATTATTTTGGGAGTTTCTGTATTCGGGGCAGCGAGTTATACAAGGTCATTCGGAACGGGGGTACTAATCCGGGTGTTAAAGTACCCATAATAATTAATAACCTTTCCCCAAAAGTCAATAGTTCAAATAAAATAGCTGTTCAAAAATTTCATAAAAATTACTCTAAAATCTATCTATCCTCAGCTATGATCAGCTGTGTTTACATTTTAGGTCATATTTGGTTTCACAGATTAGAAGTTCTATTTTCTGAAATCGTAACTAAAGCAAGGATGAAGAATCATTGTAAAAAATAAAATAAGAATCATCTTGCATGGAAATAAACATTACCGAATTTTGAAATTTTAACGCTTAAGCCGGGTCCGCAGCGCCAAATTTCTAACAAAACATGTTAGCAAAACAGCCAGTCCACTGCGCCTTTATCGAAACTAGTTAGCAAAACGTGTTAGCAAAACAGTCAGTCCGCTGCGCAACACTGATGGCGTCTTGCTCTGCTTGAGCAAGTTGCTCTAGTGAGTGCGAACACAAAATGCGTCACTTCCCCTCCCCGCAGGCGAACGCGGGGGATGTTATCCATTCGTCTCGGCAAACATGTTTTTGCTAACAAAACTGTTAGACCACGCTCCTATTCGGTTAGCAAACGCTCCTATTCGGTTAGCAAACAATGTTGTCCTGTTTGCAGACACGAAAACTTTTACTTTGAAACAGATTAGTACCACCTTTGTGACTAACCTTGTATAAATTAGTAGTGGTATCTGCTGTGTTAATAAAAACTGAGTATTTAATTTACTGAACGTCATTCTCTCTACGCTTAAATTCTGAATGCTGCAGTATTATGTTCTTTTGATATCTTAACTTCATTGACAAGTAATTCAATTAGTAGGACCATAATTATCATGTTACGCTTTATTGCTTACGACTTCAAACAATGACTACTGAGGAAGTTTCTTTATGCTAATTATTCTAATTACGTAAAATGAGAAATTAAGTAGCATCTTATCAGATGAGTAGGTCATGCCCATCCACTGGAAAGTCTGTACCAATAGTAATGGTATCTACAGTCTTCAACATGTTTAGGTGGGGATTCAGTGATGGTACCGATTTGAGCTGTTGTTGCGATACAACCCATACGATGGCCCATCTCACATCATGCCATGCGTGCCCTAACAGCTGCACTCAGGAAGACTTAATGGTTGCCAATGTCAACGCCGTCCAATTGGTCAAGTTTTGGGCCGCAATAAAATTAACTTTTAATTAGTTTGTCATCGAAACGCTAAGAAGAAGAAGTCTTCAACATAAGTTGCTAAACAAATAGCTGGAGATAAATTAATTTCAGCTAAATAAAATTCAAAAAAAGTAAAAAAGTCTATATAATTATATCAATTAGTTTTCCAATTTATGCTAAGTTTAAAAAAAAATTGTCACTGACTGTAACAATGCAACTGACAATATAGTAAACGAACAGTTTGTCTACAAGGCAAAATAAATATTTATCAAGATTGGAGCTGGGCTGGAGATGTTAATACCTAATAAAATCTTTGAAATTAAAAGGTGCGCCAAAGCATGAGCTCTTTTAATGATCAAATAAGGCTGGTGTTCACAAACATTAATCACCTGGTTAAACAATTGTTTATTCGAAAATTTATTTTAAATAAATAAAACTAAACTGTTGTTAAACCAGATAGTTGATGTTGATGAACACAAGCCTAATGGCGCAATTAGAGTGCGCGCAAGATAACTGCGCGCGATTGAGGGCGTGCTAAACGTTGCCATGATCGCGAAAGTTCAAACTACCGATTTTTAAGCTTAACTTTTTTATCGCTAAACACATTTTTCCCGTTAAATATTCCTACAATCAGGTATTTCTACTATCAAAATTGATAAAACGGCACACACTTTGGTGGACCATGATTAGTTCCGATTTCGGCCGCGCGCAGACTTATCTTGCGCGCACTCTACACTTGGTCATTTGCCCCAATTCGGGTATCCATCTTACTTTGACTTTTCGGAACTTACTTTGATTTTACCCGAATTCGGGCAATATCATAGGCACCTGTATTTGGGTAAACTACTAAGTGTTATTGCACCCTCAATATCTTTCGGTATTTCGTTCCTTTAGAGAGAAAACTTCGGGAATGCAGTTGGTCATTACACGGTTCCTGTGAGCTTACACGTGGACGAAGTCGCGGGCAAAAGCTAGTCAATTACATTTATTACGAATTTTATATACCCAATAAAGGCTTCATTTCAGTGCCTACAAAATAATTTGGCATAGAGTGGCTCTCTTATACGTACACACGGCTACACATCAAGCTATACATTTCACGTTTACACTGACCTCTCATTGTAAGGAAATCTTATACAATGAGAGATCAGCTTATACTGGAAATGTATAGCTTGATCTGTAGCCGTGTGTACCTACCTATACGTCGTGATAAAATTAAAATGACCAAATGACATTTCCGAGGTTTTCACTCGACGATTTGTTACGTGATAAAGCAATTTTGTTACTTATTTCCTTAATGTTTAAACATACTTTTGGTCGTTATAAACAGCAAAAAGTACCTCTAATTGGAGCTCATAAATTATTTCTGATTCTATTATTCCATTAATAATGGCGCAGTACAACTTTATTCTTTAGAAAGTAAGCAATGACAATTGGCCTACTTTTACAATCAGGACAACGTTTGATTTATGTAATTGGTAAATATGTAAACAAGTAAATAACAAGCAACTTACAAAGTCAATAAGACTGGAGAAATAAGTTTTTAGTCATAAAATTAAACTAGCAGCAAAACAAATATTTAACTTTGAAAGTTTCATAGTTGCTATTAAAAAACTTACAGAATCTGGAAACTTGCCAAGCAACACATTTATTTCTCGGCAGGTTTTATTAAAATAAGTTGTCACTCGCTTAGATATCTGAATTGGCTTTAAACCGTAACTAATTTAAAGAAAAAGATATTAAAAAAAAAACTATAAGGAAAATTACAGATGACACTTCCGAATGGCCCGAGTGCTACGAGCAATCTTAGTTTTTGCTGATTTTTTTTTATCTATTATCTAGTATAAATAAAAAGAAAGGTCTTGACTGACTGATTGACTGACTTATCAAAGTCCAGCCCAAACCCTTGGACCTAGAACGCTGAAATTTTGCAGAGAGGTTGCCTTTATAATATAGACAAGGAATAAGGAAGGATTTTTCGAAAATCAACCCCTAAGGGAGTTAAATAGGGGATGAAAGTTTGTATGGAAAATCTTCACTAACAGGTTCAAAATTTCACGCAAGCGAAGCTGCGGGCAAAAGCTAGTTGTAGTAATAAATGAATTAGTTAATAAAACATTATTATTAACTAATTCACTAGAGCATAATAAACCTTATCCTTTGAAAAAAAAAAATGCGAATGCGATTTCAACAGTTATTGTTGAAATCGCATTAAATTGGCTTCAGAAAATTTAAATAAATTGGTTCAAAACGGTTTTTACAGCACATTTATTAATTTAATGACAAGCGTCCAAGTGTACCGAAAACGGTACGGCCGCCATTGTTTGTCTATTGTGTCTATAATTACAGTACTACACAGGTTGAATAAAAACTAACCAACTTTTTCACTAGACAAAGAACGATGCAACAATTATTTTTTAAATATTTTTTCCTCCTAAATGTGGAGAGAAAAGATTTCAAACACAGCCTTTTTGCGTCGGTCTTGTTCTTAACTTGATAAGAATCTAAAATGCTTCTAGATAACAATAAGCCAATAACGAAATAAGTATTACCTATTCTTTATTTGACAGGTAAAGATAACACTTGAACAAATTACAGTAGTCAACTTACGTCTGTTACGCAAAATAAGAGGAAAACAAACAAAACGGAACATCACCGAGCTGTCACATTAAAAAGATATCAAGATAAAAGATTACAATATCGTCAACTATCTCCGAAGATTGACAATTTGTAAATTGGGTTCGACTGTACCGAAAATACACGAGTTTATAATAGAATATTGAGATTATTTGATAAATCATTGACTTACTAAATTCACAAGATACTATGTTTTGAGGTCAAAATACTTTCACTTCCAGTATGTGCGTCACGATTCAATGTACATGATACACTGAATTCACTTTATAGACAAAAAAGATCTATTGCTGTTAAATATAGCATGACTAGTTAATTGCTTTACATCCAAAACCCATAAATTCTGCTTATCACTTTTACTACGGGAATAAACGAATTCGTGAAAAAAAAATAGCTGTTCCATACATTTTGTTAAGCAACATTGATTATTTTGTTTGGTGTTCCAAACAAAATAAATTAATATTTATTTCAAAAAATAATATAAATTTTACAAATAGTAAAAAGTCTATCTTAAAGTTTTAATTTAATATCAAATAGTTTTCAAATTAGTTCCAAGTGTAAAAAATCAAATGGTTGGCTACTTTTGTCGCTGACTGTATAAGAGTACATAGTTTCCTTTTTCTTTCTTTAAATGATAAAAGTTGACAGCCTACTGTTTCGTATGTCGTTAGCAGAAAAAAGATACCCCAGTTCTTTTAGCAAATGAATTCAGGTCAACGATTACATCTATTTAAGAACTGTTCATGTTGTTTTCTTTTTGATATAATGAATTATAATGATCTTATTACTTGACTTGGTCGCATTTAACCCTAGTCGCACCTGATAGTAAGCGCAGACATGGTCTAAAGCTGGCTTCCCACGGTGCGTGGTAGCGCGCACCGGCTGTGCGTGGTATCATCCGTAAAATCACGCACCGTGGGAAGCCACATTATGAGGGTGCGTGATGTGGATATGGCGCACCGCTCCGCACGCGTCCGCGTTACCACGGACGAGCCTCTTCCCATGGTGCGTCGGTGCGAGCTCGTGCGTCGCGGTGCGCCATATCACGCACCGTGGGAAACAAGCATAAAATGAAGCACACGAATCCAGGTAACAGAGATATAGAGAGGGATTCCCTTATCCTCTGGCTCTCACATACATACGACGGAACACAGTAAATTGCTTGGCGCTGACGAGGTACATCACTGTATTTGTGTGAATGCAGTTCATCATAGCAGTTCGAAACCTCAAACACTTGATGAAACCAGCACAGAACAGAGCTGAGGGGCTAATAATATCAGATTTGGTGAATCATTATTTCGTTTCACATTCGTAATCATAATTACAAGTGTACATCCAGATCCACATCAAGTTTACATGAGTAAAACCGGTGTTAGATAGGAGCGTATTTACTCACGTAGATCTTATCGGGGTTGCCCGACTAGTTTCGGTTTCAACCGGTGTCTTTATTTATCGCTTTTCACATGTCACGTGACCTCGCCTCGTGCAGATCGCACCCACTCCTATTTAGATTTTATAAATAGGCGTAGTCAAAACTCTAAGCAATTGTACTAAATTACCTAGATTAGAATTTATTAGGTAATATTATTGGATACTATGTATTAATGTTTTATTGATGCAAATCAATCCCATTCATATAAGAATTATGATAACGTTCCCATTTATCGTAGAGTAAATAGTAATAGTTGTATTTTGTACTAGATTTATCCTCATGATTTGTATTTTGTTCTGCAGAGTATCCTGGGGGAGTTCAACCGCGAGCAGGACGCCTTCATCAAGGGGCAGGAAGGTCGTGGCAGCGCGGCTGCCGTGCCTCCGTGGGTGGGAGCTCCCAACGAGCCAGCACTTAAGGAAGAGTGCCTCTCTTTGTCTACTGTAAGTATTTACCGGCCTGACAGCCTAAGCTCCATTCTAGAATGTTCTAACTTCTTGGCAACTCGAAGCAACAATAATGCAATGGCTGTATATATACCCTCCGCGCTAATAGCAATTGATAATTCAGAGAAATTCTCACAGAGTGACGTATCTGCTTGAAATGAATAGAAATAAATAAATTGATACCTTAGGGATTTAGGTCAACTACTAACCAAGCCAAGAGTAAGCCAAGAGCAATATAAAAAAGTTATTAATTCATTAATAAAGCCACAGCTAACGCAACAACTGAAAAATTATCAATTGCTAGATACGACAGTTAGCGCGGAGGGGGACGAAATTCAGACATATTATCGAGGGATGTGACTCCGAACCTCCTCTGTCCCTTCTCTGGTGAAAGAGAACACACTAGCACAAAGATATTTCACTTGTTTTACTTTAATATCCAAAAAAAAGAGTCCTTACACTGATGTCCCAATAATAGATTCTGTTAGAATCGTCTTACTAGTGTGTCGATGTTTATTTATACAGAGGCAGCACTTAAGGAAGAGTGCCTCTCTCTGTCTACTGTGAGTATTTACCGGCCTGACAGCCTAAGCTCCGTTCTAACTTCTTGGCAACTCAAGCAACAATAATGCAATGCCTAAGTTGAGACATGTGATCGAGGGCTGTGACTTCGCACCTCCTCTGTTCCTATTCTTTTTTTTTTTTTTTTTTTTTTTTTTTTTTTTTTGGCAGGAGTGGGAAATCCTCATGGACACCCAAGCCACCTCACGGATGACATGGCCTGGGTAGTGTCGGACTCTTACCGACTAAAACCACACTCCTGCCCCGGCGTGAGCCCCTGCCGTACAAGTTACGCAGGGTTCTTGCGATGGGCTGTATGTTATTCTTGGTCGCCTTTTATTTTGTGCTGTTCCAATCCAAACTTTTAATTTATGTATAAAACTCTATTTCAATATATATTAAATCTAATTTATCGTGACTTCTACTTGTTCCTAATATTTACTTTCTTAACAATTTTTACTATATATTCAATAAATTTGTCTCTATTTTTTCTGTCGCTGATAAATACGCTCAAGTTCTCTTTTCTAATCTGGTCTCCAAACGCCATTTCAAGGTTGTGCCTGTGGGAGCCATACACAGGGCACTCCGTCAAGAGGTGGAGGACCGTCTCTTGCTTGTCGGGGTCACAGGCGCACGCTGGATTCTCCTTGCACTTGAAACGGGTCAAGTATTCGGAGAACCCACCGTGCCCTGTTAGGGCTTGGGTCAGCTCCTTCGTCATTTCAAACTTGCGGACCGTCCTGTACGCCGCGATCGCACACGGGAAAAACAGCTTGGTGGTGGCCGCCGTTTCGCCCGTACAGTACCTCCGGTTCCATTCTCCCAGCGTTTCCAATCGGATCATTCGCTTGGCGAATGAAACCGGGCATCTGTCGTAGTCGGGTGCACGTTTCGACTTCAGGGCAGCCTCCTTCGCGAGAAAGTCGGCTCTCTCGTTACCCTCCAGCCCCGCATGCGCTTTGATCCAGAACAAGGAGACGCTCTTGTCCTGGCGGTTGCTGTTGCGGATGGCGTCCCTTGCTTCCACTGCGAGGGGGTGAAGGGCTTCGGGGTTCACGACTGTTTGGAGGGCTGCCATGGAGTCGCTGTAGATGGCGAACGCCGTCTCTGTCCTTGGGAGGACTTCCTTGGTGGCTTCGCAGAGGGCGAGGAGCTCAGCCTGGTAGACGGTACTGTAAGACGGCAGAACAAGCTTTCGGGTCTTCGTCTCGGCCGCGCCTGTCCATACTGATAGCGCGGCCCCGACTTTACCCTCGATCTTGCTGCCGTCTGTGAAAATACGCACCGCGTAATTGCGGTGGTTATTATATTGTTCCTCGTCTACCAGGCGTCGCAGTTCCATGTCCCTCTGCTCCGCCGGATGTGGTGTCTCTAGTGCCGATGCCATTCGCTCGATCTCCCGGCCCGCCAGCGCGGGATGGGACACTACCCCCTTCTTGGCCTCGTATAGCGAGGCCGCCTCTCGGATTCGGAGGTCAAGAGGGAGTATCCCAGACAGCACCAGCGCTGCGTTCAGGGAGACCGTGCGATAGGCACGGCACAGCTTCTGAGCGAAGCTCCTCTGGACGGCGTTCAACCTCTTCTGCACCCCGACTTTGTTCGCGGCTGGCGACCACGCGCTCGCAGCGTACAGGACGATGGGCTCCACTGCAGCTGTATAAATGCAGCGTATTATATCTGGGTGGAGACCCCAGCTGACCCTCGCGGCCCTTGACAGCTGCTTGTAGATGCCGACGGCTCGGGAGCAGACGTTTGCGACGTGGGTGTTGAAGGTCAACTTGTGGTCGATGGTGAGACCGAGCAGCTTGATCTCATTTGACATGCCAATGTCGACTCCACCCATACTCAGACATGGGATGTCGTGCTTCAGCTTCCGCGTAATAAGCATAGCTTTCGTTTTGTGCGGTGCAAACTTGAGCTTGTTCACGACACCCCACGCCTGGACATACTCCAGGGCGGCATTGGCATGCCTTTGGACCTCAAGTGCAGTCCCCCCATCGAACACAAGGACGCCTCTGTTCCTATTCTGGTGATGGTGAACCCACTAGGACATAGATATTTCACTTGTTTTACTTTAATATTCAAAAACAGAGTCCTGACACTGATGTCTTGCCAGAATTACCTTACTGGTGTGTCGATGTTTGTTTATGGCATTCTAACAAATAATCAATTGAAATAAGCAAAGGGAAATCCTCGTAAAGCTTCGCCAACAAAGTTTTAATCCCCGGCATTAAGGAGGTTCTTAGTGAAGGTTGAGAACTTTGACACACTTGATCTGTTGATTCGTATGAGTGATCACTGTGGATTCATCTTCTTACAATTCAATACAACTTTCATCTGGGCCTTTTGTGTATTTACAAACATTCCTTACTTACCTAGCCTTTTTTTATCTATGTTGGGGTCGGCTTCTAGTGTCAAAAAAAAAATATCATAACTTTACCAAGGAGCGACAGCTATTTGGACTCCGCAACCCGCAACTCAATTACTGGACAATAGCGATATCCTAAGTTTAGACTACTGATCAGACTTTCAGGCTTTTTACTAACTGAAAGCTAGTGTAATCGAGATGATTATAGGCTATTTTTAATGGAAATCGGTTCAGCCATTTCAAAATGATCAGCTGTTTTCACAGTTGGTGTAGGGATTTTAATTAATCTCACTTCCGATCGTTCGATTGACATTGTGACAGTAAAATATTGGGGTACCACTGAGCTGATCTTATTGAGGGTTTGGGTTGGAAGGTTATTAACACTACCTACTTCAAAATGGCTAATACCTAATCAGGAAGATCCACAGATTTTGCTTCATGACATTTTGACAAGAAGGACTGTGAAGAGAGACGAAAAAAAGAAGGAAAGAGGAAGGTGGCTCAGGGTGGTTATCGGCCCTCCGCAATGACTAGTTGTAGACCCATCGTGTTTGAACTCTTATGACTCGTTATTAAAAGCACTTTCTCACCGTATTAATGATATTTGATAACAACGATAGACAGCTTTATTATTACGATGTAGGGGTATTCTTAAATTTAAGGGTTATTATGCACTAGACACACTCAAATAACCGATAATTAGTTGCCTGCACACTTATAAATTTTGCCAGCTGTACCTAACATAACGTCGGCTAAAAGTGATAAACTGATAACGCCATTTGAACGATTTTACAGGTAATGAATAAAATTTAATAATTTCTAGGTAGTTCGTTAATTATTTATTTTGCAAAAGAAGAGTTTTCTGAGTAATACGTATTAGACTACTATCAATTAAAGTGATTTTTGTTTTAATTCAATATGTACCTATTAATTGAAAAAAACAGTTTTTGAATTGTCTGTGAAATCATATTGAAATGGAGTTATCAGTTTTTCACTTTTAGCCGACGATAAATTACAGTGGAACAAATTATTATCTTCCTCTGTATCTGACTTCCTAGAGGTCTATCCTACGTCAGACATATGTTATCCTCATCAAAAGTTTATAGCCAAACTTTTGACGAGGATGCGTTGTATATGTTCCTAAGTTGGAATTTATATAACCGTTCCCGTAAAGGAAAAAATGGTATAGAGGTGTTTTTTTCGTTCGGTTGATTTTTTACGTGCTTGGTCCTTATTTACAGAACGCCTATAGAATCATTGACGTAGGCACACATGGACCAAGAGTCTTACTACTAAATTTACGAAAAAAGTGCCCTGAGTTAACATTTAGTCAGCCAATTAAGGCGCCATCTCCACGAGCGAGTGAATCGCGGCGATATTCTCGCCGTGCCATCACATTCAATACTAACTATCGCCGCGATAAAATCGCCTTGTGGAGACACGTTCTAAGAGAGTGTATAGAAATACGTGGCACGACGATAATACTCGTATCGCCGCGATTCTCTCGCTCGTGGAGACGGCCCCTATGGAGTGCCAGTGGGTCGCTGTGTGCAGTTGGGAATTGTATTCCAGACATTTTAATCTTCAATGTACTGGTTTATGTTATAATATGCTCTTGACTTTTTAACGCCCCAAGTTAACTGACTGCACGGAGCGATATCGCGCTTATCGTGCCTGCCAACTGTGTCACTGTGCTTTCATTCATTTATGTGTGGCATCGAAATGTTCGTTCCGATAAAATATTGATCTAGCAACCTTTTGTTTCTCGCATTTTTTTATTTAAACGTTTTTGTCTGATCGATACTCGATCGATCGATGATGGATCGATGGTCGATCAATGATGGATCGATGGTCGATCGATGATAGGTCGGTCTGATAAAGCCACCACAGCAATCAATCGACGTTGATCGATGGCATCGATCGACAATCGATCGATTGGTATGGTAGCACCCTAAGATACGATCCCCTGTCAATATCGCAAGTTTTTTATCCATTCTTTTTACTTAGACTAAAATTAAATACGAAGGGCGGTCACCGGGGCGAAACGAGAGAAGTCGTCCAAGCAGAATAATTAGATCAGATGAATCAGAATATTCCGGTCAATCAAAAATACGAAAATCGACAATAATTTATGAAAATATACGATGTGTCCGGTTATGGACTAGCGATATTCTAGGTACTTATATAGCAACTATTCTAGTACCCAAATAACCTATACACTAGGGTTCAATTCACTTCCATTTTTGTGTTGAGATATTCTGTACGTGTGTACAAAAAAAGTCATATCTCTCAAACTTTTGGTCTTACTGAGATAAAAGTAGGCTTATTCCGAGGGCAATAATATTGTCTATCGTTTACATTACGATACAATGGGTTTACATTTTCATCACTTTAAGATAGAGAATATCTCAACAAAAAAGCAAAATGGCTGCCAAATAGCGGGGATATGGATTGTACCCTAGTGTGTAGTGTATTTGTGTACTAGAATAGTTGCTTTAAAAGTACTTAGAATATCGCTAGTCTATAACAGGACACATTATATAATTCAAGTAAAGCTGGATCAATTGATTACAATAAAAAATTGTTTAATGTTTTGCATTATTTAAATAACACGATGTATTGTTCTTTGGAGGAAATAAAGAAGGAAAGTTCATGCAACGGTTTATATAATTCTAATTATTCATCTTCCAGGACCGGCGGAACTTCGTGCGTGCACCTCCAGCGGGCGTGGAGTTCGACTTCGACTATGACAAGATGTACCCAGTGGCCGTGGCCATCATGGGCGAGGACCCTAACCTCGAGAAGATGCGCTTCGATCTCGTGCCAAAAATGTAAGTTTTTTTTCGACCCTCGATTTTTGGTACACTCACACACATGTCAAAAAATATACTGCCTGTCTGGTTAGGTTACTTAATATATCCAAAAACCATGAACTCTACTCATCAAAGCTCCAGAGCTTTGAACATCGACGCAGAGTTGCCAGCCTGTCGGTTTTTTATCTGTTACACTTTGGGGAGTCTGCGATGGAACTGCACAATTTGATTCCGCCTGGCCCTTTCCATCATCGGACTACAAGACGTACGGCAATGCGCCATCGGTAAATGGTGGTATCGGTACATATTATTTAATCGATTTATTTACTTCATCTGTTTTTATTGATTTTGCATGAAAATTTACTTCAAATTAGTAGTATTTATTGATAGAAAAATGTCATGAAAGGCAACTTAAAAAAAAAACTATGGCATGGGGTTCTATTCTGTTCACATAATATACCCATTTTTTAAGTCATCCGGTATAGCACTGTGCTTGGACTGAGACTTATTCACATACACCACGTCACGTCCACGTTGACGTTACTGATGCACTTGACGGCGACGTCACTATGTGTGTAAATGTACCTTTCATGTTTCGATAACTATGTACGTCTTATGACATCTATCTGACAAGATAAAGGTCTATTATTGAAGATAATAATAAATAGATAGTGTGTATTTGTTTTTTTTTATTTATTTATTTTGTTTATGATAATAATACAATGGTGTTACTTAATTACTAACTCGCCAAACTGTTACGTTTGATGGCGAGAGGCGCTCTTTGACATAACAATGAACCAATATTACATGAATGGGATACAATAACTAACCTTCTACTTACTTACATGGTTTAAGGTTTAATTTACTACAATTCACAATCCTGTATTATGTTTTTCAATTTTGTTTTAAGTGATCCTTTACTTTTTCTCTTAGTAAGTCTATTTTATTAATTGTTTGTTTAGTTTACGTGGGGGGTTATCTTGAGAACTACTTGAATGGTTTTGAAAATTTATCTAGGAATCTGTACCATCCAAGATAGGCAATGTTCAATCACTACATAGTATAAAACAAAGTCGCTTCCCGCTGTCTGTCCCTATGTATGCTTAGAGTGGGGGCACACGATGCATTGCGGCGCCGCACCGCAAAGATTTCACCGTATCAGCGGGCACACGAGCGGTGCGGCGCCGCGCCGCAACGTTGTTATGTCGCAGCGGCGCCGTAGCAAAAAAATCGAAACGAGCGAGCGTGTGTCGTTCCTTGTGACGCATACACAACTGAGTGGTGCCGCTCCGACGTCACAACGCATTCACCCCTCCCCGCCTCGTCTCGGTGGTTGCAAGTCCGGTGCGGCGCCGGAGCGCATCGTGTGACATGCCACAGATATTTCTATGTAAGACGACGCAGCGACACCGCTCCGGCGCCGCACCGCCGCCGCAACGCATCGTGTGCCCCCGCTCTTAGATCTTTAAAACTACGCAACGGATTTTGATGCGATTTTTTTTAATAGATAGAATGATTCAAGACGAAGGGTTTAAGCTATAAAACGTACACGTGCGAAGCCACGCGGGTTGCTAGTACTAAATAAAATAGGGTTCCGTGAGATATTTAAATATTTATGAATTATGTGTGTCTTAGGGAAGCGAGGACGGTCGCTATTTTTAACTCTTACTAAAAATGTAATTGACACAAAACCGGAATCACTTTGGCTGCACAATTAGTAATACAGTAACGTGTCATTATCGATAGATAAAGGTCAACATAACATTTTATTTGAGATACCCATATAATATTATATAAATGAACTTTAAAAATATAGTCCCACTTTAAAACGGCTTAGCTTTAAAATTAATAGTTTGTACTATTATTTTAATACTTTTAACTATAAAAGTCTTCTTTAAAAATAATAGTTTGCACTATAATTTTTATGCTTCTAACTTTAAAGTCCCCCTGTAATAAGAAATAAAACGACACACAGTTCAGTTTTGTTAGAACTGATCACTCGACGCCAAAAATGCGCTTCGCCGATCACTTCCCACCATTCGTTTAATGGGTGCGTTCAGAAACAAATGGTTTTTGATTGATTTATATGTAGTGTAAACCATTAATTTTGTAGTGGAAAGCATTATCTTTGAAGTGTGCCTTCAATATTTTTTGTTGTTAGTTTCATTAACTTTACAGTGGTTTTAAATACATCCCATTTTATTTCTGTTATTTTAATGGCTAAGTTAAATCTATTTTAGTACTGTAAAAAGTGCCAGTTTCTGTTTTAAGATGATTCCTCAGGGTCGACCCGCGATTTGTCTCCGAGTTTTTAAATATTTTATTAAATATACTTCTCATCAAAAAAATCGAAATACTTCCGATTTTTTTTTCTGGCGCCTATTATTTGTCAAAAATGAAGATAAATTCCATAAAGAAAAAAAAATTGTTTGTGTTTCGATTTTTCTGATGAGAAGTGTATATTAACATTTTTAGATTTATTCTGTTATTCGCGAATACACACATTGCATTGTATTTGTGTATGTTTTTTTTACCTTTTATAACGACAAAATTTACTGCATCGCTATCTAAGAAAAGCAAAATTGTTATATCCAGTAAATTCAATATAAATATGTAGGTATCGCTTTAAATTATTTTTTAGCAAAATGAATGAGGATTCACATTAAACTCCTTTCACGGTGCGAAATATGAAGCTTTAGTGAAACTACCAAAACTAGCTTTCATGATTTCATTACAAATACAGGGTGTAAAAAGACCCATCACATAGCCGAAATCTACGCACTCTGTACATCAAACTAAATTACATTGACCAAAAATAATTGCTGGGAAACGACTTTTATTTTTTGGCATGAAAAAAAACGCTTTTTTTTGTAGCGCGCAAATTATGGTTGTGGCGATGCCGCGCGTTTGCATGCGTGCTGCGGCCACACAGCCGAGCCAAGGCGGTCGTGTGCGTTTGATATTCATTGCGTTTTTGTAACTTCAAATTCGTAATTTGTGAGGAAAAATTGAAATTTTTGATAATGTTTGTATGGAAGAAAGTTTAGTATTATGACTTGGAAATCGTTTCTGGAAAAAACTAAAAAAAAATGTGCACTTTGACCGTCAATATCTCCAAAACCAATGATTTCCCAGGTATGGTTTGTTCGAAAAAAATGATCCCAAAGATGGGCAGAATACGTGGTTTTTGTTATCGTTAAGGGTCTTTTTACACCCGATATTTAAAATAAAAGGAGAAGTTATACTGTCGGTTAAAAAAGCTACAGAACCCAAAAATAATAGGTGTCTCAATCGGTTTTATTTTATGGTAAATATAAATATTAATATAAGCTATGCATTTAATCCCTCTTACTCATAATGTATTTCTATCTTTGTTTCATCGGTGTGAACAAGAACTTACTAACTATTGCAACAAATAATTTTATTAATTCAAAACAATCGAATTTATTTATTATATTTTAGCAAATTAAAACTTGCAATACGTTTTTCCCGAAATACTTTAATGGTATTAGCCATGAAATATTTGCCAGATTTTTTAAACTAACTTAAAAATGGGATTTTACTCACAATAATGTTTTTTTTTTCTGCTTAACATACCGTGCATTTTATTACAAGATATTTATTATTACGGGCTATACAGATGAACAAAGCAATGGAAATTGTGTTAGGTTTATATCCAGTAGTGGACAAAGGAAAAAAAAATTAATTAATTTATTGATAAAAATAACTTATTTTTGGTTCAGTGTATAACAAAAAAAAGAGAACTCCTTCTTTCTTTGAAGTCGGTTAAAACCTTACCTGCTCGGCACTCCGGTAAATTCACTGCACCAGTATCGACAACACTAACTTACATATAAGATTACTTTCATATAAGAGGGCTTCTTAATGTAATAGCTTATCTGTACCCAGATAATACGTAATGTGCTTTATGACACTGTACTTTGTCGGATAATTGTGTTTACATGTCCCCATCGAACTCACACACATACACGTACTTATAATCGACACTGTGACTTCCGTGAAGAACAAAAGGTCAAAATTAAAACCAGTACCAAGTATTTGTCTTTGGTATTAAGTTGATCTGGACACCTGTTTGGCTCTATGAGACAAAAATCCACAAAAATATAGAGGAAAAAAAAAACTTTTTTTTTTCTCATGAGAAATTAAAGAGACTCCGAACTTACTTGCATGACGCTCAAAAACAGTTGTATGCTATTATATTTGGAGGAACCTTGACTCCTAAAACACAGGCTTTTGGCCTAGTTTAGAAGTCATCAGTTCGCCCTTTAAGTGACTAACTATTGTACAATATTTACTACATCCTTGTGTACTTATGTATGTTTTATTCTATGTGTACAAATAAACATTATTATTATATGTAACTCTATAACAAAATAAATAATATAGAAAGATCGATACGTTTTGATCGTAGTTTCAAATGACTTGGTAAAACTTTAGTCTTTCTGCCGAATATAATACGCCCGGTCCAACAAAGTTTTTTTTTTGTAACCTTTATAAGTAATCAAATAAAAATATTTTTATGTTATCTTCAATTAATGTTGAATTTAAAGAAGAAATAAAAGTATCAAACATAATAATCGCCCTACACACAACTGAGTTACCAGACCGCGATTTTAAGCTTTCACTATACATCCTCCATGTAACCACATTTAACCAACAAACCACCATTTCATTGTATATAAATAAATTCGGATTTGACATAACATGATATCCCGAGTTTTCGGCTTATTTTTATCTTTCTACTATTGAGTTGTTAGATAATAATAAGCCGAAAACTCACATTTATTTACCTTGGCATTGGACAGGGATGGTTTGTAAATAAATGTGGGAGATAAGATTATGGTAGTAAATACATAAAAGTAAAGCGTTTGACACACCGAACGAGGGCCGCGAGCGGGCCGTGTCGTCGGCGAGCCTGTTGGTCTACTCCCTAAGCACGAAGTCCGTTGTTTCGGCCTTAGTTACGAGCGTTTCCTACTCCCTATCACCTACGGATATACGATTATTTCGGGGCCCGAACTAAGAATGAATGATAACACGATTTGACAGTTGTCCCTACTAGCGATGTGTTTTTGCCCGTCCGAAAAGTTGAACTTGACACTTGTTTTGTTCACTCCTACGTTTCGGGATAAAACAAAATATAATTCACCAAATGTGACGTTATTAGGCTTAACATGCTGCTCTCACGCCGCCATGCTAATAGTGGTTTATTAATATTAGATCAAGATCTATCAAAGATAAAAAAGATGAACCTCACTGTACGGTCTACTAAAAACGTACCTAAACAGCGAAATCCCATTACTCTGAACTGAAAATAAGCGGATTTTTTCTCTGAATTTTCCAAATTTACAGAAAGTCTAATTTGCCTCTATTTTATTGTATTACAATTGTTCATGTTTAAAAGGGTTAATTATACTACGCAAAAAGGACAGTTTACTGAAAGATGAAATAGAATTCAGCCTATTATTTTGAATAGAAAAGTTGAAAGTAAGTATACACGGACTTTTCCGAATTTTACGATTAAAAAAAACAGCAATAAATACAATATAAAAGAATAAGTTATTTTTATAACATTATAAAAAAATATTTTTTAAAAAACTAGGTAATCGGTAAAGTCGGAAAATTCCGAGTCTACACTTATTTTCGGTTTAGAATAATTCGCTGAATTAGCTATTTCTGTTTTCAGCACAAACTCCTTTATAAACAGTAAAACACTGCACTATTAGTCCCCACGTGGAAAGGGCGACCTTATCGAGTTATCCGACAAGGTGCGGCAGAAGTGCTGATTAGGATATCGAGAAAGTCGATACGCCATAGTAGCAGTAGAGAGTGCTTAATTTACTCATATTGTCGTAGTCACAACGACGACGAACTTTTAGTCGCAGCTAGGCTGGCTGTCATGCGAATATTTATGATGGTCGTATTCTGACAACTGGTCTTACGACCTAACTAGGAATCTCGATCGCCCCTTACAAAAAACCGAACCGAATGTTAATGAGTAACCGAACCGAAATGTAACAATAGTGCGAACGTACATCGTACGAATCATCGAATCATCGAACGTACATACGGAATGGGAGCGCTTTCAAATGACACTAAGTGTCTAAATAAACACACTATGCCGAAGATACGCGACCGAACTTCGGCGTCTATGTTTTTTATATGGGTAAAACGCGACGTAATTTCAGCCTGGTGTGTCGCGGGTAATTTAAAAAGCATTGCAGGCGTAATCATGCCGAACTTCGGTCGCGTAACTTCGGTATAGTGTGTTTAGACACTAAAGCTTAATTTCGCATGCACGGAGCAATTTGTTCTAGATATTTGACGCATTAGTTCGTGAGTGAGGTTTCCATATTATTATTCTGTGCTAGCAACTTGTAAAATTAATCTTCCGTAGCATGTAATTCGGTTTCCAGCGTAATCATAATATGCTGGTGTATTTTAGAATTTTACACAGTACCTCTGACATTTCACATTCCTATCTCAACTAGTGAGGATTGAATTCTAAAGTTAGACTAATAATATAACGTTTTTTTTTAACATCACACTTATTTTCCGACGGTTTGGTTATCCACACACGGTTACCCCATTACAACATTAGTTCCCACGTATTAAGGAGGCGAGTTTACTGCCACAATGGGCACAAGTTCAATGCCGTGCGGCTACTAAGAACTTCCCATCACAAAAAAATATTACACCAAGGATTGAAACCTTTTTTTTTTTTTTTGTCGAGGTGGAAATCCTCATGGATGTCCTCCGCCCTGGGGGGGAGGCGAAGGGGTCTGTCAGACTCTTACACTGACTAAAACCACCCCGGTGTTCCATCTCACACCTGCGCCGAGTGTCGCGGGAACATACGACACTTCCGCAACCCCCGGCTGGTGCTGGCCCGCCGCAGCGGGCCTCCTCGGGTTAGCGGGTGGAGTGAGGTGTTAGACGCCCCCCGCGCCGTCTAAGAGGGGCGCGCTTGGAACACTTCGCGCCGCCGCCTCGAGTCCTGATGTATGGGGGGCGACAGACTTCCCCAAGTCCGTCGCCCCTGGACCCATTTAGGGGGGCTGGAAGAGGGCGTTCGTTGTCCGCCCTCCGCCGCCGCCCGGTGCGTCTGCTGCGGGCCGGGTGAGTGGAGGTGATCTCCCTCACCCTTTCCGCATCCTCCTTCTGCGACATGACCGTGTCGCAGAAGGACACCACCGCGTCCCAGGACTCCTCGCTGTCTCGCATGGACTCGACCACGGCCGACAGCGACAGGTCACCGCCTACTCCTGAGATGAGGGCACGGCGCGGCTCCTCCCACGCGGCACACTCTGCCAGCGTGTGCCACGCCGTATCCTCCTGGCAATCGCCGCAGTGGTGACACCGGGCGTCTGGCTCCCTGTTTATGCGACACAGGTACTTCCCGAAGCAACCGTGCCCCGAGAGCACCTGCGTCGCCCGAAACGACAGGGAGCCGTGCCTCCTCCCGAGCCAGCGCCGCTCGCACCGGCCGGATCGCCCCGACGGTGGCGAGGCCGGCGGTAAGGCGTGAAAGCCGGTCCCGCCACTCCGCCACCAGGGCCTCGTGCAGCTGCGACCGACGCAGCTCCAAGTGTCGCTGCATCGGCCGCTCGCCCAGTGGGATTGAAACCTAGAACAACACTCAAAAGTCACTCTTACGGCTACTCGACCAATTAACGATTAATGCTAATTAATTTTCAAATCTTTCCAGTATCACGGAGGAGAACTTCTGGCGGAACTACTTCTACCGCATGTCGCTCATCTGCCAGGCTAACGAGGCGGACGCGGCTGCCGGCCGTCAGAGCAGCGCCGATGACTCCCAGGGTATGCATACCATACAATAATACATCCATTGACTCATACACTTCCATTATCAAAACAAAATTGCCTACGAAATACCCACAATAGATGCGAACTAAAATTGAACTGACTAGTATCAAAGATTTTACATTACTGTCTGGGTTTGTTTTTTATAAATTAATCTAGAATATGAGATATTATTCAAAATATTCTAACTATTATAAGATTATTAGACATCCCCTGAACTAAAAACATTTAATTTTAAATAGTTCAAACAATCAAATAAATTATTTCACAAGTATGGGTACATAATAAGGGTTATAAGGTTAGTTACCATAAGACACCGATTTTGGGAGTCCCAAAATTTTCGTGAAAAAGTATTCAAATTATTACTTAGTCCATTAAGTTCATCAATCATTTTACTTTCCTCATTTTTTAGTTTTGTATTATTTGGATTTCTTTTATTTTCTTCCCAAATCAGACGATGATAAATCGGCAAGCGAGAATCTGATAGCCAATGAGAAATCATCGCAAGATTCGATTGATGACGTCAAGAAACGAATAAAGTCTTTGAAAGTCGATAGAGAAAACGAAGATGGTAAGACTTGATTTTTTTGTCTTTTTTTAACAGTTTATTTATTTATTACTAACAAGTATTGTTATTAAGTTAACAAACGTATTTTAAGGTTTGACAAGGAAGCCATAGATGCAAAAGACTTAAAATTTCTCAATTTTTCTGGTCTTTCTTATTTGGGATAATTTGGGAAAGTATAAAAAAAAATTACGTCTTTAATTTCTTATTTCATTTAATTTATCTCACACATGGCCATATTATTTAGTTTTAATTTATTTGATTTTCATTAAAGTTTTATCGTTAGATCTGACATAAACTTACGTATCGTCGCGAACCATCCACATTATAAACCAGAACCAACTTTGAGGAATATATTGCATTGCATGCTCTCTGTATATGTAAATATTTATCTGGCTACAACACTTTTAACAACCTACTTTTTACTAAAACCACTTGTACGAAATCCTACACTATTCCTACAAAATTTACCAAAACATACTGATACTTTAATTTGACAGTTTATTAAATCAATTTCATGACTAACTTCTTTCTACAAACTATAATTACCACAATCATTATTATCAATAAAATTAAAACAATCAGCCAAAATCAGTTTAGAGCCATTACCACCATCCAAATATCATTATGCTCTAATGATTGATAAATGGTATACTTGAATATTAACATTGTTGCTAAAGCATATACTTTTCTTTCTCCCTGGAATGCAGCTTAAAGGACGTCTTAACATCCACAGCACACAATACTATAACACCACTGTTCTATATATTATTCTCTAATTATATGGTCTAGCTAGACATTTACTAAGGAATCTAGTGTATTTTCCGTGATTCTCGTTACTATCATTGAAGTTTAATCTTAAATTGCATTGTACCCATCATTCGTGTTGCCTCTTTAATCACATCTGTATGAATGAAAAATCACGATATTGGTACTTAATTTCTGAAGATTCTAGCAATTGTAGACCGTTTGAATCCCCTTAGGTATTAGGGGTGGGTAATGTATAGAACAGTAAATATCTAGTCGATACGATGCTTGCATCAAAGAATGTACTATGCTATTATCTTCATGAGAATTGTTTCAATCTTGATAAAATAATGCCATCACGATCTAGCTAGCGGGTACGCACATGTAACGTTAGAAAATTAATCATCGGTTTAACTGTTAAAATTTTAACACATAGCTGTTATTTCGCTGTGAGATAATTAAAATGGGTTGCAAAGTGTCTCCGTATGTATGAACTTTCATTACCTTACCTATCCTGCTCACTATGTTGACCGAAGATTTTCGTTTACCTCGATGATTTTATTATTTTTGCTCTGATGCTATAACCTTGACGGTCAAGTCTTGGCATTATTGTGTCAAGCCCACATCACTGTTAATCCTCTCACACATTACAAATATAATTTCAAGCGTTATTACTTATATAGAATTTATCGCTGTTTGCATTATTATTTGAACTTTTAAAGATATATCACTGTGTCATATCTTCATCCTTGTTGTTATCTCGTGTGTCGTATATATATACAAAGTGAATGTTATATGACAATATAGCTTTTCTGTCCTTGAATTAAGGACTATAATAACTGTATATATAACCATGTATTTATTTATAATCTGTTGTATGTCACTGGTAGCACATTGGTCTGTATTTCAATAGCTAGCATTATATTTACGGATTCGAACGATCTCCTGTTCATGATTTTGCTATTGACGTAAAGACCACTACGGTTGAATTGTATACTTATCTATAAAAGAATAAAAATCAAATAAAATTTTCTCAATGGAACCTATTTTAATGTCTACTAAATGTTATATATGTCTAAGTATCGATTAAGGTTATATAGCTGATAATATCACACAGTTCATTAAAATTCGGCTCAGTAGCGTTAAATGTAAGTATATATATTGTTCAGGTTTTGACATTGCTACTTGTATATCAACCTTGTTACTTAAGCTTTATGGTCTATCATTGCTTGTTTGTCTTGTGTTTTTATTTATCTATCTGCTTACGTATTTCTCAAAGTTGGTCGTTACCTCTTGGCGTTTCTTTCTCACTGCCTTCTAAACTGTTTTCGCCGTAGCAATGTTAAAACTTTAAATCTTTTTGTACATAAACTTGTGTTGTCAGCCTATCTGAAATCTTTCATCGTATTTTAATGATTTTAAAACCACAACGTGCAAATGACAATTCAATTTCATTCGCAGACCTTAAAGAAAAATACAAAATGGTCTAGAAAGGGATATATTTTATGGAATGATTAAAGATTGATCAACTGTTAATTAATGATAAAATTGTTGTTTGCACAAAAAATTAACATTGCACAGCCGCGACATATCACTTATGGGTGACAGTCAATTATAAATCCATTTTAACTGCCGTCTTCATAACTATTTGGAACCTTTACTGACAACACAGTACTTCCCCGTTTGTTTTGTAATTATTTACAATTAGCATTAGGTCTATATTAATCAGGAGAATAATCCAATGTTATAAAAGTTGTGTAGATCTAGGTGGACTCATTTATGATAGAGTTTGAAGGTTGAATCGATTGTGACTACTGGCCTAGTATGCTGTCGCCCGGGTTTCTTTGTTATTGATTCTTGTTAGTGCTTTTTTGCTAGAGGTTTGATGTTGATCAAGAGAATTAACCTCTACACCTATATTGGCAACGTTTGTGTAGACTTCTCCAGATAAAAAAATGAATGGGTAACAAAAGTAACACTTTCAACAGTGTCTATTTATTAATCAGTGATATCTCTGGGTTGTCTGATGATGTTTTTATTACAAAGAATCATAACAACATCAAATGCACATTGATATTCAACTAATGTGCAATAAGATTGAACTGCATTTCGTAAAATGTGCGTTTAAAAGATATTTCAAGGATTGGAGTCAAACGTGTGATACCATACATTCCACTGGTTAGTTCTATGACTCAACATCAAGCCTCTCGCAAATCTCCTAAACTGTTGAGCAATAAATTAGTCGTGATTATAATAGTTAATCGGTGTCCATTTAATCATAGTCCCGATATATAACTAAATAATTTGGCTATATGTGTGTCTTCGCGACTCTTCTCCAAATTTTGATTGTCCTTCTCAAGATTCTTCTTGCAAACCCTGGCTTTTCCTGGCCTGGTAAGGCCTGCTTCCCCCAGTAGGGTCCCTGAACATGTACCACATGTAACTAGCGACAGTATATACTCTTCAACACTCGAACATTGTTTAGTGAAATTACGACGTATAGTTAAAAATGAAAAATTGGCATTTATAGTTAGTTATTATGAATTGAAATAATTATATTATTCTAAAATAATATTGGTGTTGTTATTTTACCGTATTAGTTGTATCAGTACCTAGTGGTTCAGATTAATTCAAACTGAGACAATTCAAATGCCAAAACTAGAATCTTTGTCATTTTGATTCAGATAACAAATGACGGTAGAAAGATTTTGATCCTATGATACAAGAGAGGAGGCCATTACCCTTAGATTAATACCAGTCATGACAGAGTAAGTATTTGTAGCAAGCAAGTTTCGAAAATGAAAGGTTTGTTGGAGAAATGAAGAACCATTTATTACACATGTCTAAGTAAGTATATTGGCTCTTGAGCTGCGATTACGCGACAGCGAACGCTGCTGCACGCTGCCGTTGTCTCGTAAACGCAGCCTCAGTGACGATTCAAGTCATAGGATCGATAGCAGCGATACAATTTTAAGAGGGAACGAACCTTTTTAACCTGCTAAAAGCAAGCGAAAACCTGTAGTATTAGTAGCTGTTTCTACTACGAGGCCTTCGCTATCGCAAATACCAGCATGCAGCAAGAAGCGTCACTGTGTTTCTGTCGATTTCATTTGATTGCCAAAATATTTTTATTTTGGCTTTTGAAAATTAACTTAATTGAGCCTCATTCAGGCCTACTCTAATACACGTAAACACCTATATTGACTAAGATAATTCCAACTGGAAATACAAATTGAATTCTAAGACAAATGCGTGTGTAAAAACATACTAATCAACATATTGAATAAGGTCCTATTTCACAATCGTCAGTTAACTCCCAACTGAGAGATAAAAATAATGCTTTGACAGTTTCTTTATAGCATATCTGTCAAACCATGATATTTATTTTCTAGATAAGAGTTATCCAACGATTATGAGACAGGCCTAAGTATTAATAACTTATTTACTCAACTACATACTGACTAATCATATAAATTGATCTGTTTTTAGAACAATGGGAGAAAGAACTGGAAGCCGAATTGAAGGAATATGAAGTAGTAGCAGACAAAGCTGGTGACGACAAACAGTGGGAGAAGGAGTGCGAAGATCTATTGGGAGACGACGTAGACCTCAAGTAGACCAAATAGACCGGAGTATACTGAGAAGACCGAGTAGACCGAGGACTTATGAGGCTGCGCTAAGGATAAAGACTTGGCCCCTTTAAGATAAGATGGTTATGATATTATTTTTTAAGTTAAGAATACAAAAAAAAGTTTGTTTTTTCTTATAGGAATTCAATTAGTCATTATTTCATTTGCAGATGCAGCTGTGAAATGGATATTATTAAATATTAATTACATGTTTAATTTCATTATAGATGTTATGTTTAAATTTTCTACTCTCCTTTTTAATAAAAACATTATAGGTTCGTTGACAATATTTTACTATGTCAACAAAAAATATATAATTACGTGTAGCTAAATAAATATTGTAAAAGGGGCCGGTCTCAATCCAAAGTCGGTACACGGAGCTCAATTAAATTCTTATGATGACGTTAAGGGTGCATTGACCTCACGATGCGACGCTTGTGGATATGCTTGCGATTTTACTCTTGTACACGATGGGCCATGATGGCGATAGGCATCTTGTAAAGTTGGTAATAATAAGGCCTATGATGGGCAGATTAGATTGGATGGTTATGTAGGGATAGTGGCAATGGTAGGCTGTCTAGTATACCCTGTTCCCACTAAGTAAAATCGTTATTTTTAACTGAATGACCAGTCCGAATCTTGTCGGATTTTTGCTGGTCGGAATTCCGACATAGTGGGAACCAGGAGTATTTTAGCTCAGTCGCCAGGTCGCAAAAAAGGGTTTACCTTGCAAAAGGTCGGTTGGTCTTGAAAATTTCAAGTTTTCGACCTTGAGTGACCTCGGTGCGCTCCGCCATCTTGGATTAAATACCCCTCATTTTTGGGGTCTTTGGACTGACCGAACTTTTGCAAGATAAAACTAGCTGGTGACTGGGCTATTTGTAGATAATGGCGTGAAGTTTGTGTGGTCATAGCTCCAAATTAAAATGGTAGAAATAAAAGTAGCATGGCCCATTTAGTACAAGAGTTCAGGCCTAAAGCTTATGTTACAGAAATGTTAACGATTATTAACATAATTCATTAAGTATAAGAGAAATTTCAGCTATAATACAATTATAATAAGGACTAATACAGTTCGTCTTGCTAGATTTCGTAAATCGTTTTACTTCCTAATATTAGTCATCCAAAAAAATATACTCCGTGGAATGAACGCGGGAATAATTATATTTATAATTATTGGTTATACATTAACCTTTGCATTCCTTTAAATGCTTCATGAGTTGCAGATTTTTTATTAAGTACGAATTTAAAAATAGAATTCAGAAGTTTTAACACCAATAATAGCTTAGTTTGTGAATGAAACAAATAAGCAACAGAAAAGGTATTCATGTTAATTTGGAATATTGGAATATTATTCTGAGTTAGTAATGCAGCCCCTTAATATTGCAATGCTTGAAGACGGCCGCTAAGTTGTAAAAAATACAGGTTGTTAAAAAATTTACTCGTAAGAATTTTGTGGAGTGAAAATAAATCAAATAAAATTATTTTTTATTCTATGGAAAGTTATAAAACAAATACGGGAATTTCGAAAAGTTGTTCAGTTTTCGAAACCAAGCAATCCCAAAAATTTTATAGAGTAAATTTTTAACAGCCTTCTAAATAATGTAATAAGTGAGACTAATTATGTACACTTAATACCGGCTTCTAAAAGGTTGATCAACGCAAAAATTAACTAATCAGCTGTCTAATCACATGTCAAGTGCTGTGATTAGTTGTTAGTATTTTAGTCAACCAATCACATTCGTTGATATAAGATTTAATAACACACGGGCTAAATGCCCAGCCGCACATTAACAGGAATTTCTGTTAAAGAATTTCTAAAGTGCGACTCTACTCATAAATTTTGTACTAGACTCCCTCACACTGTCAGAATTTACCTTATCCGACAGCCTGACATCTCAAAGGCACAGAGGGTCTTCTCGCTGTCTCAAATAAACAGCTTTTCAAAAACTTAGAATTTTCAAGACAGCAATTTGTTTAACAAAACAAAAATCCGTTTACGGGCGAAACCAATAACCTACCTTTTGGCGGTTTGCCCTACTAGAATTTGACATAACACCCATACAAGTAATGTCAAATTTCTATCTCTAATCTAATACCTACGGCAAACCATCAATAGATAGGTTTTGTTTCGACCGTTAGTGCATGTGTTCGGCTAACTGAAACTATCCTTGAGAGGTTTGGAAGAAATATATTTCCTATTTCTTCAACATTTACGGACGGTACCGTGTCGAGAAAAGAAGGAAAAAAACAAGTATAATATATACATAATCTAATATACTTTTTTGTTAAATCTGTAACAGAATTTACTGCGAACATCTTGGGATTAACAACGGTTAAGGAAAAACAGTAACAGAAAGATTAACGTTATTATATTTATTGTGATCGTAAAAAGTTATGACAACATAATACGTTGTAATCGTAACTATAATTCGGTATAGATTAAAGTTACTTCTTTTTTAGATTTGCATTCCATATCTACAACTGGTTTTGGCTCAATTGACTAAGTGGCTTGACTTTTTGCGTTAGAGCACTTCCGCACTTGCACTGCGTCCGATCCGAATCCGAGGAAATACGATCCGAGTAAATTCAGTACGAAATATAAACTCGGCAGCAATGAATCCGGTTCACCAACATAAACCTTAATAAGTATCTCGAAAACTAAGAATAATAGCTTATTCAAATAAAAAGTATTTCATAGACTATTTAATACTAGGTACTCAAATAAAATTAATAAAACTTATTAAACAGTCAATAAAATATCTTTTAATTTGAATATGCTAGCGTTTTTAATTTTCGAGTTAATAAGGTTTATTCATTTCTCCTGAGTGTATGTTTAGATCGTTTATAAATTGCGTCCGATACAAATCTGTGAAATTTGTATCATAAGCAGTGTTCAACCGTTCATAATGTAGTACTGCAACTTGTCGGACGCAGTGCACAAGTGCTCTGACAGTTCGAATTCCCAACAGATGCAATTAAATCTGGACAAACGGATAAATTAATACTCAAATAGTAAATACTTGTTAAATAAAATATGTTAGGTAATACTCGTTTTTACTATATTGTGTTTATGAGTATTTATTTACTCGATATCTTACACATCTACGAGTGTTCATATAAATAAATAGTGCTTCAGCGAGTTTGGACCGCATTTTCTCCGATTCGGATTGGACGCAGTGCAAGCGTTAAAGGCTGGCTTTAGATATGTGTATTTACTCGGATAAATACTCTAGGTCACGTAAATACTCACAAACGCAGTAAAGTAAAAACGAGTATTTACTATTTTTTTTATTGTTTATTGAGTATTTTTTACTATTCAGTATCTGTCTGTTTTCACCGCGTGGAATAAATATTTGAATGATGTGCAGATTTTTAGTGTTTGTCTGGGTGGGATAAATACTATTAAAAAAACTGCCGTTTATTATTAAATCTTATGAATATTTTTTCAATCTTTTGAAATTCTACTTATGTTTATGCTAGTGAATTAATTATTTAGTTTTTGTAAATACTGTATAGAGATGTTTTAATTTGAATGGTACTGTGGGCGTAGCTTTGAATTAATTTACAGTTTGAGATTGTCTGACAGTTGAAATAGTTGACAAAAACAAAGTTGTTGAAAAAAGGGTTTGAGTTCGATGTGTTGTTAGTTATGAGACAATATCGAATCATTTTTGCAGGATGGTATGGGCATGTGATGCGGAGGAATGAGGACCATGTCGTGAAGAAAGTTTTGAGTAGGAATGTGGTGTTATAAGGGTAGAGGAAGACCAGAGAAACGATGGATGGTTAGTGTAAAAGATGATATGACTAGAAAGATGGTGACTACTGAGATGACGGCTAATAGAGATGTATAGAAGAAAAATACATGCTGCGCCGAACCCAAATAAATCAAACACGGGATGGTCGAACTTTCAATGTAATCTCCATAGCTATGTCCATGGTAACCATATAGGTATTTATGTTACAAAATATTAAGATAATCTTCAAGTATTTTATAAACAAAAATAACCATTCTGTTAATCCCTCAATTCATACAAGCTAAATGATATGCTTGTGTTAATAAGGGGTTAAGTAGTGCAACGGCTGGGGTCCAAACTGACCATGTCTCGGTCTCCTCTGTGAAACTTTATCCAATGCACTATTGTTGCTTAAATATTTTGTTGTTATTTGCGAGTTTCATTTCAACGCTATGTAAACAATATTTTAAGTTATTGTATAATTATGTAAATATATAAAACAAGAATTGAGTTACAAATGTGGGAAGTTATTTTATCATATATTTATTAAATTAGTTCAAAAAGATTTTAAAATAATTTATATGCGTCAGAATGTCAAATAAAGTAATTTAATATTCATTTAATACATGATAACATTGTTTGATTTTCCATTTCATAATTTATCTTAATAATAAATTATGATTAAATTCATTGTTAATCTTTATTACTGCAATAATAACACACCTTAAAGAAAGCCTTTTAAAATGACACACCGGTTTTTACATACCTACCTAAATACCTCTTAAAATCCACTCTTGCGCACGTGACCGAAAACTGCATATCATGATGCAAATATTCACTCATCGAGTTATTACTTCACATTAACTGACACAAGACATGCTTTCAAAACTTTAGTAAAATTAATTGATAATTAAAAATTAATCACTCGGTAAAACTGGGTGCTTGTTTTATTACAAGATTATATGGATTCGGATAATATTTGACTGTACCAACTATTGCTATTATCATGATAATTTCACAAGTGTTTTTATGAATACCTTAATTATTGTTGTTGGTATTTATAAAACAGAAAACTAAAATTTTTGTCTGATGCAGACAAATTTATACTCGTATTTTAATGCAACCAGTTTGAGCAGTGGCAAAAATAAACACAAAGTTTTATCTAATAATAACTAAATCTAATTATCATTTTGTTCAAAATCCTGTTTAGAACGGGTTTGAAAGGTTGAGAAAAATTGTACCTATCTATTTTTTTGTTTAGAATACAAATTCATTTAATCTTGAATTGAATATGTTATTGTTGAAAAAGATTCCTGTCCTTTTAAAAGAGCACAGATTGAATAAAAGTCATAGAACTTTTGATAAAAATCAAAAATTATGAGTCGGTATAATAAATAGCTATTTTATACTTGATCACACAGAGAAAACTAACGCACACAATACAATTACGATTCGCTCAGCATTATTCCGTTTTACTTGATAACTTAATTCAAGTATTATTTCATTCTTTGAATTAAATATTTCTCCCAAACATTTTTAATGTTCTTCCAATCAATGCAACTTTAAACAAGTCATACGCCAAAAAATATTGTCAGATCAATTTGCCAAAATAATTTCCATCCAAAAACAAAATTGCTCTATAGTTTGAACTGTATGTGCTTCCAATGTCAAGATTTATCTGCGATCAATCTCAAGATTTATCTGCGATCAATCTCACGATATATCTGGCAATAAATAATTGAAAGTTGTCTGGTTCTCATAACACATTTCATCATACAAATCTTTACACTGCAAGCCTGACACACCATAGTGACACGAATTTTGTTGACAAAACTCAAAACACATGTCTTGTCACATTATTCAAATCATTGTAAGTTGACACTTTGGTACCAAAGTACCGGCAAAGTGTTGCTATAATAAATTGTATGTAGATATAGCGATACGTGTTCTTTATATTGTAAACATTCCTATTTAATTGAAATTAAAAATGAGTGTTTATCTCAATCGGTGTTTTGTTTTTGTTTTCATAAAATTTGCCCTTTGACCAGACGGCTTTTGCCGTCAATTGTCATACGCGTGACTGACGTCAATAGGCGTACCTAGAGAAAATGACAGCGCAAAAAAGCAAAATAAATATTCTAAAACCCATAACTAAGTTTATTTATTTCCTTTGGTTAACTAATTTTAATAGTAGTGTATTCCTTGTGAAGGAGTCGTCTGGAGAAGTACTGCTTCTACCTATTTCTACCACCAACCAGCATTGCTGTACTACAGTTTGAACGGTTTGTGTGTCGGTGAAATTACAAGCACATGAGATTTTTTAACTTTGTGTCTAAGATCGGCAACGCATCGGCATGTAGGTATATGTAGGGTATAAACTAATTCTTGTAGTTTCTGAAAACCTTCTATTACTCGTTTAGATTACCCGGGCGCGTATTCAGAAACCATTGTAGTACCCAGAACCGGGGTGATCTGCGCCAAGCATTGCTTTATAATTTAATTTATCCCGAAACCATTGCGCGGTACAGAGCTCCGGCCGTTCTGTATTGCACAATGGTTTTGAGCGAAAATGAACAATTATGTATCTTATCTAAATACATTTCACAGCACAGATTTTCCTATCACACATAGGTTGGTATGCATATACTTATATGCACATACAGAACATCGCTCTTGAATTCTGAATAGCACAATGTTTTATGTATCTAAAGGGATGTGCCTATTTAAAAGCATTCTAAAATTAATGAAAATAACAACAAAAAATGATTAAGGCACACTTAAAAGATATTGCTTTCCACTACAAAATTAATGGTAATCAAAAACAATGTCTTTCTGAAGGCACCCATTAAACGGATGGTGGTAATTCGTTTCTGGCACACGTTGAGTGATCTGATCACAGTTCTAACATAATTCATAATTAGGTTATGTACCTATTACGTTTCAGCTATAGGTAATTAGTATTTATTTTAATAAAAATACAATTGACAGCCTTAAAGTCTTACATCTTTGCGAATCCCTCGCAGGGTCCAATGGTGATACCAGTAGACAATGCGGTTTGAAGGTTTGAAGGCGGACTGGTTTGAAGTCGGGACTGGTCAGCTCTTAACTGCTATGGCAATCCCAAAAGGCATATTTTTCTATTTGCTAGGTACCAGTGGCGAAGGGTGATTTTCCTTAAAAGGGAAGCCGGACCAAAAAATGCTTACCTTGCTCAAGTGAGATGTGTGAATTCCAGTAACTACTCGTTTCGAAAGGGAAGCCGATAGGAATCGAGTTGTATGGAGCCTTCGCCACTGCTAGTTAGTCTTAAATGAGTTTATTTCTTACATTAACCTGCATTATTCTCACCCTATTTTTCTCACGATGCGGTAGTTTAGAGCATATAGTGAAATTGTCATGATCTATTATTTAAAATGAGTATCCATGGAGTTTCTTGCCGGTTCTTCTCCATGAGACCTACCTTTTGGAACCGTGCACCTAGTTTTGACGTTTTAAAAGCATCTGTAATTTGGTCTACTTGAAATAAAAAGCTTTGACTTTTGAAAGAATTACAGCGGTTACGCACTGCATCCGATCCGAATCCGTGAAAATACGTTCCGAAGTAGCCATAGAACTATTTGTATGGTAGATTACGCACTACATCCGGCATCCGTCATCCGATTTCTATCCGTCATCCGTGAGTTTCTAATTCGGAAGAACAATTGACGGACCGAAGTAGCCTGAATTGTTTGAATTTGGATCAGAGATCGGAATAGTGCGTAAGCAACATCCGAATTCGGTCCGAGATTTTCACGGATTCGGATCGGATGCAGTGCGTAAAGCAATATCCGAATTCGGTCCGAGTTTTTTATATCCGTATTTTTACGTCACAAACTCACAGTTGTATTTTTATCTATTTTGATTTAATGGTGTTTGGGTTACCAGGCTTTGTATGCTATTATTTGTTTAGGTGTAAAGATTTGTTTATGTATTATGTACTGTTAAGTTTGTGTTATGTGCATAAAATTATGTTAATTTTCTCTTTTTTGTATTTAATTTTTTTGTTTTTTATTTTTGTTGCAAAATCACAGCCTACACGTGTGCTTGTTCGTTGTTGTACAATTTATATATTTATCTTATTTTATTTAATTAAGCATATACACATTGCAGCATAAAGCTGACTTACATCCGTCACCTCACACTTCAGGTCCAGTTGAAAACCAGCGTCAGGCACTAGTTGTCTGGCATTTTTGCTGAACTGGGCCTTTTTGGCGCAGCCGTGAGGCACACTCCTGCTAATTTCTTTTGTTTGTTTTTTTTTCTGCTTTATTTTATATTGTGTGCCTGTTTAGTCTGTGCTAAATAAATGTATTTTCTTTCTTCTTTCTTTCTTTCTTACGGATTCGGATCGGATGCAGTGTATAATCACTCTTACACGCATTCGTTTACAACGTGTATAGGCGGCGGTACTTTCCATCAGGTATTTTTATTAAAAAACGATTGCAATAATTTCCTCAATGCTATTATCAGGAGTCCAACGTCTTGGCGCACCCAGGTTTAACACAGGTTCTTACATTATGACGCAAAACTAACTATTTATCAGATTTTCTGTGAATCGAACCATATTTATTTTTATGGTTTTATTAGATTGAGACAAATATCTTAATTGTATGTAATAAATAAATAAATGTTATCTTTATTTATGTTATAATACAACAATGTTATCTACTTACACATTTCTACAAACGTAACATGGTGTATGAATGATACTATAACATTCAAACGTAATGATTATCATTAATCTCTGCAATGATATTACAAAAATACACACAACATCACGCCTGTATTCTCCAAAGGGATGGGCAGAGGTGTATAGTATACCCTCATTTCTCCATTAAGTTCCATGTAATAGTGGGCGAGCCTATTGACATCGACCGAGCACAGATCCAGACTCCGGGCAGCTACGGAGAAGTTTCACACGGGAACTTTCAAGCTCAGCAGTTGCACTTACGATCATTAGACCAACGAGGCGGTCTTAAGTCACGCAGTAAGGTGTGTAAGTTTGGTGTAAGTATAATTATTATTGATAATATTACGTTCAAACGTAATGATTATATTAATCTTGTATTATAACTTTGGTGAGACACATTCATATTAGATTACGGTTTACTCACGTGCATCTTTCGACTCGCGACCTCGCCGCGTGTTCAGCTCATGATTAAGGGCTCCGTTTGGGTCCGAAACTAGTCGGGCAATCCCGAAAAATGTACGCAAGTTAACCGTAACTAATTATAAATATTATATTAATACGAAATCAATATCTCAGATGGTTTTGCATAGCGTCGGATCCGAATCCGAGAATATACGATCCGAGGAAACTGCTGCAATTTTACGTAATTCGGATCATAGTGCACAACCGTTTATACAAAATAGTAATATGAAAGAAACAAAATAATTTTATTGCCAAACTGGAAATAAAAAAGAAAACAGGTGCAAAGTACAGACTAATGGCCGATTCCTAATCTGATTTACCGAGCGTTATTGGTGAAAACTAAGACTTTTGTATCTTTACCAATAATGAAGCTAAGACCTTAGACTTTGTATAGTGGACCCTCGCATAGGTAAGTAGTTGTCACGGGTAAAAGTAGCTTACGAGTCCATTTATATCCCCAGTTTGACTGTTCGGAGCAACGCAACGGAACAGCTCAGCAACTTTGTCTTTGAGAATTTTTATAAATGCATCGATTTCATGAATTAAGTAGTACGCAATCGGCGAGCAAGCGAATCAAATCAAATCAAACCATCGTTTAGTGTTAATTAACCATTTTATACAAATTTATACCATTTTAATATTTTATAATAATAATTATAAAATATTAAACGGGGGACGGCGAAACCGGGGCCACACCTCTCTACACCCCTAGCCACTCACACGTTTGTTACCCCCTTCGCCTATGTACTAGCGGCTTTTCAGGGGGCCCAGCTAGTGAGCTGGCGAGTCACCGTCTGCCAACACAATTCAATTCAAACTTGAAAGGCAGGCGCCGTTTTCTTCCGGCAATAGAAGTTAAACAGTCCATTTAACACCCCCTCCCATAGACCAGGTTTATTTTTACCATATTTCACAATAGTTTTGCACCCACCTGGGATGGTCCATGACTGTACTCCAATAGTGCAGCCGTGGATAGTCCCCGGTTGGTGCCCCATCCCATTTTAGATTAAAGTTCTCAAAGGGGCCTCTGCGCGTTGGACCTGTGTCCCCGTGTATGCCTTCCAAAGGACCGGATATCTTCCGCACGGAAGATGAGCCGTGAATAAAAAGAGATACAAAAATTATATTTCTTATAAACCGTATTTTCAATCTTCTCAAATTACCATCGGCGTTTAAAGCAAACAGGCCTTTTTACATGGTCCTTGGAGCCGGAAAAAATGCCACCTTTGGTAAGTAAAACAATTCGTTTTTGTTCATAGGAACCGGGCATTAAACATTAAAAGGTATTCGTTGAAGGTCGTAGACGTATACCTACGCCCTACCTCGGCACACTCCGATGATGAGGTAGAGAGGATATCTACAGAGCTCCATGGCTCTAAAACTCACTTCACTTTTGTCATAAGGGACTTTAACGCCAAACTGGGTCAGCGAGATGATGATGAACTGCGAGTCGGGCAATTTCGAGTTGGACGTCCGTGAACAACCGGAGCCATCGACTAGCCAGCTTTATGGAGAAGTAATGAACTCCTTCTTCAGGAAACATGAGTATAGGAAGTGGACCTGGCTGGACCCTGACGGTGGAACTAAAAATGAGATTGACTTCATTATATCGACGAAGACTTGCATTCAATAACTGGTAATTGCACGTCGTATAGGTGTGACAATGAGGTTCCCACTCAACATGATGCTGCGTGTGACGTACCAGCGATTGGGGTTACTTTTATCAAGGGGCGACATTGATAGTTGCTAAAAATATTGTATTTGGTCATGTATCTCTGTAAAAATGGAACTTATGCATTTTAATTGAACTGTGGCAGCATTGACAGTTTTCCTATTTTACCATAGGTACGGTATAGAGGTGTTTGCGAAGTTAGATGGCGAAGATACAAAATACTAAATCACACCCCTGATTATGTACAAAATTCGAGTCCTACTTGGGGCTACTTTGATACTGAATGATAAAACAGGGATTATCAAAGATGTTAGTGAACTTAGCAGATCATTGTCCAGCAGATCAAAAATAAATGTGAGTTCCTATCGCATGCAGCTGAGTTCTACAGTTCCTGATCCTTTTTAGAAATAGTTCTGGCGTTTTTACTATACATATAAAAAGACGATTAACAAAAATGTCAGCAGATCACGTTATAACGGCTGAAAAGTAGGAAAATACTATTTTGGTCTTTTCAAATGATTGGTGAGGGCTCTTTCGCTTCTCACAGATCGCTATCAGAACTGTAACGCAGAAGTCGATTCGAGTCAAGAACTCAAGAACGAGTGCCAGCAGATCATGCCAGAAAGTCTGAAAAGTCAAAAAAATGCCTACGGTCCGACTGTGATAAGGAACATTTCTCCTTTTTTTTTATCGAAAACTATGCTCTGTAGTTTTTTTTTTTCATCTAGTCATCTAGTCTATGTGATTTTACATACCTCAGTTATTTCAGTCTACCTATATAAAATATTTTTGATGTAGCAGCTAAAAGCGTAAATAAATAAGATACAACACATGAATCTCAAAAAAAAAATGATCAAAGTAACCCCGTTCTACGGTAACCCACAAAACGTAGGTAGGTATTCTCGGAATCGGATTGGATGCAGTGCGCAAGCGCTCTAAGGCGCATGCTACACGCTCATTATTTATCACGACATTTGGATCACGAGGTTCGTGATATTTATTGTGCGTTTAGTCAATCAACACATTTGTTTTTCTATTGGTCTGCTTGCGGACCTTTTCTACGTAACCGGGCAGTTATTGACGAGTACAGAAGGGTTTCCAGCCAATGGCAATGGTGGGGAAGTAAAATACTTAACCTAAGCTAATTACTTATACTACACTAACATCATGACTAGGCTCGGACCTCGGTTTTTTTTTTTTCATGCGGTATTTGTTACTGATCATAGCTAAACCAACTTTTATGGATTCAGTAAAAAAATTAGTTTTTTTTTTTTGCAAAAATGTAATTTTTTGTGAGTGAACATTTCGATGCAACGCATACCTAAATAAATGAAAGCACGGCGACGCGGCTGGCGGGCACGACTAACGCGATATCGCTCTTTGCAGTCAGTTAAATCGGGGCGCTAAAATGACTCAGGAATAGAAAACCAAGTTTGTTTTTTGAATTTTTTATACTTGATTTTCGGTAATACCCATTTAGGGTTAATCTGTGTCACTAGATCTTTTTTGTACGTCCATGGTCACTAGTAGATCACGCGGTTTG
Organism: Amphipyra tragopoginis; assembly: GCA_905220435.1. Lineage (NCBI taxonomy): Eukaryota > Metazoa > Arthropoda > Insecta > Lepidoptera > Noctuidae > Amphipyra > Amphipyra tragopoginis. The sequence goes on from HG992013.1 coordinate 23,473,510, forward strand.
AAGGAATTACACGAACTCGTTTACACCCCGTTTTTTTAAAAATATTTAATATTCTTTATATAGTAACGTTTTGTAGAGAAACGGCAGGACTCACATTTAAAGGGTATAGTAATCTTATTTAATTGGTTTATGAGTCTGCATCATTATCGGGAGTTCACCTTGGCCGTGTCTTTGACGTCGAAGTTGCTATTATTGGATATGCACAGGTAACCTATAAAACTGCGATATCGTGCATGGCGCCTACCTTTACCTACTATAATTATACAGTGTGTCCGGACATGGACTAGCGATATTCTAGGTACTTATATAACAACTATTCTAGTAGTCACACAAATACACTAGGGTCCAATCTACTTCCACCTTTTTGTTGAGATTTGTGTACTAGAATAGTTGCTATATAAGTACCTAGAATATCGCTAGTTCATGGCCGGACACACTGTATAGTAACTTATGACGGCACATTTGGTGCAGTGACTGTTAAATGATATTTCAACGACGAAGTGACAAGAACTCTTAACTGACATTTTGGCGATTTTGAGTTTATACTATGTAGATTAGGTACCTTAAAAATATCGTTTGTGTGAGCTGGCAGGAACAGCCTTTACATTCAATTATTGATAGCTGGAAATAACTATTAAGCAACTGTGCATTCAACTTTCTATCAATAGCTCATCATATACTGTTTCCTGTAAAATTCCGTTTTGCACATAGGCGTTCTTGACACTTCGTCGTCGATTTATTTCTGTAAATAAATCTGTTACAGACACTTTTACAAGTCAATGTAATGTTTTTTTAAGACTAGATCGCGCCGACAATTCCTATCTGACTAGTTCTGAAAAGAAAAACCGAAACAAACTCAGAGGTCAAGGTCTCTTTTAAAATTCAGACATTGTAGTATAAAATTGAGTGATTGCCTTCTGCGCTATGGGTCGCGCATCCGATTCTAGCACGGTTACAGATATTTGGATAATCGTAGGGCATCGGCATGGCCCAGTAACTGGGTTGCGGAGTTCTGATAGCTTCTGGTATTCAGCCAGGTCGGTTAGACTTGAAGCCGACAAACTAGCCGGCAAACTATCATTACTCTCACCGGTTTATCAATAAATTATTTCACGCGTTTAGTACAGTAGTGGGGCGATTGGCTGCTGGACTACCGATCGTGAGTTCGATTCCCGAATGGAAGAAACATTTGTATGGCCTACAGATAGTTGTTCCGGTTCTGGGTATTCGTTCCGTGTGGTGCCGGATGTAAAGAATAGCACTATCCCATCTCTTTCCATGGGTGTCGTAAAAGGCGACTAAGGGATTCACTAGAGGATGGGCAGCAGCGTTCTCTGAGTACTTTAACAACTATACTGCGATCTCCAACCCGCCTGCCAAGCGTGGCGATTGACCCCCCCACCTCCCAACATGGCTCGGGGGAGGCCTATGACCAGCAGTGGACGTCTTTTGGCTGAATGATGTGAATGTCTGTAAACGCACCCACGATACAGGAGAAATCCTAGTGCGGGGCAACGTTTTTTTTAAGGAAAAGAGTTTTTTTTGACAATGTTGCCTATTTTCTTTTTCTTGGTGAGCTAATATAAAATAAGAGAATTGCTATCTTTTACTAACGGACAACGAATATCTTAGTATCTTTTATTAACGGTAATTAGATATCAATTTAATTGAACCACTTTTAGAACTTTGATAATGTTTTAGTCCATTTTCTAAGCAAGCACTTGATGTGGTGGTAATTTATAGGAAATGCCTATACTACTTATAACCCCGCAGTGATCTGCGGTAGAATTATTAGTATAAATATATAAAAAAAATATTTAAGATAATTTTTCAAACTTTGACCTCAATTTACTGGGTTCTCCCGGCGCCTAGGATAAAAATAGATATGCAGGATTTGTTTAGGGCATTAATTAAGTGTGACAAATACCAATACGAGTCGTTTCTGTTGGTTCTGGGTTTCGGTTCTATGAAATTTGCCCATTCTCCTTTGTATGGATATTTCAATTTAACATAATTCTAAACTAAAGACAGCTTTTATTTACGTTCGTCTCTTTCATAATTTAACAAGAGTGAAAAAGATGCCAATAGCCAAATTAAAGTTTAGTTTGCGAAAAACAGACCTTAGTTAATATGGAAAACACAAGAATGAATTCTGTCCATAATCTCCCAACACCGAGGTTCATACGGTTAATTGCCCTTGCCTCATATTCACACGCTTGTGTAAGTAGACACATATTCAATATTAGTTGGCATAACACTAACTATGTAATCTCAGATCACAGAAACAAGGTATGTAATAGTTTGCTAGGCAAACATCAATAGACCATAAAAAGGTATTTTGTGCCTTTTAAATTTTTTACGCGATTTGACCTGAATCTGTATTTTGATAATCAACTAGAGGTCGCAGGCGAGGATGTCATTCTGTATTTTCCGGGATAAAAGTAGCCTATGTCCTTCTCCAGATTCAAGACTATCTCTGTATCAACTTTTATCAAAATCGGTTCAGCGGTTTAGGCGTGAAAGCGTAACAGATAGACAGACAGAGTTACTTTCGCATTTATAATATTGGTAGGGATTAGTAGGATATGAATAGATTCCAAACTCATTCGTTCTACGTGATGGTTGATAAACAAAAATTATAATAAAAAGGACTTTAAGTACTTAGTCATTATGAAAATCATCAGTCATACTAGGTCAGGCGTTGTTCCTCTACCAATATACTAACCAGTCTCTCCGCAGGTTCCACAAAATTGCTCGCATTGCTGAGAACGTCAATGAGCAGCGCCTTCGATGGTACGGACATGTGCTCCGCCGTCCAGAAGACTATATGGTGCAATTAACCCTTAACCTACCGACGGCGACGCGAAACCGCAGAAGACCCCCCGCCACCTGGCTTACGACAGCCCAGAAGGACCTGCAAGAGAGAGAATTAGACGCTGCAACCGCTTTGTATCGAAATAAATGGAGCAGGCAGACAAGGAGAGTCAACCCCAGATAATGGGACAAGGCAAAGGAAGCAGAAGTCTCTTTCCATAGGTGTCGTAAGGAGTCTTAGGCTATCTCAATGGAGGGCTTTTTTGTGGGCTGTCTAGTGTAACATTGACGTTCAAAAACAAGTAACTAATTTTAGTCTATTTTGAATAAATGAGTTTGCGTTTAAGCATGGGACCAGCTAGGCTTTGGTGGATAAGCCGTCACCTTCTTTTGCGAAGAGGTGATGGCGACCAAAGAAGGAGCGGAGAGGGAGAGAGAGGCAGCTACCACTCTCCCTTCACGCGCCAAACGCATCGGGCACCGGAGGGCGCGAGACGATCTCCGGGCACCGTAGTGTGTGGCCTAGCGATGGGCGATTGTTGCAAAAAAAACAATCGACTGAATCGAAAATTGTACTGTTGCGCATTCGATTGTCGATTTAGTAGTTCCTCGCCACAATTATTCGAATAACAATCGACGAACTACTAAATTTGCGGTGTGCGACTGCGTGCGGTGTGCGAGCAGTGCGAGAGACCGCGCGGCTGCGGGCCGATGTTGCGTCAATTGTTTTTAAGTATTACTTCAATTTGTTTACTTTAGTTGTTCTTTGAGTTTTTTAGACCAAGGTCAGGCGCGCGCGCGCTATTACCGTTTGACGCGATGCCTAAAAATCGTTGGTGTGGGATTTTTTTGAAAAATTTAAAGAAAGGAATATTGAAAAAGTTTAATGTATATTCTGTTCACATTGTGTAGTCTATCACAAAAATACGACCAACTTAAAGGACCATTTAAAAAGGAAACATCCGTTGCAATTGGTAGTGGAGCACGGACTTTTAACTACTGAATTGTGCCGCAGCGGCAGCGCACGACGCAACACCTTTTAGTAATTACTTATTTAGTAGTACGAATATAGTAGTACGTGCGCTGCGCCGCAATTTTATCTACTGAATTGTGGCGCAGCGGCAGCGCACGCCGCACGCATCACCTTTTAGTAATTACTTATTTAGTAGTACGAGTATAGTAATACGTGCGCTGCGCCACAATTGAATACAAATTAGCATATTAGTTAGATACGATTATGATTTAACCCAATTCATACAGAATTGATTTATATATGTACGGTACTTACTTTATTTTTTATTTTACCTGTAATTGCATAATTTTATTATTGTAAAAAATTTGATGATTTTCGTTTTAAAGAATCAATTAATTTATTCACTTGACAGACATATCTGTGTTGCTGGGGAGTTTGTTGCGCCGTTTCTTCTTCACAGCAAAAACACTAGGAAGCGGTGAAGGGAGGGCTTTTTATGGGATGTCTATAATATTGTAAAACTAACGTTCAAAAAGAACTAAGTAATTCTAGTCTATTTTGAATAAATGAGTTTTGAGTTTGAGTTAAAGTTGATACGGTAACCGTATCAGTGATTGTCGCCTGCTGCGCGCCGTTAGTCGATAACAATCGACTAACATCAATTGTTATCGACTTTTATCGACTGGACTGAACAATCGACTAAGTCGATTAGTTTTAGTAATAATCGCCCATCGCTAGTGTGGCCTGCGGGCGGCGGGTTAGGCGACCCGTCGCCTGACCAGGAACAGGCCCGAGAAGGCGGCGCGCTGTGTTCCGTGCGCGCATCTCAGACGAGCGTGGGGCAGTGCCCCACAGGAGAGGTCCGCCAGGGGCTGGCGACTTTTTTATTTAATTTTATTGAAACGTCCCTTATTGGTCCCTGAAAGTTATGGCAAGCCTAATTATAGGTACTTCCTTATTTGCGTACATAATATTTTATACATAACTACGTTAGGTTGATTTATTGATTCAGAAGTTATATGGCTACTTATTTAGTAATCCATGGATGTCTGCCTAGGTGTGGCCTGATTATCATATCTAGATAGCTACGTGTTGTACAGTTTTCGAAACAGTTGTAAATTCTTGAAGCTTCACCTACCTAATCAAAATATACCTATCATTCTGTGTACATAAACTCACGCCTGTATTCCCCGAAGGGTTGGGCAGAGGTGTATAGTACACCCACATTTCGCCGTTATATTTTAAGTCCCATGTAAGAGGGGGCGACCCTATTGCTATCGACCGGGCACAAATCCAGACTCCGGGCTGCTACTGAGAAATTCCACACGGAAAAACTCAATAACACTTTGCCCGACCTGGGGATCGAAACCAGGACTTCACGCTCAGCAGCTGCGCTTGCGACCATTAGACCAACGAGCCAGTCAGTATTTGTATATTTGTACAAAATAGGATAGTTGTATTTTTTTAAATTCAAAATTCTCTCACATCAACGTTACGTTTCCGTTACTATACATCAAAGTATTCGTGCTACGCCTAATCCGGGCATGGGGGCCTACTCCCTAAGTCCGTCAACGAAATTAGTCACCCGTCCGAAAGTAGCCCGAAACGTATGAGTGAACAAAACAAGTGTCAAGTTCAACTTTTCAGACGGGCAAAAACACATCGGTAGTAGGGACAACTGTCAAATCATGTTGTCATTCATTCTTAGTTCGGGCCCTGAAATAATCGTATGTTTGTAGGTGATAGGGAGTAGGAAACGCTCGTAACTAAGGCCGAAACCACGGACTTCATGCTTCGGGAGTAGGAGACACCATAATTTCGAAACGTCTTAGAGCTCTTACACACGAGCGGCATGTTCCCAACGGCAGAGGTAACTGCAGCCGTCGACGCGCGTCGGTGGCAACCGTCGACGCGTCGACGGCAGCAGTCGACGCGTCGACGGCAGCAGTCGACCTATAGCGACACTTGCAGTTGTTGCCGCTGCCGCTGATCTTCGAAGTTAAAATGTCGACGGCTGCCGTCGACGCGTCGACGGATGCCGCCGACGCGCGTCGACGGCTGCAGTTACCTCTGCCGTTGGGAACATGCCGCTCGTGTGTAAGCTCGCTTAAGTGCGGTCCGCGATCGAGCTCAAACGAAACAAAAAAAGCTATAACTGCTTTTAAAACTATGGCTAACACTATGGCTCATAGAATAGATCTCTTTTTGTGTACATTGAACGAATTCACACGGGTCGCTTATTGTGTAATTTGTTTAGGTTAGTTTATTATTTATGTTACAATTTTTGTTTTAGTTTTTAATATTTATGTACATAGGCTATTGCATTAGGTAATAAGTACCTGTAATGATAGTTTTATGTTTATATGAAATAAATAAATAAAAAAAAAAAGGTAAGGTGCTATAAATATTCCATCTCAACTTTTGGAGTTCACCCAACTGAACTAGAAACTAGTTAAAAAACCGGCAAAGTGCGTGTCGGGCCACGCGCAGTAATAGGGTTCCGTAGTTGCACAATAATGCGGACTAAGAAGAGGGCTTAGTCATTTTTCAATGGAATTTGTACGAAATTTTTACTTTTCCGGTTGGTCGACTATTATTCGTAAACTTGTAAAGCCTACATAACTGTGATAGTTTTCCTTTTAACTTCATTGTGTATACCTACTACTACCGTGATTTTTTTCACAATCCAAAACTATCCGTTTAGCTGGCAGGGGGGACGGGACACTTGACCCTAACAAAAATTAGCACTTTAAAGCTTAATATTTCAGTAATGGATCCCTTAATCGAAAAATTGTTTGCGCAAACCCATAATATTTATGAAAGACCTATCCAATGACATCCTACATCATGGGATAGACTAGAAAAAAAAAAACGATCCTCACTTTACGTGTAAAGGAGGTAGGTACAGTAAAAAAATTTTTTTTTTCATGATTTTATTCTACACTTTGTCGGCGTGATTAATATGTATGTTCATGCCAAATTATAGCTTTCTAGTACTAAGAGTCTCTGAGCTAAGCTGCGGACGGACCTGGCGAAACTATAACCCCCTTATTACAAAAGATGGTTTAAACCAAGACTAAGGTAAACCCAGGGGCCCAATTCTCCTAAAGTAAATTGTTGCCAAACGCAATCGAACCACAACCGTCAGTCAGTTTTTGTTTTCGAAAACTTTCAAAATGATTGATTTTGTTTTTTGTGTCAAACAATTTGATAGCTTTTGAAATTGAGAACTGTCTGAAGATACGGTTCGGCCTTGGTTCGGTTGTGATTTATCAAGATTTACTTTAGGAGAAATTAGGCCCCAGGTTTAAAATATACCCATCACTTTCTTATGTCATATAACAAAAAGAGACGGGGCTATTTTAAAACCTAGGTTTTTCTTAGACCATCTTTTGTAATAAGGGGGTCAGAGTTCCTTGTTGACTGCGGAATCCTAAAAAGCTATCATTTTTTAACCGACTTCAAAAAGGAGGAGGTTCTCAATTCGGTTGTATTTTTTTTTTTATTTTTTTTTTTATGTTTGTTACCTCATATCTCCGTCATTTGTGAACCGATTTGAAAAATTCTTTCTTTGTTCGAAAGGGTATACTTCCCGATTGGTCCCATATAAATTTTGTTACGATTAGACTATGAACTTCAGAGATATGGAACGGAACTCCTCATCGGATCAAAGCAAAATTCTCAAATTACTAATATTGCTTTGTTTATATTTGTTGTTGGGAACTGACTACTGGAAAAGAGGAGGGGGTGCATGTCCCCCCCCTCCCCCTTTGGAATGTTTTCATTATATCGTGTAAGGTATCATTTGAAAGGGCTTTTTATGCCCGACTACGTCAAAGCCAAAAAGAAGGGTTATGAAGAGGAGGGGGTTAAAATTATGGCACTAAAACGTATTTAATAAAAAATAAACTTTAAAAAAAGTAAAAACCGACTTCAAAGAAAAACTAAAAGGAGTGAAATAATTACCTACCATAATATAAAATTAACAGTTTCAGAAGTCGGTGCAACTCTACACTGAAACAAATAGAAGCCACCGACTTCTGAAACTGTTAATGGTTTAATTATGGTAGGTAATTATTTCACTCCTTTTAGTTTTTCTTTGAAGTCGGTTTTTACTTTTTTTAAAGTTTATTTTTTTAAAAAAAGGTAAGGTGCTATTTTCGTCCCAACTCCAAAGTTCACCCAACTGATCTCGAAACTAGTTAAAAAAAGCTGTAAGATTCAAAGTGCAAGGATTATGTAAATATATAACCACGCACTTGTTGAACTTCGGTTAGCAAAGACCTTACCAGTCGTCCTGAACTCGCCCAACGGAGCGAGCGTGAAGTAGTAAAAAAAAACTTGTTAAATATGTAAAAGAATTTTTGTTTTTGTTTTATCAAAGTTATATACTTAGTTCTTGTTTAATATGATGTTGTTGGTGGTTATTTTTGTCGGTATGTATCGTTTTTGTATTAAAGTTTAATTAAGATGTGTTTTTAATTAATTACGTGCTCAATTAAAAGCTTTATGGATTGCGTGGATCTTGGTTAAGGCTTTCTTCTTCCGTATCGGCACGAGGTATGTAAAAATAGCTCATAAATCACAAAGAACTGTTCAAATCAAATCTTAAACTAAACAGCAACTATAATCGATGAAATAAACTGGTCCTACCCTCAATAAACCTCGAAATAATGAAAAAAAGTCCAAAGTATAGAATTGTCACTATACAAGCTTAGTTTTAGTATCACTTAACCTGAAACTAGTTTGTTCAGAATCATTAGGAGAATCGATTGACATATTTATTACACGACATTTTTTTTATTTTTTCATAAATTTTGTTTCAATGGGTATCTACCCATCATAACAGTTGACGGGAATAGACACCTTGAGGATTAAGACGGTCCGCTCGGTCAGTTTCCATGTATTAGACAACCCCTGCATAGTAGCACATTTCACACTTTACTAGGGAACTTAACGCGACGTAAACTAAGGTGTAACTTGGAGATTTACTTAAAAAAAACACATATTCAAGCAGTTCTGATGAAAATATTGTTGGGGTGTCTCGGTTTTCGTATATACTAAAAATAGCGTTGTATATTAATAAACTCCCCGAACCATTGAAAAATGTATTAAATCCCAAATTATTTCATACAAAACTAAGATTATTACTAGGTACCTACTTCAAAAATGTTATTATACAGTTGACCAATATTTGACCGATAAAATTGTAATCTCATTTCACTTCATTTATTTAATTTAGCTAATGAATGGATTATGTTATTAAATCATATTGAAATCTAGTAATAGTTTATTATAAAATAAGTACAATGATATCCTATGACAATTTACAATAGGGTATTTAACTGAAAAAATGTAATTAAGTAGTCCGTCAGATTATCAAAAAATATTTGACCCGTATTTTTTCTTTTGTTACGTAAACCAAAATTGACGAAGATACGACACTTTTAAAATTGGCAAAACGTCACAAGCAAGTACAATTTTTACTTGCTTCTGGCGTCACAAACCCCCACTCTCGAGTTTTGATGCGTTTTATCTTTCCTTTTAGTCATAGATTTAACAAAAGAAAAAATACGTGTCCATTATTTTTCAAAACTCTAACTGGCGTACTAATTAGATTTGCAATTTATTGATGCTGTCAACATGCCTATTATGCATGCTAAACAGTGATTGTGATTATGACACTATTAACTATCTAGAATATTTTAAATACTTACTTAAAAACAAATATAAAATGACGACGCTTCCCCATTGTTGAATATTAAGTGAATATTATAATTTTATGGTGCACATAAAATTATTATATTTAACCGGTTCCAATATGGAAATAAAACGTTAACAAAACTATAAATATGTGTGTATCTAACAAAATTTAACTGACTCAACAGTAAATGTTGCAGTGCCCTGACAGGGTGTATGTACCTATCAATTTTACATTGTACTTGTTGTTATGCATATAATTCAGAAGTGTATTGTGTATAATAAGTATTTTGTGTATGATTTGTGATGTGCATGAGAGCAATAAATAAATAAATAAAAAGTTTTTCCAGTCATCAAGGTTGGTAGCAGGCCTGACTGCGCCAGACGTACTTAATTCTCATTCTGTATGCCGGGTGCCCTCGTGGAGGGCTCATTTTAAATGTAGGTTTTCTTAAAAAATACACCGTCATAAAACAAGCGTCAACGCCCTCTGTAAACACCATTTCACTACGAAGCAGCATGTTTCATGACACGGTTTTTAACTTAATGCCATGAACTTTCCTCGAAGGTTCACTAGCAATATATGGCGGCATGGCGTATGAACTCTATGAAAAGTGTAGTGAACTCGAATGTATCGTCACTCGTGGAGGTTCGCGTCCGACGACCTTCGGGTCGACCGAGGTTCGTTTAAAGCAGTGTTTCTCAAAGTGGGCGATAACGCCCCCTTGTGGGCGCTAGAGGCCTACAGGGGGGCGGTCAAAGTAATGATTGCGATAGTGATTATTCAGAGGTGGTAAAATTAAAAAAAAATAGTGGGCGCTAGAAAATAATTGATTCTCAAAGTGGGCGGTAGACGAAATAAGTTTGAGAACCTCTGGTTTAAAGCGTCCGAAGACTAAGATTAACATGTCATACTGAGTCACGTGCATTAATATGTTTAAGTTTAAACTGCAATTTGTATACTAGTGCATTCGGATGAAAGGACCATTTTTTTTTAAAAAGTGTTATCGGTAGCGGGTAGCACTGGGCAATGTCGACAAGAGAGGGTAGTCGTCGATATGGATCGGCCCACCCGAGGTTATAAAGGCGGTGGTCATTCGACGAAGCGAGAGCATTCCGTGTTGAACAGCTGAAGAAGTCTGACCTTTTATATCTGATTAGCTTGTCCTTATTTTATGATCTTGTAATAATTGTGTAAAGTAATATACTGTGATCTAGTTAATGTTACTAATATTAACCCAAATACAAGTACTCTCAGTGGTGGAGAGTCTATGTTGGTTTTATTTACTGTGTTTACCTTGCTCGCAATCCTGACATACCGATATTAGCTAAAACTGTAATGATAGAATCACCCCTGAACGATTATGTTGTTGTGTCATTTACATCAGAAGTGGAACAAGAAAAAACCAGTCCACATTATGATTGTATACCCACATGTAAATATTTTTGAAAAGTTAAAGCCCCTATAGACGGACTGACAAAAACTTGATATTACAATGGTGAGAAGTGTGAGAATGAGAAAATGTGATAAATCCGGTGAGTCACAACCATTTTATTATGTGTGAAGGAATTTTGATGAAGGAAATATAATATGAGAGGTTATTTATTCGTGTAAAATAAATATTAAATGATATCTTTGCTTATTCATGTAAAATAAAAAAATAAACTTTAAAAAAAAGTAAAAACCGACTTCAAAGAAATACTAAAAGGAGTAAAATAATTACCATAATATAAAATTAACAGTTTCAGAAGTCGGTGGCTTCTATTTGCTTCAGTGTAGAGTTGCACCGACTTCTGAAACTGTTAATTTTATATTATGGTAATTATTTTACTCCTTTTAGTATTTCTTTGAAGTCGGTTTTTACTTTTTTTTAAAGTTTATTTTTTATTAAATACGTTTTAGTGTCATAATTTTAACCCCCTCCTTCATAACCCTTCTTTTTGGCTTTGACGTAGTCGGGCATAAAAAGTCCTTTCAAATGATACCTTACACGATATAATGAAAACATTCAAAAGGGGGGAAGGGGGGGACACGCACCCCCTCCTCTTTTACAGTAGTCAGTTCCCAACAACAAATATAAACAAAGCAATATTAGTAATTTGAGAATTTTGCTTTGATCCGATGAGGAGTTCCGTTCCATATCTCTGAAGTTCATGATCTAATCATAACAAAATTTAAATGGGACCAATCGGAAGGTATACCCTTTCGAACAAAAAAAGAATTTTTCAAATCGGTTCATAAATGACGGAGATATGAGGTAACACACATAAAAAATAAAAAAAAAAAAAAAAAAAATACAACCGAATTGAGAACCTCCTCCTTTTTGAAGTCGGTTAAAAAGAGATGTTATCTGTATTTATCCGTGTAAAATAAATGAGATGATATCTGTGTTTATTAGTATAAAATAAATATGATGGTATCTGTATTTATTCGTGGAAAATAAATACGGCATCTGTATTTATTCGTGTAGGAAAATACATTGCAAGTCGTATTAGAGTTTGTGGTGAGATGCAACCAGGGTTGATCTTTGGCACCGCCCGGTTTGGCCAGCCGGGGTTGGCCAAAGGCTTCGCCTGGGGAAAACTGAAACTCTAACGTGGCGAAGCAATTGTTATAGGGCTGGAACCAAGGCGGGTGATGCCATGATATGGCTAAATCCAAGGCGGGTGATGCCATGTTGATAAAGCAGGATCCCAGGCGGGTGATGCCAAATGAGTTGGCTAAATCCAAGGCGGGTGATGCTATTAATTGATAAATGAAAATGCAGTGAAAATGACTGATTCTGTTTTGAATTAATGTTTTGAAAAAGTTTTGAAAATATTGATATTTGTTTTTATTGGTTTTGTTATAACTCTTGTTGTAGAATGGTGCAAAATAGTTTATTGAAATTAAAAAGTAGTTTGTTATTATTACTTATGGTTTAAAATGTATTTTTTGTAGACGAAAACAGGAAATTGTATTTATTATTGATGATAATTACTATGATGACTTCCGTTAAAGATTAATTTGTCAAATTTATTTTAAATAAAAAAATAATTTGACTTATTTTCGTTAAAGATGTGTTTAATATGTATTGTATTGTTGTAAAAAGGTTGGATTATTAGCGCAATATAGAAATGTTATGTTTAAAACATCATGTCAGTTTTGTAATAAGAGTTTGTGAATAATTGAGATATTATTTTGATCATGAAAAGTTTTAAAGGTTATTAATTTAAGTATTATGATTTTGGGAATAATTGAGATAATATTTTAAGTGTTTATAATTATGTACTATGATACTGTGAATAATGATTATAAGATATTTAACCATGAAACATTTAGGATGTTTGTTTTATGATTTCGTGAAGAATTGAGATATTTAAGAATGTAGGATTTTGTGAATAATAATGAGATAATAATCGTGAATTATTTTAAGGGTGTACTATGAGTTTATGAATAATGAGATATTTAATCTTGAAATATTTTAAGTGTTTAACGTACTATGAGTTTGAAGTGTTTATATGTTGGTAAAATGAATTGTGAATAATTGAGATTTATAATCATGGAATATTTTAAGTGTTAAATGTACTATGAGTTTGTAAATTATTGAGATATTATGTTGTGATTTTGTGAATAATTAGGTATGAGATTTTTACGAATGAAATATTTTAAGTGTTTATGTATTATGGCTTTGTGAATCGTTGAAATATTTAACCAAGAAATATTTTAAGTGTTTACGTATTATGAATTTGTGAAAAACTATAATGAGATATTTAGCCCTGAAAAATATTGTAAATGTATTTAAATGATTTTATGAATTTGTGTATAATGAGATTGTGTGTTTATGTACCTATTATGATTTATTGAATAACTAAAATTTGATGTTTAACCAAAGTAGAACTGTCTAATAGGCATCTGAGATAGTATTTTATTGTGAAAATGTTGAAATCTAATGTGTGGATGTTTGTAAGTAAGTAAGTTTGATACGAGAAGTTATGAACGAATATAGAACTAGGTTGATACTGAATGAATATCAACTAGTTTAAGTCATGGGTGATGAGCTTGTTGGCCGTCGATGGGATAACAAGCTCTAATCGATTCAAACATTCTTTGGATGCTTTTCATTTTACTTTGGTCAAAGACATGAGTAACATGACGAGGTCAAAGATGAGTGATCAGGTGTGGCCGAGATGTGTACTGTATTATTTGTTTCTGTTTAAGGTCCGAAGGTGTCACTGAAGTTAGGCCTTGATGCACAATCTTGACGATGGGGTTGATGGTGCGTCAACCACCAACCACCAACACACGAGGACGTGTGTTTTGCAGGAGGGCCGTGTTATCGGTAGCGGGTAGCACTGGGCAATGTCGACAAGAGAGGGTAGTCGTCGATATGGATCGGCCCACCCGAGGTTATAAAGGCGGTGGTCATTCGACGAAGCGAGAGCATTCCGTGTTGAACAGCTGAAGAAGTCTGACCTTTTATATCTGATTAGCTTGTCCTTATTTTATGATCTTGTAATAATTGTGTAAAGTAATATACTGTGATCTAGTTAATGTTACTAATATTAACCCAAATACAAGTACTCTCAGTGGTGGAGAGTCTATGTTGGTTTTATTTACTGTGTTTACCTTGCTCGCAATCCTGACATACCGATATTAGCTAAAACTGTAATGATAGAATCACCCCTGAACGATTATGTTGTTGTGTCATTTACAAAAGAATTTGTTGTCAATAGTTACTCCAATTTTTAAAGTGAAATTACGAGTATAGCTGTAATACTCGCAAATTTTTATGGTTTTATACAGGGTGTTAACGAATTCGTGTAATTCCTTCAAACCACGTGATCTACTGGTGACACAGATTAACCCTAAATGGGAATTTTTAAAAATCAAATAAAAAAATTAAACAAAAAACTTGATTTTCTATTTCTGAGTAATTTTAGAGCCTTGAGTTATCTGACTGCAAAGAGCGATATCGCGTTAGTTGTGCCCGCCAGCCGTGTCGCCGTGCTTTCATTAATTTATGCGTGGCATCGAAATGTTCACACAAATAAATCATTTTTTTTGCTAAAAAATAAATTCTTATTTTTTTACTGAATCCTTATTAGGTGGTTTAGATACGATCGGTAACAAACCCCCCTCCTGCCACCTCAGCACTTACAGAAAGAGTCTGTGATGAATACGAAGTGGCGGGACGGGAGAAATAGAGCTTCAATACATTAAATAAAAATGAGATTCTCATTCATTTTAATTTTGATTTTCGATGTGGCGAGCCTTACGAAGCTTTCAAAAATGATGCTTTATTGACAAGTTACGCGAGAAATAAAAAAAAATGTATTTAAAACATTAAAATATTTTTTTCTGCAAAATACTGTTGGTTTTCCTTCTCCAACCTTCACGTATTATATTTTTTGTACAAAAACTTGGCAACCTTAATTACGGCAGCGGTGAAATGCTATAATGATAGTGACCAATATTGTTTCGTGTGAATCCAGGTCAGCACCCATATCGACAAATAATAACCCCAGTTGTTATTATTACATAAAAGTTTCGTAAACACAACGAAATTGTTAATTTTGTACGGCTGTAACTGTACTTGACAAAACGGCCATAAAACTTGATGACCATGCACTTTATCGATCAATTAATGTTTATTTGAATAGTTTATTCACTTCCGCTACTAATTGGCTTGCTACCAGTTCCGATTATGACATTAATTTACCGACTTTTACTTTAGTTAACCTTTTGACCGCCACGGACGTCTATGGACGTCAAACTTTTGAACTGTAAAAAAGTGGTGTTTTCGACGTGCCATGCCGTAGGAGGCGTCGTAAGCACGTTTTAATTTGACGTCCATAGACGTCCGTGGCGGTCAAACGGTTAAAATGAGAAAATGTTTTTTGAGGGTTCCGTACCCAAAGGGTAAAACGGGACCCTATTATTAAGACTTCGCTGTCCGTCCGTCTGTCACCAGGCTGTATCTCATGAACCGTGATAGTTAGACAGTTGAAATTTTCACAGATGATGTATTTCTATTGCCGCTATAACAACAAATACAAACAGAATAAAATAAATATACAGGGTGTTTACGAATTCGTGTAATTCCTTCAAACTGCGTGATCTACTGGTGACTCAGATTAATCCTAAAAGGGTATTTCTGAAAATCAACTGAAAAATAAAACAAAAAAAAATGGTTTTCTCTTTCTGAGTCATTTTAGAGCCCTGAGTTAACTGACTGCAAAGAGCGATCTCGCGCTAGTCGTACCCGGCAACCGTGTCACCGTGCTTTCATTAATTTATGCGTGGCACCGAAATGTTCAAAAACATAAAATAAAAAAAATTGCAAAAAAATTTCTTTTTTTTTACTGATTCCTTATTAGGTATATATGATCAATTACCGCTAACGCATGAAAAAAAAGTTTTTTTATTTTTAATCTGGCTGCTTAAATCCCATGCGCGGCCAATCTACACTAGTTGTAGATCATGTGGTTTTAAGGAATTACACGAATTCGTTTACACCCTGTATACAACGCGTCATTTGTTCAACGTTGATATGTGCATTCTACATCTGTAGCTGTCTACTAAATACCAAACACAAACATGGTGACTCGTTGTCATATGCATGTCGCAGTAGCATGGTTACAGCCGTAATCATATTCCTAGCGATATGATCATACAGGGTGTAAAAAAAAACATCACATAGCCGAAATCTACGCACTCTGTACATCAAACTAAACTACATTGACCAAAAATAATTGCTGGGAAACGACTTTTATTTTACTGCATAAAAAAAAGATTTTTTTGTAGCACGCAATTTGTGGTTGTGGCGATGCCGCGCGTTTGCATGCGTGCAGCGGCCACACAACTGAGCCAAGGCGGTCGTGTACGTTTGATATTCGTTGCGTTTTTGTAAATTGAAATGCGTAATTTGTGAGGAAAAATTGAAAATTTTGATAAGGTTGTTTCGAAGAAAGTTTAGTATTATCACTTAGAATACGTTTTAGGAAAAAACTAAAAAAAAAAGCATACTTTGTCCTTCAATATCTCCAAAACCAATGGTTTCCCAGGTATGGTCTGTTAGAAAAAAATGATCCCAATGATGGGTAGAATATGTGGTTTTCGTTATCGTTAAGGGTCTTTTTACACCCGATATATCGGTCGGAAGATGCTCATAGAAAGCATTTCATGAAACTTAACAATACAAGGGATGTTTAGAGAAATGAAAAACTTTTGTAAGGTTGTTTGGGTTTCCAAAGCAGAGTCGACAGAGCCCCGCTGTGCGGGGCTCCTATTTCTGTCTACAGGATTTAAACTAACCTAACACGAATCTTTTTTTTTTTCGGCGTTGAAATCTTCATGGATGTCCTCCGCCCTGGGGTGGGCGGAGGGGTCTGTCAGACTCTTACTGACTAAACCACCCCGGTGTTCCATCTCACACATGCGCCGGGGGTCGCGGGAACTTACGATACTTCCGCAACCCCCGGCTGGTGCCGGCCTGCCACCGCGGGCCTCCTCGGGTTAGCGGGGGGAGTGAGATGTTAGACTCCCCCCGCGCCGTCTAAGAGGGCGCGCTTGGAACACTTCGCGCCGCCGCCTCGGGTCCTGATGTGTGGGGGGCGACAGACTTCCCCAAGTCCGTCGCCCCTGGACCCATTTAGGGAGGCTGGAAGAGGGCGTTGTCCGCTCTCCGCCGACGCCCGGTGCGTCTGCTGTGGGCCGGGTGAGTGGAGGTGATCTCCCTAACCTAACACGAACCTAACCCATCCCTGTCGGGGTGCCCTAAATTACCGACCCCGCTTCGCTCGCTCTTGAAATTAGTCAGCTGGAAGACAAGTTACAGTGTTTACAAATCTAACTTTATATTCCTAGGAAGATGCTTATGAAACGCTTTCTTTTATAAGCATCTTCCGGTATTTGATCATATCGCTAGGAATATGGTCGTAAGGCACCTGTCCCACCGCCTACGATGAGCGAGTGGCGAGTAGAGCTAGAAACTGGTAACGAGTTAGCGTGGAGCGAGAAGCGAGTGTGTAGTTCCGATAGTTTTGTCGCTGGACTATAAGCGAGTGTGCGAGTGCGACGGGCGATTACTCGCACCACTCGCAAATGACGGCTGGTTGGTCTCTCGGCGCCAAGCGAGCATCGCTGAGCAAGTATCGCTGAGCGAGTATTATCTTTGATGGCTCTTGTCGCTGAGCGACTAACTAGTGGAGCGAGTCCTCGCCGGCAGTGTGAACAGTCCGCGATCGACTATTAATATATGCATCTCTTTTGTTTACATGGAATGTATATCTATTTATACGTTTCTTGAGCGAGAAAATAGTCGATAGTTAGTCGCTTCCTCGCCGGCGGTGGGACAACTGCCTATAACTGCTTTATCTATGTAACTGCGACATGCACACACACATTGAAGATAGATGTTGGAGGGGCGAGCCGTGTTATCCGTAGTTGATCTCTAGATACCTATGGAAGTAGAGGTAGGCCAAAGAAAACATGGAAGGATTGTGAAAGAAAGATGATATGGGTAAGAAAGGAGTGAGTACTGAGATGGCGGCTGATAGAGGAGAATGTAAGAGAAATACATGTTGTGCCGACCACACCTAGAGTGGGGATAAGGGGGCCTACTCCCTAAGTCCGTCAACGAAGTCGGTTGCTCGTCCGAAAGTATCCCGAAACGTAGAAGTGAACAAAACAAATGTCAAGTTCAACTTTTCGGACGGGCACAAACACATCGGTAGTAGGGACAACTGTCAAATCGTGTTGTCATTCATTCTTAATTCGGGCCCCGAAATAATCGTATGTCCGTAGGTGATAGGGAGTAGGAAACGCTCGTAACTAAGGCCGAAACTACGGACTTCGGGCTTAGGGAGTAGACCCCAAGGGCATCGATGATGATGTAGATACCTACCTACATAACTTTGCACCGTAATGTTTGAACTTGTTTGCAAATGGAGTAAGAACTTACAATTTGTATTGATAAGAACTATAACGTACCCATATTTTGCAAAATAATTCATTCATTTATTCATTCATTTCTGTATTCAAATATGAATTGTTTTTAATCAATGTAACTATGTAATCTTTATTCATTTACAATATATATACAATTCCTATATACATTATTCTTATAATATTTACACAAACAATACTTACATAATTACAAATAAAAGTACCTACATACAAATAAAAATAAAAAAAATCCTAATAAAACTATAAACTAAAATAGTGCGTCAAAATATTCCTCCGCATCGCTGTCGACTGGTAACGTGCCCAGAAGGCTGGCAGCATTGCCACGTTGTATGGCAATGCTTATCCTTTGACCAAGGTAGAGGCCAGCCTTCGGGTGACGGGTCGTTTCGACCAGCCGCCTTGCAATATCTTTGTATAAAATTCGGGCACGCGGACCCCACGGACCGAGTGTTTCGACCCCAAACGGCTCGAAAATATAATTACTAATCAAGTTATTATATTTTCCTAGCCTACCGAGCTAGGAAGATGAGATGGCGCAAGGGTATCGACGCACGTTGCGTCCCATACCAGAGGCCTACCCATCTTCCATGGCATCAATGACATACCATCTGGTTTCTTGCCATCGTCACGTGCCAAGCCATTTGGTTCTAATACGGCTGGAACGCCGGCGGTGACAAGAGCACGGTGAATTGTTTTGCTCAATGGTCTACAGAAGCCAATTTTATAAAAGGGTTTACCTACTTTACTATGCTGTGGGAACAAGCTATTTTCTTTTTAAGATCCACGAGTTACTGTTACCAAAAACGCTCGGTTTGATACAGGAACTCGATTTTAGTTTATTATTCTAGTATTATACCACACCGGTATTGTAAAACGATGCTCAGATCTGAATCTCGGTTTAAGATAAGAATTGAGATTTGAACATGTGCGTAAACGTTTTTTTTTTAAATAAGCCTGAACTAGATCAAAGGACAATGCTCATGGATGTATGGAGTCCCGTATCATGCTGCATCAAAGTCAAACTTTGTTTTTTATAGACTACACTTATCATATTAACTCCTAAAAAAGTTCTTTTTGTAAACAAAACGCGAGTTTCGGAGATTTTATACACGATTTATTATTGCTCTAAAAAACAGTAATCCGCATCTAAGCATCTATTGCATTCTACATCTCTATGACCGGCGGTGAACGGCCAATTAACCATAGATAAAAAATGATAATCGTTTAAATAAAAATTCTAATCTATTCTAGTTGTTTTTAATTAATGTAGAATCGGCAAAATATTTTTTTACATGTTGTTGAAAGATGTGATCATGACACTTTAAAAATTCAAGGTTATACTAATCATAAATCATGTGAAACGGAACGTCATGTAAAGGGAATAAAACAATATCAACACTTTTTTAGTTTAAATTAAATTCCCTGTTCAAAAATTATATCCCCGACGCGTAATGTCGTAAAAAATTATGAACATAATTACTATAATATTTTGATATTGATGCTTGAGACTTTTTGGTACCACTTTTGGTCATTCTCCTTTGGACTTGGAACTTTGTACTGAATGGTTTAGGCTAACGCCCGGTTGTAATATTCTAGAATACTAGCCTCAGACTTTGCGGAACTCAGATAAATAATTAGATGTCTGAAACCAGAAACTTGTTCTATGACGAAGAAAAAATGCGCTTAATATTCGAATATAATTGTGACCTTTAATCAGCGGCAGCGGACCGAAAAAAACATTAGATGAGGAAGAAGATAAGGCAGTTAAAAGAGCTAGTTCTCACACACGTAAAACACATCATCCTCCTTTTAAATCTTCGTAGTTAAGCAAACAAGCCTGTTCGAGGTAAAGACGTGTTGCTTTGTAAATATAAATTATATAAAATGCGGCAGAGGGCAGTCGACCGTGGCTCACAATTTCAATGTTAACCCATAATAATTTATTCTTATACATAGCTCTTTACATAACATTGTACGGTGTTTATACTTTGTAATGTTACTACGAACTTCAATAAGAAAGATTGCGTAATATTGCAGTGCTTTACAAACTTCAACAACGCGAACAGTCGGAAAGCGTTTTTTTTTTGTGTTTTTTTATATTTTACCTAGAAATTAACAGCTTTAAGACGTCAATCAATCATCGTTGTATTAATAGCTTATACCTAATATTGATTCTACAAAAATACAGTAAAATGTGTCGATTTGCGCAAAAATTATTAAAAAAGCTACAAAAGTAGAATGGCGGGCTGACTAATCGTAGCTTCTTCTGACTGACAACGCACAGCTCTAGAAGCATGAAACTTTGCATAAGAGTTTTTTGTATGTAGGTATAGGTAAGCACAAACAAAGGATTTTTGAAAATTCAATCAAAAAATCAAAATAGGTGATAAAAGTTTGTACGGAAGTTCGTCTTTTATGAAGTACGGTATGAGAAATCCCATGGGGCACACGGCTAACTTAATAACCACATTTGAGTCATTTTGGAAGGAGTTCGCTATTATTGCTAGAATTCCGCCTCATTTGATCAAACTTGTAAAATGATAAGTAAAATGTATCTGTTTGTTTTCAAGTGGCGCTGTCATGTGAGGGACAGAGGCCGCCCTCCGTGCCTCTGACTTCGGACAGCCTTCGAACGATAGTGCGAGGATTCAGCAGTAAGTACCCACCAGTGCAGCAAATCTAAGAAATACATTTTGACAGCTGTCAGATTTTCAGAGATGTCTTCGGTGCCGTGATTGGCCGCCGAATTTGACCACTAAGTAGCTAATCGCATTGTTCGGCGAGCTTCCGTTCAGACACCAGTGATCGAATGTAAAACGTCGAAAGGTATTTCTTACATTTATTACACTGATACTACGAGTTTAAGCAGACACTACAATTAAGTCTTCGCTGAGCTGCAAATATAATCTTTGTTTACAGGTGTAATAAGGATATATGTATACAGCTGTTAACAAATTCGTGTAA
This sequence comes from Amphipyra tragopoginis, assembly GCA_905220435.1. NCBI lineage: Eukaryota > Metazoa > Arthropoda > Insecta > Lepidoptera > Noctuidae > Amphipyra > Amphipyra tragopoginis. The sequence continues at coordinate 23,494,911 of HG992013.1, forward strand.
TTCCTTAAAACCACATGATCTACTACTGATGTAAACACGCCCCCCCGCACGGGATTTAGCTTGATTAAAAATAAAAAAATAAAACTATTATTTTTTCATGCGGCTTTGTTACCGATCGTATCTAAACCACCTAATAAGGATTCAGTAAAAAATAAGAATTTATTTTTTTGCAAAAATAATGTTTTATTTGTGTGAACATTTCGATGCCACGCATAAATTAATGAAAGCACGGCGACACGGCTGGCAGGCACGACTAACGCGATATCGCTCTTTGCAGTCAAATAAATCAAGGCTCTAAAATGACTCAGAAATAGAAAATCAAGGTGGTTTTTTATAAAAAAATTTTTAGTTGGTTTTCGAAAATTCCCATTTAGAGTTAATCTGTATCACCAGTAGATCACGTGGTTTGAAGGAATTACACGAATTCGTTAACACCCTGTATATTATTGAAACGGTTAATTTGCTTTACGCTTTGGTTAACAAAAAGTAAAATTATTCATCAGCATGATCTGCGGTGGGGTTTTCGACGAAAAATGCGTTGTTGAAAAACAAAGAACTAAGATGTGGTCACTTTTCACTTCTAACCTAACCGCATCGCCTGATATTTCGTGCTGAACAAATGTTAATTTTGCCAATGATTTCATTACTTCTCTTATAATAATATTGAAATATTACTAACCCGACTCCGTTTTTTTATGACTAAAGCTGGATTTAAGACAGTCAATGTACGAGGTACTCTTGGAGCTGCAATGAAACACAAAATTGCCTAACACAGCGCTATGGTTTCATTGTAAAACTGGACCTATGTATTAATACAATATCTTATATAAGTACATACAGAAGGGCTGGGACACATGAACGATTTGGTGATCAACAACTCTACACGTGTACACATCGCACGATCCCCGAACGACCCCTACATGAGCAACATAATTTCCACAAGAGTGGACCCAGAATTGGCCCCTGTGGAACCTTTAGAACGAATCTCTCATCGCTGGAGTCTACCATCCCGTACTGAATGTGCCTGTAGCAAGAATGTGCATCTGAAGTGAAGATCAAATCTTAAACTTGCGAAACAAAAAGATAGAATTAGTTATAAGAAAAGACACCCTTTGTGACAAAGAGAAAAAAGATCATATTCACGTTATGATACAGTACAGTCGTCGTCTTTACGATCTGCAGTGCAATTCTGTAAGAACCTCACCTCGATCGCGACTGTCAATTAGACACTTGTCGTGACAAAACTACGCGTTATTGATTATACTGTCGATTATCTGTGTGTTAATTGCTTCTATTATCCATACTGTGACATTATGGATATCGAGCTAACCGTCGATATAGAGGTGGATTTCTTACAGAATGACACTACAGGTGTCCAATTCTTCTAAAATAAATCTTAATAAATCTCAACCGAACCAAGGCCGAACCGCTCATTCAGACAATTTTCAATTTCAAAAGCTGTCAAATTGTTTGACATATTAAAACAAAACCAATCATTTTGACAGTTTTCGTAAATAAAAACTTGTGGTTCGTTTGCGTTTGGCGTTATTTTTGTAAGGGCCGATTTTTCAATCGTCAGATAACTTTTACCTGAGGAATAAATATCACGCTTTGACAGCTTAATAATTATATAGAAAATCTGTCAAAACGTCAAAAATATTAATAGAATAAAAGTTATCTGACGATTGAAAAATCAGCCCTTAATCGATGTTTTTAAACTTTCGCGATTTGTACACATTTTAAAAATATAGATTCGGGTCTAGTCGCGTAAAAACTTAAAAAAGGAGGGTGTCGAAGTACCGACGATAACTTAATAAATTAAAATAAAAATCAAGATCGAGTGAGGGTAGATGAAAATACTTTTGCTTCACGAAGATGACAACTGCTCCGCAACTTCAGTCTACCGGTGACCACGGCCGGTGTAATTCGGCCGAAACGTCGGGATAAAAAAAGGTATTTAGTGCCTTTTTAAAGTTTTTACGCGACTAGACCCGAATCTATATTTTTAAAAAGCCCTTAATCGAATTTGCCCCCTGATGCTCCGGTCGCCATCTTAATATCTTGATTGTCTGCCTCAATACTAACAAACCATTCTGTTTTTCAGCGATCCCCGGACGGTCTCCAATTCCCTCCGACATAATCATTCGACATTACAGGTAAGAAAATTGCGACAAACTAGCTTTTGATTACTATAATACACGCTTGTTTTCATTGTCTTGGGTCAAATGGTCTAACTGTCTCGTAATATAAGTAGGTAATTTGACGGATCTCTGTTGCAAATGGGACTAATTTGTTGTTTCCGTGATCTTACGCTATGAAAGATTACGTCTTGCCTAAACTAATTATCTAGAACATAGTAAACTTTACATTTCGGTCTTCCAAGGGTGGATTTAAGGGGGGCAAGGGGTCACGTACCCCCCCTAACTGTTGGGAATGTGGCAGCATCTATCACGCCACATACGAACTATCAAGATATGAAACGCAGATAGTACATATATCGGGTGTAAAAAGACCCTTAACGATCATGAAAATCACGTATTCCACCCATCATTGGGATCATTTTTTTCTATCAGACCATATCTGGGAAATCATTGGTTTTGGAGATATTGAAGGTCAAAGTATACAGGGTGTTAACGAAATCGTGTAATTCCTTCAAACCGCGTGATCTACTGGTGACACAGATTAACCCAAAATGGGAATTTTCGAAAATCAACCAAAAAAATAATTATAAATATTTTTTTGGTTTTCAATTTCAGAGTCTTTTTAGAGCCTTGAGATATTTGACTGCAACGAGCAATATCGCGTTAGTCGTTCCTGCCAGCCGTGTCGCCGTACTTTCATTACCTAATTATTTATGCGTGGCATCGAAATGTTCGAACAAATAAAAAATTTTTTTTGCAAAAAAAAAAACTTATTTTTTACTGAATCCTTATTAGGTGGCTTAGATACGATCGGTAACAGTCGCATGAAAAAAAAGAATTTTATTTTTTTATTTTTAATCAAGCTAAATCCCATGCGGCGCCTATCTACACCAGTAGTAGATCATGTGGTTTTAAGGAATTACACGAATTCGTTAACACCCTGTAGATCATTTTTTTTAGTTTATTCCAAAAACGTATTCTAAGCGATAATACAAAACTTTCTTCCAAACAACCTTATCATTTCATTTGTTCCTCACAAATTACGCATTTGAAGTTACAAAAACGCAATGAATATCAAACGCACACGACTGCCTTGGCTCAGCTGTGTAGCCACTAGGGCATGCAATTATCGAAAGTTTTCGATAATCGATAATCCGATTTTTATCGGGATTTTTTATACCTACTATTATATATATTTATATATATATACTATTATAGATAATTACCGGTTTTTAGAATAATCTATGAAAACGTGTATTTCTCGGATTGAAATGCTGGTATTACTTCAATGAAACCCCGAAACATTAAAAAAAAGGTTATAATCAATAAAATGTGATTTATTTAATCAAATTACTTAATTTTAAAACATCTTTTAAACCACTTTTTTGCTTTATATGAACAAAATAACCATTATTCGTTAACATTATTAATCATCTAGGCTCTACAAAATAATTGACATTTAGCAAGATAGAGAGAAAATGACTGATTAGTATCAGTCATTTGCTTATTTCTTACAGAGTTATATAAAAACGTAAAACAATTATCTAAAGTTTAATAAAATGAATGCGCGGCAGGTAGAGATGGGTAATATCGTTTTTTTCGGCAAAGGTTGTTCATCCGATGTTTAGATTTTTCATCGATGTCAACATCGGTTTTTAGATGTCGATGTCGACGGACATTTATGTACAACTACAGAGTACAAATACGTTTGATTAGTTGGTGTCAATTGTTAGACAGTATTCGTTTAGATATTTAGATGTAATATTCTGTAGTAAATAGAATAATCTGACTTCAGGTCGGTACTATTTACTAAAAATTACATATTTATAAATATTTACCATTAAATCAAAATTGTTTACCTTTACGTCCACAAATACTATCAATAAAATATTTACAATATTGCTACAATTGAAGCAATTAGAAAATAACCACAAAACTACGAAAAAAAACCGTTTTTTTATTGATGTCGCGACACTGATATTTAATGTCTCGGCACTGATATTTAATGTCTCGGCACTGACAGTTGATGTCTCGACACTGTTAGTTGATGTCGCGACGCTGATAATTGATGTCTCGACACTGACAGTTAACGTCGCGACGCTGATACTTGATGTCGCGACACTGATAATTGATGTCGCGACACTGATAGCTTACAGTTTTTTGATACGGACAGTTTACAGTTTACAGCGTGGCACGCGTAGTTGATGCCGCTACACTGATAGTTGATGTCTCGACACTGATAGTTGATGTCTCGACACTGACAGTTGATGTCTCGACACTGATAGTTGATGTCTCGACACTGATAGTTGATGTCTCGACACTGACAGTTGATGTCTCGACACTGATAGTTGATGTCTCGACACTGATAGTTGATGTCTCGACACTGATAGTTGATGTCTCGACACTGACAGTTGATGTCTCGACACTGTTAGTTGATGTCTCGACACTGTAGGTTGATGTCGCGACGCTGATAATTGATGTCTCGACACTGACAGTTAACGTCGCGACGACGATACTTGATGTCGCGACACTGATAATTGATGTCACGACACTGATAGCTTACAGTTTTTTGATACGGACAGTTTACAGTTTACAGCGTGACACGCATAGTTGATGCCGCTACACTGATAGTTGATGTCTCGACACTGTCAGTTGATGCCGCGACGCTGATAGTTGATGTCTCGACACTGACAGTTAACGTCGCGACGCTGATACTTGATGTCGCGACACTGATAATTGATGTCGCGACACTGATAGCTTACAGTTTTTTGATACGGACAGTTTACAGTTTACAGCGTGGCACGCGTAGTTGATGCCGCTACACTGATAGTTGATGTCTCGACACTGATAGTTGATGTCTCGACACTGATAGTTGATGTCTCGACACTGACAGTTGATGTCTCGACACTGACAGTTGATGTCTCGACACTGACAGTTGATGTCTCGACACTGATAGTTGATGTCTCGACACTGAAAGTTGACTTCGCGACGCCGATACTTGATGTCGCGACACTGATAATTGATGTCACGACACTGATAGCTTACAGTTTTTTTGATACGGACAGTTTACAGTTTACAGCGTGACACGCATAGTTGATGCCGCTACACTGATAGTTGATGTCTCGACACTGATATTTAATGTCTCGACACTGACAGTTGATGTCTCGACACTGACAGTTGATGTCTCGACACTGACAGTTGATGTCTCGACACTGATAGTTGATGTCTCGACACTGATAGTTGATGTCTCGACACTGACAGTTGATGTCTCGACACTGACAGTTGATGTCTCGACACTGACAGTTGATGTCTCGACACTGTAGGTTGATGTCGCGACGCTGATAATTGATGTCTCGACACTGACAGTTGACGTCGCGACGCCTATACTTGATGTCGCGACACTGATAATTGATGTCGCGACACTGATAATTGATGTCGCGACACTGATAGCTTACAGTTTTTTGATACGGACAGTTTACAGTTTACAGCGTGGCACGCGTAGTTGATGCCGCTACACTGATAGTTGATGTCTCGACACTGATAGTTGATGTCTCGACACTGACAGTTGATGTCGCGACACTGACAGTTGATGTCTCGACACTGACAGTTGATGTCTCGACACTGATAGTTGATGTCTCGACACTGATAGTTGATGTCTCGACACTGATAGTTGATGTCTCGACACTGACAGTTGATGTCTCGACACTGTGATGTCTCGACACTGTAGGTTGATGTCGCGACGCTGATAATTGATGTCTCGACACTGACAGTTGACTTCGCGACGCCGATACTTGTTGTCGCGACACTGATAATTGATGTCGCGACACTGATAGCTTACAGTTTTTTTGATACGGACAGTTTACAGTTTACAGCGTGACACGCATAGTTGATGCTGCTACACTGATAGTTGATGTCCCGACACTCATAGTTGATGTCTCGACACTGACAGTTGATGTCTCGACACTGACAGTTGATGTCTCGACACTGACAGTTGATGTCTCGACACTGATAGTTGATGTCTCGACACTGATAGTTGATGTCTCGACACTGAAAGTTGATGTCACGACACTGTCAGTTGATGTCGCGACGCTGATAGTTGGTGCGTCGACACTGATAGTTGATGTCTCGACACTGATAGTTGATGTCTCGACACTGACAGTTGATGTCTCGACACTGTCAGTTGATGTCTCGACACTGTTAGTTGATGGCGCGACGCTGATAATAGATGTCTCGGCACTGACAGTTGATGTCTCGACACTGTTAGTTGATGTCGCGACGCTGATAATTGATGTCTCGACACTGACAGTTAACGTCGCGACGCTGATACTTGATGTCGCGACACTGATAATTGATGTCGCGACACTGATAGCTTACAGTTTTTTGATACGGACAGTTTACAGTTTACAGCGTGGCACGCGTAGTTGATGCCGCTACACTGATAGTTGATGTCTCGACACTGATAGTTGATGTCTCGACACTGATATTTAATGTCTCGACACTGACAGTTGATGTCGCGACGCTGATAATTGATGTCTCTACACTGACAGTTGATGTCTCGACACTGATATTTAATGTCTCGACACTGACAGTTGATGTCGCGACGCTGATAATTGATGTCTCGACACTGACAGTTGACTTCGCGACGCCGATACTTGATGTCGCGACACTGAAAATTGATGTCGTGACACTGATAGCTTACAGTTTTTTGATACGGACAGTTTACAGTTTACAGCGTGGCACGCGTAGTTGATGCCGCTACACTGATAGTTGATGTCTCGACACTGATAGTTGATGTCTCGACACTGACAGTTGATGTCTCGACACTGATAGTTGATGTCTCGACACTGATATTTAATGTCTCGACACTGACAGTTGATGTCGCGACGCTGATAATTGATGTCTCGACACTGACAGTTGACTTCGCGACGCCGATACTTGATGTCGCGACACTGATAATTGATGTCACGACACTGATAGCTTACAGTTTTTTTGATACGGACAGTTTACAGTTTACAGCGTGACACGCATAGTTGATGCCGCTACACTGATAGTTGATGTCCCGACACTCATAGTTGATGTCTCGACGCTTATAGTTGATGTCTCGACACTGATATTTAATGTATCGGCACTGACAGTTGATGTCTCGACACTGTTAGTTGATGTCGCGACGCTGATAATTGATGTCTCGACACTGACAGTTAACGTCGCGACGCCGACACTTGATGTCGCGACACTGATAATTGATGTCGCGACAGTGACAGCTTACAGTTTTTTGATACGGACAGTTTACAGTTTACAGCGTGACACGATGCCGCTACACTGACAGTTGATGTCTCGACACTGATAGTTGATGTCTCGACACTGATTGTTGATGTCACGACACTGATAGGTGATGTCTCGACACTGGTAGTTGATGTCTCGACACTGATAGTTTACGTCTCGACACTGTTACTTGAAGTCTCGACACTGTCAGTTGATGTCGCCACGCTGATAGTTGATGCGGCTACGCTGATATTTGAAGTCGCTACATCGATAATTGATGTCTTGACACTGATAGTTGGTGCGTCGACACTGATAGTTGATGTCACGACACTGATAGTTTATGTTCCGACACTGATAATTGTTGTCGCAACACTGATAGCGGATGTCGTGACGCTGATATTAGATGTCGCGACATTGATAATTGATGTCTCAACACTGACAGTTAATGTCTCGACACTGATAATTGTTGTCGCAAGAGTGATATATTACAATCTTCTGATACGGATAGTTTACAGCGTGACCCGCGTAGTTGATGCCGCTACACTGATAGTTGATGTCTCGGCACTGATAGCGGATGTCGTGACGCTGATATTAGATGTCACGACGTTGATAATTGATGTCTCGACACTGACAGTTAATGTCTCGACACTGATATTTAATGTCTCGGCACTGACAGTTGATGTCTCGACACTGTTAGTTGATGTCGCGACGCTGATAATTGATGTCTCGACACTGACAGTTAACGTCGCGACGCTGATACTTGATGTCGCGACACTGATAATTGATGTCGCGACACTGATAGCTTACAGTTTTTTGATACGGACAGTTTACAGTTTACAGCGTGGCACGCGTAGTTGATGCCGCTACACTGATAGTTGATGTCTCGACACTGACAGTTGATGTCTCGACACTGATAGTTGATGTCTCGACACTGACAGTTGATGTCTCGACACTGACAGTTGATGTCTCGACACTGATAGTTGATGTCTCGACACTGATAGTTGATGTCTCGACACTGATAGTTGATGTCTCGACACTGATAGTTGATGTCTCGACACTGATAGTTGATGTCTCGACACTGATATTTAATGTCTCGACACTGACAGTTGATGTCGCGACGCTGAGAATTGATGTCTCGACACTGAAAGTTGACTTCGCGACGCCGATACTTGATGTCGCGACACTGATAATTGATGTCACGACACTGATAGCTTACAGTTTTTTTGATACGGACAGTTTACAGTTTACAGCGTGACACGCATAGTTGATGCCGCTACACTGATAGTTGATGTCTCGACACTGATATTTAATGTCTCGACACTGACAGTTGATGTCTCGACACTGACAGTTGATGTCTCGACACTGACAGTTGATGTCTCGACACTGATAGTTGATGTCTCGACACTGACAGTTGATGTCTCGACACTGACAGTTGATGTCTCGACACTGTAGGTTGATGTCGCGACGCTGATAATTGATGTCTCGACACTGACAGTTGACGTCGCGACGCCTATACTTGATGTCGCGACACTGATAATTGATGTCGCGACACTGATAATTGATGTCGCGACACTGATAGCTTACAGTTTTTTGATACGGACAGTTTACAGTTTACAGCGTGGCACGCGTAGTTGATGCCGCTACACTGATAGTTGATGTCTCGACACTGACAGTTGATGTCTCGACACTGATAGTTGATGTCTCGACACTGACAGTTGATGTCTCGACACTGATAGTTGATGTCTCGACACTGATAGTTGATGTCTCGACACTGATAGTTGATGTCTCGACACTGATAGTTGATGTCTCGACACTGATAGTTGATGTCTCGACACTGACAGTTGATGTCTCGACACTGACAGTTGATGTCTCGACACTGTAGGTTGATGTCGCGACGCTGATAATTGATGTCTCGACACTGACAGTTGACTTCGCGACGCCGATACTTGTTGTCGCGACACTGATAATTGATGTCGCGACACTGATAGCTTACAGTTTTTTTGATACGGACAGTTTACAGTTTACAGCGTGACACGCATAGTTGATGCTGCTACACTGATAGTTGATGTCCCGACACTCATAGTTGATGTCTCGACGCTGATAGTTGATGTCTCGACACTGATATTTAATGTCTCGGCACTGACAGTTGATGTCTCGACACTGTTAGTTGATGTCGCGACGCTGATAATCGATGTCTCGACACTGACAGTTAACGTCGCGACGCTGATACTTGATGTCGCGACACTGATAATTGATGTCGCGACACTGATAGCTTACAGTTTTTGTGATACGGACAGTTTACAGTTTACAGCGTGACACGCATAGTTGATGCCGCTACACTGATAGTTGATGTCCCGACACTCATAGTTGATGTCGCGACGCGGATAGTTGATGCGGCTACGCTGATATTTGAAGTCGCTACATCGATAATTGATGTCTTGACACTGATAGTTGGTGCGTCGACACTGATAGTTGATGTCACGACACTGATAGTTGATGTCTCGACACTGACAGTTGACGTCGCGACGCCGATACTTGATGTCGCGACACTGATAATTGATGTCGCGACACTGACAGCTTACAGTTTTTTGATACGGACAGTTAACAGTTTACAGCGTGACACGATGCCGCTACACTGACAGTTGATGTCTCGACACTGATTGTTGATGTCACGACACTGATTGGTGATGTCTCGACACTGATAGTTGATGTCTCGACACTGATAGTTGATGTCAGGACACTGATAGGTGATGTCTAGACACTGATAGTTGATGTCCCGACACTCATAGTTGATGTCTCGACGCTTATAGTTGATGTCTCGACACTGATATTTAATGTCTCGGCACTGACAGTTGATGTCTCGACACTGTTAGTTGATGTCGCGACGCTGATAATTGATGTCTCGACACTGACAGTTAACGTCGCGACGCCGATACTTGATGTCGCGACGCTGATAATTGATGTCGCGACACTGATAGCTTACAGTTTTTTGATACGGACAGTTTACAGTTTACAGCGTGACACGATGCCGCTACACTGACAGTTGATGTCTCGACACTGATAGTTGATGTCTCGACACTGATTGTTGATGTCACGACACTGATTGGTGATGTCTCGACACTGGTAGTTGATGTCTCGACACTGATAGTGTACGTCTCGACACTGAAAGTTGATGTCACGACACTGTCAGTTGATGTCGCGACGCTGATAGTTGGTGCGTCGACACTGATAGTTGATGTCTCGACACTGATAGTTGATGTCTCGACACTGACAGTTGATGTCTCGACACTGTCAGTTGATGTCTCGACACTGTTAGTTGATGGCGCGACGCTGATAATAGATGTCTCGACACTGACAGTTAACGTCGCGACGCCGATACTTGATGTCGCGACGCTGATAATAGATGTCTCGACACTGACAGTTAACGTCGCGACGCCGATACTTGATGTCGCGACACTGATAATTGATGTCGCGACACTGATAGCTTACAGTTTTTTGATACGGACAGTTTACAGTTTACAGCGTGGCACGCGTAGTTGATGCCGCTACACTGATAGTTGATGTCTCGACACTGATAGTTGATGTCTCGACACTGATAGTTGATGTCTCGACACTGATAGTTGATGTCTCGACACTGACAGTTGATGTCTCGACACTGACAGCTGATGTCTCGACACTGATAGTTGATGTCTCGACACTGACAGTTGATGTCTCGACACTGACAGTTGATGTCTCGACACTGATAGTTGATGTCTCGACACTGATAGTTGATGTCTCGACACTGACAGTTGATGTCTCGACACTGACAGTTGATGTCTCGACACTGACAGTTGATGTCTCGACACTGACAGTTGATGTCTCGACACTGTAGGTTGATGTCGCGACGCTGATAATTGATGTCTCGACACTGACAGTTGACGTCGCGACGCCTATACTTGATGTCGCGACACTGATAATTGATGTCGCGACACTGATAGCTTACAGTTTTTTGATACGGACAGTTTACAGTTTACAGCGTGGCACGCGTAGTTGATGCCGCTACACTGATAGTTGATGTCTCGACACTGATAGTTGATGTCTCGACACTGACAGTTGATGTCTCGACACTGATAGTTGATGTCTCGACACTGATAGTTGATGTCTCGACACTGATAGTTGATGTCTCGACACTGACAGTTGATGTCTCGACACTGACAGTTGATGTCTCGACACTGTAGGTTGATGTCGCGACGCTGATAATTGATGTCTCGACACTGACAGTTGACTTCGCGACGCCGATACTTGTTGTCGCGACACTGATAATTGATGTCGCGACACTGATAGCTTACAGTTTTTTTGATACGGACAGTTTACAGTTTACAGCGTGACACGCATAGTTGATGCCGCTACACTGATAGTTGATGTCCCGACACTCATAGTTGATGTCGCGACGCGGATAGTTGATGCGGCTACGCTGATATTTGAAGTCGCTACATCGATAATTGATGTCTTGACACTGATAGTTGGTGCGTCGACACTGATAGTTGATGTCACGACACTGATAGTTGATGTCTCGACACTGACAGTTGACGTCGCGACGCCGATACTTGATGTCGCGACACTGATAATTGATGTCGCGACACTGACAGCTTACAGTTTTTTGATACGGACAGTTAACAGTTTACAGCGTGACACGATGCCGCTACACTGACAGTTGATGTCTCGACACTGATTGTTGATGTCACGACACTGATTGGTGATGTCTCGACACTGATAGTTGATGTCTCGACACTGATAGTTGATGTCAGGACACTGATAGGTGATGTCTAGACACTGATAGTTGATGTCTCGACACTGATAGTTTACGTCTCGACACTGTTACTTGAAGTCTCGACACTGTCAGTTGATGTCGCCACGCTGATAGTTGATGCGGCTACGCTGATATTTGAAGTCGCTACATCGATAATTGATGTCTTGACACTGATAGTTGGTGCGTCGACACTGATAGTTGATGTCACGACACTGATAGTAGATGTCTCGACACTGTCAGTTGATGCCGCGACGCTGATAGTTGATGTCTCGACACTGATATTTAATGTCTCGACACTGACAGTTGATGTCTCGACACTGACAGTTAACGTCGCGACGCTGATACTTGATGTCGCGACACTGATAATTGATGTCGCGACACTGACAGTTAATGTCTCGACACTAATAATTGATGTCGCGACACTGATAGATTACAAGCTTCTGATACGGATAGTTTGCAGCGTCACACGCATTGTTGATGTCTCGACACTGTCAGTTGGTGTCGCGACGCTGATAATTGATGTCTCGACACTGACAGTGGACTTCGCGAAGCCGATCCTTGATGTCGCGACACTGATAATTGATGTCGCGACACTGATAGCTTACAGTTTTTTTGATACGGACAGTTTACAGTTTACAGCGTGACACGCATAGTTGATGCTGCTACACTGATAGTTGATGTCCCGACACTCATAGTTGATGTCTCGACGCTGATAGTTGATGTCTCGACACTGATATTTAATGTCTCGGCACTGACAGTTGATGTCTCGACACTGTTAGTTGATGTCGCGACGCTGATAATTGATGTCTCGACACTGACAGTTAACGTCGCGACGCTGATACTTGATGTCGCGACACTGATAATTGATGTCGCGACACTGATAGCTTACAGTTTTTTGATACGGACAGTTTACAGTTTACAGCGTGGCACGCGTAGTTGATGCCGCTACACTGATAGTTGATGTCTCGACACTGATAGTTGATGTCTCGACACTGATATTTAATGTCTCGACACTGACAGTTGATGTCGCGACGCTGATAATTGATGTCTCGACACTGACAGTTGACTTCGCGACGCCGATACTTGATGTCGCGACACTGATAATTGATGTCGCGACACTGATAGCTTACAGTTTTTTGATACGGACAGTTTACAGTTTACAGCGTGGCACGCGTAGTTGATGCCGCTACACTGATAGTTGATGTCTCGACACTGATAGTTGATGTCTCGACACTGATAGTTGATGTCTCGACACTGATATTTAATGTCTCGACACTGACAGTTGATGTCGCGACGCTGATAATTGATGTCTCGACACTGACAGTTGACTTCGCGAAGCCGATCCTTGATGTCGCGACACTGATAATTGATGTCGCGACACTGATAGCTTACAGTTTTTTTGATACGGACAGTTTACAGTTTACAGCGTGACACGCATAGTTGATGCTGCTACACTGATAGTTGATGTCCCGACACTCATAGTTGATGTCTCGACGCTGATAGTTGATGTCTCGACACTGATATTTAATGTCTCGGCACTGACAGTTGATGTCTCGACACTGTTAGTTGATGTCGCGACGCCGATACTTGATGTCGCGACACTGATAATTGATGTCGCGACAGTGACAGCTTACAGTTTTTTGATACGGACAGTTTACAGTTTACAGCGTGACACGATGCCGCTACACTGACAGTTGATGTCTCGACACTGATAGTTGATGTCTCGACACTGATTGTTGATGTCACGACACTGATTGGTGATGTCTCGACACTGGTAGTTGATGTCTCGACACTGATAGTGTACGTCTCGACACTGAAAGTTGATGTCTCGACACTGTCAGTTGATGTCGCGACGCTGATAGTTGATGCGGCTACGCTGATATTTGAAGTCGCTACATCGATAATTGATGTCTTGACACTGATAGTTGGTGCGTCGACACTGATAGTTGATGTCACGACACTGATAGTTGATGTCTCGACACTGACAGTTGACGTCGCGACGCCGATACTTGATGTCGCGACACTGGTAATTGATGTCGCGACACTGTCAGTTGATGTCGCGACGCTGATAGTTGATGCGGCTACGCTGATATTTGAAGTCGCTACATCGATAATTGATGTCTTGACACTGATAGTTGGTGCGTCGACACTGATAGTGTACGTCTCGACACTGAAAGTTGATGTCTCGACACTGTCAGTTGATGTCGCGACGCTGATAGTTGATGCGGCTACGCTGATATTTGAAGTCGCTACATCGATAATTGATGTCTTGACACTGATAGTTGGTGCGTCGACACTGATAGTTGATGTCTCGACACTGTTACTTGAAGTCTCGACACTGTCAGTTGATGTCGCCACGCTGATAGTTGATGCGGCTACGCTGATATTTGAAGTCGCTACATCGATAATTGATGTCTTGACACTGATAGTTGGTGCGTCGACACTGATAGTTGATGTCACGACACTGATAGTTTATGTTCCGACACTGATAATTGTTGTCGCAACACTGATAGCGGATGTCGTGACGCTGATATTAGATGTCGCGACATTGATAATTGATGTCTCAACACTGACAGTTAATGTCTCGACACTGATAATTGTTGTCGCAAGAGTGATATATTACAATCTTCTGATACGGATAGTTTACAGCGTGACCCGCGTAGTTGATGCCGCTACACTGATAGTTGATGTCTCGGCACTGATAGCGGATGTCGTGACGCTGATATTAGATGTCGCGACGTTGATAATTGATGTCTCGACACTGACAGTTAATGTCTCGACACTGATATTTAATGTCTCGGCACTGACAGTTGATGTCTCGACACTGTTAGTTGATGTCGCGACGCTGATAATTGATGTCTCGACACTGACAGTTAACGTCGCGACGCTGATACTTGATGTCGCGACACTGATAATTGATGTCGCGACACTGATAGCTTACAGTTTTTTGATACGGACAGTTTACAGTTTACAGCGTGGCACGCGTAGTTGATGCCGCTACACTGATAGTTGATGTCTCGACACTGATAGTTGATGTCTCGACACTGATAGTTGATGTCTCGACACTGATAGTTGATGTCTCGACACTGATAATTGATGTCGCGACACTGATAGCTTACAGTTTTTTGATACGGACAGTTTACAGTTTACAGCGTGGCACGCGTAGTTGATGCCGCTACACTGATAGTTGATGTCTCGACACTGACAGTTGATGTCTCGACACTGATAGTTGATGTCTCGACACTGACAGTTGATGTCTCGACACTGATAGTTGATGTCTCGACACTGACAGTTGATGTCTCGACACTGACAGTTGATGTCTCGACACTGACAGTTGATGTCTCGACACTGATAGTTGATGTCTCGACACTGACAGTTGATGTCTCGACACTGACAGTTGATGTCGCGACGCTGATAATTGATGTCTCGACACTGAAAGTTGATGTCTCGACACTGATAGTTGATGTCTCGACACTGATAGTTGATGTCTCGACACTGATAGTTGATGTCTCGACACTGATAGTTGATGTCTCGACACTGATAGTTGATGTCTCGACACTGACAGTTGATGTCGCGACGCTGACAGTTGATGTCTCGACACTGACAGTTGATGTCTCGACACTGACAGTTGATGTCTCGACACTGATAGTTGATGTCTCGACACTGATATTTAATGTCTCGACACTGACAGTTGATGTCGCGACGCTGATAATTGATGTCTCGACACTGAAAGTTGACTTCGCGACGCCGATACTTGATGTCGCGACACTGATAATTGATGTCACGACACTGATAGCTTACAGTTTTTTTGATACGGACAGTTTACAGTTTACAGCGTGACACGCATAGTTGATGCCGCTACACTGATAGTTGATGTCCCGACACTCATAGTTGATGTCTCGACGCTTATAGTTGATGTCTCGACACTGATATTTAATGTCTCGGCACTGACAGTTGATGTCTCGACACTGTTAGTTGATGTCGCGACGCTGATAATTGATGTCTCGACACTGACAGTTAACGTCGTGACGCCGGTACTTGATGTCGCGACACTGATAATTGATGTCGCGACACTGATAGCTTACAGTTTTTTGATACGGACAGTTTACAGTTTACAGCGTGACACGATGCCGCTACACTGACAGTTGATGTCTCGACACTGATAGTTGATGTCTCGACACTGATTGTTGATGTCACGACACTGATTGGTGATGTCTCGACACTGGTAGTTGATGTCTCGACACTGATAGTGTACGTCTCGACACTGAAAGTTGATGTCACGACACTGTCAGTTGATGTCGCGACGCTGATAGTTGGTGCGTCGACACTGATAGTTGATGTCTCGACACTGATAGTTGATGTCTCGACACTGACAGTTGATGTCTCGACACTGTCAGTTGATGTCTCGACACTGTTAGTTGATGGCGCGACGCTGATAATAGATGTCTCGACACTGACAGTTAAAGTCGCGACGCCGATACTTGATGTCGCGACGCTGATAATAGATGTCTCGACACTGACAGTTAACGTCGCGACGCCGATACTTGATGTCGCGACACTGATAATTGATGTCGCGACACTGATAGCTTACAGTTTTTTGATACGGACAGTTTACAGTTTACAGCGTGGCACGCGTAGTTGATGCCGCTACACTGATAGTTGATGTCTCGACACTGATAGTTGATGTCTCGACACTGATAGTTGATGTCTCGACACTGATAGTTGATGTCTCGACACTGACAGTTGATGTCTCGACACTGACAGCTGATGTCTCGACACTGATAGTTGATGTCTCGACACTGACAGTTGATGTCTCGACACTGACAGTTGATGTCTCGACACTGATAGTTGATGTCTCGACACTGATAGTTGATGTCTCGACACTGATAGTTGATGTCTCGACACTGAAAGTTGATGTCTCGACACTGATAGTTGATGTCTCGACACTGATAGTTGATGTCTCGACACTGACAGTTGATGTCTCGACACTGACAGTTGATGTCTCGACACTGACAGTTGATGTCTCGACACTGATAGTTGATGTCTCGACACTGACAGTTGATGTCTCGACACTGACAGTTGATGTCTCGACACTGATAGTTGATGTCTCGACACTGATAGTTGATGTCTCGACACTGATATTTAATGTCTCGACACTGACAGTTGATGTCTCGACACTGACAGTTGATGTCGCGACGCTGATAGTTGGTGCGTCGACACTGATAGTTGATGTCTCGACACTGATAGTTGATGTCTCGACACTGACAGTTGATGTCTCGACACTGTCAGTTGATGTCTCGACACTGTCAGTTGATGTTTCGACACTGTTAGTTGATGGCGCGACGCTGATAATAGATGTCTCGACACTGACAGTTAACGTCGCGACGCCGATACTTGATGTCGCGACACTGATAATTGATGTCGCGACACTGATAGCTTACAGTTTTTTGATACGGACAGTTTACAGTTTACAGCGTGGCACGCGTAGTTGATGCCGCTACACTGATAGTTGATGTCTCGACACTGACAGTTGATGTCTCGACACTGATAGTTGATGTCTCGACACTGACAGTTGATGTCTCGACACTGACAGTTGATGTCTCGACACTGATAGTTGATGTCTCGACACTGATAGTTGATGTCTCGATACTGACAGTTGATGTCTCGACACTGACAGTTGATGTCTCGACACTGACAGTTGATGTCTCGACACTGACAGTTGATGTCTCGACACTGTAGGTTGATGTCGCGACGCTGATAATTGATGTCTCGACACTGACAGTTGACGTCGCGACGCCTATACTTGATGTCGCGACACTGATAATTGATGTCGCGACACTGATAATTGATGTCGCGACACTGATAGCTTACAGTTTTATATACGGACAGTTTACAGTTTACAGCGTGGCACGCGTAGTTGATGCCGCTACACTGATAGTTGATGTCTCGACACTGATAGTTGATGTCTCGACACTGACAGTTGATGTCTCGACACTGACAGTTGATGTCTCGACACTGTAGGTTGATGTCGCGACGCTGATAATTGATGTCTCGACACTGACAGTTGACTTCGCGACGCCGATACTTGTTGTCGCGACACTGATAATTGATGTCGCGACACTGATAGCTTACAGTTTTTTTGATACGGACAGTTTACAGTTTACAGCGTGACACGCATAGTTGATGCCGCTACACTGATAGTTGATGTCTCGACACTGAAAGTCATGTCTCGACACTGACAGTTGATGTCTCGACACTGTCAGTTGATGTCTCGACACTGTTAGTTGATGTCGCGACGCTGATAATTGATGTCTCGACACTGACAGTTAACGTCGCGACGCCGATACTTGACGTCGCGACGCCGATACTTGATGTCGCGACACTGATATCTTACATTTTTTTTGATACGGACAGTTTACAGTTCACAGCGTGACACGTATAGTTGATGCCGCTACACTGATAGTTGATGTCTCGACACTGATATTTGATGTCTCGACACTGATAGTTGATGTCTCGACACTGACAGTTGATGTCTCGACACTGACAGTTGATGTCTCGACACTGTAGGTTGATGTCGCGACGCTGATAATTGATGTCTCGACACTGACAGTTGACTTCGCGACGCCGATACTTGTTGTCGCGACACTGATAATTGATGTCGCGACACTGATAGCTTACAGTTTTTTTGATACGGACAGTTTACAGTTTACAGCGTGACACGCATAGTTGATGCCGCTACACTGATAGTTGATGTCTCGACACTGAAAGTCATGTCTCGACACTGACAGTTGATGTCTCGACACTGTCAGTTGATGTCTCGACACTGTTAGTTGATGTCGCGACGCTGATAATTGATGTCTCGACACTGACAGTTAACGTCGCGACGCCGATACTTGACGTCGCGACGCCGATACTTGATGTCGCGACACTGATATCTTACATTTTTTTTGATACGGACAGTTTACAGTTCACAGCGTGACACGTATAGTTGATGCCGCTACACTGATAGTTGATGTCTCGACACTGATATTTGATGTCTCGACACTGACAGTTGATGTCTCGACACTGTCAGTTGATGTCTCGACACTGTTAGTTGATGGCGCGACGCTGATAATAGATGTCTCGACACTGACAGTTAACGTCGCGACGCCGATACTTGATGTCGCGACACTGATAATTAAAGAAGCCCACCGGCGCGTTGCACCGCTTATTAGTCTCAATAACAATAGCCAAAGTTATTATTTTGCAAATACTGGCTAATAATAACTACAAATAATTCCAAATAATAACGTTTATAATATCTTCACAAACAAAATGTGACCTTTTTTCCCTGCAACAATAACTATTTTAAAAATATTTTTGAGCAATAAGGTAGATTTAAGAATAGCGCCTACGAAACATTCGGTTTGCAACGGATTAACGGATGCAATCTTCGCTTCATCTCTTTCTCACTACATAGAGGTTGCTTTAGATGTTTGGATTTTAGATTAATGTAAAACCGATATCTGTTTATTACGATTTCGTTGTTCGGTTGGTTGGGTGAATCTGAAATCGAGAAATGATCGTAGTTGTTTAGATGTGGTGAAACCGGTTATCTGTAAACATCACATCGATGTCATCCGATGTTTGTATGGTAACCGATTTTAGATGTGATTTGAGACATCGTATTCATGCCAAGCGGCGGGCGAGCGAGGAATGCTATGGGTAGGCTAGGCAGGCACAAGATGATGTAGCAGCATAGCAATATGGCCGCAACAAATCGTTACACGCGTTTAATCCGAACAAAACGAACGACGTGGCGTCGTAACGAAATGAATCCTTTTTAATATTTTTTTTTACTTTTATCGTTTATCGGTTTTTTTATCGAAAGTTTTCGATAATTATCGCTTGCTAAAATTAAACGATTATCGGTAAATTAACGAATATCGATTATCGGTTTGCATGCCCTAGTAGCTAGCCACTGCACAACACACACAGGCACAGTCGGTTACGTGCATTACATTGCGCGCTACAAAAAACAGCGTTTTTTTATATGCCTAAAAATAAAAGTCGTTTCCCAGCAATTATTTTTGGTCAATGTAATTTAGTTTGATGTACAGAGTGCGTAGATTTCGGCTATGTGATGGGTCTTTTTACATCCTGAATATTTTATTTGAGTATTTTTTTGTGACCCAAGCAAATGTCCGACTGATTGGCGGTGTCGTGCGTCGGGTCGTTGAGCTCCCTAAAATAAGGTTGAGCCACAAAATGGCTGATGCATGCGTGCCGTCAGTTGGGACAGGTCAACTCAAACCTGCTATGGCTCTTTCCTCAAAAGGCCATTCTAGACGTTGCCCTACATTGTTACACTCGCATAGTTTTTACCACAATGTCTGGACTTTAAAAGAGACATTGACCTCTGAGTTTTTTTCGGCTTTTCTTCTAAGAACTAGTCAGACAGGAGATGCTGGCGTCATTTAGTCTTAAAAAATACATTACATTGACGTATCTTATAGATTTATTTATAGAAATAAATTTCATTTATCCATTTATCATTATATTATGCAACCACCCAACATCAACCGTTGAACAGTAGCTCGACAGGCATAAAGCCCCGCCTGGTTGGAGGATCCTCTCTTTTTGTTGGAGGAACACCATGCCTCGTTCACCCACAGAACTGACCCTAAAAAACAGAAACTCTACTTTACTCTTTTACTACCTGTCCTTATCCTAGGTAACTTGTGTTCGACGCAAAATGTTTTCCGCTTCCATTCTCCCCTATTATCTGTCCCGCTATCACTTACTCCCTTTTCATTCATGTCATCTCTCACACAATCCATCCATCTTTTCTTTGGTCTATCTCTTCCTCTCCATCCATCAACATTTATATTCATCACTCTCTTAGTCACATGCTTTTTGTCTATCCTCATCACATGCCCATACCAAGATCATCGGTTCCCTTTCAACCGTTCCATCAAGGGCGCCACTTTCAAATGATAAAATATCATCTAAAAGTAAATACTCTTTTAGAAAACTGGCAGCACCTATCTGGTCTATAAACACGAATTACTTTATTTTCAGTACAAATTTGACATCACCGACATCCTACCGCATCGGTAATGCCAAGTCATTGCTAACAGACCCTGACTTCGATGTTAAACGACCTACAGTCATGTACGCACACGGGTAAGTGATGATATTATAGTAGTTCGTATGCTGTAGTATTAGTTACGTGCCAAGAACGGGCCACTAGGTACCATATAAACTATTGATAGTTTTCTGTTAAGAAGATAGGCGGTAGCATCCCTGCCTACAGTGAAGGTACACAATACAATAGAAAAAACGTACAGCTGTGAATAGGCTGGCATAAGGCACTTGTCCCACAGTGAACGATGAGCGAGCAGTGAGTAGAGCTAGAAGCTAGAAACGAGTTGGCGAGCAGCGAGAAGTGAGTGTGTAGTTCCGATAGTTTTGTCGCTGGGCTACACTATGGGATAAACTAGTGTGCGAATGTGACGGGCGATTACTCGCACCACTCGCAAATGACCGCTGGTTGGTCTCTCGGCGTGAGTTCTGACCGCCAAGCGAGCATCGCTGAGCAAGTATCGCTGAGCGAGTATTATCTTTGATAGCTCTTCTCGCTCAGCGACAAACTAGTGGAGCGAATCCTCGCCGGCAGTGTGAACAGTCAGCAATCAACTATTAATATATGCATCTCTTTTGTTTACATGGAATGTACATCTATTGCACGTTTCTTGAGCGAGAAAACAGCCGACAGTTCGTCGCTTCCTCGCCGGCGGTGGGACAACTGCCTAAAGATAAAACCACGGAAAAGAAAAAAACAACCACGCAGCTATTGCTCATGTGTCACAATTATGTGGAGATTCGCTACACTGCCTCACGCGATAAACTATTTGCTGTGACAAGACGTTTCGAACTCATACGTAAAAATTTAATATTAGAATCATGCTATCATGCAATCATAAAAGCAGGACAAAAAAATCTCTCACAGATGTGTACAAAGTATAAATCTTTGATATCTTTCAATATAATCGTTATGTCAGTTTGGCGATATTGGGTTCCGTAGATACTAAGGAAGTACCTAACTAAGGGCATTTCCACTTGTTTTTTCTTTTCCATGGACTTATCTTTATGCCAGCCTATTGAAAGCTGTTATTTTGTTTTCTATTGTATTGTGTGCTTTTAGTGTAAACAAAAGACGACTTACTTATAATAATTAATTATGCGCCAAAGATAATGCCTAATTTGCTCCAGTGCCTCCAGTCCCCTACATCTGCACCGCGAAGGACCTCAATCAGGCCACTGACAACGTATCTAACGTGACCACTTACTGGTCTATACTAATTTAGCAAACTATACTACCGACGTGATCAGAAGAAGGCTAAACTATACGGGCCTTATCACAGTGACGATTTGCGAGCGAGTTCAAAGCGAGGCGAGAGCGTTGCGGGCTCGCCTCGATCTCGCAGCGAGCGCGCCGTGAACTCACGAGGAGTCAAATGCGCTCTCGCTGCGAACTCGCGGCGAGCCCGCTGCGCTTTCGCCTCGCTTTGGAGCCGTCTCCACGAGCGAGAGAATCGCGGCGATATTATCGTCGTGCCACGTATTTCTATACACTCTTTTAGGCGCCATCTCCACGAGGGAGTGAATCGCGGCGATATTCTCGCCGTGTCATCAAATTCAATACTAACTATCGCCGCGATAAAATCGCCGTGTGGAGACACGTCGTAAGAGAGTGTATAGAAATACGTGGCACGACGATAATATCGCCGCGATTCACTCGCTCGTGGAGATGGCGCCTTAGAATGTCTACACACGGCGATGTTATCTCGGCGATAGTTAGTATTGAATTTGACGGCACGGCGAGAATGGCGCCGCGATTGACTCGCTCGTGGAGATGGCGCCTTTGAATTCGTTCGCGAATCGCCACAATGATAAAACCCACGCCGCGCGCTCGCTGCGAACTCACGGCGAGCCCGCTGCGGTCTCGCCTCACTTTGAACTCGCTCGCAAATCGCCACTGTGATAAGGCCCTAAGATGCTTCTAATATTGATATTTGCAACTTCTATTCTTCATCAATTTCAAACCATTTAACACTTCTTCTCTCGTCTCAGCACGACTTATATGGTATATCTACACCAGTGCGCTTTCATGTTCATCTTGCGCTTTCGTCTAACGCATGCCTGAAGCGCCAGAGCGCATGCAATAGCGCATGCCTTAATACTAGTTCGAGTCTTTTGGCAATCAATATTGCATGCGCTTGACGCAAGATGAATTGAAAGTTGAAAGCGCAAGATGAACACGCCAGTTTCTGTAACCTGATCTGATCTGATCTGTCCAGTAACCTGATCAAAGCATAATACATTACAAGGTAACTAATGAATAAACTAATGCAGCCTCTACCGACATTGGTTTGGCTAAAATACTATTAAATATACCTATATCTAACTTATTAATATTCAATTTATTAACTAAGCAAGTCAGCAAGGTTGATAGCGAGGCTGTCTGCTCAGGGTGCCCCCAACGTACTTGAGTATCGTCACTCGAGAAGGCTCTTTTAATGTACTCCTTTAACTTTGAATACCAATTTGTGTGCTATCTTCCAGGTACGTGGAGCTGTTAACCGACGAGAGTATATCAGTGGTGATGAGCGCGTACCTTCAACGAGGAGGCTACAACGTACTGCTGCTGGACTGGTCCAACATCGCCTTCGGGAACTACATCGTCGTCGCCAAGAGAATGCCCAATGTACGTAAACTTGTCTTGAAGGTACCAGACTGGGTTCTTGGAATGAAGAAGTGATAGATTGTGCTCATGTGCGGGTCATAATTTGATTATCACTTGCGTTGACGATAAAGGAAAACATCGTGAGGACACCTGAACACCTGTGAGGGCTCCAAACAGTCCTCGATGGTGTGTGTCGTCCACCAACCCGCACCAGGCCAGTATGGAGGACCAAGGCTGAGAATCCACCAAAGCTGTGTTAAGCTGCGTAGCGAAGAATGTGTTTTGTAAGCACCAATATAATCACTTCATTTACCTAGCCTCGCTCTGCGCAGCTCTGGTGGTGGTGGATATGGACTTAGCGGAACGAGGTTTTTGTTCATACAAAACAAGCGAGAAAAGCGAGCGAGGGATGTGTTGCGAGGGATGTAATGCGAGGAATGTGTTATGAGGAATGTGTTGCTAGGAATGTGTGCGAAGATTTGAAGATATGCGCCTACCAGTCAGTCAATAGATGGTGTTTGGAAAAGGTCGATGATCATTTGTACACATTAACACATTACACATTCCTCGCACAGCTCTGGTGGATGTCCAGCCTTAGGTTTAAATCCATCTCATTCTGAGAAAAGGCTCGTGCTCAACAGTGCGACAGTAATGAGCTGATGATGATAATTATGAGATTGGGTTTTTAGGTTTTCTTGTGGCATCGCGCGCTGTTTCAAGAGGGTGCCGAAAAACCTCGTCCACGCCGTCCATAAGTCGCGGCCCAAGGTATCGGAACTGTGTTCCGCCACATGTCGTAGATGTTGTCATGTGCCTGATACAAGTGCCGACTTGTAGCGATAGTTCTGCCACCCGTACATTTGTCGCTTTACGGGTAAGTATCGTTTATGGTCGCGATTATCAAGGTATCGCAAAAGTGTTTGCAAACGCCAAAATCCAAAGAAAAAGTGACGATGCATACAGGGCGTGATCTACTCGTGACATAGATAAACCGAAAATGTGTCTTTATGAAAAAAAAAAAAAAAAAACTATTTCCGAGTCATTTTCGAGCTCTGAGTTAACTGACTGCAAAGAGTGATATCGCGTTAGTCGTGCCCATCAACTGTGTCGCCGTGCTATCATTCGTTTGGGTTAGGCTGACAAAGTTTTAGTCTAAAAAGGATAAATCTTGATGTCAGGGAAGTTTGAGGCGGGGGCACCCGTTCCCCTGCCTCCATTGTATACGATCATGGATGAAGTATTTATTTTCCTTCCAACAATCAGTATAATTTTTGACAATTTTGTCTTATAGGCAGGTGAAAACGTTGGCAAGGCTATGCTGAAGCTGCTGAAGCGAGGACTGCCAGTCAAAGGTCTGCACCTTGTGGGACACTCCATGGGCTGCCATATGATGGCGTATGTTGCCAGGTACCTTTCTTCTAGAGGATTTAAAGTGCCGAGGTGAGTACATATATATTATATATACATCATGAAATTATAATCGTTTCCACTACTCCGTGTAGCTTGCTCCATGTCAGCCGTCAGTTTTTTTTGTTATTTCCTTTGCTCTAGGCCTGGTACTTCATTATTTACTAACCTATGCTCAAGACTACACTGTTCTCTCATACCTGTCCTAAATCATAGTACTGTATTTACTGAAATAGTTGAAGATATTGATATTAAAAGAGTAACAATGAACTTTATTGCCGGCTCTTCTCCATAGGGAAAAACTAATTTGGAGCGTGCACCTAAATTCGACATTTCTTAAGCGCCTTTAATGGTTCATATGATTTTTTTCTGTTTTGGTTTGAATTTATTTATCGATTAGTTAGGTAATTATTGGCAGTAAAGCGAAACAATGCCGATGATCTATAAGAGTTGTTAATAGAAAGGCCTCTTCAGTCAGAAGATGCATTGGCAAGGCAAGACATCTAGACACACAGGTACCCTCTTGTTATACGAGATAGTCTAGGTAAAGCCTAGAATTTACAATATCCTCGTCTTTTTTTGTTATATGACGGTAGAAAGTGATGGGTATTGCTTTTTATCTGAGTTAACCTTAGTCTTGGTTAAAACCATTTCTCATAATAAGGGGGTTAAACTTGGTGGAAGCAGATATGAATGACTGATAAAATATTAATATCTGCAACATCTTCTCGCCTCATTTGGTCTCGTCCACAAATGTTATGTCTTGTCGCAACTAACAAAGTGCTGCAATGTGCAGTTTCTATTCGACTATTGTAAATATCATAAAATAAATTGGCTTGCCCAGTATTTAATAGGATTAATGTATGCCCACTTGCGCATAAGATCTATACTGTCATCTGTAAACTTCCGTGGTGCTTATAAATTAAACAAAGCAGATCACATCGAAGGAAATCTTTGTGTTCGCTCATTAGACTAATTAATTATATTCATGCTGCATTAAGCTGGTGATATCGACCATGACATCAGCGATGCATCGGATTACATGTCACAGGTGTCGCATGCGATCACAGCATGCCAATTAAGTTGACGTGAATGAAATATAGACTATGGATTAGGTTAAGAGTTTATTTTTTCTATTGGACTGCTTTAGATGGTCCTTGCAGACCGTTACTACGTATCCGGGCAGTTATTGGCGAGACCTGAAGGGTCTCCAGCCTATAGTGGGGAAGTAAAATACTTAACCTAAGCTAACTACTTATACTACACTAACATCATGACTACTAGCAACAACAGCACTAAGGGCGACCCCTAGTGGGACGAGCACCTCGGCCTATGGCGTAGTGTAATGGCATCCGCTATAGAACCTATCTCAGTGAAACCTAGGAATATCTAGCCTAGAACAAAAATGTGATATTTGCCTAAATAAGATTATACCTTTAGCTCTGAGTGGAACTAATTATGCGCCTGTAAAACTTTGATTAGCAATGGAGGGACATTGCTGACGCATTAGTTTTGTATAACTCAGGCGCACCATTGTATACGCGCGGCGCAGCAGTCGTCCAGTCGTCTCCCCGCAGTCATACAGTTAGGTCGAGTCGATATAGTATGCAGTTTATAGTCAATCATGTATTTCGACACACTGGTACCAGTAAAGTTATACAGTGTGTCCGGCCATGGACTAGTGATATTCTAGGTACGTATATAGCAACTATTCTAGTATACAAATACACTACACATTAGGGTCCAATCCACTTCCCCGCTATTTGGCAGATATTTTGCTTTTTTGTTGAGATATTGTCTACAATTGTATGTCTTTATGTGAACCCATTGTATCGTAATGTAAACGATAGACAATATTGTTGTCCTCCGAATAAGCCTACTTTTGTATCAGTAGGACCAAAACTTTGAGATATATGACGTTTTTTTACACACGTACAGAATATCTCAACAAAAAAATGGAAGTAGATTGGACCCTAGTGTATAGTGTATTTGTGTTCTAGAATAGTTGTTATATGTATAAGTACCTAGAATATCGCTAGTCCATGACCGGACACATTGTATATCCCGCAACATGTGATCTTCATTGAGCACTCCTGCATATTCCCTTACCCTTACATTGATGATCTCGCAATATTTCGTGACCCGACAAGCAACTTGTCGATTCACTAATTGCGTCTCGTATAACGACGATACACAAAATCAGAAATCACAGTTTTATTCATGTAAAATCGTATTTAATAATTTACGTAAGTTGCTTTGCAGGTTGACCGGGCTAGACCCAGCGTACCCAGGCTTCTACCCACCCCTCGCTGCGCCCCACATGGAACCCTCTGACGCGGCCTTCGTGGACGTGATCCACACAGACGGGGGCGGCTACGGGACGCCTGAAGCGACGGCGCATGTTGACTTCTGGCCTAATGGCGGCCAGGCCAAACAGCCAGGATGTCTATCGGCTACTATACCGCTTACTAATGAAGGTAGGGTCATTTGAACATCTAAAAATACATTTTAATGAAACATGAAGAGTCTAGACTTGGTGCCTCATTAACGTTTACGTGAGTGGGTAAAACTGGTAGTTTAGATAATAACTTATATTTAAGTTTTTTTTTCTATAAATAAATCTGTTACAGACACTTTAACAGTTCAATTTAATGTTTTTCAAGCCTATAGGACGCCGGCATTTCCTATCTGACTAGCTCTGAGAAGAAAAGCCGAAACAAACTCAGAGGTCAAGGTCACTTTTAAAGTCAAAGTGTGGTATAAAAACTATGTGCGTGTAGCAATTTAGGGCAACTTTTGGAATGGTTTTTTGAGGAAACAGCCATAGCAGGGTTGAGTTGACTTATCTTAACTGACGGCACGCATGCCTTAGGCATCGTGTTGCTCAATCTTATTTTAGGGAGCTCAACGATCCAACGCACGACGCCACCAATCAGTCGGACATTATGTCAATATGACTGTTAGTCCCACATTTTTATGTATGGCGTGATCAAACTCCCTTGTGTACTAGTGAAAGTTGTTGGTTATACTAAAGTTAATCCGAAAATCTTTGGCAGTCCATAGAACCCAAACCACTTTAGTCCTGGTTTGTTGCGTGACGGATCCAAAACAGTTTCCGTAACAGCTCGACGAAGCCTAACATAATTATAGACATATTCTGCTATCCTTTCCCAGATTTCTGCAGCCACTGGCGTTCGTGGGCGTTCTGGGCGGAGTCGCTGACCAGTGACGTGTTCCTGGCGCGACCATGTCAGGACTACGACACGTTTCTAAGAGGACAGTGCATGGAGCAGCCTGTCGTGTACATGGGCATCAGAGCAACGCCTGAGTGAGTTGTGTTGATGTTACTTATTGGTAATACAGATTTATACTGCACTCTAATATAATATTAGACAAATAATACACATTTTAGCAAAGAACTGTAAAGAAATAAGCAACATGTCTGCTTCCAGTAGGGATTCAACATAGTATTATGCTTTTATGAACCTTAACGGTCAATCAAGATGAGCTAAAACTGTACTTGAAGTAATGGTTCAAAAGATATTAGTGGGCCACTTTTTTCTAATGGTAAGTACATGAATATAGTACTTACAGATTATTTTAGTTATAAATAGCTGTCTTACAAATGGAATACCCGAACTGATGGGTTAAGTTTAAATGTGGACGTCACAACTTGTACTAGATTTTCCGTGTAGATCGGGAATTCAATTGTAGCTTACGGAGTAGTCTAACTATCCCTTACCAACCTTACCACTAATACTGCCGCACAGAGCAGAAAAAAATCTTTTACTGCATAATCCCTGCTGATTACCAGATATTTTTGTATTATAATTTTCGTGAGGGACATTCATATTTATGATTGTCATAACCATGAGCTGAACACGCGCCGAGGTCGCGAGTCGAACTCTTTTTCGACTCGCGACCTCGCCGCGTGTTCAGCTCGTGATTCAGGGCTCCGTTTGGGTCCGAAACTAGTCTGGCAATCCCGAAAAATGCACGTGAGTAAACCGTAAATAATCATAAATATGATTACCAGATATACCAAAGCATTTTTTAAGTACCTGCTCCATGAGTACTCTTCTAACGAGGCAATTTTTTTTTAACCTATTCTTTTTCACTGCTGTGCCATGGCCTCCCCCAAATCCTTCCATGTACTCTTTTCCTGCGCCACCTCAAACCAGCCCTCGCGGTACGCGTGTAGGTCATCTCGCCACCTCTTTCTGGTCCGACCGCGGCGGCGCCGTCCCCCTTCAGGCACCCGTTGTGTGGAGACTCTTGCCCATCGGTCATTATGCATGCGGCTGACGTGACCCGCCCAATCCTATTTGAGCCTGGCAGCCTTGCAGCCTACGTCTATTATCCCCAGCAGAGCGCAGTGTGCTGTTCCGTATTATATCTGTTCTTATGACGCATAGAATACTGCGCATCATTGCTCTTTGGCAATGATCCGTCTGTGGTCTAGTGGTTCGAGTGTCGGACTGCTGATCACGAGGTCGTGGGTTCGATTCCCACAGGACACAAATATTTCTGTGATGAACATAAGTGTTTGTGTTGGTCTGGGTGTTTCTTATGTATTATAAGTATGTATTTACAAAAAAAAGTATATAAGTATCGTATCCATTGTCTAGTACCTACCCATAGTACAAGCTCTGCTTAGTTTGGTCCCATTATTATTATTATCTCCTTATATGGCTATATTATTTATTATTTCTAAAAGACAAGTGACAACAGGCTGCTGTGAGGAGCTCGTGGCTAAATAATTACAGCCGCATAGACCGATCTTCCGGGTTAAGCCACGCTTGCCGAGGTTGGTCTGTGGATGGGTGACCATTTACCATAGCGAGTTTCCTCCGTGCCTCGGAAAGCACGTAAAGCCGTTGGTCCCGGCTGTCATTTGTAGATCTTTGACAGTCGTTACTGTTGGTCAGAAGCCAGAAAGTCTGACAACCAGTCTTACCAAGAGTATCGTATTACCCAGTTACTGGGTTGTGGAGGTCTGATAGGCAGTCGCTCCATGTAAAATACTGATATTCAGCTGCATCCGGTTCGACTGGAAGCCGACCCCAACATAGTTGGGAAAAGGCTAGGTAGATGATGAAGTGACAACAGGCTGACCTGCTGTATAAACTAATATTCCCTATTCTCATATTTTCAGTTTACGCGGAAATTACTACTTGAGAACTGGAGCGAAGTCACCGTATGGACTCAACTTGAGGGGGGCGGGATGATGATGAAGCCTGTACGGATTCGCTATTGAGCATTGGTCTACCTCATCGTCGTCACAAAATTTTCATCAAATATGTAGTAGAATAGGTGCTTGTCCATAAAATGCTGCTTTGTAACTTATTTGTTTTGGTCAAGAGCATAGGCGATGTAGGTATAGCTATAAGTTTAATGGGAGCCTGCCGTTTTGCCAAAACTATTTTGACAAAATTTCATTACCCAAACGCATTTTAGCAAGCTTTGTTTATACCAATGTAATATTTTGGGATGATTTTAGTTCGCACATTTTCATTTGGTCAAATTACTCGGCAGAATATTACCAAGGATAATATCATTTGGTCTATAATCAAATGATTTATTACAGCAAACAATCTTTAGACGATAAACATTTAGTCAAATTATTATAACACGCTTATATCTTTTTTAAATCGATACAGCTAGGTTAGGTTAGAACTGTGACCACACAATGCCAGAAACTTATTTTTTATTTTGCATAAAATATGTTATACCTACCAATAACCAACTGAAATATTTGACTACATTAAAATTGGTAAAAGTACTAGTTGGTAAGCAAGTTATTGTTTAAACGATCACTTGCCAAACATTAGGTTTGCGTTACAATTTATTTGTGAAGAGTTTATTTGCTAAGTAGTAATTTGGCAAATGAAATTATTCGGAAACTTGTTTGGGAAGTGATCATTTGGCAATTTTTTTTCGATGAAACAAGGTAACCCATATTTAATATGTAAAGGTGTACAGTACACTCTTATTTTCTCAGTTTAAGTCCCATGTGATAGGGGACGAGCCTATTGTCATCAACCGGGCACAAATCCAGACTCCGGACTGCTACTGCGAAATTCCACACGGAAAACATCAAAAACATTTTGCTCGACCTGGGGATCGAACTGAGGACCTCACGTTCAGCAGCCGCGTTTGCGACCCGTCTGTTTAGTATTTAGGCTTTTCTAATCTGGCCATAAATATAGTATCTATTCTATGGTTAAGAAAGGTCTTTTTTAGTTATTAAAACTAAGTAATTATTGTTAATATAGTCATGAACTCTCATGGATTTCGAATTGTTCCTTGAAAACCATGCGGGTGCTGTAGATGGTATCTTGTACTTTAGTACAGTGATATACCTAATTGTAAATATTACTAAAATAGTTATAGATTAGAAAGTACAATTAACATTATGGAAGTAGAGATCCTCAAAATTAGAATGACGCGCTCTTTTATCGAGAATAGTACACGCTCGAAATTTATCACGATATTTGGATCGCGATTGAGCGGTTACCGCTTGTTATATCTTTAGAGGATATACTGGTGAAAATCAAAACTCCCAAAATTACATCGAATTGGTTGTATAATAAAAAAGTAATGTTGCACGTACAGAGGTTCTTGGGCAAGTGAGATGACAATATATTATTCGTATGAGCGAGCGGAAAACGCCTAGATATATTTAACATTTAATTAATAGGATGCATCATGTGTTTGCTATTCGTTTCCTTGAAGGCGTTACCGCCTGAACACCGCTAGCGGCCCGACCGACGAACCGGTTCGTCAGTACCATTGTTTATCTATTGTGTCTATAATTACAGTACTTGAGACTAAGTATTTTACTTCCCCTATTGGCTGGAGATTCTTCAGATCATGCCAATAACTACCCGGTTGCGTTGAAACGGTTTGCAAGGGCTATCTATAAGCAGGAGAATTGGAAAAAATTAAATAATAAATATCACCATCTAGGATCGTGATCCAAATATCATGGTCAGTAAATATTGAGCGAGTCGCATGCACCTATCGTATTTACGGTTCCATAGGAATCAATAAACGTGTCTCTAGGAATGATGAAGTGTAAATAAATAAACTGTTAAGTTACAAAATAGTTTTATTGTTTTTTATCCTTTGTCAAAGACATTCTCGTTTTGGAATCTGGACATTAAATAATATTATGAAAAATCATTGGCCATCTAAATTAAACAAGAATCTTAAATGACAGTGGTACTGATTCTGTTGTCCACAAACTAAATTTAGGTTATCGCCATCTTTTTCACTCTGATCAAATAAGAGATGAACGTAAATAGGAGCTGTCGAATTTAGTTGAACAATTTCCATGCAAAAGACGACATTTCAGAACGTGTCGACTAAAATCGCGGTGAAATTCAAGATGTCAAACTACAGGTCCAGCGCATAACTGAGTCAGTGCCTGAGATAGCTGCGCGGTGCGGGAGGGTGACAGTTGTTACAAGTTGACGAATCAGTGAGTTCTCGCGTCACGTCACTACACCCCTCCCGCACCACGCTACTACCTCAGGCTTTGACTCAGTTATGCGTTAGACCTGTAGTTTGATATCTTAACTTAGTTATTATCTATCACCGTCCTTTTCTTACGCTGTCTGTTAGTAAAAGATAGTAATTCTCTAATTTTAATTTAGTTGGTGAACAAGAGGATCGGTACCAGTGTCACTTGTCGTCACCACAAACAATCTATTTTGGGTCTTCATAAAATCTGGACTCATCATTTTGTATCAAAAGGACTTGACAAAACATTGCAACTTTATAACTTACCTAATAATATCACTTATGGTTATCACAATAAGAACATATTTCACGTACTTCACTATATTTAAGTATAAATTGTTTTCACAAAAATATAATATTTTAGCAATAATTAAAAAAAAAAAGAGTTGCTGTATCTAATTACCAGTGATCGGAAAAGGGTGAGCCAATTTACCTAAACTTCAAAGAACTAAGACAAAAACTGGAGACTTCCTTACGACAACATTTTTTTTCGTGAAAATTATTCCGGGTTTCGGGACATCACTTCATAAAAAGTACATTTAATATTAATGTTAATAGTACAGAAAACAATTAAATTCGTTTCCTATTTTTGTTTCCCAAAATTGTCACAAAACCAGATGACACGTTTTTCATTGTTTTTAAAAAAGAGATTGTTTATTTTTTTCAAAAATGGAGATTGTCTTTTATTTTTTGAAAACAAATGAAAGAAAATTTCCGAGAAAATTCTCCCGAAAAAAAAATGTTGTCGTAAGGAAGTCTCCAGTTTTTGGCTCTGTTCTTTGAAGTTTAGGTAAATTAGCTCACCTTTTTCCGATCACTGCTAATTACTATTAACACGTGAATAAAATTGCGTCATATATTGATGAAACATAAATTACCAACATTAAGATTTTCGAAATTTAACTTATTGTAAATTGCTATTATTAAGTAAGTACTTACGTACTCCTCTCTCTTGTAACGTACCTAGTAATTCAGTAATAGATATATTTATTTATTTACTTTTATACAAGGATAAACAGAAAGGGGGTACTAATCCGCGAGCCACATAAAAGCATCACTGATGGCTGTTTTTAAGACAGTGTTAAAATTTCGATATTTTTTTCGATTATTTTCATGTTAAATTATTTGTATTTTAGTTTTTTCAAAAAGTTTTCATCCCTTCTTTAGTTACGAAGTCAGAAAACGGGGTTTCTAATCCGTGATCCCAAGAAGCTGATCTAGCTTAGGATAGACAGATGTAAGTGTATTTTTTATGAAATATTTAAATGGCAATTTCTCTTCAACTAACTAAAAAATCTTTGGGGAAAGTTGTAGAACAAAAGTTATTTATTATTATGGGTACTTTAACACCCTTTCGAATTTGTACCCCGTTTCCGACTAACCTTGTATAATTGAGTCATATATTATTATGTAGAAGATTCTAAAACTAAAAGGTCTTCTTTTATTCTAGGTTCCGAATCCCAATTCTCATATAGGAAAGGTATTTAGTCAGGGAATGCTAATTAAAAATATCACATTTTAGTACTGTATCACAAAGGAGCATGGGCGTTTTGGTACTCATGTCCAATCAAAATGAATTTACCATCGTTGGATAGCTCTTTTCAAGAGTACAAAAAACTACTATGGCAACAAACCCGTATCAATTATCCGTTTTGAAATATAGTCTTCAGAAGATACTGGATATTTAGTTCGAAATAGAATTAAAAAAAATCATATCTCCGGTTTAGCTGTACCGATTTTGATGATATTTGCACAGATTTTGAGCTAAATAAAATTCAGTTAACGGAAGAAAATCACAACAAAATCGGTTTAGTATTTTTTCAGTTAGGGATGATCTATTCGGACACGTTTTTTTCTGCCTAAAAATAAAAGTCGTTTCTCAGCGATTATTTTTGGTCAATGCAATTTAGTTTGATGTATAGTGTGCGTAGATTTCGGCTATGTAATGGGTCTGTTTACACCCTGTATACTTACATATAATAAATGATAAAACTTACTTCGAACTTGTTTTATTTACCTAGGTAATGAAAAATATTAATATTATAATAATACCATGCCAAAATGGAGAAAAATGACAATAAAAGTATGTGTACTTAATAGGATGTAACAAAAATTAACAAACTTTCAAGCAGGATTACTTCGATCGGACAGTGAATCGGGATTAGCGCCATAGTTATTCATAATCTACACAAAAATACCTTTCCAACGGTGTATCGTTCATTCCGATTGGGGCCAGTACCAGACTACCATACATTTGTGCCCATCATCCTTACTAGCGTCCAATCGTATATCATCAAAATACTCAAGTTCTCCAATAACATTTGTCACTAGCCCCACAACAGGGTTCAAAAGACTTCGCTTAAAATATATTTACAGTTACATTAAACCTAGTAAATTCTACTCAATCACCACTTCTAACATCTTCAATACTATCAGGCAAACTCCTGCCTTTCGTCTCCGGAAGCAGCAAACACACTAACCCAGCTCCTATAGGAGCTAGCCCAAAAATAGCTGTAGGTAACCATGGAATAGTCACAGAAGTATTAGAAATAAACGGAGCAGCCATTGATCCAATTCTCATGGCTGTGGAACAGGCTCCCATACCCATATTCCTTATCACAGTTGGGTACAACTCTGAGGTATAAATGTAGATGGTTGAAGCAACGATGGCAGCACAGCTGACCCCTAAAGTACCGAGGGTGAGGGTCACTGCGAAGATCTGGGGCACGAAGTAGAGGATGATGACGAAGAATCCGCCAAGAGTGAAGAATATGGAGGTTGTGAGTCTACGGCCTAGCGTCTTTATCAGCCAGATGGAGATGAGGTTTGATGGTATCTGGAAATAGGAGAATATAATTGTTAGTTTTATGCTTATTCTTGTATAGCTCACGCTGATATGAGAGAAGAAGATGGCAGTATAATGAACGGGCCATATATGGATTGACATGATTTCTATTATGCGTTACAAAATCAGCAAAACCATGGAATAAAACAAATAAGTGGACGTTACCACGCAGCTATTGCGCGTATCATAATTATGCGGAGATCTTTTCCCTTAGGGGTTAATTTTAGAAAAAACCGTAGGTTGTGCCCTTTTCCGCTATAAAATACAACTACTCTCCAAATTTCTAGTTTCTACCTTTAGCGGTTTAGGCTGTGGCTGTGCGAGAATCTTGCATTAAGGGTCGTTCTTTATATACTTAGATGATTTTTCAAATGTTTAAATCGTTGTTTCTCACGAATGACAATTCGTAGGAAAAAAATATTCACATCATTTTTATAGAAAATAGCATAATCTACAACTTTGTCTAAACTCATGGCAATAACACTTGTACCGTCTAGGAGATATTTACGAATTACCGTTTTTTTGACGTTTGAGATGGAATAACTTTTTTTGCAGAAGTGGGATCGATGGGGATTTTTGATAGTTAATTTTTATTGATATATTTATGGTCTGTTCCAATTTTCAGCTCTATCGCGAATTATTCCGAAGTTGAAACTCAATTTTGACTGGACTAGTGGTCCCCGTACTAAGAAAGTATAGGGGCACTTTCATTTGTTTTTTCTTTATTTTTTATTTTGTAGGTACTGAAAGTACAATTACCTGTATAGCTCCAGCCAAAGCGACACTGACGAAAGGATCAGGGCTGGTCTGACTGATGTACTGGTTGAACCCGAAGTAGGTGACTCCGGTAATGAGCCACATGATGCAACAGCAGATGGTCTTCAGCAGCAAGGACTTTTGGAACAGCGCTGTGTAGT
This sequence comes from Amphipyra tragopoginis, assembly GCA_905220435.1. NCBI lineage: Eukaryota > Metazoa > Arthropoda > Insecta > Lepidoptera > Noctuidae > Amphipyra > Amphipyra tragopoginis. Next base: position 23,531,524 of record HG992013.1, read on the forward strand.
TCAGCTTCGGTTCATCAGCTTTTTTGCAGATTTCCTGCGATAATTGTGTTAGGGTTTCCTCTATCTTCGCGGTCGGTAGATTGTTTCTGAAATCGAAGAAGAAATAGGTTTTTTTACGAACGCAGTTTTAAACCATTTATTTTGTCACACATACAGGCTGTAAGGGTAAACACCATTATCCTTGAAACCAGTGGTTTGGTTTCATTTATAGAGCGTAAAATCAATAAAAATAACAAACTTTTTTTTTTTTATAAAATTTTCTTATTTCCTCAAATGCATTTCACCATATGCGCGGGGGCAACAAGCTACGGAAGGGGGCGCGGGGAACTCGCCGCGTGGCCCGACGCACGGCCCCGCACAGTTTGCTACCCCAGTCAGTCAGCTGTCTCGTCAGCGAGTGTCTGTACGCCGCGTCATAGCGCCGCCGCGCCGCTCATTTCTCGCGCGTATATTTTTTTATTTATTTTATACTCGGTCCTATATTTTTATATTTAAGTCAACTACCCATGGTTTGAGTGATAACGGTGTTTACCCTTACATGCTGTATAACATTAAACGACAAGAATGTGTAACAAGGGGTCCATCTCAGGGCCTGTCCACATCTCCACGTCACGACGTCGTCAACGTGGAACGGTGCGGTAACGCGGCACGGTGCGTTGACATATCGTGCAAATTTACGTTACCTTTACTATTTACTAGGCTTTACTAGTCTTCAAAGCTGGGGAGTTTGTTGCGCCGTTTCTTTTTCACAGCATAAACACTAGAAAGCGGTGAAGGGCGGGCGCTTTTGTGGACTGTCTTATGCAAAATTGTCGTTCAAAAAGAACTTAGTAATTCAAATCTAGGTATTTTGAATAAATCAGTTTTGAGATTGTTTTAATGAGTTTACGCTAGGAGTTAGTGTTCGTTCACACAGAGGTCCGTTTTACAGGTCCGCTTTATCGTATACGGTTTTATTTGGCGATGATGTTTACACTGCATTTTAATACTGCTGTGTGTGTGAACTCGCTCATACTCGTATAACTACATACGCCATTGCCGAATAAAAACGTAGGTACGGTCAGCAACAAAAGTACTCCGCCTCTGTACAGATTTTGTGCGAAAGTATAAATAAATAAAAGTAGCTGAACATTTGAATTTTTAAATTTGGCATTAATTAGAAAACTAATTGTTTTAAAACAAAAACTTTAATAGATACCTAGATCTGCTAGATACAGCTCTAGGTATGTCTTAAAGTTTTTGTTTCCTATCAATTAGTTATCTAATTAATGCAATGTTTAAAAACTCAAATGTTCAGCTACTTTTGTTGCTGACTGTACACGATAAAACGGACCTGTAAAACGGACTGCTGTATATTTGGTCGGGTAGGTATTTTTTACTGGATCTGGAATACTGTCATGTGCGTGAACTCGTTCATACAACTACATACATCATCGTCGAAAAACACGTATACGATAAAGCGGACCTGTAAAATGGACCTCTGTGTGAAGGAGCACTCAGGTGACACCAACGATACCTACCTATATAAATGATAAATGATATTTGAAGCCATGAGGGCCAGAGCGGCCTAGCTGTATTTTTTTTAATATTGATTTTATTTGAATACCTAATGAAAGCAGTAAAAGTCATAGCACCACTAGCTTAAAAATTCGTTCAACATTCGGAGATTTGAGCAGCAAAGGATGGTCTTTTTATTACTAAAGTTACAATTATTTAAAAACAGGCCTTCTATTTTAAGTAGTTAGTCCGCTATGGTTCTCATGGCTTCATTTATTTCTGTAAATAAATCTGTTACAGACACTTTTACAAGTCAATGTAAGTTTTTTTTTAAGACTAGCTGGCGCCGGCTTTTCCTATCAATCAAGACACCAATCAGCCTATAGATAGCTATAGAAAGCCAATATATAGAACCTACTGAGAGTTCTAGTGCATGACTACATGATTGTGTACTGTTATTTATCATTTGCGATTGACAAAAGTAGATCAGATAAAAACAAAATGTGAGTCCACAATTAAAATGTGTATCAGTATGTTATTTTATAGATAACAAAAAAAGATGTTCTATTAACATCAAAAAATAAATACAGTTCATTGACATGGCGTCTGAGTTTGCCGCGAAAATTTCGCAAAGATGGCGGCTGTTAAAATAATGTAATATTAAAGATTAATTTCAAGGCAATTACTCAACCCATCCTAACATTGAAACTAGGACACGTTTCTTTTATTTTGTTTCTACACTCGTCAGGTTTCTTAATGAATCCTCTAATTTATTATGCCGTACCTGTTATTGTAATTTGCATAATAATTAACCATGTTATTTGAATTTAGATGAAATATTTATGATTTTTATATGCTTGTTAGGACTACCTCGTTGGTTTAGTGGTCGTAAGTGCTACTGCTGAGCATGAGGTCCTGGGTTCGATCGATCCCCAGGTCGGGCAAAGTGTTATTGGGTTTTCCGTGTGGAATTACTCAGTAGCAGCCCGGAGTCTGGATTTGAGCCCGGTTAATGGTAATAAACTCGCCACCTATTACGTGGGACTTTAAAATAACGGCAAAATGAGCGTGTACTATACACCTCTGCCCAACCCTTCGGGGAATACAGGCGTGTTGTTGTGTTATATTATTTATATTTTTATATACGGTTTACTCACGTGCATTTTTCGGGATTGCTCGAAAAATGCACGTGAGTAAACCGTAACTAATCATGAATTTGAATGTGTCTCACGAAAGTTATAATACTTTTTTTTATACAGTATGTCCGGTCATGAACTAGCGATATTCTAGGTACTTATAAAGCAACTACTCTAGTACACAAATACACTACACACCAGTGACGAAGGGTGAATTTTCTTAAAAGGGAAGCCGGACCAAAAAATGCTTACCTTGCTCAAGTGTTTAAATGATAATTGAAAATAATAGATACTACTTAGTATTTTACCATATTTCGAAACCGATAGGAATCGAGTTGTATGGAGCCTTCGCCACTGCTACACACTAGGGTCCAATCCACTTCCCCGCTTTTTGGCAGCCATTTTGCTTTTTTGTTGAGATATTCTCTATCTTAAAGTTATGAATATGTCAACCAATTGTATCGTAATGTAAACGATAGACAATATTGTTGCCCTCGGAATAAGCCTACTTTTATCTCAGTAGGACCAAAACTTTGAGAGATATGACTTTTTTTGTACACACGTTCTCAACAAAAAAGTAGAAGTGGATTGGACCCTAGTGTATAGTGTATTTATGTGTACTAGAATAGTTGCTATATGTACCTAGAATATCGCTAGTCCATGACCGGACACATTGTATATTCATAATGAATGAATTGTGATCGACACGGAACATTTTTTTTCTTTTTCTTCCTAGCTTTTCCCCCAACATGTTGGGGTCACCTTCCAATCTAACCAGATGCGGCTGAATACTAGTATTTTACACGGAGCGACTGCTATCAGACCTCCGCAACCCAGTTATTGAGCAGTATCAATATCCTAAGATTAGACCGGTTGTCAGACTTTCGGGTTTCTGACTACCCGTAACGACTGTCATAAGTACTCTCCGAGGCACGGAGGGGTCTCGATGTATAACGAATGGTCACCCATCCACGGATTGACCGCGGCAAGCGCGGCTTAACCTTGCAAATCATATTATGATCTGCGCGGTTGTCCTCTAAATTAATGATGTAAATATTTCATTCAAATGCTAGCAATATTAGTAACATATTACTTAGGTAATGACCTAGCCAACTGTTACATATTCATGAATGAGATAAATCTAATGATATACGAACGACACGTGATCAGTTTTTGCAAATATACTCGTACTTGGGAGCAAATAAATCGAGCCACTTCTATTGTTCACGTAGGTATAATTGTTATTATTTTTGGTATTATGGAACAGATCAATTCTAAACATATATCGCTTAAAAGGTTATTTGATAACCTTTACAATGAGGGTAGTTTTTTGTATTTTGAATGACACAATTCATGAAACCTCAACGGACACGTGAAAAAGGAGTGGCTCGATTTCTTTGCTCCCAAGTGTAGAATCCATTTACTGTTCGGAGTCGGCAAAAATAGCGTTAATTTAATATTTTTTGGCTATTAATTACTTCCCGAGGGTATTGTTTGATACTTGTAAGAAGTTTTAATAGTAATTAAAAAGAACTTGTATAGTTTAATGAGTTCGCCGGTCGGCCGTAATCTTGGCAGTGTAGTTTTTCATAAACTTCCATAAAAACCTATGGAAGTTGTTTCCGTAATCAAACGTTTGGAGACCCTGGGGGAACAAAAAAGTGGAGGCCTCGAATATTTTTTCAAACCAGACAAAAAATATTTTTCTCAGTTTTTTAATAATTAATTCCAGGCCAAAAAAAGCTCTTAAGAGCGTGTACGCTGTTCGCAATTTCATACAAATTTTGAAGTCCTTATTTTTCGATATGACTGAACCGATTTTAATGAAACTTCATACCCATCAGCAGGATACATAGGACTAAAAAGTTATTAAAAAACATTTTCTAAAAATAGTGTTACAGTTAAATTAGACCGATTTTAAATTTTCCATACAAACAGAAATTTCTAATTTTATTTTTTTAAGTAAGACTATTCGAAAATGTTTTCTACTAACTTTTTAGACCTAAGTATCCTGCTTTTGTGTGTGAGGTTTCATCAAAACTGAAGATCAGTCATTACGAAAAACAAAGATTTGAAAATTTGTATGAAATGCCGTACGGCGTACACGCTTTTAACGAATGTATGAGTTGTCATAAAGTACAAGAAATAAACAAAAGTGATCTACGTTATTAGGCGAAAGGAACTTTGCGAATTTCGGCCCCTTACCATGCCCTTACCGCCCCACTGCTGGGCACGGGACTCTTCTTAGAATGAGAAGGGGTTTAGGCCTTGGAACATAATTACACACACCATCGAGAACTATTTGGAGTCATCGGTAGGTGTGCAAGTTTCCTCAACAGGTTTTCTTTCACCGTTAATGCTAGCGATTCCTAATCAAATTCGAGGTTTAATTGAATCAATTTGAGATCCGCACACGAATTTGAATAGACCCTCCTGCATAACAATATGCTGTTTAAAAATACCGGTAGTAGATAGAAACGCGTACAGTACAACACAACTAAAAGTTACATTGATGTACCTGATCGAACAACGCTCATTTTCGCGTCACTCAAACTTATTGCGTCAGCGTAAAGATCATTTTTACGGCAGAACTAACACAGTAGATATATAAGCTAAACCAGTACCTCAACTTACTATAATCGCTTGAATTGACACACTCACACAGACACGCACTGTATACTGTGTATAATGCACTCGTTGTATGTGATTGTATTCCGATGATACCTTAGAAGTCTTGTTGCAGTGCGTTTCTATGTGAGTGTGTCAATTCGGAAGATTGTAGGTATTTGAAGTACTGCTTTAGCTTATATGTATATATACTGTGATACTAATTAAAAGTCGTAGTCTTGAAGTTGCACTCAGTTCGGAAGTGATCGGTTTTACGAAGTTTCCCGATGCGAATGCTTTTTGTTCGTTCTGTCTAGCCTTTTTTATGTCGGGGTCAGCCTGCAATCTAACCAGATGCGGCTGAATACCAGTATTTTACACGAAGCGACTGCCATCAGTACTCCGCAACCCAGTTACTGGGCAATGCCGATATCCTAAGGTTAGACTGGCTGTTACACTTTCGAGCTTCTGACTACCCGTAACGACTGTCATAGCTATTCGTATGACACTTGGGACCGATGGTTTAAAGTTCCCTCCGAGGCACGAATGCGAGTTGTTGTTGTGTCGTACTGTAATTCAATATAAAATAATCACCAAAACTCACAACAAAGCAGCCTTCTTCACGATCTTCGTAGCCTCTTCCACCTTCCCCACGCTGACCAGCCACCTGGGCGACTCGGTCAACACGAAGAAGTAGCCCAGGTAGATGAGTGGCGGGATTCCCAGCGCTAGCAGATACGTGTTCCAACTTCTGAAGTAATAGGCAAAGAGAGGCACCGTCATGTGACCTGGAAGAGGGAGAATGAGTGATTGAAAGGCTATGAATATAAAAGTACTGATAACGAGAGACTCTAAAATTAAACACAGTTCCATTTGAGTGCATTTGAGATTCTACTCTCAGGTCGCCATGTTGGAGCTGTGGTCAAATACTCAAATGCTACTTTTGAAGCTGCCGTTCATTTTGTGCTGTCACTGTTACTTCGTCTTAAAGTGACAGCACGAGACTTATCCTAGAATACTTAACTTAGGCAGTTGTGCTGCCGCCGGCGAGGAAGCGACTAACTATCGGCTATTTTCTCGCTCAAGAAACGTACTATAGATATACATTCCGTGTAAACTAAAGAGATGCATAATAGTTGATCGCTGACTGTTTACACTTCACTAGTTTGTCGCTGAGCGATAAGAGCTATCAAAGATAATACTCGCTCAGCAATACTTGCTCAGCGATGCTCGCTTGGTGGTTAGAACTCACGCCGAGAGACCAACCAGTGGTCATTTGCGAGTGGTGCGAGTAATCGTCCGTCGCACTCGCACACTCGCTTATAGCCCAGCGACAAAACTATCGAAACTACACACTCGCTTCTCGCTGCTCGCCAACTCGTTTCTACTTTCTAGCTCTACTCGCTTCTCGCTCATCGTCGGCGGTGGGACAAGTGCCTTAGATAATGGCGACTTAAAATTGAATAGCGTTTGAGTATTTGGACCAACGAAATGAAAAAGAGTAACCATGGAGTTTATTGCCCATTCTTCTCCATAGGAATCTACACTTTGGAACGAGGCAGTACTTAACTGCTTTTATTTTCGACAGTTCGAAGTGCTTGTAAATGGTTTAATTGAAATAAATGCTTTGATTTTGAGATTGGTCTTTTAATACGGAGCTAAATGAATTAAATGAACAGCTTATTTGTCAAAGTCGGTCAAGCGTCCACGGCAACAGTGGTTTTTCCTACTAGAGATAGATTTGAATTTGACATTACTTTTACGGAATTTCTGTCTTTCTACTTCTACATAATTATTTCTAGTAGGATTTCGATGATGGCGGTTTGACAAGATAGTAAACTCGGAACAACAAGGAATAAAAGGTCAATCAAATGTTTCCGAATTAATATAAAAAGCCTGCGTCGTAATATTTGCGCATTAGAATAATTTTAAACCATATCTATGTTAGTAAATTACTTAATTAATATAAAATGTCAACAACTTGTTGACATTTATATTATTTCAGTAGTTTGTTGGCAACAACTAACCGACTAGATTTTGTTAATATGGAATACAATCTTTTATGTTTGACAGGTAAAGTATAATAATAATCGTTTATTAGTTAAAATATCTTGATTTAGCACACGAGGTTGTCGGCATGTGGGATGTGGACTCAGCAGTCATTGTTCCGATAGTCGTTATACGGCGAATGGCCTAATAGCCAAGAGACTCGATCAACATCTCATGACGCTCTCGTTGGGCGGCTGGATCTAGGGCTTGGTACAAAAAGCATTACTCCTTGACACGGCACGCATAGTGAGGAGGTTCCTTTCTCTGGTGCCTTGACTGCTAGCAGCTTGGACCCTGTTCCCGATGCCTTTCGATCCCTTTTTTTTTATTGAAATGTTGAAAAGTGTAAATTAATATGTGTATTGAATGAATAAACGGATCGTTTATTAAAAAATAAAAAACATTTCAAAATATAAAATTTAGTAGCCCATCGGCATCAGATCGGAACAAGATCTAAGCCACCGGTGGTCAGGGCTCCAGAAAAAGGAATCTCCTCATAATGTTGTGCGAGAAGAATCGCAAGAACATGATGACATTGACATGACCATTAAATGTTTTAAACGTCTTTTGATTGCCTTTTGATTACCTACCTACATTGTAAGCAAATAAATTATTATTCTCTTCTATTGAATTAAAAAGTCGTATATTTTATACAAGGTGTTAACGAATTCGTGTAATTCCTTAAAATCACATAATCTACTACTGCTGTAGAAAGGCCCCGCACGGGATTTAGCTTGATTAAAAATAAAAAATAATATTTTTTTCATGCGGCTTTATTACCGATCGTATCTAAACCACTTAATCTTCTTCTCTCGTGTCAGCACGAGCTATACGAAAATAGCTTATGCTGTGGTGAAAAGATTAGCCAGTCAGCAAGGTTGGTAGCGGGGCTGACTGCCCAGGGTGCGCCGGACATACCTACTTTAGTATCGTCACTCGTGGAGGCTCTTTTCATGCACCCCTTAATACTTAATAACCACTTAATAAGGATTCAGTAAAAAAATAAGAAACAATTTTTTTTTTCTTTGAACATTTCGATGCCACGAATAAATTAATGAAAGCACGGCGACACGGCTGACAGGCACGACTAACGCGGTATCGCTCTTTGCAGTCAGATAACCCAAGACTCTAAAATGACTCAGAAATAGAAAACAAAGTTTTTTGTTTTGAACTTTTGTATGATTTTCAAAAATTCCCATTTGGGGTTAATCTGTGTCATCAGTAGATCACGTGGTTTGAAGGAATTACACGAATTCGTTAACACCCTGTAGTAGGTAGGTAGTATTATATTTTATAGCTTGATATTCTTAGATTGGGACAAATATGAACTCATGCAAATCTATTTATACTTAATATTTTATGAAACAAAAAGCATTAAAATCCAAGTCGAATGTCATGTAGATGTCTAGATGTTCACATCTTCTATTTTTAGTGCATTATAAGACAGATAATACTCTGTTTTTGTTATTCCCAAAATGCATTTATTAATTGTGTTTCGAACTTAGTAGACATTATTTATACAATGTTAGTCGGAAAGGGGGTCGTAATCCGCAGGGCGCTTAAAGTATGTAAGTACCACTGATGACTGTTTTAAAACAAGTTTAGTGTTAAAATTTTAAAATTCAATATTTTTTTATTTCCGTGGAAATTGTTTTCTATTTTAGTTTTTTCAAAAATTCTTTATACCTGCTTTGGTTACTAATTCAGAAAATAAAGCATCTAATCCGTGACCCCAAATATGACCTAAAATGTAAACACAGCTGTTCATAGCTGAGGATAGATAGATTTTAGCGATTTTTTTAATGCAATCTTTGAACAGTTATTAAGTACTTCTTTAAACCATGACCTTAGTTCCGGGACCAAAGGATCTAGGTACTAACAAAAACAAAATACCCACAAACAACTCACCAATAATGAACGGTATCTGGAACAAGCAGCCGGTGACCTCCCGGTACCTCGGCCCCACGGACTCCATCACGATGACGAAGGACACCACCATGGTGCCAGAGGTCGCCACGCCGAGCAGGAACCGAAGTAACGTGAACACGAAGTAGTTTGGAGAGAAGGGGACCCCAAGACCAAAAATTATTACAGTCGTTGTGGCGACCAGGAATGTGTACTTGCGACCAAATCTGGAAGAAAAATAAGATAGATATACTTTATTGTAACTAAAATAAGTAAAACAAAAGGAATGATACACGTGATTAAAAACTGTTTTTAGAGTGCGCGCAAGATAAGTCTGCGCGCGGCCGAAATCGGAACTAATCACAATATCAATTTTGATGGTAGAACTACCTGATTGTAGGAATATTTAACGGGAAAATTATGTTTAGCGATAAAAAAGTTAAGCTTAAAAAGCGGTAATTTGAACTTTTGCGATCATGGAAAAGTTTAGCACGCCCTCAGTCACGCGCAGAGTTATCTTGCGCGCACTCTAGCGATGAGACCGCCATTTGTACTATGTTTTCTTAAACCATGGAAATATTTTTAAGAAATATACAGGGCTGTTTGCAGCGTACAAATTATATTTATAACTAGCTTTCGCCCGCAGCTTCGCTTGTGTGAAATTTTGAACCCGTTAAGTGACGATTTTCTATACAAACTTTCATCCCCTATTTAACTCCCTTAGGGGTTGAATTTCGAAAAATCCCTTCTTAGTGGATGCCTACGTTACAAAAGGAACCTACTGTCAAAATTTCAACTTTCTAACCCCAGCGGTTTAGGCTGTGCGTTGATAGATCAGTCAGTCAGTTAGTCAGCTTCTCCTTTTATATGTATAGATTATGAATTGGGAATCAATTAAATAACAAAGTATAACACAAATGTATAAACAGTACGTTAAATAACAGAGGGCATTCTCTTAAACCCGTTAATCTACATCATTAATAGATTAAAATTAAAATAAGCAAAAAAATATCCAAAAAAAAAATATAATTTAAATTCGGAACGACCTGTTTTGTACCAAAATAGTTAGCGTAGATAGATTAAATGCTATGTTGCCGTGTTTTCATCCACATTGATAGACAAGTGCGCAGGTACTTACAGTACCTAAGCGTTGCTTTTACGTATCAACTTTTTTTTCTTTTGTTTTTCGTTTTTTTTAGTATGTATTTTCGCTACTGTATATGGTACATTATTTTTTGGTCCTTTGATCCTAGTGGTATAATACCAGCCTGTAACTCTTCCACTTCAGAGCAAAGACCACTTCTCATAGAAAGACGGAACGAGCATTAATCACCACGCTTACTCACTGCATGTTACCGATTTCACACTATTTAGTCCTGGGGGCTTTTAACGCTGCGTTTGGTACAACATATTTCGTAATCATAACTACAAGAAAACTGCACATCTAGTCGCAACTGTAAACTATGCAACTGTCAAATAGACATGGGCAAAATATCACTAAAAAGAAAAGATTGAAATTTATCTTTCGATCACTGGGATATGTATCACTCTTTTATATCTTTATAATTATCCTTTTGTATCCGCGCACGACACGTAGCGACGATGTTGCCCTGCTGCGCTACTCAGCGTGGTTCGCTTCACTCAATTCAATCGAACGAATCAGTACGAGCATAGATGCACTTGTATCTGTATCTTTGTGTTCTGATAGGAGATAGAAACAGCGACACAGATACAAAAGGAAGACGATTGAACGAGTAGTAAATTATACACTGATACATTCGGATTTGAACTGATATAAAGAGTGAGTGATCAGAACGGATTGATACATATCTTTTTTATCTATCTTTCTTGAGTTACCTATCTCTACTGTCAAATGCAGCTTGAAGGCAGTTAGGATGTAATCAGTGCAGCTGTGTGACAACTGCCGGCTGGGTGTCCAGCCCATTTGCAGTTATGATTATGAAATAAGTTTATTAGCCCTACAGGTTTCCACAACATGTTTTACCTTTACCGTAAGTCGGTGGTGTAAAATAAGCGGGTCCGTGAAAAGAGCCTCCATGAGTGACAATACTTAAGTACGTCTGGCGCACCCTGGGCAGTCAGCCCCGCTACCAACCTTGCTGACTGGCTAATCTTTTCACCACAGCATGAGCTGTTTTCGTGTAGCTCGTGCTGACACGAGAGAAGAAGCGGGTCCGTTTTCCTTCTGGCCATCACGACATGTCGGTGGTTTGGAGTTTATTCTGTCATTTATATGGAATAACTGAATACTAGGCGTATATGAAAATAAATATTGTAAAGAGTTCATTACTATATTTACAAAAGTCCTCAAGTACACTTTATGATCATTTGAATATTAATTTCTGGACATTAGGACCAGAAAATAATAAGCCATAATATTGTTTGACTTTGAATATTTTAAAGAGAAAGAAATAAAGACGCAGAAACACATACACAATAATAGAGGACAAAATAAATTAAAGTAAAAAAAATACAAAAAAAATGGTAGTGTTGTGTGTCTAGCGGCTTCACCAAACATGTCCAGTTCAGCATAATGCCAGGAAACAAAGTCACTAGCGCTGATTTTCAACATTCTTTTCTTTGTCGTAACACAATGGATGTAAACCAGTTTAACAAATAAGTAAATAAGCACAGACAGAAATAAAAACACCTGTAACAATACTGTGTGTGTACAAAGTATTTATTTAGCATAAAATAGGTGAAACAGAATGGTTATAAAAAGATTATACTTAATGTATTATTTTTAGCTAAAGTACATTAACCTGCAAAAGGAATGTTAAGAAATTCATAAACATTATGAAAAACTATAGTGTATGTTATTGAGCATAACAGCTATTTTTAAAAATCGTTTTTGACATTATAAGAAATCAATTTTCCACCACTCTGCACCCTTTCTAGTGCTTTTGCTGGAAAAAAAAGGTAACAAACTCTTCAGCACACGCATAGATCTATTTCAGGCGCCAGTCTCTTACAGCGGTGAAACATGGTTATTCACATTAGTTTTAGACTATGTTAATTTTAAGGCAACCAATGTGAAGAGAGAATACATTACTTTGAATGTCAATTATTTAGTTTAATAATATTTTATTTATTTACATTGATGAATAATCAGAGTGTTATTAGCCTTATAATCAGTGTATTATTAGCCATTATTAGCCTATACCTATAATTCTATGCATGCTTACATGCTTGCATTTCATCAAAGAGATTTTCTTAAAGGCAGTTTATAAAAAAAATAAGAGATCATAAAAGTGATAACGACACGACAATATTACGCGCGGCCACGCTTATTGTATGTCGTAAGTATTGAGTAAGTTTGTTACGCATAAACATAAAAGCGTAAAATTTGCGAGTATTGCGGATATACTTGTAATTTCATCTTAAAAAAATATATAAGTATAAAATAATTCATCCGAATGCACTGTATACGAATTGACGAGAATCACAGCAACCAAAAACGTAAAATATATTTGTTTAAATCCCATAACATTAAAATAAATAATCTTCTGTTCTTCAGTTATTTACACACAGTTACGTGCAGTACAGTTATCTTTAAACCAAGGTTGGATAATATAGTTAATGCGCGCTCTTATCTTAGTAAACTGTACTAGGAAAAAAAAACTGTGAAATTGATGAAGGCATTGTCTCGTCGAAACACAAAATCATTTAAATACGAATTGTTGTAGTGGGTCAGCAATGGATTGTTTATTTGTATATAGGAATACATATAAAGAGATATTTTTTATAAGATTAAAGAACATGACACATTGACGACGTCTGTGGTCTAGTGGTTCGAGGTTCGAGTGTCGGACTGCTGATCACGAGGCCGTGGGTTCGATTCCCACAGGACACAAATATTTATGTGATGAACACAAGTGTTTGTGTTGGTCTGGGTGTTTCTTATGTATTATAAGTAAGTATTTACAAAAAAAAAGTATATAAGTATTATATCCATTGTCTAGTACCCATAGTACAAGCTTTGCTTAGTTTGGGACTAGGTGGTGCTGTGTAAAAAATGTCCCAAAAATATTTATTTATTTATTGGTTTATCTCGAAAGGTAGTAAAAACCATTATGCACTGTTGAATGACTCAATAGCTTATTCCCTTATTATAATAAAGATCAAAATAGAGAGACTAAATGAGCTACTTAAAGAAGCTGTCGTTGGGCGTCTGATACAGAAAGAGGTAGATACTTCACGACACGGCGCGGCGGCGCTTTGTTAAGAAGTTCCTTTCTCTGAGGCCCTGACCACCGGTAGCTTGGACCCTGTTCCCGATACCGGTGGACTTTATTATATTTTTAAAATGTAATTTGTAGGTTAATGATGACTAAAGAAAATAATAAAAATAAACTAGAAGATGAATGTAACAACCAGACTTCTGTGGCCTAATTCTAAATACTTACAATTGTTTATTTGGGAATTATAATATTTTTTCTGATTTTAATTTATGTGTACTTATGTGAATTTAATTTAATTTAATTCCAATTCTATTTATTCAATTTACAAATTAAATACTAACATAGTTTTTAAGATAAATTGTTACTAACAAATTATGGACATTAATTGGTCTGAATTAAACGAATTTATTATTATTATTTAATTATCATAAGTACAATCATGTGTTTAAGTATTTGACACTAATTACCAGTTGCCCCATTTTTTTGTGATAAATCTTATTTTTATGCCCCGAAAATACTATTATTGCAACAATTTCTTAAAAAAGAGTAACCATGGAATTTATTGTCCGTTCTTCTCCATAGGAATCTACGGTTTGGAACGCGGCGGAAACTTCTCGAGACGGTTCAAAAGCGCCTGTCCTTACTCCAATTGAACTAAATGGTTCGACTTTGACTTTTGATCGCGTCTTACTTTCAATTACTTTCAATCGAAATACCGTCGCAGGCTACTTCGGTATTGGCAGACTTAAGTTGGGTCAGACTATTATTATTATAACACTAGCATTTGCCTGCGACTTCGTCTGCGTAAATGTCGGTTATCGTGGATTAAAAAGTAGCCTTTGTTCTTCCCTAGGGATGCTATATAAGAATTAATATCATGATAGGAATGTCTTTATCTTTCGATTCAATCCTTGATTTGATCGACTAATTTGTACAAAAAACGGTTGATGTGACCTAACTAAATAGTTAGACATATACCCTCGCGGACTTTTTTGTAGATATCGAAGAGTACTATAAACATGCAGTACATTATTTTTATGTATCATCAATAGTTTTCGGAATAATAACTTTTATAAGCAAATTTTTGATACCTTGGGTTACATAATTGTAATTTTCTTACGGATCCCTAATTTTTTGATAATGAAATCTAGCCCATAACACTTAGGGATAACATAGCTTCCTATTGGTGAAAGAATTTTTAAAATCGGTTCATTAGTTTCGGAGATTACCTCTTACATACAAACAAACAAATTTTACCTTTTTGTAATAATAGTATAGATAGCTTAGTTAGTACTATTACTGTACTCAAAATAATAATGTAATTAATCTGTTCCTCATTTCTTTTACATTACGTTATGTAAAGTTTATTATGTAACTTGCTATGTAAGACCAAAATGTGTTACGTTATTTTTGGACTAGTTTAGTTAATTACTGTTATTACGGTTCGATTTTTAAACTGTCTTTTTGGTCTGTTGTATTTGAGGGGCACGTGGTCGCTCGGATCATACGATTTGCAAAGTTAAGTTCCGCATGGCGCCGTTCGAAGCCTCATTTACACGATGAAAGTTTCATGCCTCTTGCATACAATAAAATTGAAGCAATAAATGACTTGCATCGTCTAAATAACACGTAACATTCTTGCTATATAGGGGCAAGTTTCTATTCAATACTATCCTTGGTGTAAACAGCACATACTATTATTATGAAGATCAACAATTGTATGAAAAATTCGCAAACGCAAATACATGCAATACTTGAAGCAAAGTTTCAAAAAATGGTACAAGCATGTACACGTCTGTGTGTAGACGAGTGAAAACTTGAAAGCAATAATTTCCTAAGCATAATTGCATTGGTGTAAACAGAAGACACTAACAATTATTCCGTTTCAAGATTTGAATATAACGAGGGTAGTTCACCCATAGGGGGTACCTCGTCATCAGAGTCCAAGTTCGACATGGTGTAGGCAGGAAATAATAGTCACAACACTGATTATAGTCCTTTATTTATTCACTCTCGATAGCAAAATAATAAAATCTCAAATTATCAAACCGATGGAAATGAATTGTACTACGGAAACGCGGTAAGTTCGGTGCAGACTGGCAAAACGACCACTCGCCCTCGTGTCTCATTCCAAAGTAACTTCACTCAAATCAAATGCATCCAATGTCAAAAAGAATGACAGCTGACAGCCGACAGCTGACAGCTTGCTGACAACCGTCAAACAAGACATGCCACGCCACGCACCGACCTCACCCAAGCTCACTGCTTGACGTTTCCGACAAACGATAATAGATGGCGTTGTACTACATTAACAATAATCAATAGTGATTCTAATGGTTGTGCCTCTGTGTTGATTCTGCGACAAATACAATAATTGCATTCAATTTTATGGTTATCTTCCGCGTGTAAATAGTTGTTTACAAATCTTGAAAGGCAAATCTTGCACGTATTTCATTGCATTCAATAATTGCTCTGGTATGTGCAAGAAACTTGCATCGTGTAAATGGAGCTTTACACATCGAGACCCCTCCATGCCTCGTCGGTCCCGGCTAGGGTTGCCAACTCTTTGTCGGTCAAAAATAGTAGTTCTAAAATTATTACCCACAAAAATATAGTAGATAACAAAAGAGAAGACAACGAAATTGCCAATCTGTCAAACTCAAAGTGAACGCAACTGTCAACTTGACATACCAGAATCGTTCAGAAATAGTTAATTACGTTTTGCGCTTACACATTTTGAAACGAATATTATAGCTTTGAGTTTGATGCCTTTAAAATATAGTAGTTTCGCCTACTACTTATATACTTTTTTCAGAAATATAGTAGTCGGGCCTCTAATCTAGTAGGATACTACATTTTGTAGTAGGGTTGGCAACCCTAGTCCTGGGTGTCATACGAATACCTATGACAGTCGTACGGGTGTCAGAAGCCCGAAAGTTTGACAACCGGTCTAACCTTAGGATATCGGCATTGCCCAGTTACTGGGTTGGGCAGGTCTGATAGGCAGTCGCTCCGTGTAAAATACTGATATTCAGCTGCATCCGGTTCGACTGGAAGCCGACCCCAACATAGTTGGGAAAAGGCTAGGCAGATGACCTACATTTATGTTCGCAAAATTCGTCAAAATGTACAGCTGATGTTTTTTTCGCGATTTCATGTTTGGTCCCATAGTAAAAGTTGTTCATATTCATAATGATGAGTACAGTGACCCCTTAAAGCGATTACGCACTGCATCCGATCCGGATCCGTGAAAATAAGAATATAAAAACTGGGACCGAATTCGAATATTGCTTTGCGCACTGCATCCGATCCGAATACGTGAAAATATGAATCTAGAGTCTAAAAAACTCGAACCGAATTCGGATATCGCTTACGCACTTATCCGATCTCTGATCCAAATTCAAACAATTCAGGAGCCATCTTTGGCATATCCATTTGGCGTCCGATTTGTATCAAAGGTAATGCGAAAGCGTTCATAGAAACAGTACTACGGCTACTTCGGTCCGTCGATATTTCTTCCGAATTGGAAACTCACGGATGACGGCGAGAAATCGGATGACGGAAGTCGGATCTAGTGCGTAAACTACCATACAAATAGTTCTATGACTACCTCGGAACGTATTTTCTCGGATTCGGATCGGATACAGTGCGTAACCGCTCTTAAGAGGTTGTGCAACACCTTGTATATGACATAGATCAATAAACAACTGTTTCATTATGAACGATAGGCTAGATGATAAGCAGAACGAATTATCTGATCCCAACAATATTATTTCTAAAATTGTATCCTTAGCTGTTTCAAAATTGATAGCCGCAAAGTTATTGCAGCTTGCTTAAATGTCAAATGTTGAAAGCATCATTACTAAACTTACAATAATAGTCTTTAAATTAATTAATAATCATTCTGTCCGGAGGTCGATCATAAATCTAATCGTTCGGAAACGGTAGAGTTTAATAACCTGCATATTAATGAAGTTTTAAGGACACATTTGCAAAATGTGTTGGTATCGAGTCGTATTACTACATATGAACGACCCACACACACAGCATACCTTTTTCTTTAAGATAGGATATTGCAATTATTTGTGACCGAGGAAATCTACTTGACCACGTTTTGATGGTTTCAAGCAACAGAGAGTCCACTCATGATTGTGGCCGATAGCAAAATTGGTGATAAGATTTTTTTTTGTTCTTGCTATATTAAATAAGTCTTCTAATGAATGGTATTTTTTTTATAAAATCCTGGATTTTTTATTTATGAAATCCTGATTTTTATTTGCCAAAATCCTGTCTTATTTAATTGATAAAATCATGGATTTTTTATTAATAAAATCATGATTTTTTTATTGATAAAATCATGGATTTTTTATTGAAAAAAACATGTATTTTTTATTGCTAAAATCAGGGATTTTTTTTTTGCTAAAATCAGGGTTTTTTTGTTGATAAAATCCAGGATTATTTATTCATAAAATCATGGATTTTTTATTGATAAAATCAGGGATTTTCTTATTGATAAA
Organism: Amphipyra tragopoginis; assembly: GCA_905220435.1. Classification (NCBI taxonomy): domain Eukaryota; kingdom Metazoa; phylum Arthropoda; class Insecta; order Lepidoptera; family Noctuidae; genus Amphipyra; species Amphipyra tragopoginis. The sequence continues at coordinate 23,549,437 of HG992013.1, forward strand.
ATCATGGATTTTTTTAAAGAAGGTTAGTCGGAAAGGAGGTACTAATCCGAACAGGTGTTATAGTACCCATAATAATTAAATAACTTTTGTTCTACAACTTTCCCCAAAAGTCAATATTTGAAGATTTTCAAAGATTTAAAAAAAATGCGCTATACGAGTAATCTATCTGCCCTCAGTTATGATCAGCTGTGTTTACATTTTAGGTCATATTTGGGGTCATGAATTAGAAGCTACATTTTCTGAATTTGTAACTAAAGCAAAGACGAAGAATTTTTGAAAAAAACTAAAATAAAAATAATTTTGCTTGGAAATAAAAATGATCGAATTTTTAAATTTTAACAACGTGCCTTGAGACAGTCATCAGCGATACTTTAAGTGTTCCGCGGATTAGTACCCCCTTTACGACTAACCTCGTAGATATCATGGATTTTCGTATTAATAAAATCCTGGATTTTGAGAAATATGTACACACGGCTACACATCAAACTATACAAAACCAGTTTATCTTGGCGTCGCTTTGTATAATCTTTTCGCACAAGTAACGGTCAGCTTATACTGGTTTATAATAGCTTGAAGTGTAGCCGTGTGTACCGAAACACACCCCATTTTCGTTATTTTCATGGGAAGAGTCTACTTAAAATAAGTATTATTGGGTTACAAATTGTCATTATAAATAAAAGTATTCCTTACTTTTAACAGACAAAGGAGTTATCTTTAGCTAACTACATATAATATTTCACTAAGTTTCACAGATTCATTGGAAAATGTATCGACAATTTATTATGACAGATTCGTAAATACGTCCGCGCGTCCGGACGTAGCCATCGTAGATAGCTAGAATAAAAGTACGATATGAAATACTGTAATCACCACGTTTGTTAGACGGAGTGGTGATCGTGGTGATCACAGTATGTTGTTATTAGCAAATATGAGGACGCTACTGCCCATCCTCATTAAGTCATTACTTGTGATAAATAAATATAAACTTAAAAAAAAAATGCCTTTGACTGCTGGGCAAAGACCTCTTCTCATAAAGAGAAGGAACGAGCATTGATCACCACGCTTGCTCACTGCGGGTTGGCGATATCAGACCATTAAAGTCCAGGTTTTCTCACGATGTCTTCCTTCACCGTATGCCAGCGGCATCATAAATAAATAAATAATGAATAAATTCAACTCACCGGTCAGAAACGAATCCAAATATCGTACTGCCAACGAGGACTCCGACTTGCAGCATCATCTGCGTGAAGCTGGCCATCCATCTCCTGTCACAAATCAGATCCCACTCCGAAACTATAGTGTTCTCAAACGGACTCGTATCATAAGCGTACTCCAAACACTCTTTATAGCACGTAGAATTCTGGATCTCCTCCGTCGCGTTCGGCAGATTCATACAACGAAAAGTCAAGTTCGGAGTCAGAAACAGAATCGCCATCTGAACCCATCCGGAACTCAATTTCACTAAAGACACTGTTGCAAAAACGAGAAACTGCCATTTTCCGAAGTCACCAAGTAGCTTTGCGAAGCTGTCCTCCTTTTGGCCACTGTTGGTTAATTGCTTCGCGATTTTGAGCACCATTTTTTCGATTTTTATTTGTCATGCGCGCGTTTTGTTTTTGTGTTCGTTTTTTGCGCGCGCTCGAGACGTGTGAACCGCTCCGATGTCTGGGTCGTTTTATCTGTCGATGGAAGCAATCGGTTAGATTAACAACGTTTAGAGGTTATCATGTGTAGTACAATTGTTTGAGGGATTACATAGTTGTTTTATTGTCTGCCGCCGTTGACTATACAGGGTGTTGTGATTTGAAATAATAATTAAATAAAATTTATAAGAAAATTTTAATTTGGCACGATATTTTTTGTGATTAAAAATCGTAGCATACATATAGAAAGGTTGAAAGGGAAAGTTCTCGATTATCTGTGTAGTTTGACAAACCGCACCAGCCAAACTTGGTGGATTTAGGCCTAATTTCTTCTCATTTTGAGAAGAGGCCCATTTGTAGGACAGTAATAGGCAGATGACAGAGGGCATAGGTAAAGTACTATTTTATTACAACGTTGTGAATAAATAGTCCCCTATGATCTACGTTTTGGCATGCAACCATTTGGTCAAGAAAAACATAATTGTTGGAAGCTTGGTGTAGCTTCCAGCAATTGTTTTTTGTTCAATTATTAATCAATATAAATAATTATTATTTAATATTGTTTTGGTTCAAATATTACTTGCATACACCTTTTATGATATAGAAAAGAAAATTATACAGGCTGTAAAGAAATTAAATTCGTGTAGTTTCTTAAAACCATCATGATCTACTCATGCATGTTATATTCGTAGATTAACTATACACGAGATTGTGCTTGATAAAAATAATATTTATCAGCTTTGTCTTGCGATGAGGGTTATACACTTTTCACCGCAAGGTGATTCCTGCCGTTTTTCTACAAAACGATATCATACAAACAATTACAAATATAAAAAAAAAACATGAATTATACACGCTGACATTTAATTGGTTGTTTTGCTAGAAAAAACGTTGATCAGACCATGGTGTAATGGCATCACATAAAAAAAAATACGTCATTGGTCTTTAAAAAAAACACAAAAAAGACAAAGTTAATAAAGTCAGAGGTCACATCGGAGAAGCAGTCGTTTGCCGGGAACTTTACCGCGATTGCCGCGATGACTACTTTAATGTTTGAACACGTTTGAGCAACATAAGACTTTAAGAACGGTCAAAAGGCAATTTTTTTTTATTCTGTAGTACACTAGTATATCATGCTCTGAACAACGTTTGTTCTAGTAAAACAACCAATTAAATGTCAGCGTGTATAATCCATGTTTTTTTTATATTTGTTATTGCCCAAATTACAGTACTTTGTAGAGTAGGAACAGTAGTGGAAAAGTTGGCCGAATGCCTGGGCCAGAATACCATGGGAAAAAAGTATCGTGGTTAAATTGACCCATTGGGATTTAATTTCATTAAAATAAAAAAAAGGTGCGAAATAAAACGTAAGTATCAAAATATGGGGTATTCCTCAAAACGCACCAACGATGAAACAGAGAAGAGCATGAAAGGAAGGATACGTAATAAATGATATCATCGATAGACGTTTTAAAATTTAACTGCCCTAATTGTTTATTTATTAAAACTACCAGGAAAGCAGAAATGAACTGGAGCTAGGTGCTTAAGCAACTTACTACTTAGCTCAAAATTGGACCACGGAACTCTCAAAAGGTACTGTGGTACAACTATTTTTAAAGTTGGACAACTGCCCCTAGTAAAGTGGGTCTTTGTCCAACTAGTTGGACAGAGCAGTTGCACCACTGCCCCGGACTGCTTTTGTCTTGCGATAATGATTAATCATCGTATTGAAAACATCCGATAAGAATAAAAATTAAAATTCGGACACAACCTGTATATCAGTCAAATGTAGGTAATAAGACAGTAATGATATTATTACAACCGTATAATAAATCGTACATTGTTCTACTATTTAATAAGATTACGAGATAACTGTAAACTGTTTATTTGGAGATAGTTCAAATCTTGTTTATTGTCAATAAACCTAACTGCATGTATTTTATTCATTTATTAGAGGTAACTAACCTAGGACAAGACAATCACGCCTGAAAAAGGTGAAGACGGGGAAGGGGACCTACGCTATCTTGTACATAATAAAGGTTGCCAAATCAAACAAAGAGATCCATAAACATCTACAATTCAGCCCTCATCAAGCTTTTTCCCTCTCAATCTCGCGCTAGCAACGCCATAAGCCGAGATCCGAGTCCCATTAGGGGTCGCCCTTAGTGGTGTTGTTGCTAGTAGTCATGATGTCGTGTACGACACTGGGCTTTAAAGTAACTTAACACGAAGGGTATGACGGGGGCTTCGTTCGCTCGCTTTGCTCGCTCACTCTAGCCCCCGTCATCCCCTTCAGACCTAACCTATCCGTGTCGGGGTGCCAAAAATTAGGTGTCGAAATCCATAATTGTCGGAGTAGCGTAATGTCGGAGTTCCGTAGTGTCGAAGTAAAATCTTGTAGAAAGATTTGTCGAAATTCAGTTTGGGAGTGAGTGTAGTACATAATTATAATAACGGCCGTCCGTGTCGCGGACAACCACCTCACAAGGGATGTAGGGCGCCCGGTCTCTTCGGTTTTTGGGTGGGTTTTTAAAATCGGATCATTTAACTTGTCACTGTTTAATGTTGATCACTTTGTCTTTTTTAAAGACTTTCTTTTTTCTACGATAATACAGCGAGTTTTGGTGTACATAACGAGGCATTTACGTATAAACTTTAAATAAGTTAAAACATTAACATAACATAAGAATTTTGTAATTAATTACTAACATTGTGATAATTTTGATCTCATAAAATACAGTTTATTATTTATTTATATAATTACGTTACATGTTAAAAAAAAAAAGTGGGTGTACTAAGCACCTCTGCTTACCCATTGGGGAGAACAGGCATGATGTTTTGTTATGTTAATTAATTTGTAACTTATCCTTGATAATTTGTTTAAATACATTTTTTTTCTGCAGTTACCTGTATTTTGCATGCCCAATGGTTAAATATGGTGATACCAAATTGTATGTTACTTAAGATTATTTTACATCTATGTACTTGTATTTTCTACCCATATTTGCAAATAAATTATTTGAATTTGAATTAAAATAGTTGTTTAATTCCACTTCAAGTATTTCCTTGACTTATATTTAAAACTGGTCTTATCCAAACTCTTGCGCAGCATGCATTTAAATGAGAATCTAGTTTGTTTAAAAACTGTCATATGAAGTGCGAACTTTCTACATTCAGTTAAGAAACATGTATTTAATACAGTTTTATTTCTCTTTTATGTCTCAAACTGGAAAAAAGTTGCATTTGCATTGCAAAATGAAATACTTGACACAGAAATCTTTCCCATAACGCACCGTGAAGATTGATGGAATTTCGCGTACACAGTTTATTGCAAATTGTGCAAAACTGGTAACTAGTTGTGTGAAATGAATGTTTAGATGAAAGTTCATCAATGCAGGTTACAAATTACGATTAGAATTTCGTTTAATTTTGGCAAATCAACCGGACCGACGCGGTAATGGTGAAGGAAAACATCGTGAACTTGGGAGAGGCCTAAGTATATCGAGCAATGGACAGAAATATATTAAGTGGATTGATTAATTTAAGTGCTTAGGGACCTTGTAGCTCACCCGTCGCCCGAACAGTAACAGGGCTGAGGAGGCGGTGTGCAGTGCTCCCCGCGCGCCTCTCAGGAGGACGTGGGGTTAGGCCCCACAGAAGGAGAGGTCCGCCAGTTCTTGGCGGACCGAGGCCTGCCTAGGTTACGGTGCATGCAGCTGCGAACCCCGCGAACCCGGCCAAGGGTCATTAGAAGGAACACCGTGGGTTTTTAGCCGGTAAGAGTCCGGCGGCATACCCCTTCGCCTTCTCCGGGCGAAGGAAATCAAAGAGGAATTTTCCACAAAAAAAAAGTGATCTATTATGCGGATGTTGAAGGACCTGATGATGTGGCGCAACTTCTTCCTATTCACTGCCCTGTAGCACCAAACGCTCAATGGAGTCATTTTCCCGCTTTGAGACCTGTCCGACACCGAATAACTTGAGTATGCGAGTTTGTACTAATGTTGAAAGACGTTGCTTGATGCCGAGTTCTCGGAGTAGGTATAGAAACATTCGTACGGAACTTGGGTCTACGATATACCAAGTATTCTTCTCCAGCACCACATCTCCAGGGCGTCAATCTCCTTCTTTTAAATTTTTCAGAACTTGGGTGTGGCCATATCGATCTATAGACTGAGATACATTGAGCTGATTGATTCATTCGACTGTCCCATTTTAAAACCCAGTAAGCGACACTTTTTACAAAAATCGTTTTATTCCATAATTTTGCTAACCTAGAAATTCTCTACCAAATACAAAAACACCAGCGTTGAAAACTCACATAATAAGCAGATAATATATAAGCATCGATACCTAGTAAGTGCCACTCACTGCCTCTGATCATTTTAAAACTAGTAAGTCACTTTAACCACATGGTTGCACCTAACATAAATACTTTTCAAAGGCTGGCCGATTTAACGTTTATGCTCTCCTGTAAAATTTTGTTTTAAGCCCTTACTAGGATTTGAAATGGGACAGCCGATCACCCACACTCAATTTCGTGATTACTTGTACCATTTAACCTGACCCGCACTATATAGGATGTAGCTGCCAAACAACTGGATCTGTCCAGAAGCACTAGCGTGAAGCTCAAACATACGAATAGACAAGAATTCTAAAAACTAAATTTTTGGCATCAAAATTGTTCCTAGGATGCGTTGCATAAACAATTTTCCAAAAACATTCAATGTATCTACTGTTTTAGCATCATTACGATTTTATTATAGGTATGTATAGAATAGATTTGGCTTTGGCAAATATGTATGTTAATTTAACGTTATTGCAAACAGGAAATTCAAGTAAGGTGTATGCTGGTTTTTAGCCTAGGTCATAAACTTCTATAGGATATGTGCAATATTAGCAAGCCTTCAATATCGGAGGTTGCATAAATATGACCATTTAGGGCCAAGCGTGGGAGGGTCAACGGCCAAAATATGGTCGATTGCGAAATTAGAAAAGGACAGGTAATGGATTAGGTACATGTTTGTGATGTCATTGGAACCAAAATGTACAAAATTGGTGTAAACAAAACTTTTTTTGTTTATGGTTGTGCTAATTTGCCAATCTGAATTAGGAGGCGTTGACTTATTCGATAGTTTCGTTGCGTAAACTCTAGCCTAGCCTCTGTTTTTGAAACGAATCTACTGCAGCTTTACCATACGTAGGCTAGGTAGATAGAATTAATGTAGGTATGTGCTTTAAATCGTTTAATAGTGTACCTACATCTATACAGGGTGTAAACGAATTCGTGTAATTCCTTAAAACCACATGATCTACTACTGATGCAGACATGTCCCGCACGGGATTTAGCTTGATTAAAAATAAAAAAATAAAATTACTACTTTTTCATGCGGCTCTGTTACCGATCGTATCTAAACCAACTAATAAGGATTCAGTAAAAAAATAAGAAAGAATTTTTTTGCAAAAAAAAGTTTTATTTGTGTGAACATTTCGATGCCACGCATAAATTAATGAAAGCACGGCGACACGGCTGGCAGGCACGACTACCGCGATATCACTTTTTGCAGTCAGATAACTCAAGGCTCTAAAATGACTCAGAAATAGAAAATCAAGATTTTCTTTTGAATTATTTTTTTAGTTGATTTTCAAAAATTCTCGTTTAGGGTTAATCTGTGTCACCAGTAGATCACGTGGTTTGAAGGAATTATACGAATTTGTGAACACCCTGTATAGGTAGAGCAAGTTTACTAACGAAAGGCGTCCTCATGAATCAGCAATATTATAGCGTTCGTACATAGTAAAAAAAACCTAACCAAAACAAATACAAAATTGATCCGTAAAGCAACGCTTACTGCATGTGCACTTGTCTATCAATGTGGAAAACACGGCAACATCGCATTTAACCTATCTACGCTACTATTTTGGTTATAACAGGCCGTTCAGAAATGTTTCTTTTCGTTTATTTTTATGCTTATTTATATATTTTACTTTTAATCTACTAATTAATGATGTAGATTAACGGGTTTAAGGGTTACCTCTGAAATAGAAATTTATTTAGGTACTTAAATATATTTTTTTATCTTTTTTTTTCTTTAAATCTTTTTTTTTTCTTTAAATCTTTTTTTTCTTTAAATCTTTTTTTTGCTTTAAATCTTTTTTTTTCTTTAAATCTTTTTTCTTTTAGAATTTTTTTTTGTTATTTTATCCACAGATTAATAATTATACTATTGTACTTTATCTACTGTATATAAATTTGCAGATTTGTCTGTTTATAGGAAATGTAAAAAATGAATATGAAAATAAATTGCGGTTGGATAACCAATAGAATCCATTTCAATCATTTTTGGAATTTTTGTCTGTTCATCGATTTGTTTGTGCACGCATAACGTAAAAAGTACTGACTCAATACGTTTGACTTCTATATAAAAATATTGTGCGTATCTCGGAGTAACATTTAGTTTTTGTTTCATCGTAATCGGTTAGTTCAATCAAAAGATATTACAATTTAAAGTTATCAAGTAGAAAGTAGTTATTGCGACATAATAATTATTGATATCCGACTGCCACGTGGACGGAATCGCGGGCACATCTCGTAAAGAATATTTGTATTGTATTAAACTAGTACCTAACATTTAACGCCACTTGTATTCATTAAGACTTCGTAATTCGTATTTTAAGTTTATGGAAGACAATCCCAGTTGCAGTTAAGAACTCACAGTACAAGACATTACCAGTACCAGCGATTGGGGTTACTTTGTTATCAAGGGGAGACATTGATAGTTACTTAATAAAAATATTGCATTTGGTCATATATCTCTGTAAAAATGCAACTTATGTATTTTAACTGTATAGGCAACATTGACAGTTTTCCTCTTTTACCATACGGTATAGAGGTGTCTGCGAAGTTAGATGGCGAAGATAAAAAATACTAAATCACACCCCTGATTATGTACAAAATTCGAGTCCTAATTGGGGCTACTTTAACATTGAATGATAAAACAGGGATTATCTCAGTTAATTCAGTCCATATGAAATATTTTTGATGTAGCAGCTAAAAGCGAAAATAAATAAGATACAAACACATGAAGCTCAAAAAATTATCAAAGTAAAGTTAAATTGTGCGCTTGCGAATGAGCGCAAAGGTATGTACTGCAGCTTTACGCTCGTACGCGCTTATTTATCAAATTATGATTCAGACTTTGAAAATTTTTAAGGTAAAGTAACTAATAACATCACGCCTGTATGCCCCCAAGGGTTGGGCAGAGGTGAACGGGTAAGGGGTATGTAGTCCCATGTAATAAGGGGGCAAGCCTATTGACATAAACGCTGAAAAACTGTTGATACAATGTAATACCTAATGATAGTTTGGCTATCTGAGTGTTTATTAATGTATGGTTAAACTATTTACGTCTTCATAGGTTTTATTTTTCATATTACTCTCTGGTTATATTCAAAAAATAGAACTGTACTCGTTTTAACGCACTGATGGTCGCGCTCAGCAGTCTACATGTTGGCTGTCACGTTGATGGAGTCTGTGTGAACAACCTAAGTTATGCAGACGACATGGTGCTGTTGAGCGCGTCGGTCTGTGGACTACGCAAACTGTTGCAAGTGTGTGAGGAGTACGCTCGTGGGCATGGCCTTGTGTATAACGTCGTAAAAAGTCAGTATATGGTCTTTCAGGTCGGCACCAAGTGCCCACAACATGTACCACCTATTTGCCTGAATGGTGTACCCTTAGAACGGGTAAACCAATTTAAATACTTAGGGCACTGGGTAGCAGCTGATATGAGGGACCATGTTGACATCGAACGGGAGCGGAGGGCGCTATCAAAAAGAGCAAATATGTTGGCCCGTAGGTTTGCACGTTGTTCAAATCAGGTTAAGATTACGCTTTTTAAAGCCTTTTGCACATCTCTATACACGTGCAGCCTATGGGTTTCCTACACACAAGCTGCTTACAGTGCCCTCCGTATCCAGTATAACAACGCGTTCAGGGCATTGTTGGGGCTGCCCCGCTTCTGCAGTGCCTCAAGCATGTTTGCGGAGGCGCGCACCGACTGTTTTCACACCACCATGCGCAAGCGGTGCGCGTCCTTGGTGCGCAGGGTGCGGGCTAGCTCCAACGCTGTCCTGACGATGATTGCGGAGCGATTTGACTGCCCCTACATTAGGCACTGTTGTGGCAGACACATCGCTAGAGTATAAAGGGCTTATTGTTATTTTATTTAATATGATTTTAAATGCTGTTTAAATTTTAATTGCTGACATTATAATTGCCTTTATTCATTTTTCTACATAAATTAATTAAATTTTTACATTATTATATTCATTATTCTTAATCTAATTTAATAATTTAATATTTTTTTATCATTTAATTTATATTCTGTGATCTTTTAAAATGTATTAATTCTATGGGTGTAAATAACCCGAAATAAATGTTTTTTTTTTTTTTTTGTTTTACACTACACTGAAATAAATGACGATGACGAAATGATGGTTTTATCAAAAAACCTCTTGTTTTACTTCAAAAACCCAATAACACTACCCGACCTGGGGATCGAACCCAAGCCCTCACGCTCAGCAGTCGCACTTGCAACCACTAGACCAACGAGTTAGTTAAAACAAAACCTTTTTATAACCTCAATTATTATTTAATCAATTAAATCAACAGTTCCAATCCCTTTGCAAGGTTCATGATCAATGAAACACAATAATGTATTGGCATTTATGTTACATAACCCTATAATGCTGTCCGATTTCTAAAAGAGCATTAAGTGTTATTTTGTCAAATTTCAGTTTTATACAAGGTTAGTCGGAAAGGGGCTACCAATCCGCAGGCCACTCAAAGTATCACTGATGACGGTTTTAAAGCAAGTGTTAAAATTTCAAAATTCGATAATTTTTATTTCCATCTAAAATATTTTTTATTTTACTTTTTTCAAAAATTCTTCGTCACTACTTTAGTTATGAATACACGAAATGCTTAGTATTTTTATAATACTTGCGAGATTCTACCGACGTAAAAACCAATCGATATGATAAAAAAGACAAAATTCAAAGTGCGGTGTATGTCTTCAGAATTTCTAGAGACAACATTTTCCACGTTTTTGCTCATAACTCAAAATTAAGTTTATTCACTTATAGGCCTTTTAGAAATTGGACGGTGACATAGCTAAGTGCACTCACTTAATAATAAACAACAAAACATAAGCCAAGTCCTTCACCCACTAAAGTTCGAAAAAAGGTGAAAGGTCGTTTATGTTTTAGGCTTATAACCTTCACGGAGGATTACTGCGGTTAGGTTGGTAACACCTTGAGTGTATTGTTTTTATTTATGGATATAAATTTTATAATAATACAGGCTGTAAGGGTAAACACCGTTATCCTTGAAACCAGTGGTTTGGTTTCATTTATAGAACGTAAAATCAATGAAAAATAACAAACTTTTTTTTTTATAACATTTTCATTTTTCCTCAAAAGCATTTCACCCTATGCGCGGGGGCAACAAGCTACGGGAGGGGGCGCGGGGAACTAGCCGCGTGGCCCGATGCACGGCCTCGCACAGTTTGCTACCCCAGTCAGTCAGCTGTCTCGTTAGCGAGTGTTTGTACGCCGCGTAGTGGCGCTCCCGCGCCGCTCATTTCTCGCGCGTATATTTATTTTTTACTCGGTCCTATATTTTTATGTTTAAGTCAACTACCCATGGTTTGAGTGATAACGGTGTTTACCCTTACATGCTGTATAAAACTTCCTCACCGCACGCTGGGAATAGAAGCGTATTGTAAGATTCGACAAAACCCAGCACGCTTGGTGGTAAGATCTATATACGGTCCGCCTGGCTAGCTACCACCCTCACATTAAAGTCCGGTGCCAAGCAGTTTACTGTGTTCCGTCGTGTGTATGTGAGAGCTAGAGGGGTATAGAAAAATCCATCTTAATCTATCTCCGTTACTTGGATTCATGTGCTTTCGGCACATCATCTGGGGATCTACTCCCTAAGCACGACGTCCATGGTTTCGGCCTTAGTTACGAGCGTTTCCTACTCCCTATCACCTACGGACATACGATTATTTCGGGGCCCGAACTAAGAATGAATGACAACACGATTTGACAGTTGTCTCTACTACCGATGTGTTTTTGCCCGTCCGAAAAGTTGAACTTGACACTTGTTTAGTTCACTCCTACGTTTCGGGCTACTTTCGGACGGGCGACTAACTTCGTTGACGGACTTAGGGCACAGTAGACATATAAGCTAAAGCAGTACCTCAACTTACTATAATCTCATGAATTGAAACACTCACACAGACACGCTCTGTATACTGAGTAGTTTTTTGTTTTTGTATGGAACTGTATCCCGAAAATACCTTATTTGTCTTGTTGCAGTGCGTGTCTGTGTGAGTGTGTCAAGTCGGACGATTGTAGGTAGTTGAAGTACTGCTTTAGCTTATATGTCTACTGTGCTTAGGGAGTAGGTCCCCAGGTGCGACAAGAGTTAAACGGAACCTAGTCAAACAATGAAATTCCTTAAGGATTAGTAGTTACCCCTTTTCTGGTTAACATTGAATATAACAGAATTAATTAATATTCCGCGAAGTTTAATAGTTTTTTTTTTCAAACTAACCTTAGCACTCGGTGCTGTTCACCTCAATAACCAGTATCTAGTATCTCGGTCTTTCCTTATCAAGTCCTCAAGGTGAGACAGATAATAATAAGATTATTTTTATCTGATGTCAAATTAATCTAGTTCCGAATTGTCATTTCAAAACGGAAGTACCTACCTAAAACTAATTACAAGCACTTTTTTTTTAGTCGCAGTAATCGCAGATAAGGTCGTATGTAGCACACGAATCCACGTAACAGAGATATAGAGGGATTCCTCTATACCTCTCTGGCTCTCACTTATACACGACGGAACACAGTAAACTGCTTGGCGCCGGACTTTAATGTAAATAGTAGATAGCTAGGCGGACCGTATAGATCCTACCACCAAGCGTGCTGGGTTTTGTTGAATCTTGTAACACCCGTCTATTTTCAGCGTGTGGTGAGGAAGTTGTATATTCTAGCTCGTCTCCACACCGGATAAAATCTTGAATAGTGCAGTAGCGATGAGTAGGTACCAGTGGCGAAGGGTGAATTTTCTTAAAAGGGAAGCCGGACCAATTATTTGTTTAAATGATAATTGAAAATAATAGATACTAGTATTTGCCATATTTCGAAAGGGAAGCCGATAGGAATCGAGTTGTATGGAGCCTTCGCCACTGGTAGGTACGCCTTTACTTCTCTGAGTCGAATGTCTAATTAAGTATTACATTGCATCCTAATATTTATAGTATTTAATCGAGAAAAAAAAAACCTATGTGGTGGGATATGACCTCTCAAAAGTCTGCTGAAAAAACATTTTTCAAAGTAATATGCAGTGTCGTCTTTGTACTCTACATAACTATACTATAATCTGGGGGCACGGCAGTGTTCCCGCCAAGTCGAGCAAGTGCGGCCGTTTTTCTTATAATATTTCTGTTTGTACATAAAGTAATTAAATTAGTTGGTATATTTTATTGTAGACCCATGTATTATCAATACCGCACCATGTAATTTAATAAGAAAAATAATTATAACAAATTGGTTTAGATACAAATTGGTACGTTTTGTAATTACAGGAAAATCCGACGAAAAAGCATACCTTGACCGCCTCTTTGGTGGCATGCATAATTTAATATTATCTAAGTACTCCATACGAACGATTCTGATAGTTCCTATATCATACTCGTAGGTACTTCACAACGATTGGACACGGAAAATAAAAAAAAAACGGCCAAACTATTTTCGACTTTCCATACGAATTGACCCGAATTGACCACATGTACATTAGTCTGCATTGTTCTTACATTACTACAATGAAAATTGTCAAACCATTTACTTTTTTAAAAAGAGTGTCTATGGAGTTTCTTGCCGGTTCTTCTCCAAAGGACCTACTACTTGGAACCGAGCACCTAGTGTTGACCTTTTGAAAGCACCAGGGATCTGGTCTACTTGAAATAAAAACTATTTGACTTTGACTTTGATTAGCTGATGCTATTTTTATGGAGAGTTGAAAAAAAATTACCGAATTTTCTTGTTTGTCCTATCAAATGTTGCTGTGAATAAGAGTCCAAACCATCCTCTCTAATATGCCTAAGAATTTCTGGTACACGTAGTTTAAATTGAATAATGAAAAAAAAACTCCAAGAAGCTTTTTTTTGTCGAATATTTTTGAAGTCGTAGGTAGCTTCTATTTGTTTTATAATATCTTATCTCTCTGTACCTGGAGGCCTACTCCCTAAGTCCGTCAACGAAATTAGTCGCCAGAAACATAGGAGTGAACAAAACAAGTGTCAAGTTCAAATTTTCGAACGGGCAAAAACACATCGGTAGTAGGGACAACTGTCAAATCGTGTTATCATTCATTCTTAGTTCGGACCCCGAAATAATCGTATGTCCGTAGGTGATAGGGAGTGGGAAACGCTCGTAACTAAGGCCCAAACTACGGACTTCGTGCTTAGAGAGTAAACCCCCTGTTTACCAAAATAAATGACTGATTGATTAATTGCTACTCATAATTATTTTGTTGAGCAATTAAAACAGATATTAAATCATCATAATTAGCAAGTTTCATCCATAAAACACATTTGAAACTCTGAACCTTTTTTTATATTTATTTATAACCTTTTTTATTTACCTTTTGCTTTGTATAAACTCAATTAATTTATTCACTTGACAGACAGATATGTGTTGCTGGGGAGTTTGTTGCGCCGTTTCTTCTTCACAACAAAACACTAGGAAGCGGTGAAGGGAGGGCGCTTTTTGGGGCTGTCTTTGATGTAACTAATTTTGACGTTCAAAAAGAACTGAGTAATTCTAGTCTATTTTGAATAAATGAGTTTTGAAGTTTGAACAATAGTCAATTTCGATGGTGACTGTACTGCGATTTTAATAATTCGCGAGACAAGCGAAGCATGGCTATCAAAACAGCTAATCTGTTTAGGGTACCGTACCTAAAAGGTTAAACGGTACCCATGGTTTGACTTGTGTCTTTATGTCTGTCTGTCTGTCTGTCTGTATGTCACGGGCGGTTTTCTCAGTGACTACTATCGCTTTGTTTGGTATAGTTGTAGAACTCATTTGCCCGCATATTCGTGGTGAACGAATTTAAGATGGTTTTTATTGTTAAATGATTTTTATTTCTGTAAATAAATCTGTTACAGATAATTTTACAAGTCAATGCAATGTATTTTTCATTACTCATACTCGGAAAGTAAGTCTGAAGTTGCCTGAGGAGCGGGTTGAAAGTAATACTTTTCAGCCCCAAGGAGAATCGTTTTCAACTGACAGCTGTCAAATTATAAAAAAAAACTAGATCTAATTTCACATTTTTCTATTGAACCATGTTCCAACTTTCTATACAGCCACTCAATTACAGCGCAATGTAAAATTGTAATAACATAAGTTAAGTCATCATCATCTGCCTAGCCTTTTCCCAACTATGTTGGGGTCGGCTTCCAGTCGAACCGGATGCAGCTGAATATCAGTATTTTACATGGAGCGACTGCCTATCAGACCTCCACAACCCAGTAACTGGGTAATACGATACTCTTGGTAAGACTGGTTGTCAGACTTTCTGGCTTCTGACCAACAGTAACGACTGTCAAAGATCTACAAATGACAGCCGGGACCAACGGCTTTACGTGCTTTCCGAGGCACGGAGGAAACTCGCTATGGTAAATGGTCACCCATCCACAGACCAACCTCGGCAAGCGTGGCTTAACCCGGAAGATCGGTCTATGCGGCTGTAATTATTTAGCCACGAGCTCGCTCGTGTTTATGTAATAACATAAGTTAAGTATTAAGTAATTAAAGTTTTTTTTTTTAATTACTTTTATAAATTAGTTTCAACTATTTCTTTAAAATAACATAGATTTGGGCAAAATATTTACCATTTTTTCAATGACGAAAATGAAAAATAATGGCTGAATTGCTGGCCGGCTACAGAAAAAAAAAAACAAAATAGGCGGGAAAACGGCAATCCGATCAATTAGTCTAATCAAAGTAGCTCATTTTTTCTGTAGCTAATTAATGTTTTTGTTTTTATTTTCCTTGTATTCGTAATGAAAAGCACAGTGTTTACCTCGGGTTAAAGACTTATTTAGTCCCTCGAACTATTGGAAATCACGTCTCGGGACGGGATAAGTTACTTTCACCCCTAGGGTTACAATGTACTATTTAAGACAACATGGCGTCTTCATTTCCTATCTTACTAGCTCTGAGAAGAAAAGCCGAAACAAACTCAGAGGTCTCTTTCAAAGTCCAGACATTGTGGTTAAAACTATGCGAGTATAACAATGTAGGGCAATGTTTGGAATGACCTTTTGAGGAAATAGCCATAGCAGGTTTGCGATGACGTATTTTTTTTATCGTTGGAAAATCCTCATGGATACCTTTCGTCTGGGGAAGACGAAGGGTTATGCCGAACTCTTACCGACTAAAAACCCACGCTGCTCCTTCTCCTGACCCTTAGCCGGGATCGCGGGATTCGCAGCTGCATTCAAGGACCGAAAGCGGTTACGGTTCGAGGTTAAGATACCTCAAAAAAATGTATCGGTACCGGTTTAAAATGAAGGTTGAGCTATACCGATACCTTTATAAATAAAGGTTGGACTATACCGTTATTTAACCTTTATACGATTTCAGTACCGAAAAACATGCGAGACGGGGCGGTGCGGGTGCGCGGATTCGATGCGGAGGGGAGGGTCGAAGACGTTAGAACTTGTGTATTTTGCTTCTACCGAAAATATACCGGTATGCATATCCAACCTCAAAATTCCGCTACTGAAAAAAAAATGTTATCGAATAATAATAATCGTTTATTTCAGGTATTGTACCCATACCTATAAATTGTTACATAATTATTACATAAATTAAATTAAAATTAAATCACATTACATTACATAATTTCGGTAACCCTTATTTAACGGTATGACGTCATACTGAAATTTAATGGTACCTTAATTTTTGGGTAATTTAGTCCCTGGCTGCATACACCGCGACCCCGGCAGGCCTCGGTCCATCAGCCATCGTTTAGCTCAATCTTATTTTAATTTAATATGGAGAATTTTAAGATCTCGCAAGTCAACTCTCACTTGACCGGTTCTTTTTTATCTGTAGCGCCGACGGTACCTAATTGCTATAGCTTGTCAGTAAACTGGGCAAAAAACGCAGGAGTAAAAAATTCTAAACAGTTATGATATTGATCGTCAATGCCAAGGTCGAATTCAAATTATCTACCGTAGTAATGATCTTTTGAGTCCGGGATTGAGCCCACAATTTTGTTAATCAGACATTATCTTTAATGGCAAATTACTATACAGGGTGTAAACGAATTCGTGTAATTCCTTCAAACCGCGTGATCTACTGGTGACACTAATTGGCACTGCATAGGTTTTTTTCAGAATAAAAAAAAAAAGTTTCAAAAAAATTAAGCGTGGTATTCTGTATCTGAGTAATTTTAGCGTCCCATGTTGACTGCGTGGAGCGATATCGCGCTAGTCGTGCCCGTCACCTGTGTTGCCATGCCTTCATTCATTTATGCATGGCATCGAAACTTTCTATCACATATTTTATTTATTTGGGATAGGTAAAAAAACTTTATTTTTATTTTTAATCAATCTCAATCCCGTGAGGGGTTAATCTATACCATCAATAGATCATGTGGTTTGAAGGAATTACACGAATTCGTTTACACCCTGTATAGGTCTTGTGGCCACAAGGGCGGCTGTCGAGCGTGCGGTCTTTGGTTCATTTCCCGGTTCAGGCAATATTAAGCACCAAATCCACTAGCAAGTCTTACTGCGCAAGTTGACTCCTGCTACCGCCTGCTGTGGACATACCCGCAACTATTCAACTTCTGCAAGATTTACGAACCAATCGAGCAACGTAGTGCAATAACTTGACTTGGTGCTTTCGGGACTAAACGGGGACTCTATTTTACTGTTTTTGATGATGTCGTTTACGTTTTTTCAATAACAGTCTCCTTACGGCTATAATTTACGAAATTACCGAGCTGTTAGGACACATCTTTGGGTGAAGCGAATCATTTCATCAACTTAATTTAAAGCATGCAATTAATTTAGGGAGTCCCTCCGCTGCTGGCGCCGGTTGCCATTGCGAGTGCCGGCGCCGGTTGCCAAACTGGCCGCCGGCGCCGTGCCGACTACATACACTGTTTTTTTACACCTTCAAGGCATCTTCAAACTTTTCATGTGACGATTATTCGTGTCACCCACTTTCATTTTCACAATAAAAACAAATGAAAAACTTAAGGGGATGTTTGTAAGGTTTTTTGGGTTTCCAAAGCAGAGTCGACGGAGCCCCACTGCGCTGCGCGGGGCTTCTATTTCTGTCTGCAGGATTTAAAGTAACCTAACACGAAGTCGTTGACGGGGGCTTCATTTGCTCGCTTTGCTTACTCTAACCCCCATCATCCCCTTCGAACGTAACGTATCCGTGTCGGGGTGTCCCAAATAAAGAATCGCTCGTTATTGAAATTAGTCAGTTGGAAGACAAGTTACAATGTTTGGCCCAAAATCCAACCTACCTTTCAACTAACATACCTACCAAACAACTTATTAACGCCGCCGGTGTCCATTTTGGGTGCCGGCAGCCTTTTTAATCTCGGCTGCTGCCCGTAATTTAGTGCCGGTTCCCAATGGCGTTATTTTTGGGTGCCGGCGCCGCGCCGGCAGCTGAGGCACTCCCATTAATTTATGTAAATAAAGGTATAGGGAATTCCTCTGTATCTCTATTACTTAGATTCGTGTGCTCCATCTTAGGCCCTGTCTGAGTTTACCATCAGATACGACTAGGATGTACCAATAATTAATTATTTATTTAAACAATTTAGCCTTATGCTAGAACCTTTGTGAGAGCTGGAGTCTGAACTAGGTTCGGAACCTGTACGACAGATCTCCAGGCTCACACCCCTTTAAACATAATCATATTTTACGGCATCTTAATTTAGATTATACATAGAACATTATTCGCAAACAATTTTGAAGAGAGGTAAATGTATATAAATATAATAAAGGTATGGTTAATAAAATATGTGAAGTGTAATGTAAAGTGATAATATTGTAGGATTGAGTGTGTAGTGTGTGAATGTGTTTTGTGTAAGTGCATGTAAGACCTGTGCGAGTATTTGTGCTTATTATTAAATGTGAGTGGGATGTATGTTAAAAATTATTGTATGGTTTGGATGATACTTTCTGTACCTTCATAGTCCAAATCCAGCAGCCAGTTCCTTACAGTAATTTTGCATTTACATTTCACCATTGAGTAAATATGTAAGATTGTATTAACTCTGTTGTGTAAATAAGGACCAAAAGAGGAGCTCGTGGCCAAATAATTACAGCCGCATAGACCGATCTTCCGGGTTAAGCCACGCTTGCCGAGGTTGGTTTGTGGATGGGTGACCATTTACCATAGCGAGTTTCCTCCGTGCCTCGGAAAGCACGTAAAGCCGTTGGTCCCGGCTGTCATTTGTAGATCTTTGACAGTCGATACTGTTGGTCAGAAGCCAGAAAGTCTGACAACCAGTCTTACCAAGAGTATCGTATTACCCAGATACTGGGTTGTGGAGGTCTGATAGGCAGTCGCTCCATGTAAAATACTGATATTCAGCTGCATTTGGTTCGTCTAGAAGCCCACCCCAACATAGTTGGGAAAAGGCTAGGCAGATGATGTATACATAAGGACCAAGGAAATAAAAGAATCGTTGACCTAGCTTTGAATGAACAGAAATGGTGGAACACACTGTATGCTTTCGACTCTATTGGTATGTATTCATTACTAGAGCTCGCCAGGGGCATCGCCCGCGTTGATGTCGTTTCGCGCGTGTTCCGCGTTTTTCTCTACTATAATATACATGTATTATACATATAAACCTTCCTCTTGAATCACTCTACCTATTAAAAAAACCGCATCAAAATCCGTTGCGGAGTTTAAAAGAGCTAAGCATATATAGGGACAGACAGACAGTGAGAAGCGACTTTGTTTAATACTATGTAGTGACGATGATTTGAAGATTTGTAATCTTTAATATGAGAAACAATTAAGGTTCTAGTGTTGTTTATATTTCTATAAAAACTTTTTCCTTACACACACACAACAAACACTAAATAATGCGAATTCAATAATAATATTAAAGTAACTATTACCTACCTACCTTTATTTCAATATCTGCATTATTTCACAAAAAAATATAAACATTTTCAAAATATTTAAATCTTGAACACCACACTTAGTGACTTGTCAATGTGACAGCTAAACAAATACTGAGAGGAAAACAAAGTGAGTGCGACAACGTAACTACAAAGTCAGTCTTTATGTAAAATGGCTGGGTGCCTGTTTTTATGCTCGAATTAAAATTGTAAATATATACAAGGTTAGTCGGAAAGGGGGTACTAATCCGAAAGGGTGTTAAAGTACACATAATATTGAATAACTTTTGTTCTACAACTTTTCCCAAAAGTCAATAGTTTAAGAGAAACAGTTGTTCAAATATCTCAAAAAAAAAACTCTAAAATCTATCTATGCCCATTTATCAGATCAGCTGTGTTTACATTTTAGGTCATATTTGGGGTCATGAATTAGAAGCACCATTTTCTGAATTTGTAACTAAAGCAGGGATGAAGAATTTTTGAAAAAAACTAAAATAAAAATTATTTTATTTGGAAAAAAATATATCGAACTTTTAAATTTTAACACTTGCTTTCAAACAGTCATCAGCGATACTATAAGTGGGCTTCGGATTAGTACCCCCTTTCCAACTAACCTTGTATACACCGTGTCCCAAAATTCAACGATAAGCGGGCACCAGAGGATGGCTCTGTTCATGAGTAATCGAGAAAAAAGAAAAAAAAAATTTTTTTTTCAATATCATACTGAAATTTGAAGTCCTTCGAAAATTGACGAAAATAAGTTTGATTGATTTTTGTGTAAAAACTACAGGCATTCTGGGATTTTTAAGGGTTGTGGCGGGTAGCAGTGCTACTTCGGTTGCCGATACAAAAAAAAGCAAACACATTTGAAAAAAAGTCGAAGGTTTCAATTTCATTTACAGTATTTAAAAAAAGTTTTTTTTTCTTTTTTTCTCGTATTGTCATGAGCAGGTCCACCCTCTGGTGCCCGCTTATCGTTTAATTTTGGGACACGGTGTATACATATATTTGTTTTATTTAAAAAAAAACTTGTTAAAAATCAATGATATGTCATCGTATCATCATAATCCTTGCAGTTTCTGGTAAAGGTCACCTCTTATTTTGTATGTCGTCAAAGGCGATAGCGGATTGTGGCCGGAGATTGACAGATAAACGGTTCGCTGTGTTAATATACCATTACCGTTAGTATACCATTCCATTTATAATATTATTCTGCAATCACTAATAAATAAAACGTGCCTATTTACATTTGATAAGACAAGTGATTATCTAACTGTATTAGTCTAGTGTTACGTAATTATTTATCATTTTTATTTACAGTGCGATTGAATTGCGTAAACTTGTACTCTAAGAATATAGGTTCAACTGAACTTGCTGCAGTCAGTCAACGGATGGGTGACCATTCATTATATCTCAAGATCCTCGGTCGGTCGCGTTTGTTATATGAATATCTATAACCCCAGAAGCCCAAAGGTCCGACAACCGGTCTAACATTAGTATATCGGTCTTCGTATCGGCCTGAAACACAGGTTGACCTAGCTCAGAAATCAGGGTCACAACGTTCTGTGTAGCACCTATTTTATGTCAACAAAAAATATTATTATTTATTTATTTATTTATTGACCAACTTATACTAACAGCTTAGATACTACACATACAAGTTATAGGTCTAATAAAACATACATTTAAACAAGATAAAAGATAACATTGTGCTCATAGTTTAAAAACAATTTAAAATTTTGAACGTAAAATTAACACACTGAACAAAACATTCATAAAATTTACGACGAGGAGATAGTGCTAGGAGTGGCAATAGACTCCTATGTCTATTCTATGACTATTATGTTACTAGCTTTCGCCCGCAGCTTCGCTTGCGTGAAATTTTGAACCCGTTAAGTGACGATTTTCCATACAAACTTTCATCGCCTATTTAACTCCCTTAGGGGTTGAATTTCGAAAAATCCCTTCTTAGTGGATGCCTACGTTACAAAAGGAACCTACTGTCAAAATTTCAAGTTTCTAACCCCAGCGGTTTAGGCTGTGCGTTGATAGATCAGTCAGTCAGTCAGTCAGCTTCTCCTTTTATATGTATAGATTAGTATCGGTATTACCTAGTGATTAGGTTTCGGGAGTCTGATGGCAGTTGTTCCACATCGTAGCCGCCCCAAAACAGTTTTAAAAACGCAGGGCAGATAGATGGCAATGTAAAAAAATTACAATGTCCGATTCTCCAGTGTATCCACGACATATCGTAACATTGAACGTAAACTGCTCCATCCTTAAGGCCATGTATTGTGATGATGTTCCTATACAATACGTGCTCTGAATGGCTTTCCTTAAACCGGTATTGTTCACAATTTTTGTATCAATCGTGAACACGTGATATGTTAATACGCATTGTAATTAATGTCTTCTTTTTAATAGTAAACAGGTTTTTGTGTAGTTCCTGCTAAAGTTTTAGAGTAGGCCTCTAACAAGAAAAATATCTAGATGGTGGGCAGTCCCAGAGAGTACTTCTCCCAAGCCGACGTGGGGGTACATCGAGATGTAGTCGCAGTGGACAAAGGACTCACCCCGCTCTCCTTATCTAAAGAGAACTGGCGCAAGCCTGTAGTCCTTGATACCACGGGCTGCAGGGAGGTACGGCGGAGCAAGGAGCTTCATCCTCTTGTGCTGCGGGGGTTATAATTTTATCTTCTTTTTACGACCGTTCATTCTAGCCGTCTGTTGGGAATCCCATAGTAGTTAAATGGTTGAAATGAATGACGTAGGTTCTCACGTAAAAAAACAGTTATAATATTCTCAACAGATTGGAATTATTAAAGATCAATCAAATGATTGTTTTCAAATCATAATTTAAAGATATACATAGTATTTTGCCCCAAAATGAAGGGTTCTGTATATTAAATTTAATCACTTCAGTACTAAAACGTCAAAGGCACATGTTTAATGAATTTATTTTAAAGTCATCACCAGCCGTATCATATAATTAGAGAAATCCAATCAACTATTGAAGAAAACCAACACGAAAATACCGATAAAAGTAAAAGTAACATACGGTCTTGGGTTCGACCCCCCAGGTCAGGCTAAATGTTATTGGGTTTTTCCGTGTGGAATTTCGTAATAGCAGCTCGGAGCCTGGGCTTGTGCCTAGTTGATGGCAATAGACTCGCCACCTATTGCATGGGACATAAGCATAACGGCAAAATGATAGTGTACTATAATACACCTCTACACAACTCTTCTGGGAGTACAGGCGTGATGTGATGTAACATACCATATGATTCCCTTTCATCATCTGCCTAGCCTTTTCCCAACTATGTTGGGGTCGGCTTCCAGTCGAACCGGATGCAGCTGAATATCAGTATTTTACATGGAGCGACTGCCTATCAGACCTCCACAACCCAGTAACTGGGTAATACGATACTCTTGGTAAGACTGGTTGTCAGACTTTCTGGCTTCTGACCAACAGTAACGACTGTCAAAGATCTACAAATGACAGCCGGGGCCAACGGTTTTACGTGCTTTCCGAGGCACGGAGGAAACTCGCTATGGTAAATGGTCACCCATCCACAGACCAACCTCGGCAAGCGTGGCTTAACCCGGAAGATCGGTCTATGCGGCTGTAATTATTTAGCCACGAGCTCCTCCATATGACTCTACTCGACCATATGATTCCCTTTATTCTCTAGAATCTATCTATTTCATCGTCAAGTCATAAACCCTTATAGGCAGTAGCGTCCTCCTGTCTGTCAAATAAAATAAAATACAATCACTAATCAACCTGCCAAGAGCAATTTCCCCCCTGATTAGGGTTACCATATCTCAGGATTTGTCCTGAGATCTCAGGATTTTTAGGCTCTTCTCAGGATTGCGGCCGGATTTTGATAATCTCAGGATT
Source organism: Amphipyra tragopoginis (assembly GCA_905220435.1). NCBI lineage: Eukaryota > Metazoa > Arthropoda > Insecta > Lepidoptera > Noctuidae > Amphipyra > Amphipyra tragopoginis. Next base: position 23,573,232 of record HG992013.1, read on the forward strand.
TTTTGAATTTTCAATTAAATATAGTAGTCGTTTTTCAGATCTTTTTTTTTAAAAGTTTACAAAAACAAAAAAAAAACTGCTTTATACACTATTTTTTTATACATACAAGCGGGGCGATGCGTGGGAGGGGTGGGCAGATGATATCCAGTGCACTACACCAATAATAATTTGACTTTTTTTCTCACAAAGTTGTAAATTACGTTTGAGAGAAACATCGCACATTTCGACAAAATCTCAGGATTCTTCAATGGAAATCAGGCTTATTCTCCGGACTTTTAAATTTTCCATCTGGTAACCCTACCCCTGATTGGACTACGATAGATATTTCAGAGGTGATGACGACTATAAATACTGTTCCATTCCGACTATGACTTACAAAGTTCGAAAGGCCTTTTTACAGTTAGAATACATTTTATTTTGCCACGGCGAATGCAGCACTTTTGCACAACGCTGCAGGCATGCAGCAATGTGTTACGTATGCATCAGTTACGATTGCAACGAAACTTATTTTATTTTTTCGAATTTGACAGTCTGTAATCAACTTAGCTTGTTTTAAAAAGGTCACGTCTGTGCAAGTTGCATGCACATTGTGTTTATTTCTATTTTTACATTACCAAAACACACTGCGCGATGCCGTAAGAGTGTTGCAAATGCACTGGACTCGATGAAACTATTGCATACATTACAACTAGGGATGTTCCGACTAGTTGGCAAAGAGCGCCAACTATCCGGCTTCTTACTTTGTATGTATTTCTCAATAAAATGTATACAAGGTTAGTCGGAAAGGGGGTACTAATCCGAAAGGGTGTTAAAGAACCCATAATAATGAGTAACTTTTGTTCTACCACTTTCCCCAAAAGTCAATACTTTCAGAGAAATAGCTGTCCAAATATTTCATAAAACATACGCTAAAATCTATCTATCCTTAGTTATGATCAGCTGTGTTTGCATTTTAGGTCATATTTGGGGTCACGGGTTAGGAAGTCCATTTTCTGAATTCTTGACTTAAGCATAGATGAAGAATTTTTGAAAAAACTAAAACAATAATTTTTCATTGAAATAAAAAATATCGAACTTTGTTTTAACACTTGCTTTAAAACAGTCTTTAGTGGTACTTTAAGTGGCCTGCGGATTAGTACCCCCTTTCCGACTAACCTTGTTTAGGAGAAATTACATTACTGTAAATAAAAAAAAACAATGCGAAGTAAACAAAACATGTTCCGACACGCTCGCAGACGGCGCGGCGGTTGCGACTTGCGCTCAAATAAGCTGTAAACGAAGCGTCACGGATATTGCTGAATACCCCCGAGACTAGAGTTGGGCATTGTCGTTCCATTAGTGGAACTCGTTCCTCAAATCTCGTTCCGGGACGTGAGCAGTTCCGCTAAATCGTTCCACAGTTCCATTCACTCCGATATCAGTAGTACTATAATAATGGCAAAGAAATCTTTTTCTATCGAGTCCGGAGTTGGAACTTGTAACTTCCGGAGTCGGTTTATCGCTATTCGTTCGTGAACTGTGAACTATTACACCAGTGAAGTCCGTTTATTTAAGAAAATAGATTCGATTTCCCTTCATACTTTTTTCAGGCTTAGGACTGACAATTAAAGTGATAAAATGTAGGTTAATAAATATCTACTTTTCACTTTAAAAGGCGTATTTAAAAATTAGTGTTAATCTAAAATGAACTTATTGATCTATGATATAAAGACTAAAATAGTTTACGTCTCTAGAATGTCAAAAATAACTAAAGAATGCGTTATAAAATTGTCAGTGTGTATGAATGAGACGACGCTTGCATTGACGCAGTGGGAGTCGGATGGATGAGCTGGAACTGTGGAACGAAAATACCGCACAGTAGTGAACGAGTTCAATTCGTTCACTGAGTGTGAGCAGTTCATCGGAACAAATCACTCCGGAGTTACTCAACTCTACCCGAGACTATGATCGGCTTGGCCGACTAGTCAGCCGATTAGTCGGTCTCTTTACAACCGACTAATCGGCTAGTCGGCCAAAGTCATAGTCGGCGCATCTCTAATTACAACTTCTGCTGGACCAGCCTCCCGATTCAAAACATTTTCAATAAGCAGTTGGTGATCGATTCGGTTCTATGTTGTTCTGTCTACGATTCTCAACAGTTGACTTATCGAATCACTAGCTTTTGCCCGCGGCTTCACTCGCGTTAATTAAGCTCAAAAAACTCTTAACACACTACTAAAGTTTCTATAATAATATAATTCAATCGTGATTCGAAACACACGTGGCGCCATCTATGAACGTACTGTAGTTTTCCTCGGGAACAGTACTTTTTTTCGGGATGAAAAATACCCTATGTCCGTTTCTGTACACCTGACAATGTATATGCAAAATTTCAGGATGATCGGTTCAGTGGTTTAGGCGTGAAAAGGTAACAAACAAACTTACTTACTTTCGCAATTATGATATTAAAAAGTAAGGAAGTAAGGATTCTAAATCAGGGGGCTGTTTGTCACACATTTCGGTAAAAGGATGGAATGCAAGCAACTTCCTCTTATCTGCTAATGACAAGAACCTATAATCACCAACCCATCTGATAAGCGTGGTGATTACGGCAATTTCCCTTCCAACCGTTCATTGTCCCGGTCGTTGAGTGGCCTATGTTCAGCAGTTGACGGTAATAGGCTAATATAAAACGCTATACATTTAGTGAGTCCCAGCCATCATACTAAATTGAGAAGGTTCTACTGGCGAGCGTGTATGACAAGATGTATGAACGTTGACGAAGCGAAAGCTGCGAAAGGATCGTAGCATGTGGCGTTATGTAGTTTTTGCCTACTCCCATAGGAAGATTGCTTCAGTTTATGTATGTGTATGTTTATAGGCTTTTTACTATTATAAACGTAACTCTAAAAAGAACAAAAACTTTACAATGTTACGAATATTATGTAGATGCGTATCTTAAACTAATTCTCATATGAAGCGTCATAATTTGGCATTTGGCATTTCAAAGATTTTGAAATGCGTGCACACCTGACTGATGTTTCTAACAATTAATATTTTTTATTGAATACTAGGTGACCCGGCGAACTTCGTAGGTACCGCCATTTTTTTTCGTGAATTCGTATTTTTTTAAATTACTTTTATACAAACCTTGTCCTGACAATAATGTACACACAAAAAAAAAGAATTAGGTATACAATTTGGTGCAGTCGTTCGGAAGTTATGCGCGTCAATACATTTCGGCGATTCATTTTTATTTATATAGATGAGCATTTTGTGTTTTTTTTTTACTATAAAACGCCTTTGTTTTTTAAATCTTTTGCAAGGCTACACGTTCTTTCGGAATGCTTTCAAATTAGTTAAATCTGTTAAATCCCGAATTTTGCTACATGACTGCGACATACGAAAACAATAATATTTAAACATGCGACAAACATGTAAAAAAAATTGTCGGAGAATGTGAATACATTTGAATATCTACTGGTTTTGTTTTCAATGCCAAACACTAGCAAGGAGATTAGAATTGACAGCTGATTCTGAACCTAAAGTTAAATAAGGATGCGGTGACCAGCATTCTTCCCTATTAGTCATTATATCAGCAGCTTATGGTATCTTATCAGACGAAAGAAGTGTCTATATGGGCCATATTCGCTGTCGATCGTACTCTCTTGAATCCGCCCTTGCATTCTGTCTATCGTTGAACAAAAATCAAAGAAGGCTCGTCACGGCCCATACAAAATTTACCCAGCCCCGGCGCAAAAGTTAGTATTCTCAAAATTTTGTACAATTATATTATGCAAATAAATTACTGACATTCGCCATTCCCAAAAATAATGGCTAACATATAAAATTACCTTCGTATATGTTGTAAGCGTTGTGTATTATCTGGGTTGGGCTAGACACGAGGAGGTGTTTAGCCACCCAGCACAGGGACTAGATTATGTATTAATAGACATACAAAACCAATAAAAATAATTATAGTAAGTACATTTGTTGTGTGTTATTTAAAACCTTGCTAAACAAGTTAACGTTACTTAATGATGAAAACTCAAAGAACTATTAAGCGCTAAGAAGAAATGCTGTAATATAATAAGTCATAAATATCATAAAAATCAGACTGTTTTATTTATTGCTTACACTATTTAGCAACTTTTATACCCATCAGATAAAAAAGACACTTGGAAAAAATAAAATATTCACATATTTTTCGCATGTTTTTGTTTCAATATTTCCATGATAGCCAATGAAGTAAAATAAAAAAAAACTATAAACATATAGGTATTTTACACAATATGAAAAACATGGCATTCTTTTTTTTGCGCTGGGGCTTGTCGATTTTTGTGTCACATTCGACGAGTCTTCTTTACTGTTGAAACACCCCAGGCCAGGAACAAGCAGTTCGAGAGAGCTGACGTGACACCTACCAACTTGCAGCGGACTGTGGTGTCATTTATTTTTTATTCCTTTACTTAGTCGCATTTGACCCTCGTCGTACCTAATGGTAAGCGCAGACAAGGTCTAAGATGAAGCACACGAATCCAAGTAACAGAGATATAGAGAGATTCCCCTATACCCCTCTGGCTCTCACATACACACGACGGAACACAGTAAACTGCTTGGCGCCGGACTTTAATGTGAGGGTGGTAGCTAGCCAGGCTGACCGTAAAGATCCTACCACCAAGCGAAAGGTTGTCACCTGATTGGCACCACCCGGGACCACGTTTTGAACTAAGGGTAACTAACAAACTTCCCACGGACGAGGGTGACTCAGCCCTCTAAACTTATCTCCTTTTGGGTGACGCATTAAAAAGTAGAACAACCAGTCACTATACAACTTATTTTCGTTTTATTTATAGCTGTTCGATAAATACCTGTTTCTGTAACCTAATTTTATTATTATTGCGACATTTAAATAACTATCAACTATAAGTAAATTAAACATTCGAAGGCTTTGAAATAGATAGACACGTAGTGTCGCGAAAATATATTCAAGTTTAAGCATCTAGCCCATTTTTGAGTGGTCCGAGGTTCAACTCTTGTCTGTATGTCTCTTGTCTGTTTGTCCTGACTTTTTCGTTTAATTTTATTAGACCCAAACTGACTCTGCCTCATGACATTGAATAGCAGTTTTTTTTATCATCGGTCTTGTGTTAAGCTGAGAACAAATTATCGGACGCGTCCGTCAGCCGCGGCTTATTGAAATCTAGCCGGTACATTTAATACTACACTGTGCAAACTATCGGTGGTAAGACGCGGACGATACCTTGAGTCGCCCTTGAGCGTTCAGACGTCCGAACAGAATCTAGCCGAGCACTTCCCGACTACCGTGCACACCGCTAAGCCGCGTCCGATAGTTTGTTCTCAGCTTTATGGTCCTTGCGGACGTTTCTACGTAAACGGGCACTTATTGGCGTGACCTGAAGTGTCTCCAGCCAATAACATAAACATATATTTTCTCCGAGGGAAAGTAGATACCCCTGACCTTAATTGCAAGTTGTGCCGATTATTTGTTCCAAATAATTACCGCCGGAGCAGAAAACAAGCTGTTTGCTGTTCCGACATGTCGTACTGTGGCTCGTTCACGATCACCCATACCGCGAAGTCTCACCGCGCTCAATGCCCTCCTGGACGCCAGACCGAATTTTGATATGTTTGCGGATGAATGGAGGGTGATTTTGTCGGAGTGTCTGGAGTAGGTAGGTACTGCGAGAGGAATGCATCATGAATGAGTGAAAGAAATATACTGTCAGAAGCATTGTAAGGGATTTATGTAAGAGTTTATTAGAATAATTTATTAATTTTTATTTTGTTACCCTTGTATTGTATGTATCGTCTTCTATTACTATCTTTAGATATTGTAATTGGTTTATGACCGTTTTAATAAATAATAATAAAAAAAATAGATTTGAATAACCTTTTTCTTCTCTCGTATGGCGCATAAACTGTGGTAAACATAGCTCATGCTGTGGTGAAAAAATTAGCCAGTCAGGAAGGTTGGTAGCGGGGCTGACTGCCCAGGGTGCGCCGGACGTAGGTACTAGGGTTTTCGCGTTCCCGGCCTCTTTGAGTTCCCGGGAATCGGGATTTTTTTTCTTAATTCCCGGGAATTCCCGGGTACCCGGGAATTTTCAAGTTTTTTGTATAAATATAGTTCTTCTCGTATATTTCAGCATTAAACTTGTGTAAGTACTTTATACATGTTATATTGATAAATTGTGTAACATACTAAGTAATCGAATTTTCTTATTAAAATCAAAAATCTTACACTTATTTAAAAAATTGAATTTAAATTCCTTAAAATCGCATGATATATTACTGGTGTAGAATGACCGAGCACGGGATTTAGCTTGATTAAAAATAAAAAATAAACTTTTTTTTTCTTGCGGTAGCGACAAGTGATCGAAACTTAACCTGCTAATAAGGTATAAATAAAAAATAATAAAAAAATTGCTAAATTAAAATTTTATGCGTTGGAACATTTCGACGCCACTCATCAATGAATAAGCACGGTGACACAGCTGGCTAGCACGACTAGCACGAAATCGCTCTTTGCAGTCGGTTAACTCGGGGCGCAAAAAGGGATCGAAAACAGAACTTTTTTTTTGAAAATAAGCTTTTTTTTATTTTAACCGGTAACGCCCCGCCGTCGTCCCAGGACGACACCTGCCATTGTTTATCTATTGTGTCTATAATTATAGTACTTGAGTAATATGAAAACCATTTAGGGTTAATCTGTGACCAGTAGATCACGCTGTTTGAAGGAATTACACGAATTCGTTTACACCCTGTATATTTTCATTATTAATCTCGAAACTATTACTCAAAAGATAAGCATTGTGAATAGTGTCTACAAATGAAACATTTACGAAAAAAATTCAACCGTTTAGAATTTGTTTACTAAACAGAGACAACAGGGGCCTAATTCTTCTAAAATAAATCTTGATAAATCACAACCGAACCAAGGCCGAACCGTTCATTCAGACAGTTCTCAATTTCAAAAGCTGTCGAATTGTTTGACAAAAAAAAAATCAATCTTTTTGAAAGTTTTCGAAAACAAAAACTGACTGACGGTTGTGGTTCGATTGCGTTTGGCAACAATTTATTTTAGGAGAATTGGGCCCCTGTGTGCTGACATCACGACACATTTACCCCATTCTAAGTTCACACCACGCAGTACAATGCAATGTTCATTTCACGCGAGAGACAGAAAATGCTCTAAAATCTTCGGAAGCTTGTAGACCCTTCATTTTTCATCATCATTTCTTCATTTTAAATAATTCCCGGGTACCCGGGATTCCCGCCAAATAATTCCCGGGTCCTAAAATCTCCAAATTCCCGGGAATTCCCGGTTCCGGGTACCCGGGGCGAAAACCCTAGTAGGTACTTAAGTATGGACAAGTGGAGGCTCTTTTACTGCACCTCAAGCTAGCTTCTCAGCTATCAATATCGATCATCAAGGTTAGACTAGTCTTAAAACTTTTCAAGAAATAACATTACCATCACGCCTGTATTCTTCGAAGGGTTGCGCAGAAGTGTATACCTAGTACACCCTCATTTCGCCGTTATGTTTAAGTCCCATGTAATATGGGGCGGGCACAAATCTAGACTCCGAGCTGCTATTGAGAAATTCCACACGGCCAAACCCAATGAATAACAGTTTGCCCGATCGGGGATCGAACCCAGGACCTCATATTCAGCTGTCGCGTTTGTGACCACTATACTAACGAGGACGTCAAAATATATTGTTAGTTACTTATTTTATTGTAATAAAATAAAATCGAAATAAGTTATTTGTAGTAAACGTATCTCTTAGCGCCATCTACATCGCATCTCATGTACTAACAAATACATAAGTTCGGCCACTTACTACTAGATGTCGCGGTATGGATCAAGTCAGTTTATTTTTAACATGATGGGATTCTGATAGCTCGCAGTGGCTTCTGTTGGCTACACATTAATGACCATTTTAGTCTACTAAATAAGCTCAGGGCTTACCAAATCCCTGTCACAGACATTCACTGGGCTATTGCTTTAGACCGGAGATAAGCGACGTTTTTTTTTCTATTGGTCTGCTCTAGATGGTCCTTGACGAGACCTGAAGGGTCTCCAGCCAATGGTGGGGAAGTAAATTACTTAACCTAAGCTAACTGCTTATACTACACTAACATCATGATTACTAGCAACAGCAGCACTAAGGGCGAACCCTAGTGGGACTCGGATTGCGGCTTAGGGCGTTGTTGGCTAGGGGTTGGGGGGGAGACAGCTTGATGAGAGCTGAGTGTGAGCGGTCGGTGTGAGCTAAGCGATGTTGCGCAAGACCCCTTATACTTAGCTTAAGTTTTAACAGGTAGATTTCGGAGTTGTACCTACTTGTTTATCGTGCGATAGTTTTAAATCTCGTTATCATGCGCATGTTGCAAGGCGTCTGCACTGGTCACGATAAAGACAATAAAAATCAAATAGATTTTAATGGACCCAATTTGAATTAAAGGTTATGATACCAACAACCCGATTACAATGGATAAAAGAATGGGATTGCAAATGACGGCGCTACTGTTGTTGTCGTTATTTGCCTCTCGCTCACGCACGTTCTTTGTGATGGAAAGGCAAATAGTAACTCGCCATTTTGAATCCCATTCTTTAAGTATTCGTGTTGTAAGCAAAAGCATATACAGGGTGTAAACGAATTCGTGTAATTCCTTCAAACCGCGTGATCTACTGGTGACACTGATTGACCCTGCATACTTAGGTTACAAGAAGAATGAAATAAGTAAATAAAAAAATCAACCATGGTATTCTGTATCTGAGTAATTTTAGCGTCCCAAGTTAACTGACTGCGTGGAGCGAAATCGCTTTAGTCGTGCCCGTCAGCTGTGTCGCCGTGCCTTCATTCATTTATGCATGGCATCGAAATTTTCTATCACATAACATTTATATTTGGAAAAAAAGTTTATTTTATTTTCAATCAATCTAAATCCCGTGCGGGGGTAATCTATACCATTCTGATCATGTGGTTTAAAGGAATTACACTAATTCGTTTACACCCTGTATAGGGCTAAGCTGTAAAAGTAATAACACTCCTTGAAAAGCTTCCCGTTGCCTAAAATTTTATCGTATGTAGGTAAATATGTCATTTTTTGAGTCTGTTTATGCCTTTTTGATTCTTTAAAAAAACTAATCATAAAAGGTATTTCACCAACCTATCATTAACTGTACCCCAAGTGTGAGTTTGTACGTTACTACTGTAGTTGCGTCACGCCAAAAATGTCAAACAAATTTTTAGCAACGCTATTCGCCGCTAGAGGCGCTGCCTAAATTTTCATCCATTTTTGGCATGACGCAACTACAGTAGTAACGTAAAAAAAACTCACACTTGGGGTACTGTTTTATAAGCTAACTTGGTCTCTTAACTTTTCAATAGCTTTTCACCAAGATAACAATAGCTATAATCACAATATTATTGAAAAAAGTAAATTTTTTAGGTCACATTTAGATTATCAGGTGAATACTTAAGGACTACATTATTGATAGGTTGGTCAAATACCCCCTTAGAGTTCATCTAGGCTTCAGGGGGCCTAGGCCTACTCCCTAAATCCGTCAACGAAGTTAGTCCGAAACGTAGGAGTGAACAAAACAAGTGTCAAGTTCAACTTTTCGGACGGACAAAAACACATCGGTAGTAGGGACAACTGTCAAATCGTGTTGTCATTCATTCTTAGTTCGGGCCCCGAAATAATCGTATGTCCGTAGGTGATAGGGAGTAGGAAACGCTCGTAACTAAGGCCGAAACCACGGACTTCGTGATTAGGGAGTAGACCCCCTGCCTCCGACTCAAAACTTTATCGATAAGTCAGTTGTAGTCCAATTTGTTTTATTAATTGGGGGCTGATCTAAACCCCTTTAAAAATATCGTAGAAAAAAAGAACACCACCCTTCCTGTAATGATTTATCAACATCCCCAAACCATCAGTTTCCAGTTCCACGAAGCCCATTTTCCAGTAGACGTTGACGTGTGTGCTAACGAAGGAAAGTGTGTCGGTACGGTAATCGTGGGCGATGGACTACCAACTACACTACTAAGGTATGTGTCAATATATCTACGTCACTTGTTTTGCTGTAACCACAGATATGGTCAAGGGCCAAGTATGGTTTTATTACTCAGCTTTTTTGGTTTATGTGACCCGGAAGTTTTTTGAAGACAATATTTTGGAAGTACATAAACGTAGACGGTGTTTTGAGGCGTCATTCGCTACTGTTGGATGGTTTTGTTCTCCACAGCTATCAATTATTATGGATTAATTGGGTACCCCCCTGAAAACTTGTGGAATGTCCTTGAATACAGCCTAGGACTTCTTGCAGATACATTTTACGGGTAGATATTCGTATAGAGGCCTAGATCTTCTATCGTGTCGGCATAAGCTATATGAGAATAGGTCATGCTGTAGTGAAAAGATTAGCCAGTCAGCAAGGTTGGTAGCGGGGCTGACTGCCCTGGGTGCATCGGACATACTTATATAAATGTATCGTCACTCGTGGAGAGGCCTACTATAATCACTATTACATTAAAACATCATCATTGGGTGTCACACGAATACCTATAACAGTCGTTACGAGTAGTCAGAAGCCCAAAAGTCTGACAACCGGTCTATCCTTAGGGTATCGGCATTACCCAATAACTGGGTTGTAGAGGTCTGATGGCAGTCGCTCCGTGTAAAATAGTGGTATTCAGCAGCATCTGGTTAGATTAGAAGCTGACCCCAACATAGTTGGGAAAAATATAGGTAGAAGAGAAGATATTGAAATATAAAAGGTTAGTCAGAAAAGAGGTACTTATCCGAAAGGGTGTTAAAGTACACATAATAACGAATAACTTTTGTTCTACCACTTTCCCCAAAAAACAATAGTTTAAGAGAAATAGCTGTTCAAAAATTATGTAAAAAATACTCTTAAATCTATCTATCCTCAGCTGTGTCGTTAGATGCAGGCGGCATGTAACCTCACTTACAGCCGTGGTTCTGTCCATGGTCGGGAGCGAGAGATCCGCCAGCCCCTGGTGGCCCCTGACGAGACCTGCCCCGGTGCATGCAGATGCAAATCCCGCGACTCTGACCAAAGTTCCGGAGAAGGAACACCGTGGGTTTTTAGCTGGGGCGAAAAATATACAAGAGGACAGAATCACGAAAAAAAAAGTCGGCATTTAAGCGGCAGTTGTGGAAATTAAGTACTAAGGGGTGGCCTTTGTTCAACAGTAGACGTCTTTCGGCTGATAATGATGATGTCGATCTATATCTTACTGTTCCCATCTGTACGCACCTTTACATCTAACACCTAAAGTCCAATAAGACTTGTCTGTCAATTCAAACTGTCACTAGAGTGGTGCGTCCACGAGTCCACGCGCCTGTCAAACGTCAATAGAGTTGCCCAACGATTCTCGTTAGCCGATCAATATCGATACCGGCCCAGCGGGTTTGTGATGAAACTATCGAGTATCGATACTCAAGGTCAATGTGAAGCTTTGTTCTAATTTTTTAAGTCGTGTGTGGGTTGTGAAATTGAAATACCTTTGGTGGGGTAGATCCTGGTTGACCACAACGAATATAATTGACGATTGCATTCAGTGTATAAAATTCTGTATTACACTAACCGATTGTGTTAGAAACACCACTCTGCGCTCCATAACGCAAGTAACAGATGTTGGAGAAATAACAGGCAGGCTGAAGTGGGAGTGGGCCGGTTATGTCGCTCGAATGGACCCGGAGAGGTTGGCAAAGATCGTTACTTATTGGACGCCTGAAGGAGGACATCGCCGTCGAGGTAGAGCGCGGCGAAGGTAGCGTGACGATATAGACGTGTTTACGGGTCTGGCGTGGTCAGAAACGGCGCAAAATAGAGATGTTTTGAAGCCAAAAGGGGAGGCCTTTGCTCAGCAGTGGCCCGGTTCCGATCCATCGAGCTCTCCCGTCGTAGAGTCGGTCGTCTCTTCAGACTCCGCAGTCACACCGATAATTTAGCCGTCATCAAGCTGTTTCCCCTCCCAAGCTCCCGCCAGCAACGCCCTAAGCCGAGGTCCGAGTCCCACTAGGGGTCGCCCTTAGTGCTGTTGTTGCTTGTAGTCATGATGTTAGTGTAGTACAAGTAGTTAGCTTAGGTTAAGTATTTTATCACGACCTCCGGTCACCTTAGTGTGTAGCCTGCGGGCGGCGGGTTAGGGGACCCGTCGCCCGACCAGTAATAGGCCCGAGAAGGCGGCGCGCCGTGCTTCACGCGCGCCTCTCAGGAAGACGTGGGGCAAAGCCCCACAGAAGAAGAGGTCCGAGGCCTGCTGGGGTTGCGGTGCATGCAGCTGCGAATCCCGCGACCCCGGCTATAGGTCAGGAGAAGGAACACCGTGGGTTTTAGCCGGTAAGAGTCCGGCATAACCCTTCGCCTTCTCAGGGCGGAGGGTATCCATGAGGATTATGTAAAGTGTAAGTGTGCTGTAATTTGTGTAATATCGAACCATTATACCTTTTTGAGAGAAAACAAAATAACTATGTGATGTCCAAAGAGATACATAATAATTATTATGTATCTCTTTGGACATCACGGCTCATCTTCCGTGCGAAAGATGTCCGGTCCTTTGGAAGGCATACACGGGGACACAGGTCCAACGCGCAGAAGCCCCTTTGAGAGCTTTAATCTAAAATGGGGTGGGGCACCAACCCGGTACTATCCACGGCTGCACTATTGGAGTACAGTCATGGACCATCCCAGGTGGGTGCAAGACTATTGTAAAATATGGTGAAAAATATTTGGTCTATGGGAAGGGGTGTTAGGTGGACTAGATAACTTCTATTGCCGGAAGAAAACGGCGTCTGCCTTTCAACATTTAAAATTGAAGTGTTGGCAGACGGTGACTCGCCAGCTCACTAGCTGGGCCCCTTGAAAAGCCCCCAGTACATAGGCGAAGGGGGCAACAGACGTGTGAGCGGTTATTATTATTATAAAGAAAAAAAAGGGTTAAATATTTTACTTCCACCCTATTGGCTGGAGATCCTTCAGGTCTCGCCAATAACTGCCCGGTTACGAAGGAGAGGTCTCCAAGGACCAACTACAGCAGACCAATAGGAAAAAAAAACAGCAGTGGGACAGTGAATAGGTTAATAAGCAAAAATAAAAAAAAGTTCTCCTTAGAGCAGGGGTGGGCAAACTCTTCTCATCAAGGGTCAAAAAAACCGAGTCATATCTTACGGGGGCCAAAATTACTATACATTGATTTATGTCGACGCAAATACAAGGCAGGTATCTACTTTTTATTCTAGACTATTCGAAAGGTTCCTACGACTACGGTACCTCAAGTGTGAGTTTTTTACGTTACTACTGTAGTTGCGTCACGCCAAAAATGTCAAACATATTTTTAGTCACGCTATTCGCCGCTAGAGGCTCTGCCTACATTTTCATACATTTTTGGCGTGACGCAACTACAGTAGTAACGTAAAAAAACTCACACTTGGGGTACGGGTGGCGGGTCGGATCAAAGCGTTTCAAGGGCCGTACTTTGCCCATCACTGCCTCAGAGTTTCTGTTAGAGCTCCTTGTGAAAGAGCTCCTCCAGGGAAGTGTACTTCCATACCTATATCTGCCGCCAAGCAGCATTGCAGTGATTCCATTTGAAGGGAAGTGCAGGTGAAATTACAGGCACATGAGACTATAAAACTTTGTTTTTAATGTTGGCAACATATATTATCAGCAATCCTTTTGGTGTTTTATTTATTTTATTTTTTATTTAATAGGTACAGTAACAGACTACATACAGACTAATACATTCACGTTTAGCAATATACAATACTTAAATCTGGAGCCCAATTATAACTGTACACAGCACTCACTAACTATTAAGAGCGACTTTACTTTAAGCTTAGAGAATAAGAATTAAGTTTTTCATGTTTATATAGGTACCTACTAGGGCACTTCCTTAAGTAGGATATTTTTAAAGGTATTAAATCTGCAATGAAAAATATTGACTTGTGAACATAGACAGTTATATTGACGGCACATACGTGAAATCGGATCGTTTTGAGACAAATTATTTGTTGCTAGCAAGTGTAGTAAACAGTTGAGGTGTGCGCACTGATCGTGTTGGGATCTTAAAGTTTAACTGGGGCCTAATTCTCCTAAAATAAATCTTGATAAATCACAAGCGAACCAAGGCCGAACCGTTCATTCAGACAGTTCTCAATTTCAAAAGCTATCAAATTAAATGACACAAAAAACAAAATCAATCAAATTATTTGACACAAAAAACAAAATCAATCATTTTGAAAGTTTTCGAAAACAAAAACTGACTGACGGTTGTGGTTCGTTTGCGTTTGGCAACAATTTATTTTAGGAGAATTGGGCCCCTGGCCAACAAGGCGACTGTCAACGGAGCCATTTACAATTTTGTGTAGAATGCACATGTCACCGATGTCATGTTGTAAGCTTATAGCTTTATAGGCGGCGGTTCCGTGTGGAGCTGGACGTAAAGAATAGCACTACCCCATCTCTATCCTTGGGTATCGTAAAAGGCGACTAAGCGATTCACTAGAGGATGGGCAGCAGCGTTCTCTGAGTACTTTAACAACCACACTGCGATCGCCAACCCGCCTGCCAAGCGTGGAGATTATGGCAAACCGCTCCCCTTACATGGCTTGGGGGAGGCCTATGTCCAGCAGTGGACGTCTTTCGGCTGAATGATGATGATGATGATGATGAGGCGGTAATTAATCACTTTCCATAGGGTGGACTGTCGGCCTGTTTGCCAAACCTTTACATAAAAATAAAAATATTAGCCTGTAACTGTCCCACTGCTGGGCAAAGGCCTCTTCTCGTACAGAGAAGGAACGAGCATTAATCACCACGCTTGCTCATTGCGGGTTGGTGATTTCAGACCATTAAAGTCCAGGTTTCCTCACGATGTTTTCCTTCACCGTATGTCAGTGGCGTCTTAGATTAACTAAGAAAGTACATATGACATTGAAAAAGTCACATTGTTACATGCCTGGGTTTGAACCCGCAACCCGGTGCTTAACAAGCGGGTCTGTAACCTCCGGGCCACCACGACAAATCTTTACATAAAAAAACTTATTTATTTAGGGACTATACTCACACTTTTTCTATTTCTTCTGCAAGAAGCGAAACGATAAAAATATCCCACATAGAACTGTCCATGTTGATGGCACAATACTAAATTTGTGGCTTACGGTCTTTGCAGCATATTCAGCGCCGTCCGCAGTAGACAGAAGCGTTTCAGCGGAGATAACACGCTATGACGGCTCTTCTCATTCTTACGACGTTGTACGCGGCTGGTAGAAGCAAAACTGCATAAGTGTGACCAAAATCGTTCAGCGAAACGCGAATGGAGCTGAGTAAGTGTAATTAGTCCCTTATCCACCATTTTCAAACCCTATAAATGTCGTAAGACAGTATGCAAATTCAAATGAATGCGCTATCATCTTTCTAATTAATATTCTAATAAATACATAAAATCCCCAATACGTATACCTATCTATTATGTAAGAGTAAAAAAAAAAAAACTTTATTGAACAAATAAACTTACATTTGGCACTAGCTTCCACACTAGGATTCCCTGTGTCGTGGAAGCTAGGCGAAACCACTACATAAAAATTCATATTAACAAATTACAATAATACAATACAATATAAAACTTACAACTAACATAAAAAATACTATACATATACAACAAAATATAAACACTAATTCACACGAGGAGTCGGCGTCGTGTGTCGCACGGTGTCTGGTAGCCGGCCCCGAAATCGTCGGAACGCTACACCTCTCGGCCCAAATTCCTCCTTATAGTAACTTCATTAAAATCATGCAGACACGTTAATTTCTACATCACTAATTGTGTTTTCAATTTATTTACTTTTTAATCAAAAGCGTCTTTGATCAAAAAACTTTTTGATATAAAATAATATGTTCAGGAATGTTAATTTGCACTTAATTATGCAGTTATCTCTAAGTTGAATACTAATTAATTAGTGTTTTATACTTTATTTTTAAAAGTACGTCCTTTCGTAAAATTCGCTGTTCTGTTTTGACTCTGTTTTGACTAGCCAGCGTTCCCACTGTGTACAGTCAATATCAAAACTAAATGATGATTGTACAAAGTTTTAAAATGTGTTTTATGAATGTAAACTAAACTTATGATAAATGATGGAATCAGGAGTTGTAGTACTTTGCGGAAATCCAGGAGACAAATATGCAAATGCTTAGTATATTTAGTTTAATTCCGCCAAACTAGAACGCTGGTTAAAAAACCGGTCAAGTGCGTGTCGGGCCACGCGCAGTAATAGGGTTCCGTAGTTGCACAATAATGCAGATTAAGAAGAGGGCTTATTAATTTTTCAATGGAATTTGTACGTTTTTACTTTTCCAGTTGGTCGACTATTATTCGTAAACTTGTAAAGCCTACTTAGCTGTAGGAACCCTAAAAATTGTTTTTCTTGATTTTATTGTACCACTTTGTTGGCGTGATTAATATGTATATCCATGCCAAATAGCTTTCTAGTAATAAGAGTCTAAGCTAAGCTGCGGACGGACGGATAGACGGACGGACATGGCGAAACTATAAGGGTTCCTTGTTGACTAAACTAAACTAAAACTAACTCTAAAAAGGGCATTAAGATGACGCTTGAGTCATGCGTCATCTTAAGGCTCATTCTGTTGGGCGATATTCTGCTTTTAGGAAGAACACAACAAGCAACATTACGTATAAATTGAAATTAACGTGGGCGATAACATCTTATTCCAGTAAATTGAGGTGATATGACATCATTATCTGTTTGGCACGGACCTGCTGGAAGTGACCTGTACAGACTGTATACAGGGTGTTAACGAATACGTGTAATTCCTTAAAACCACATGATCTACTACTGGTGTAGATTGAACCCGCACGAGAATTAGCCTGATTAAAAACAAAAAAATATAAATCTTTTTTTTTTCATGCGGTACGCGTAAGTGATCGTATCTAAACTACCCAATAAGGATTCAGTAAAAAAATAAGTTTTTTGTTTTTGCAAAAAAATATTTTTATGAGTTTGAACATTTCGATGCCACGCATAAATGAATGAAAGCATGGCGACACGGTTGGCGGGCACGACTAACGCTTACGCTTATATCGCTTTGCAGTCAGTTAACTCGGGGCTCTAAAATGACTCAGATTTATATTGAATTTTGTTTTCAGTTGATTTTCAAAAAATCCCTTTTATGGTTAATCAGTGTCACCAGTAGATGCGTGATCTACTGGTGACACTGATTGAGTCTTGATATTTAATTTCTTTATCTTTCTCGGCTTTCACAAGGTTCTCGTCATGCGGAACCGTGATATCAACAATCATTGTGAGACGCTCTGATCGATCTATCACCACGATGTCAGGCTTATTGGCTACAATAGTCCTGTCGGTGATGATAGATCGATCCCAGTACAATGTGACATGACCATTCTCGAGAACTGGGTCGGGCACATACCTGTAGTATGGTACTTCTGCGTCCACAAGGTTGTATTTGAGAGCAAGTTGCTGGTGGATAATCCTAGCTACGAGGTTGTGCCTGTGCAAATACTCACCGTTAGCAAGACGAGAACAACCAGAGACAATATGTCGGATAGATTCACCGGGACAGTGGCATGCCCGATAGATGTCAACCGTGCCGTCCTTCACAATATATTTTCTGTAGTTGTTCGTCATCATTATTAATGTCCATCTCTCTCAGTGCACGGCTCATCTTCCATGCGGAAGACGTCCGGTCCTTTGGAAGGCATACACGGGGACACAGGTCCAACGCGCAGAGGCCCCTTTGAGAACTTTAATCTAAAATGGGGTGGGGCACCAACCGGGGACTATCCACGGCTGCACTATTGGAGTACAGTCATGGACCGTCCCAGGTGGGTGCAAAACTATTGTAGAATGTGGTGAAAAATATCTGGTCTATGGGAAGGGATGTTAGGTGGACTGATAACTTCTATTGCCGGAAGAAAACGGCGTCTGCCTTTCAACATTTAAAATTGAAAACTGTTGGCAGACGGTGACTCGCCAGCTCACTAGCTGGGCCCCCTGAAAAGCCGCCAGTACATAGGCGAAGGGGGCAACAGACGTGTGAGCGGCTAGAGGTGTAGAGAGGTGTGGCCCCGGTTTCGCCGTCGCGGGTCTAAAAGACCCGGAGTGGGTTTCCCCGCTATTACGCCTTTAGACACTTCCACCCCCGAGCATACAGCTCTGGCGGCCCCCCTCTGGCCGGCCGATAAAGGCAAGACAGAGTTGAGAGTCCTGCGGGCACTCTTGGGGTTCCACTCCAGCCAGCCAGTAAAGGCAAACTGGAGACGAGGCCCTGACCCACTCTCTGAGGCAATAAGGTACGCAGTGTCGCCACTCACCAACAGCTCGCCACAAGCTGCCCTGCGGTTTGTAAGCTTTTCAGTAGACCTCATGATACATTTTTTTATTATATGATGGGGTTGTAGAAAGCTAGTCTAATGTTCCCTCCGGTTTTACGCTAATCTCATGGTGAGGTAACGCCTTTCCCAGAGGGGGTCCATTATTATTACAAAGCTCTGCAGTTTTGATTCGCGTCCTAGCAGTCGAGGAGTCAACATATCCTGAGGATGCCCCGTGCAGGGGCGAAACACGTGTCGTGTATTGGTTTGGTTGCATGTTGCATTATTTTTTCACTCTTTCTGCATGTGCATATACTTGTGGGCGGGAGGGTGGTGCTGCATACTGCATCCAAACTAGCGATCTTGTTCAGCGGAATTAAAGCTAGATATTCTATTTGCATTTTTGTATCTGCAGTTTTTAATTATTTATTTTTTATGTAAACGATTGTTTGTCTTTACCGAATACCATCAGTGCTTAGTGAAAGGATTTGGTCATCTATCTCGTATTAAGTTTCAGGTATTTTGAGCCGGTCAAACCTGCTTAAAATTTACAAAATAATTCTTTATTTTTAGAGGTAGTTTTACATAATTTTGACATTTACATAATATCTTGATACAAAGAATATTTGAAAATTTTTGCAATTAACAATAAGCAAAAACGGACAAGTATACAATATTAGTCAGAAAGGGGGTCCGAGGGGGGGCTAATCTGAAAGGGTGTTAAAGTACCCATAATAATGAGAAACATTTGTTTTACCACTTTCCCCAAAAGTCAATAGTTTAAGAGAAATAACTTACATAAAAAATATGCTAAAATGTATCTATCCTCAGCTATGATCAGCTGTGTTTACATTTTAGGTCTTAATTGGGGTCACGAATTAGAAGCTACATTTTCTGAATTCGTAATTAAAGAAGGGACGAAGAATTTTTTAAAAACTAAAATAATTATTACTATACATGGAAATAAAAATATATCGAATTTTGAAATTTTAATACTTGCATTAAAACCGTCATCAGTGATATTTTAAGTGGCTTTCGGATTAGTACACCTTTCCGACTAGAGTGCGCGCAAGATAACTCTGCGCGCGACTGCGGGCGTGCTAAACGTTGCCGTGATCGCAAACGTTCAAATTACCGCTTTTTAAGCTTAACTTTTCCCGTTAAATATTCCTACAATCAGGTAGTTCTACTATCGAAATTGATAAAACGGCACACACTTTGGTGGACCATGATTAGTTCCGATTTCGGCCGCGCGCAGAATTATCTTGCGCGCACTCTAATATTGTATTTAAAAAAAAACCTAGCTTTCTTTTCTACTTAAAGTTTTGTTTTGTTTATTAGACGTAACATATTATTCAACCATGACCATTTTGAACAAGGATACACCATGTTGGGCGACGTCACTACCCTTATTAGCAATGCATATGGACGACTTTCGCACGAAGTGAAATTTTTCATTTTTGATCGCATTTGGTCTTAAGAGCTTTGAGAAGTTAGACTGTTTGTGAGTGTCAGGATTTAGAAAGTAAGTCTGATATTTTATTATATTATTTTAGTTTTTAAAATGTGAAATTCTAATACGAGTTTTTTTTCTGGATCGCTGAAAGTAGTAAACTGAGAGAAGGTTGAAGCGCCAGTTAAAAGCTTGCCGGTTAAATAATAAATGGTTAACCCACAGTACAAACATAGTTCGTCTGATTTGTTTTCCAGTAAGTTCTAAAGATATTCCGATTTTTTTTTAAATCCCTTCTCTGTTACTAAGTTTATTATCATATTTTTGTTTAATGTTTTGTTTTGTAAATATTTTGTTTACCTGTGCAGTCTAGAAGCGGAAGGCCAGTTACGCAAATAACCGGGCTTTACTGAAATTTTACATGTGGTGTCCAACTAGGCACTTATTTAGCATAACAGTTTATTATTGTCCCCCTGCTGGGCACCGGCCTCTATTTTATTTTATTTTAAGTTCACATATTATAGCAAATAAATTATAAAGTAAGCCCCACAAAACCGTTGTAATGGTTTGACTGTGGGATCTGGTGAGTCTTTATAGGTAGCACCTTAACACATTTCTAAATAATATCTTTTCAATTTATTTTTAAATCTGTTTTTATTTGTTTCACTCTTTATGTCTGCCGGCAGACTGTTCAATAGATATGGTATTCGTTTTTTTAGGGTTCTGTCACCAAAGTAATTGGTAACTCTAGGTACATTGTATCTGCCGGCAGCCATAGATCGTGTATTATGATTGTTGATTACGTGGGCTAGGTTATGCTCTTGGGTGAGTTTTATATTCCCTCAGACCACCATGTTGGTTTGGTGTTAGTTCGCAGACTGGACAGACGACCATCGAAGACTTTTAATGCGAGGTTTTAAAAATTTTGCTTGCTTATCCCTTCAATGTCTTCATATTGGAGCCCAATACCATTAGTTTTTAATAGGTTTCGTTAAAATCGACGGTGAAAAACAAACAAAAAAGTGCCAAACCAGTCTTGTCCATCCAGAGATCGCTTTCAACAATAAGATCGCCCTTTGTATTGTAACACACCTCTTCTTCTTCTTAGCGTATCAATGGCAATTGTGCCAGCGCAGAACTTAGCTATGAGCATTGTATTTTTAATAAGCAGTGTCGTAATTAGGGTCATCACGCCTAATTTAAAAAATGTAAAAAATTAAGGCAGTGACTATTTTATCTCACATTTGTAGTTCTCAATCTTCAGGCAATTGCGGATTTCGGATTTTCGGATCAGTTATACACGGCCTAGTTTGCGCCCCCCTAGGTCTTGCACTCCTGGCAGCTGCCCCTATGGCCAGCCTGTACGACGCTGTGTACAAGTTCCTCTAGCATGCAGGCGTCAGGGCACGCAGGAGATAATGTTAAGTGCCTCATCATTTGCGGAACAGAACCACATATACACTCCAGGATGTATTAATTTTGTTTGTTTTATTGTGTGTACTATAAAAATATTCTATTCCTTGAGATGCCTCAGAGCTGCAGTATCCACCCACCGGTGTAAGTACTTACATAACATAGTAGCGTGTTAGAGTGACGTCAAATCGGATTCCCTGACCTACCCCACTGTCAGCAAGTGTTTACACTAGTTAATTAGTTCACTATACCCTTTTCACCGTAAGCTGATTAGTGACGTTTGTCTACAAAACGTTACCATACAAAGAATATCAAATATTTTTAAAAAACAAAGCCTGTAGTATTTATTTTATCTATTTTACGGTTTTAGATGATTTCGTTTACAATTTTCGATAGCAGACTCCTTACAGCTACATTTTACGATATGACCAAGCTGTCACTGTCAGGTCATCTTAGGGTAAAAAGAGTTACTAGGTACATGGTTTTTGGTTTTGAAGACTATGCCATTCATGCCATTACTGTTAGAAAATGTCCACCGAACCATTAAGCTGCATAATCCTTGACTTCTGCTGAATACTTTTCAGCACAACGATTTATTTTCGATAGGAACCGACATTAGTAATTTTGATACTATTATTGCTAGTTAACAGCAAAATTATTTGGCGAAAGTCTTTTTGAATTTTAATTTAGCTAATTAAAAATACGACGTAACATTTCTAAATTCTAAACAGGTTGCGGAACAGGTTTTTTGTTAGTCCTTATAAAATTAGCGCCTGACCGTCATTTTATAGCAAGCGATCGCTGTCATGCTAATTTCCATCACATTTTTTCGGCATTTTTTGTGAAGTGACTCGAATCAATTAATCATGTCTATAATATGTATCACAAATATTATTTTTAATTAGAAAAGGTTACGTGTTGTATAACGTTCTAAGCATTACGAAAAATTTATTGTCTCATCAATAAAATATGAATAAACTTAATCACCATGCTTAAGCATGATAGGGACCAGCGTTATGTTCACTGAAAATGCAGAGATGTAATCAGCCCATTACTGCCCCACTGCTGGGCATGGCTGGCCTCTTCTCAGAATGTGAATTGTTTAGACTTAAGTCCTCCACGCTGGTCTGTTGCGGGTTGGTGGACTAGACACACATTCGAGAACTTTTCGGAATCTTCTCAAGTGTGCTGGTTTCCTCACAGTGTTTTTTTTTCACTGTTAACGCAAGTGATACTAAAATTTTTATCCGCACATAAATTCGGAAAGTCTGAGGTGCGAGTCGAGTTCTATCACACCCTTTAGCATGGAAGGCAAGCGTTTAACCGCTATCACTGCTATTTAAAGAAATGAAATTTAAACGCACTTAGTTGTTAAGAAAACGTTAAACGTAGTTAGTTTATTTTGCTTTATGATTAGTTATAGTTTACGTACGTGTTGTTTTCGGGTTTGCCCGACTAGTTTTGGAGCCAAACGGAGCCTGTAATCATGAGCTGAACATGCGGCGAAGTCGAATCGAATTCGATGAGTGATCAGCTCATGATTAAGGGTTCCATTTGGGTGCGAAACTAGTCGGAAAATCTCGAAAAATGCACGTGACTAAACCGTAACTAATCATAAAATATATGAATGTGTCTCACAAAGTTATAATACAGTTTATTTTGTCTCTTCATATTCTTCTTTATTTCTCGGACTAATGTCCGTTTTGTAACAAGAAACTAGATCAAATGCTCATTGGAAAACACTTGAACAATTTTTTTTATTACTTCTTACATGATCAGAACTCCAAAATCTTCACTGAACTATTTACGACACTTCGCGAAGGGTTTGTGATTCTAGTTTCGGTATTTCAGGACCCAGGGCACATAGTAGACGTATAAGCTAAAGCAGTACCTCAACTTACTATAATCTCATGAATTGAAACACTCACACAGACACTCTGTATACTGAGTCGTTTTTTGTTTTTGTATGGATTTTTATCCCGAAAATACCTTAATTGTCTTGTTGCAGTGCGTGTCTGTGTGAGTGTATCAAATCGGACGAATGTGTAGTTGAAGTACTGCTTTAGCTTATATGTCTACTGTGCCCAGGGTGTGTAATGAAGTCCAGCTAAACATGTAAATTTTAAAAGTCTCTCAATTTCGAATTCCAGGTTACAAAACATGAGAATATGCATACTGAGTGTAGTCATTGCGGTGATTCTGGGAAAGGACTCTTGCGCAGACGAGCAGACTAATCAAAACAATTTGATTACTACTTACGACCCCGGGGAGGACTCGTAAGTATTCATTTGTGTACTTTTTTTGCAGTAATTAATGACCTTGCTACCGTTTGATTTGAAATGAAAATAAACATTGTAATGTATCAGTCCGACTTAGGTCAATACAAGATGATGATGAAAAAAAAATGGCAATTTGTCGCTCGAGGAATTTATTCCTTATTTATTTCGAATATCATATTAGTCCCAAATTATGCACCCTATTAGGACACGGAAATATAATGCTATAATAAATGCAACTGCAATAGTTAGTTTAAGTTAATTTTTCAAATATTTGGAAATAATTGTACCTACCTGTCTTTCCCATACTACTGACTAGATTTATAATATCAATAGACCAGGCACATGTTGCTATTTAATTATAAATATTGCAACTCTTCCGTGAAAATAAGTCATTTGAGAGACTGATAAAAATCACTCACTAAAACATTCTTAACACAATTGACATAAAATGAAACATATATTTGAATAAATCTGTAAAAGTATTTTGCATAAAATTTCAGGGAAGCTCCAATTCGTCCTCGTCTACCAAGTTATGGGCAGATCACAGCCGACGATCAGCCTGATCATCACTCTGACCAAAACGGTCACGTAAGGTTTCAAGATGAAACTTCTGATCAACCCATCAGATTCGAAGACGACACGAAAGAACATGAGTATACTGATATTGACAAAGCAAACCCAGATTCACTTCTCGTAGATCTTTCATTCGATAATGAAGGAAATTCTGATCAAAATGATCGTATTTCAAATACTAATGAATTTGAAGGTGAATCTGACAGTGAAAATTCTAAAAATAAGATTAAATTTGAGGGCAATAATGAAGAACCCGAGAGTTCTGATGACCGAGAAACGAATGATGAAGATGTTGATCCTCAAAGTGATGCCAGCCCAGTAGTGTTTGAAGGCAATGTACAATCCAACGAAGATGATTCTGAGTATTCCAATGATTCTGAAACCGAAGAAGAAACTTCTGACAAACCAATCAAATTCAAAAATGATAATGATGGATCTAATTCTGGTACCAAAAATCGAGATTCTGAAAGGAATAGTGTAACTGAACGAGTTGCTTTTGTAGATGACAGTAACAAGAATCAAGAACCAGTCCGGAAGAAGAAAAGAAAGCCTAAGAGGAAGCCTGGATTTGAAACATCACAAGAAAATTCTGCACCAATAGCACCAAACTCACCTTATCCTGGCTTAGGCTACCCTGGATACCCAGGAGTGGGCTACCCAGGTCCTGGATATCCAGGCCCAGGGGATCCGAATGCAGGGTATCCAGGTTATCTAATGCCCGGTTACCCAACCCCCGGTTATCCGGCATATCCTGGCTACCCCAGCCCATACCCAGGCATGGTCTATCCAACTCCTGGTTATCCAACACACCCGCCATACCCTGGTTCACCATACTCACCAATGAGTCCAGGTTACGGTTTATACCCAACTCCAATGTATCAAGGTACAGGAGATCAAAGGCCTCCGGTGAATCCTGTTGCATATCCAAGTCCTGGACAGAGTGAACAATTTGGGCAATATACTGATACTAGATATCCTAGCCAAGAGTATTCTGGATCTCCATCTTCAGGTGCCACCCAAAGTGGAAAGCCAGGCGCATCCATTCCGTATCCAGGTCAAGAATATCCATATTACCAAGGATATCCAGTGCCCGGATATCCTCAAGCTCATCCAGGAGACCAAAATTTACAGCATCCTGTTCAAAGTCAGCCTCAGTACAGACCTCCAGGATATCCAGGAGCTCATCAGCCGGGATATCCAAGTGGACATTATAGTGAGTATTTATTTATTTGCTTACCAACTAAATACATACACAGCATTAACTCACAATCATTATAAAATCATCACAAAAACGGAGTCCGTGTGGTGCCGGATGTAAAGAATAGCACTACCCCACCTCTTCCCATGGGTGTAGTAAAAGGCGACTATAGGATTCACTAGAGGATGGACAGCAGCGTTCTCTGAGTACTTTAACAACCATACTGCGATTGCCAACCCGCCTGCAAAGCGTGGCGATTATGGCAAAACCCCTTAACATGCATAGTGGCGATGCTTGATTGAGGCCTATGTCCAGCAGTGGGCATCTTTCGGCTGAATGATGATGATGATGATTATATTTAAGCTCTCGCATGCGCCTAATAAAGGAAAGCACAGCAGTGTTAAGTGTACGTACATTTACATAAATTGATTTTTACTAATGAAAGTTATACAAGTTAAAATATTCTAATGGCAACGAAATGCAGAACATAAAAGTTTGAATAATGATCTTAGAATCTATCTATCTGCCTAGCCTTTTCCCAACTATGTTGGGGTCGGCTTCCAGTCGAACCGGATGCAGCTGAATATCAGTATTTTACATGGAGCGACTGCCTATCAGACCTCCACCACCCAGTAACTGGGTAATACGATACTCTTGGTAAGACTGGTTATCAGACTTTCTGGCTTCTGACCAACAGTAACGACTGTCAAAGATCTACAAATGACAGCCGGGACCAACGGCTTTACGTGCTTTCCGAGACACGGAGGAAACTCGCTATGGTAAATGGTCACCCATCCACAGACCAACCTCGGCAAGCGTGGCCTAACCCGGAAGATCGGTCTATGCGGCTGTAATTATTTAGCCACGAGCTCCTTAGCACGAATAATGATCTTAGAATATTACGTACTAATTATTTATTACTTTTGCTTGCTTTTACATTTATTTATTTAATTTTATGTTTTACATGTTATTTTATTAAAGATAGCTTTCTTAAATAAACCCAATTTACCACCAAAAACATCAAGGTCACATTTACAAATATTTATTAGACTTCACGAGCTCCTTAGCACGAATAATGATCTTAGAATATTACGTACTAATTATTTATTACTTTTGCTTGCTTTTACATTTATTTATTTAATTTTATGTTTTACATGTTATTTTATTAAAGATAGCTTTCTTAAATAAACCCAATTTACCACCAAAAACATCAAGGTCACATTTACAAATATTTATTAGACTTGTCGGTACTTTATATGGGACACTCTTAAGGTTGCAGATGAGTCTGCGTTCAGTTTGTTTCGACTTCCGCCATTTTACCCTTTAACCGTTAACGTCCCGACCGACGACTCGGGTCGTCAGTGCCATTGTTTATCTATTGTATCTATAATTACAGTACTTGAGTAATTAAATAATTGCACTAAACTGTTAGTTTAATATTTTTCACAGTTATGATTTTTATTAGCACAAGATCTTTTCAACATAATCGAAATCTGTCACTCGATACCACTAGCAATTGGTCGCGAAGTCGCGATACTGTAGTTATAAGTAGATGACTAATCTAGCTCTATAAATTCCGATAGAATCTCACTAAAGCTTTCGCATAATAACAATGCACCAGTTTGCACACGCCTCGATGTCGGGTCGCGGTCAACAGGCAAACTCGATAGAAACAATGCATAGGTGAGAGGTGCAAGCGGTCAACGGGTGACTAAGTGATCCAGCGGGCTTGGAGCAAAGATGTCACGGTTTGATAAACGATCGTTAGAACTTGATTTAAGGTTTAATCAAAGTACTGATTCGAATTATTGATCAAGTGGCAATTTTAATGATATCAATAGTTCAGTTTAATTGTTATTGTTTGAAAAGATTGATCGTTGTTCAGTTCCATGGGATCCCAAGGACAGTAGATGTCGTCAACACGTGGGGAGGTTCAATGGGTAGTCAAAATCTAAATTAAATTGGTAGCATTGTTGCGCCCACGACTATAATTTGTAGATTGCCCATAATTTATAGCAAATTTACTCTAGAATAGGTTAAGCACTATAAAGATTAACTAACTTTGAAGATTAGGACATGTATCTTACTTAATCTCCATTTATTTTGGACAAGGTTTTACAAAACGAAAAGAGACTAGCTTAACTTTCTTTTCTTAAAATGATTTACCGAAGGTTCACCTCATTTTATTCATATATTTTTTTACGTATTCCAGGACCTTCCCGACGGCCGAAGTCCTTAACCCAGCGAGCAGTATCAGCAGTAGCCGAAGCCCTGACGTCCATAGCCTTGTATGATGATTACCAGTGCGTGCCGAGGCTATTGTGTGAAGTGGCTGGTGGCAGTACAGCATCATCACCAATGCTGCAGAAAGCCAGTGCTGGATTGCAGCCCTTGTTATCGTAAGTCCAAGTATCTTTGAAAATGTATAGTTGTTTTGTGCAACATTTCCATTTATTGGTTGAATTTTACAATTTCCACTGACGAAATAGGTTTGTGGTAGACAATTCAGCAGTGAATACAGCTGGAAATATTTATGTTTGGTTAAGAATCGAGACCTTAATGGTCTAAACGTTATTTTGATAGCATGTAAAAAATGCTAAGATTCTTAAATTAGAGGCGTATGTAATCAACTTGTTTATGGACCGTGTTTTAATTTATTTCGCAATTCTGATTCTGCAAACAAAATGCGCGACTAATAACCTTAATTTATAATTTCCAGGACCCTCCAGGCATATAACGGAGTCAGTTCTTCTCCACTCTTCGTGTTCGGTCGCGCCGCAGTCACCGGTGTGACAGCCAAGGGAAACCCGTCAGCCTGCATCCGTGCCTATCCTCAATGCCCCAAAGACCCTGAAAAACTAATCAACTACCTTAACAACCATAACGGTGGCTTTTTCAGGTTTTTTGGCCAACCGGCGGTTCCCCAACAATCACAGAATTTGGAGCAATTTTACAATTATTTATCTGGACAATATGGTTTCCAACAGCAACCGCAACAAAACTACGCATATCCGAACCCGTTTGGTTATGGTTTGCAACCTCAAAATCCTTATACCAATCCCCAACATTACGGAGGCAATTATTATCGTGGACAGAATAGTTTGAGAAACGCAAAAAATATTGAAAGTGAGATTATAGAAGCACGGATACAAAACAAACCAGAAACAAATATTATAGAGAGTGAAAATGATTCGGGTTCAATCGATGATCAAGATAAAGGTTCTAAATGGTTGTTCCCAGATGAATCAAGCACAAAGAAAGGTAATGGAAGGCAAAAAATCAAAAGGCAACCAGAAAGACCAACTAGAGTTAGTAAAACTTTGAAATTCCCTGATGACAGATCAGATGTTAGGCGTCCGATATACAAACCTATAGATTATGTAAGAAAAGAGAAAAACATATTTTTCCCAGGTGAAATTAATTTACAATTGAAACCGTACTATCCAACAACTACTCCTGTAAATCCACAAGAATATGTGTTTGATCATAAACATAATTTCTATGTTCAAAGACCTAAAGCTGTGAATAATGATGATGTTGTATATGTTGTTAGAGGCAATGGTGATCCCAACCATCCTGAAATTGTGAAAGTTAGACCTGGACAGAGCATTTGAAAACCAAATCTTAATGTGTTATCGAATGTTATTTACAAAGTATCTAACATTCTGAAACAATTTTTAAGACTGCGTTTCGTACTTCTATTAAATCAGAAAAGTTAGACGGCAAGGTGTCAAAAGAATGACTTTATTGTTTTTTTATCAACTTCAATCAGATAATAGAGTTCGTCGTCTTACCTCGATTATGTGCTTGCACTAAATTAACACTTGTGTAACTTATTGGTCGTTTAGATAGACGCTAATATTTTGTAGTTTTTTCTAGAGCGTTTTAAGCCCATCACATACTTAGCTATAATATATATTAAAAATCATAATCATAATAAGATATATTTCGACATATTTTCTATAATAATCTTTGAATGTCCACACACAGCTATAATGTTGTATATCCTTAACGCCATATTAACATGGCAATATATTTTGGCATATTAAACATATAATAGGTATATTAAAGCTACGTGCGTGATAGACCTTACTCGATTGCTTATATCATTACTTTTTTTTCATCATTCCGATGCAGTATATATACTACAGAATTTCCGTTTTATTATTGTTCTGCTTATATTTTAAGAACTCAATTTTATATTCAGAAATGACATGATTGATTCTTTGATTTATCTCTGTTGATTTTGTTTTTTATTTATGGATTTTGTTAGTGTAATCGATTCGATTTTGTATCGAACTGTAACAACAATTAATTGTTAGCTAAAAGACGATAACTTAACGATTCTTAAGTTAATTTGTTTAATGTGAATGCTCTTTATTGATATCGTCATGCATATTAATTTTGAATGTATACTTTAAGTGAAATAAGTTAATTAAATTATAGTAATTTATTGAACAATGTGGGTTTAATTTTTTAACTTGCTATAATCGTCACTATTGATAATCCCAGCCTTTCTCAATTTCCAGAGTTATGTTCCAGATGTTAATATTATGTTTACTGATTTTCAGTAAGATTATCTAGGAATTGTTTCAAATTCTTGACAGACTTCCTTAATATAAAATTATAAAAATGACAGGGTTCCATCCTTAGAATTTTGTTTTGCATAAAGCTTTGTTATTGATTCAAGAAGATCCTCCTGCCCTTATCCCAACTTATTTGGGGTCGGCGCAGCACGTATTTTTCTTCATCTCTATTAGCCGTCATCTCAGTAGTCACTCTCTTTCTAGTCATATTATCATCTTTTCGTTTCTTTGGTCTTCCTCTACTCTTATAACCATCCACATCTATACTCAAAACTTTTCTCACGATATTTAGATAGTCTACTACCATCATCGTCTTCCTGCCCTTATCCCATGTTACTTGGGGTCGGCGCAACACGTTTTCTTCTTCCATTCCGTCCTGTCACCCGTCATGATATCACTGACTCCCTATTCTTTCATATCATTCTTCACACAATCCATCCATCTTTTCTTTGGCCTCCCTCTTCCTCTCCATCCATCTAAATTTGTATTCATAACTCTTTTGGTCACATGCGTTTCATCCCTCCTCTTCACATGCCCATACCAAGACAAACGGTTCCCTTTCAACTTTTCTGTCACTGGCGCTACTTTAAAACTTCCTCTAATATACTTGTTCCTGACCTTGTCCATTCTAGTCACTCCACACATCCATCTCAACATTCTCATCTCCGCTACATGCAATCTTTTTTCATCCGTCTTCTTCTTAGATAGTCTACTACCATGCTGGTTAAATAAATAGGTTAAGAGCTCCAAACTTGTTGACGTCATTGAAAATTGGCCACAGTAATCATGATAGCACATCGCTCGGCTACAACCGCGGCAGAAAAGGGGCACGAAGGGCTTGTGGATAATTTACAACCATAGATCATACGATTTGTAAGGTTAAGCTGCATTTGCCGCGGTTTGAACGTGGATGGGTGACCGTACGTTATACATCGAGACCCCTCCGAGCCTCGGAGAGCACGTTAAGTCGTCGATCTCGGCTGTTATAAGAATACCTATGGGAGTCGTTACGGGTAGTCAGAAGCCCAAACAACCGGTTTAACCTTAGGATGTCGGCAGTGCCCAGTTTTTTTTTCCTTTACTTGGTCGCATTTGGCCCTCGTCGCACCTGATGGCAAGCGCAGACAGGGTCTAAGATGAAGCACACGAATCCAAGTAACAGAGATATAGAGGGATTACCCTATACCCCTCTGGCTCTCACATACACACGACGGAATACAGTAAACTGCTTGGCGCCGGACTTTTATGTGAGGCTGGTAGCTAGCCAAGCGGACCGTAAAGACTCTACCACCCAGCGAAAGGTTGTCACCTGATTGGCACCACCCGGTGACCACGTGTGGGGCTTCGAACTAAGGGTGCCTTCCCACGGACGAGGGTGACTCAGCCCCCAGTTACTGGGTTGCGGAGGTCTGATGGCAGTCGCTCCGTGTAAAATACTGGTATTTAGCCGCATCTGGTTAGATTTGAAGCTGACCCCAACATATTTGGGAAAAGGTAAGGCAGATAATTATGGTAGCACAAGATTGCCACTTTCATGAACTTGACCAATAAAACCTGAACTTTTCAAACAAGGATACCATACCATACCTTACCATAATTCCAACAATCCACCTTACCCTTCTTCCCGACCTCCACAGAGCAACAATTACAGTGCAACACACGACAATAAAAGTCAATACGCTGCAATTAATGTAATGTCGGCCTTAACTTTATTTTTACACTGTGAGATCGTTCACCTTATTGCATGTCGTGAACCCATTTATATTATACGATACGATTTATTTTATTATTTGATTGTTTTGCTAAAATGGTAGTGCGTGACAAATAACAATTATTTTTCTATTGTTTTTAATTTTTTGGTTTTATGTAACTGTCTATTGAGCTTCGTTGCTTGAACATGGGTGGCTTCATTTGCTGTAATAAACAGTTCAATTAATGACATATCATTTTCTTTAAGATCAGGAGTTGCTGGGGTGATGAGCAATTGACCACCACCTTATCAGCTTATAACCGTATCCGCTTGAAATAGGATCTCATATTTGATCGGTACAATTTCAAAGAGTGTTTCTTTTCTTATATCGATGACTTCTTTTTCTCTAGTGTCGGTACGATCTGAGGATAGCTCATGCTGTGGTGAAAAAATTAGCAGCCAGTCAGCAAGGTTGTTAGCGGGGCCGACTGCCCATGGTTCGCCGGACGTACTCATTCGTGGATGCTCTTTTAATGCACCCCACTAAAATGACTACAATGTACAGTTATTCTAGAACATTACCATAATCACTTACTGCCACACAAGATTTTATTGCTGCCCATTTTCTAGACATTATCACTTAACCGGCTTTGACAATAAATCCTACACCAGAAGAGGTTCAAACAATTAAATGCGTATCTTCAAAGAATAAACAGTAAACTTAACTAACAAATAATCAGTTGTTTATCCAACTCATCAGCATGCGATTAGTCAGAGAACTTGCATTCAGCATGCGGAAGAAGTTAATGAATGCGCAATTAACGGATACGGACAAGGCCGCGCTATTAAACTAGTCTAATGCCTATATTATTGCGTATTTAGGTCGGATAGTGGATTTTTAATTGTTGTGTAAGGTATTTCTGTAATGTGAAATGTTGTCAGACATAATTATAAAACACACAAGCGCAATATTATGTTGAAGGTTTTATTTTTATTATTTGACTTGATCGTGTTTTACCCTAGTCGCACCTGTTGGTCTACTCCCTAAGCACGAAGTCCGTGGTTTCGGCCTTAGTTACGAGCGTTTCCTACTCCCTATCACCTACGGACAAACGATTATTTC
This sequence comes from Amphipyra tragopoginis, assembly GCA_905220435.1. Lineage (NCBI taxonomy): Eukaryota > Metazoa > Arthropoda > Insecta > Lepidoptera > Noctuidae > Amphipyra > Amphipyra tragopoginis. Next base: position 23,605,938 of record HG992013.1, read on the forward strand.
GGGGCCCGAACTTAGAATGAATGACAACACGATATGACAGTTGTCCCTACTACAGATGTGTTTTTGCCCGTCCGATAAGTTGAACTTGACACTTGTTTTGTTCACTTCTACGTTTCGGGCTACTTTCGGATGGGCGACTAACTTCGTTGACGGACTTAGGGAGTAGGCCCTAAGGTTGTAAGCGCAGACAGGGTCTAAGATGGAGTATACGAATACAAGTAACGGAGATAGAAAAAGATTCCCCTATACCGCTGTGGCTCTCATAGTAAATTGCTTGACGCAATGATGAACGCCATGAGAGTGGTAGCTGGCCAGGCAGAGCATATAGATCCTGCCACCATGCAAAGCATACTTAAACGAAGAGAAGATAATAATATGAATAGTTTAAGCAGATTAGAATTTGTCGCAAATTTTAGAAGAATGTTAAAGAAACCGCGTTATGTAGGGGCGATAAGACCAAATAAAATAGATTTAGTAAAGCTATTTGCAAGTGCCTGTGTTTGGACCAAAGCATTATGATAACAGAGTTTCTTGCAAAAATGTAATATAATATAATAATAACTATAAAATATATTAATAACTGTAAACTCACTCAGCACCTACTTACCTAGTAAGTTATTCAATTTCGCATACCTTGTACAAGTGAGATGTGTTATGCTCTATACATTTTTGTAACATCTACTATGTATACCATATCTCCTGCGAATAAATATTTCTATTTCTATAATATGTTTAAAAAAACATGAAATTGATAGATCAAGAATCAGTAGAACAACCTGTACTCCAATTCATACACTAGACAAAAGTGACCTATCAAGGCACGAATAATTTTTTGAACTATTTCTTCAAATAGAGTTTCAGCTCATCTTGACTAACGGTTACAGTTCATAAAAACATTATTTTGTGTTGAATCTGTACTGGAAGGAAACATGTTGCTTATTTCTGTGAATTTTGCTAAAATAGGTCTTATTTCTTTGTCTAATGATAATGAAATAGAGTATAAATAGGTAGTGGTACCTATCGTACATATTATTGTAAGGTCAAGTACAATAGATGTTTCACAACTGCGCTTTTTAGGTCATCATATTGAAGGTTACTAAAAATGGCACAAACGACCCCTCTAAAAAGCTATACAGCAGTTCAGAAGGCGATGATATTAAGTACATCACGTACGTGCATTTCCGTGCTATGGTCAGGCCATTACGCAGAATGAATGGGTCGCAAGCAATAAATTAACAAGTTGTCAATATTTAAATTAATTATGTGTAAATGACACAACAATATAATCGTTCAGAGGTGATTCTATCATTACAGTTTTAGCTAATATCGGTATGTCAGGATTGCGAGCAAGGTAAATACAGTAAATAAAACCAACATAGACTCTCCACCACTGAGAGTACTTGTATTTGGGTTAATATTAGTAACATTAACTAGATCACAGTATATTACTTTACACAATTATTACAAGATCATAAAATAAGGACAAGCTAATCAGATATAAAAGGTCAGACTTCCTCAGCTGTTCAACACGGAATGCCCTCGCTTCGTCGAATGACCACCGCCTTTATAACCTCGGGTGGGCCGATCCATATCGACGACTACCCTCTCTTGTCAACATTGCCCAGTGCTACCCGCTACCGATAACACGGCCCTCCTGCAAAACACACGTCCTCGTGTGTTGGTGGTTGGTGGTTGACGCACCATCAACCCCATCGTCAAGATTGTGCATCAAGGCCCAACTTCAGTGACACCTTCGGACCTTAAACAGAAACAAATAATACAGTACACATCTCGGCCACACCTGATCACTCATCTTTGACCTCGTCATGTTACTCATGTCTTTGACCAAAGTAAAATGAAAAGCATCCAAAGAATGTTTGAATCGATTAGAGCTTGTTATCCCATCGACGGCCAACAAGCTCATCACCCATGACTTAAACTAGTTGATATTCATTCAGTATCAACCTAGTTCTATATTCGTTCATAACTTCTCGTATCAAACTTACTTACTTACAAACATCCACACATTAGATTTCAACATTTTCACAATAAAATACTATCTCAGATGCCTATTAGACAGTTCTACTTTGGTTAAACATCAAATTTTAGTTATTCAATAAATCATAATAGGTACATAAACACACAATCTCATTATACACAAATTCATAAAATCATTTAAATACATTTACAATATTTTTCAGGGCTAAATATCTCATTATAGTTTTTCACAAATTCATAATACATAAACACTTAAAATATTTCTTGGTTAAATATTTCAACGATTCACAAAGCCATAATACATAAACACTTAAAATATTTCATTCGTAAAAATCTCATACCTAATTATTCACAAAATCACAACATAATATCTCAATAATTTACAAACTCATAGTACATTTAACACTTAAAATATTCCATGATTATAAATCTCAATTATTCACAATTCATTTTACCAACATATAAACACTTCAAACTCATAGTACGTTAAACACTTAAAATATTTCAAGATTAAATATCTCATTATTCATAAACTCATAGTACATAACAACGATTAAAATAATTCACGATTCATTATCTCATTATTATTCACAAAATCCTACATTCTTAAATATCTCAATTCTTCACAAAATCAGAAAACAAACATCCTAAATGTTTCATGGTTAAATATCTTTAAATCTTTAATCATTATTCACAGTATCATAGTACATAATTATAAACACTTAAAATATTATCTCAATTATTCCCAAAATCATTATACTTAAGTATCAACCTTTAAAACTTTTCAGGATCAAAATAATATCTCAATTATTCACAAACTCATATTACAAAACTGACATGATGTTGTAAACATAATATTTCTTTAATGCGCTAATAATACAACCTTTTTACAACAATACAATACATATTATACACTTCTTTAACGAAAATAAGTCAAATTATTTCTTATTTAAAAATGAATTTGACAAATTAATCTTTAACGGAAGCCGTCATAATAATTATCGTCAATAATAAATACAATTTCCTGTTTTCGTCTACAAAAATACATTTTAAACCATGTAATAATAACAAACTACTTTTTAATTTCAATAAACTATTTTGTACCATTCTACAACAAGAATTATAACAAAACGAATAAAAAACAAATATCAATATTTTCAAAACTTTTTCAAAACATTAATTCAAAACAGAATCTCATTTTCACTGCATTTTCATTTATCAATTAATAGCATCACCCGCCTTGGATTTAGCCAACTCATTTGGCATCACCCGCCTGGGATCCTGCTTTATCAACATGGCATCACCCGCCTTGGATCTAGCCATATCATGGCATATCCCGCCTTGGTTCCAGCCCTATAACAATTGCTTCGCCACGTTAGAGTTTCAGTTTTCCCCAGGCGAAGCCTTTGGCCAACCCCGGCTGGCCAAACCGGGCGGTGCCAAAGATCAACCCTGGTTGCATCTCACCACAAACTCTAATACGACTTGCAATGTATTTTCCTACACGAATAAATACAGATGCCGTATTTATTTTCCACGAATAAATACAGATACCATCATATTTATTTTATACTAATAAACACAGATATCATCTCATTTATTTTACACGGATAAATACAGATAACATCTCTTTTATTTTACATGAATAAGCAAAGATATCATTTAATATTTATTTTACACGAATAAATAACCTCTCATATTATATTTCCTTCATCAAAATTCCTTCACACATAATAAAATGGTTGTGACTCACCGGATTTATCACATTTTCTCATTCTCACACTTCTCACCATTGTACAATCGAATAATCAAGTTTTTGTCAGTCCGTCTACAGGGGATTTTACTAAAAATATTTACATGTGGGTATACAATCATAATGTGGACTGGTTTTTTCTTGTTCCACTTCTGATGTAAATGACACAACAATATAATCGTTCAGAGGTGATTCTATCATTACAGTTTTAGCTAATATCGGTATGTCAGGATTGCGAGCAAGGTAAATACAGTAAATAAAACCAACATAGACTCTCCACCACTGAGAGTACTTGTATTTGGGTTAATATTAGTAACATTAACTAGATCACAGTATATTACTTTACACAATTATTACAAGATCATAAAATAAGGACAAGCTAATCAGATATAAAAGGTCAGACTTCCTCAGCTGTTCAACACGGAATGCCCTCGCTTCGTCGAATGACCACCGCCTTTATAACCTCGGGTGGGCCGATCCATATCGACGACTACCCTCTCTTGTCAACATTGCCCAGTGCTACCCGCTACCGATAACATATGTGCAATTCAAATTTAGTTAAGTGCAATGTAGAGCTATTATGAATGGATCTAGCGTTTGCATCGTTGGGAGTGCCACTTGCCTCAATTGAAGCTAACGTGTGATAGATTTATGAATGGATGATCTTTTTGGAGCTCTTTCAGTTGTGCAGGTTTTCTCACGATGTTTTCTTTCACCGTTAACGCAAATGATAGTCAAATTCTAAGTCGCACGTGAATTAAAAAAGTCGGCTTGATCAAACTCGGCTCCTACATCAGCACGGCTTTCTATTCTCTCTCCTTCTAGAGTTAAGGACTTTTCAGCAGGACAAAACTGCAGAAGAAAATTTTATGTTGGAATTACATGGAAAACGATACTTATCTGGAGAATTATAATCATTCAAACTTCAAACTTCAAAACTCATTTATTCAAAATAGACTAGAATCACTTAGTTCTTTTTGAAGGTCAAAATTCGATACATCAAAGACAGCCCCAAAAAACGCCCTCACTTCACCGCTTCCTAGTATTTTTGCTGTGAAGAAGAAACGGCGCAACAAAATCCTCAGCAACACATATCTGTCTGTCAAGTGAATAAATTAATTGAGTCTATACTAAGCAAAAGGTAATATTAATTACAATAGTGAAATTATGCAAAATGCGGATTATAGACAAAGTATAAGTATAAGTATTTATTGCTGTCATATTGTTTACAAGGTGTTAATACAATTATGGTGTCTCAAACATGAACCCCGCTAGGGCACAGATGACAAGAATGCAAACAAACCTTTCAAATACGATATACTTACAATAATTTGAAAGCGACGGAGTTAACTCCGGGCAAGGATGTTCTTCTGGTACCTGAATAAGGGATTTCAAAGGTTTAAAATTTTTTTAGCATAATTATGTTAATAATGTTCAGCGGTTATGAATCTCGTCCACACGACTCGTCGGTAACTTGAAAACAGCATCCAAAAAGTCGTACAGTATAAACAATCCCGCTCCGGTTATGTTCATGACATTATGCCGTTTTTGGGAAAAGCAAGAATTTTCTCGACTCCGGCAAAATACACGCCTTGAACTTAATATTTTTTGTATATTTTTTTAATAGTCTTCCGTGTTCAAATTAATAATAAGGGTATTTCTTCTGCGTGTTGGTGTCCTAGAGTTTCTTTAATATTTTGTTGGAGTCTGTGATGATGAAGTAGCATTTGGTTCTAATGTAGCAAGTATGCGACCTGCTTCTTTGTCCATGTCAGTTTTGTGTTGATCGACTGCTAATTGTTGACCAGTTTTTTTAATTATGTCAGTTTTGCTTTGATCAACTACTATTTTATTATCAATATTCAACAACAGATTTATCCCTACTTATAAAATATTATAAATGCGAAAGTAACTCTGTCTGTCTGTGACGCTTTCACACCTAAACCGCTGAACCGATTTTGATGAAACTTCGTACAGAGATAGTTTGGAACCTGGAGAAGGACATAGGCTACTTTTATCCCGAAAAATATGGAATACGCGATAAACGATACCCACGCGGGTGAAGCCGCAAGCGTCCTCTAGTATTCTATATACAAATACTCGTACAGGTGCAACTATATCCACTTGAACACAGGAGTCGGGATGACTTATGGACTATGAATTGGTAAAATTTAAACCATTAGTTTAAGAGATGGAGGGGTCTATTTTTAGCCGTGAACCACACTGCAGACTGCAGTATTCTCTTGTAAAATCATAGTAAGTATTCATCGTTACGTTTACCAATACGTCTGCTAACTGCAGTCGGAAATATTACACCTAGATCTTTATTCGCCATAATGTTAGGAAGGTTTGTGTTAAGTAAAAATATTTCTGGGTTTCCATTAGTCATGAATTCAGTCTATAAAATTTCATAGTTGGGTTCTTATCAAAACGGTTCATGTAGATATATCTGAATTTATTAAAGTGAGCTGTTTACTATTAATTGCTTAATTTAGGTACATAAATGTCAGAATCATTTCTAATGTTACGATGAGTTCAACATTGAAAAGTCAAATATCAAAGCAATTAAATGGTGCCTCATTGCGTTAGTTTAATTATGTTGTGATCTATTTGATTTGAGTCAATCTTGAAATTTTTATTTGTAAAGATTCCTATGATTATTTTTTAGTCTTTTGGTACTACCAATTTTTATTAAACCCACGTAAAAGAAGTGACTGGGCTGGACGAAAGTTTCCTTTATTATGCATTAGGTCCTGATCTTGATCTTCTGCGTTCAATCTTCTGTTTACCTGGTTCGGTAGCGAACTAGGCTACATTTGCCAGTGCATGGACTTGTCTTCAATGGCTTTCAGTAATTCTTTAAACATAGACAGCGTTTCCGGTGGTTACCGTTCTTTTCCGGCTTAGGTATCTCATTTGAGATCTTATCTTTCTAAGCAACCCTCTAAGGTAAATTTTTGGACAAAATCGTGCGCTGTTATAATATTTTACATTAACGATGGATAAAGTACTTTCAATAGTAACACAATAATTTCCTGACAATCATCACGTGCTGTGCACACTTAAGTAAATTGTGTACAATGCCAACGACAAGGTTGTACTATAAAATAAATATTTTGCGGTTACACCTACAACTACATCTTGTTACAATTTGTAATGCATTATCAAAGGAATTTGTAGCGTTTTAAATTGATTCTTCACGTACTTATCCTGCATCATCATTACAGGCGGAAGTAACATCTGTAAGGTCTGATTCAGATTTGGAGTCTTTGGTTTAGGATTAATTATCAAGATAAGGTGAACTTTTTGCTATTATAGAGGAAAGTTCTTATACCAGCAGGCGTTGCATGCCCACCGTTGACAAGAGTTTTGTCGACGGAAAAGTTGATAAAATGACATTATTCTCAATGACAGTAATATGTAATTTTGACAATTCTTCCGTCAACAAAACCCTTGTCTACAGTTATCATGCTACTACTTTTGGAAGAAATTGAAACAGAGCAACCCAATTTCTCCTCATCAGAGACCAGAAAAATATCAATGTTCCGTAATGTTTATCGTTTTCTAATAGAATCATTGTGGGCTTGTGGGTCATAATATTCAATTGGAATAACACAAACTTTATTCGAAATACTTGTAATGTGAAGCTTTGCATTCATTTAATAAGCTCACAAAATATTTTTACAATGAAATACATGAAAAAAAGAGTGACTCAATTTTCCGTTAGCACACAACATACAATTTCCTCGTGTAGCTCAGATGCCTTGAAGGTGTTAGATTAGCACATCCAAAGTAAATAAACAATTAGCCCAAGGCGGCCATAAATTTAAGATAAAATCTTCCTCGCCTGAGGAAAATTCTAAACAAAACAACTACAAACAAACTTCACATTATGCAAGTACCGCACCCTCGACAAAAGGACCAGCGCCATGGAGTAACCGACCATTTTAAATATACTAGGAATGAGAACAAAATACAAACTATTAACGGCAATTAAAATAGGTAGTGTTATAGTATTATCATTTGCAGTGAAAGTCGACGGTCGAAGGACGCGGGACGCGGCGCCATCCAGTGCGTTGCCGACGCTCGACCCGCGAGCACGTGTCACGTCTAACAAACGAACTCTTTACGCGTGTGTTGTGCTACGATTTACGATATTGAATGGAATACGACAAAAGTCAACTGATTTAAGTATGTCAGTTTTATTTTGTTGTTATTATTATGCAATTGTTGTTCCGGAAGTTGTTTCCGTGTTTTGTGTTTTGAATTTAACGGTTACCGTCGCGAATCTGTTTTGTCGCCATTAATATGGCTTCAAGGCGTGCATATATTAGGCTTTCGGCAAGTTAATGTTTACCTTGACGGCCTACTTTTGGCTAAATATTTAAGGGAACTAAATAAGCATAATCTTCATGTTGAATATTTTTCAGGGTAAACAGCGTAATTGTCTGTATCTCAAAAACGCGCGAATCGCTATCGCTATGCGTATTATTTGCTAACCGAAGATCAGGTTTCCTTGTATGAAAAAGCAAATTAAAATTATCGTATTTTTCTGTTTATCGATGATATTGATTTCCTTGGAAAATCTACGATTGATTTTGATTCAGATAAATATAAAAATGCCTACTAGGTACCCAAAAAAATTTGTTTTTAATTTAATTACAGTACAGAGGTATCATCAAATGCTTCCTTATGTTTTTGTTCCAAAAATACTCAATATTAAATTAATTATCTACTATTTGTCTTGGATCGAGGAACTAATAAAATACACTTAAGGATGTATAGTAAGAAAGACCTTTGCCATTTACCATTAATTGAACTGATCATTAATAGATTTTTATGAACTAATTAACATAGCTTTTTAGCTGATACATATCAATTATAACAAGGCTGCTCACAGTTGGTACCATAATTAAAAACACCTAAGCAAGTGATTGAAAAACATAAATTATTAAAATGAAATCCGTCTATAACTTTATTGTTTTTAGCTTTTCATAATATGCAACCTAGACCTATTAGCTCACACAGATGTTCTACAATCCACACCTTATGAATCCAATACTCCTAAAATTTGAACCAGCAGGTGATACAAAGTCTATTAAAAGTTAATTTAAGAATTCTAATACCAGACACAGAGGAACTCAACTAAAATGAGATGCAATTAAAGCCATTATACATCTAAAAGACTATTCTATAACTAAAGTAGGTCTATTTGCAGGCAACAATCTGCAGACAAGAGATCAAAAAGACGTGGGATTTTGGTCAAGGGCAAGCATTGAGGCCAATAGGCGCAATAAGGGTAAAGACCATATTCATAAAGCCCAAGATCTGTTATCAGACTATAATAGGAAAGATAATAAAAAATAAATCATCAAGATAATTCAGCAGCCGATTATAAACGACAATGAAACCGACGCTACCTGTATTTTTATTTTATTTTCGTATGTAAGGACAGTGGAACTAAATGTTTTACTACCTGAAAAGACAAGGGCGCTAATTTATGACGTTGATAAAAATGTTAAATTTAAATGTTTTACACTTAATTGCGTTAAATTATAAATTTTCGTACAAAAAGACCAAAAACTTTTGACCTTTAATAAACTAGTACGAGTTTGTAAAGTAGAGACAAATAACGATTAATTTGTCATTAATAATAAATTAAGGATTATGGTAAAACTTGATGTGCTAATTTTGTTACAAAGTTGTAAAGCTTCCTTTTAATTAATTCCAAAGATTAGTTCTTTAATCATCAATATTATGAGCTAAAATGGTTTTTATTTATTAATAAATTTTAGCATTGTAGGATAATCTTTAGATTTTATGTAGGCGATTAAGAATTTCTTATTTGTGGTAATAGTTTTCAACCCATTAAATTTGTATTCAATGTGGAAAAGGCTTTGAAGACTTCCGTAAGCGTTTATTTCTAATAGCATCTGAAGTCGAATAACAATGGATCACATTATTCAGTTCGACTTCAATGAACCCTATTGCTCAAAACTAGAGCTTCATCTAAGAGAATCCATAAATATTATTTAATATTAACATCGAACATCATAATTCAGTCTTAATCTACCCACTGCTTGTAAGGTCTCCATTCACTAATTTCACTTTTCTTGTCCCTGTGCTAATCTCTTCCACACATACGTGATTATTTATTTTACTTCCCAAAAAAACTAACCGCTAGGACCTAATTATGATTTGCAATTTTCATTGTATCAAATCCATCAAAATTTGGACCTCCCACGCTGCGTTTTCCATTAAATCTTACGCATACTTTATTCCTGGAGCCCTTTTTTATTTCCAGAACAGGTCTGGTTACTATATTGTACAACCTGTTGTTGTTCACGTCATGCTCGAATTTGAGGGATTTCAATGTCGGTGATTAGCGAAGCTCAATGCCCTTTGTTGTGGTCTAATTACCAATGTTAGGTTGTTTTTTATCATCTTCAATATGGTCGTAAGTGATTTTCTTCAGAGATTTTAAACCCACTTAATTATCATGAATTTTTTGACGTAAATTACAGGACAACATTTGCTGTTCCAAATTGCATATTTAACCCGAACAGTTACCGGCGTAATCTAAGACTTCTTCTTCTAAGACTCCTGTGACCGTATCGTTATAATCTAAATAGCATCATTGAATAGATGATTTTACTTAAAATCAACATCTACTCGAAAAAGATATAAGGGCATTTAGGACCAACACTACATTCTTATATTTTTTAGTAGCATCTGTTCTCGTAAAAGTAAATATAATTGTCAAGATAGAATATTAACAAGAATTTCTAACAGATTAATAAACTAGTAAGAGCTAAACTAGAAGTATTTTAATTTCCAACTCTAAGTAACAAATGCAATAACACTACCTATTAACTTATAAACTTAAACTTTGTTCATAAAACAGAAAACATTAAAGAAATTTCCTTGACATTTACTCTTACTCAATAATACACAGATTATTTTGTCACAAATACCATTAATATACACATATTACCAACTCTCTAAATACCAGTAATAGATTTATTACATTACAAGTGAGAAAGTAAAAAAAGATGTCAACTTTCTTTTACATAACAATAATATATCTGATAACACATTTAGAGACCTGTTAACCCTAAAACTATATCCGATTTGTATAAAAAACAAACTGTTAATGAATTATTCATAGGCCCTTCGGAGTATCGGGATCATCGGATGCTTGGGCGAGAACTCGACTAAATTCAAATGGACCATTTCTCAACGCTAGTGCGAACGTTTAATTGACGTTTGAAAATGGTTGGGTTGTTCTAAACAAGTTTTGTAACCGTGTTCCAAGATGTCACAGCTTAGGGTCACCTGGTCGACGTACTGTTCGTGTTTGATTTTGGTTGATTGTATTTATTTATCGTCTTGCTCTTTTCCCTTTTTGGATTAGTGGAACTCTGGACTGACCAAATACGAGAGGTGAAATCCTACTAAATGACATATGAAAAAGCCATTATGCTGCAGATGACGGTAGATATATTTATTTCATCTTCCACAAAATTATGATTGGGATAAAAGATAATAGGTTGAATATTGGAATATTTTTTATTTTCTTACTTTTTGGTCCTTCAGGTCGAATTGTTGCTTTGGTTCTACAATTTCAATTGCTGCAAGGAGTCCTCAAGTTTTTATATTTATGATTACCATTATTATATCATCTAATCTACTGCCGATTTTAGCAGGTAGTTCTGTAACAATATGATTTTGATTAATTTAAAACTGCTTCGATTTTGCATTATCAAGTGCTGCTAATATTTTACTAAGAACCAATAAATCGTGACGGGTCTGCTATCGGCAGAATCATATTACAATAAATAATATTTTTTATAACAACGCTCTTGTTGTTATAATAACTAGTGTGGGTGTTAGGTCTATTCGTGATAAAATATGGTAATCAAGATAATACAATCATAAACGTCATTACGAATTTCCAAAGTGGTCTAGCACGAAATAATATAATTATAGTCGATGTTTATCATATAGCGCAAGTTAGACCTAGTCCAGATGGAGCGGCTAGCGAAGTGAATCGCGCGAACAGAACTATTTAGGTGGCGTCCGAGCTGCGACAAGTTTCCAAGAATTTGGGATAGGAAATGATTAGTATTCAACATGGAACCGTCTTCAAGGTCAGGATTCGCGTGAATTAGACGCAACATGACGACTGTAGCATCTTTATGCTCGCCCAATACGTAAGGCCTTACGATCTTATGAAATTAACACAAGGCACGAGAATATGTATTCAACTCGCGCGATATTTGTAGAAGGAATGTATTTACTGCCTCGTCAATTCCTTCACTGATTCTCGCGTAATACGCTTCATCTTAACAAGCTCTTAGATTCAATTCAGTAAGACGGGTAACTTAATAATTTAAGTGGGCGGTAAATTAGCCAGTCCGAATGTCTTGTACTATTTCTGCACTATTGCAAATTATTTAAATCCGTGTTATTTCTGTATACGAACCAAACTTCCAGACACCGATATCTTTTGCATACCCACCGCCTTCCTACACCTTATCTACTATCTGGGCTAAAAATAAGACAGAAATATGTTCCCATTCTGAATTTATGTGAATGTGATTCACATAAATTCAGATAGTTCCCATGATACAGGAAGACGTTAACAATGTTTAGAGGTCTGGACTTTTTCAAGTCTTTTGTTAGCATCTTCTTCTGCATTTTTTTGTAGAACATTAATGTAGCAAAAAATATTTGTAGTCATTCATCACTGACAAATTCTTGTTGAAATTGCTGTTAACTTGAAGCACAAGTGGTGTGTTCATTGTTACTTGTATGTACACTCAATGTAACTTCTAGATAATTAACAATAACTCTAATAGCAAGTGCACAACCGGTTCCTCCATTCATAACATGACTAGTTTTCTGGTTTTGAATATAATACACATTGCATTCATGAATAAAAATGTAGTTTATACCCAGTGCGCCAGTAAACACAACATGAGATTGTGGCAATTACATAATTACTCCCACTTGATACTGTTTTATCTTAGATATGTAAATTGTACGCCTCGTATCTTACGTTTTATCTAGTTTTCTACATCTTAATAATCCATTATTTACTTATTATCTGATATGTGTACTGGACCGGCCCAGTTTACAATATTGCACTTGTCTTTATTATAAAAGAGCAAGACAATCTTATGAAATGCATTGAAAATATTATAATTCAGTTATAGTAGATAGTCTCTTAAATTCTGATAAAGAATGTTTGCTAATATTGCAATTCAATAAATAACAATAAACGTCTACTGGCTTATGGAATTTATTTTGGTCCTTGCATCCGCTTTCTTACAATCTATATTACTACTACCAGTAACCTTTTTTGGTCCTGTTGCGGTATCCATAAATTAATGCAGCTCTCCGAGTTGTTTATCAAAATTAATAATGACAAATACACTATGCAGATTTTATATCGAATATCTAATGAGGTGCATTGAACCGTCAACATTCTAAAACTGCATTTTAACTAGAATATTCAAAGCAACAAACAGATTGTTGTTTTGAACGCCTAGTTAAAATTCCAAACGGATTTAGAATACATGGAAAGCCGGAAAATGCGCGGAAGGTGACCGTAACTAAAAAGAAGTAGACATTTCGGTCGCGAAGTCTCGGCCGCTTCCTAGTCGTGAAATAGATCAAAGATACGTGTTCACCAAGAGATTAATTTTCACCATAATTATGCTTAATAACTTCGTAATAACTGCACCTATTTACGTTGCATTTCGTAACATTGTGGCGCCATCTTATGGTGCTTTATGGCGTGTTGTTACATTTTAGTGCGTTTGATGTTCGTTATATTTTTTTTATGGTTTTCGGTAGCATTCCTTTTGGTATGTTTGTGTCGTTATTTCTAAGCTGTGTCAAGTTGTTAGAATTAGCTGATATGATTTATGACGCCGCTTCTGCGAATACGCTGGGTGTCAAAATTCTATAAAAACAAGGCATTGATTAATATTGTTTAAGCAAAAAATGTTTTGTTTGATTTCAACTGCCAGTCATTCAAGTTTTTTTATTCATAATTCGAACGATGCGTACGAAAAAAAGTTGTTTAATTCGGGCAAAAAATAGTTCCAAAAAAACTTAACAACCTCTTTTCTTAAACAAAAAACTTAAATAGATGATGGGAATTTGAATATCATAAAAAATAGTAACAGTTTAACGGTATGGGGGCTAATTAATCCCCCTAATTCCGTCCTCGTCACGGGTTCACCCAATTTCGCGGCATAACTGTTTCTATTTAGACATGGCGTCGTGACACACACTTCCTGGATCCAAAATGGCGGCGATTCAACTGTCACACACAATTAACAACCGATTTTAATCTCTAGTCCGTTATCGTAGGACGCTGTTCGAATAAAAATGCTTTCAGAATTAAATTTTAAGTATAATTTAACTGTCTGGATGAGTTAAAAATAAATTATGAAGGAATCGTCGAGTCGTTTGGGAAGTGGTATGATGGAATGCATATTGCATTTGCGGTTTGGGTTTTTATAATTAAGTATTTTATATGCACACACGTTTTGAATATGTGTTATTGAATTTGGTTGAATTTCCTATGAAGTATGTCTCTTTCCAGAATGTATTCTTGTAGTGGTTTTGATTCTTTGAGAAATACCATGAGTTGTTCTACCTCGCCTTTTCCCAACTAAGTTCGGGTCAACTTTCAGTTAAACCAGATGCGGCTGAGTACCAGTATTTTACACGGAATGACTGCCATCAGAACTCCACAACCCAGTTGCTGGGCAATGCCGATATCCTAAGGCCTATATATATATACCAGTTGTCGAACTTCCGGGCTACTGACTAGGTACCCGTAACGACTGTCATAGGCGACACTCGGAACCGACCGTTTAACGTGCTCTCTAAGAGCCCAAATACACGTCCGATACTTGCCTCCGATAGTCGGTTCCAATAGTCTGATCAGACTATCTGTAGCCTCCACGTCATACATTTGTTTGAACATGAATTACACGTACGATCAGACTATCGGATCGGATGTCAGAATCGTTAGCATCGTCCGGGAACCGTCGTCGTCCAGAAAAAATCGGACACGAGAATCGTACGTGTATTTCATGAATCCGATCAGATAGTTGGATCTGGCTCCCGGAAGCAACTATCGGATGTGTATTTTGACCCTAAGGCACGGAGGGGTTTCGATGTGTAACGATCGGTCACCCATCCATTGATTAACAGCAGCAAGCGCTGCTTAACCTTGCAAATCATATGGTACGCGTGGTTGTTAATCAGCCACAAGCCACGAATCGATTGAATTTTACAATATTCTATCGTAATTAATAGACACTGTACACAGTAGCTGTTTGCTCTATCAATGTCTGTCGATATATCAATCGATAGCGGGTCATTATTAAATGGATATATTACTAATAAACCTAATTGACTTGAGATAAGTATAATGACAGCTAGCTTACATATCCTTACTAATATAAATGCGAAAGTAACTCTGTCTGTCTGTGACGCTTTCACGCCTAAACCGCTGAACCGATATTAATGAAACTTGGTACAGAGATAGTCTGGAACCTGAAAAAGGACATAGGCTACTTTTATTCCGAAAAATACGGAATACGCGATAAACGACATCCACGCGGGGGACGCCGCGAGTGATCTCTAGTTATCAATACGTCATCAAAATAAACAGCTGACTAACTTTCGTGCCAAACTATACAATATAACGTTCAAAAAAACTCTTAACACACTACTAAAGTTTCTATAAAATATAATTCAATCACAGATTCGAAAGACACGTGGCGCCATCTATGAACGTTATTGATGTTTTCCTCGGGAACAGTACCTACTTTTTTTCGGGATGAAAGGTACCCTATGTCCGTTTTTGTCTACCTGACAACGTATATGCAAAATTTCAAGATGATCGGTTCAGTGTTTAGGCGTGAAAAGGTAAGAAATAAGCAAACTTACTTTCGCATTTATAATATTAGTTAGGATAAACCTAATTGACTTGAGTTATCTATGATGAAAGCTAGTTTACATATCGACGGGTCCTACGTATACTAGTATAAGTGCAAAAATCAAACTTTACAGAAGAGCAGTTTAAAAGTTCGAAAGCTTTTAAATTTGACGTAAATCAAAAGAAATATTTGAAATTTTCAAATGGTGTGATATGGTCCATTCCAAAATTTCAAATACTTCTACTGATTTATGTCAAATTTAAAAGCTTTCGAACTTTTAAACTGCTCTCCTGTAAAGTTTGATTTTTGCACTTATACTAGTATACGTAGGACCCGTCGATATTACCAATACGTCATCAATATAAACAGCTGACTAACTTTCATTCCAAACTATACAATATTACGTGAAAACTCCTGAAATTGCATACTAATCATTATCTATTTTTCTAAACTCAATTTTTTCGTACTTAAGGTTGGATTTCCAATAACTTTGCTTATGTCATTGGCATGGACAGCAGCGGTTGACAGTTGACACCTGATGTGAATAAATAATGCTGTTTTTGAATGATGGTTCAACGTATTGATGTAATAAAACGGACGCATTGTTCTGTGTAGTCCCGGAGATAGGCTGCACAAATGTTTGTTAGTTTAGGAAGTAAAATGTAACTGTTATAACTCAAAATATAAAATATAACATGAAAATTATCGAAAAAGTCATCGAACTTAAGTTACAGGTAACTTAATTCTTTGTGTTAGTATATCTTTTCTCATCCAATAGAAGTTGTGATCGATACGGTCCAAACTGCAGATGAAAACCAATGCATTAGTTCCATTGATTTCAATTTGCAAAAATGTGTGGTATCCGTAGCTTAACAAAACAATAGTTTCATTTAAAGTTGCAATTCTACACAAACAGTTTTAAATTCCTATTGTTTAGGTAAAAATTTAATCATTTTATCATATTTGGTACAATCTCGTCGTTTCAAACTGTAAAATCTAATTATGAAAATTATATTTTTATCGATTTTCCGTTTCAATGATGAATAACCGGATGTTTAATACTTATTATAAAAAAGGAGGAGAAATTCATAACACATTGCTGAATTGCATTGAAACTGATTCACTTTTCATAAACAATTGATTGAAAGCTTTATATAAACACTAATTATAATAATGTGAATAAGTTCATCTTAATCACACAAATATATAATTTGGAAAGACTCCTAAGCCAATTTTAGCAGCGCATAACGGATGGAATAATCAGTTATTAGTAGATGAAAAATTATAGAGACTGTGCTAAAAGCAAAGGCACAAGATAAATAACGGTCCTTAAAATATAGAAATCGAGCATTACTTAATTTGATATCATAACAATTTCCAAATGTTAAGGTCACTGGCTCCGGGATTATCGTCGAAGTAACTTCAACAATACGTTGTCAGACAATGTCGACGTATTTGATTGATGTTGTGGGACCGACAGACAGACAGGTTTTTGTTATATTTTGATCTTTCCTGATGTATCGATTTGAGATCGAATTCTTTTGGAGCTACATCAGCGTTTGATAATTTGATTTTAAGCCTGCAATGACGTATTCTGTTTAGGTGGATCAGGAAAATTTGTAAGTAGGCACTTTAGTGAAAATTCGCGACATCACTAAAGTTTTCGGAATGTTAAATGGAGATGAACCGACAAGAAACTTCAAATCAAATCAAAATCTTTATTTGTGAATATAGGTCATTACAGGATGATTTAATAAATACATTTTAGGATCGGCTATGTCCTACCATAATATGGTGTACAAACTTTTATGATACATATTTAGGAATAAGTAGATTAAGTAAAAATGTTAGGGAATGAATATAAGAAAATTAGAATTTAATTATCATTTAATAAATTTCATTTGACAATTGTATCACTTAGAAAGTTTTCTACAGAATATTAAGTTTTTACAATGGATTTCAACAAAATTCTTCTAAAAATATTGTTTTAGAAAGTATCGATAGTGAAATGACATCAGCATTTATATGATTTGACACTAATTAGATAATAAAATAGATCTACAAGATTATTCTTAATAGAGATATCAAATTCGTTTTATTATGCACCGGTTAGTTTCGCATGGCATTTTCCTTGACTTAATTAATCACCGCTAGAAATCGGTGATAAACTTTATGATTGATGAACCGGTGATAAACAATGCAAATAACATCAAAGTCACCGAAGCAAATTATTAGACTGTATATTCACAATATGAATTTTAGGCAATATTGGTAGATACAGCATCAGTTTACGTCGCCAGTTATGTCTAAACTGCAGGGTCTACTATGAAAATTCTATGAGCAACGCCAAGTCGAAACATGTCACGACAAAAAACAGATTCATTACCACGAGATAATGTAATTTCTAAACGAAATCAGGTGGCGTCTAAGATAAGATAAAACCCTCCATTAAATAAAACTATGACAGCAGAAGAAGGAAATGAACATACGCGTCGAAAGAGGCCTCGAAGGCATTACTAAAGCAGACCGCGGTATCTCTGTTGGTATCCGATACAACAAATCAGACAGATTTAAATTGACATTAGCAATGATTCCAAAAACATTTTAACCAATGATTTTTTTTGGTTTCAACGTTAGCGCCATCAGTTTCCCAGTTCGTTTCCTCATTGAAAACCTCATTTGTAAAGTCGTGAAATAGGTCGCAACCTTTTCGGTTCCTATCAGCGTGATGTTGTTCGATATCGATAACCAAGGTACCAGTATAGTAGGCATAATATTGCTCGATTGGTCATCTAGTGCGTGCACAGCTGTATCAGTAACATCCGCTATGTTATTTTCAAAAACAGTATCACTAACCAGTGAAAGTGTATCGTGAGCTACCGACGATTCTTCAAACAGATTCACTTTCTTTGAATCACAATGGGTTCCAAATTAACTACTTAATGAGGTTTGCTATAGATCTTCGAGTCTCTACCGGATGAGCTTTTAAGGCACGTGCTAGCAAAAGAAGAGATGGTAGTTTTGAGAAGACGAAATAGCAACAAATTCCTGGTATACCTTCAGGAACAGGAAGATGTTATAAATTCATTGATGGTTTAAAGTACATATTAAAGGGTGCAAGATAACAATTAAGCGGAGAAAATAAAAAAACTATTAATAAATTATTATTTTCTAGATGGATTTTTAACTGATACTTACATCTACTTATTCTGTATTTACAAGTGCACACAACATCAATAAGATGCAAAATTTAAATGGGAAATTAAGAACAATTAGTGAATGTAATCTTTAAATGTAACAACCTTTCTATTCGTATGTTTTGGCAGATGTTATTCATTTACTACTTTTTCTTTAGTTAACTTTTAAATTCGTAAAGTGCAAACATCTTATTGAGGCTGACTGTACCACAAAAAAGAGCGCAAAAAATTCACCATTGTTACTTGCAAATGATTTTTCATCAGATGTCATTAGTAAAATAATCACCACATCCAGAAAAGGGACGGGTGACCGCAATTATGTCTTCACGAATGGATGCTGTTGCTCATCCTTTTTAACAAATTCCCTTGGTCACAACAACCATAGGTAGATAGCCAGTTGTGTACCGGGTACCACACGGTTTTGACCTAGGCCTTCTCTAGTGTCCGCATTGATTGATCAAACTGGTCATGTACTCATTAGCAATTAAACGAGCATTTCCTTCATCTGTGACACCCGTGGTGATTTTATAGTCGCTAATTAACACTACTGCATTCATTATCATGGGTTTTTAGTGAGAATAATTTATGTCACCTTCTGAACTTTAAGGGAACTTCGCTTACTCATTATTATTAGTTTAGAGTATTTGTTTATTAATCTAAACTATTAATCTTATAATATTTACACAAACAATATTTCCATAATAACAAATAAAAGTATATACAAATAAAAAAAAAATATCCTAACAAAACTATAAACTAAAATAGGGCATCAAAATATTCCTCAGTATCGCTGTCGACTGGTAACGTGCCCAGAAGGCTGGTAGCATTGCCACGTTGTATGGCAATGCTAATCCTTTGACCAAAGTAGAGGCCAGCCTTCGGGTCACGGGTCGTGTCGACCAGCCGCCTTGCAATATCTTTGTACAAAATTTGGGCACTCGGACCCCACGGCCCGAGTGTTTCGACCCCAAACGGCTCGAAAATATAATTACTAGTAAAGTTATTATATTTTCGCCGCTTGAGGGCCTCCGCAGCTGCAGCAGCAGCGCCAGCATAGCCTGCCGAGCTAGGAAGATGGGATGGCGCAAGGGTATCGACACACGTTGCGTCCCATACCAGAGGCCTACCCATATTCCATGGCATCAATGACATTCCATCTGGTCTCTTGCCATCGTCACGTGCCAAGCCATTTGGTTTAGAGTTAAATGTTGATGTTCAATTGGCTCAAAGACCACGAATATTACTGTAATAACTAGATAATCTGATAGAGGAGAATGTTAGAGCAATGCATGTTGTGCCGACTCCACCTACAGTGGAGAAGGGACATTGGTGATGATTGAATTTAGATAGCGCAGAAGAAATCTGGCAACATACTTTTAAAATCCTTCTATCCTTAATTACCTTTTACGAAACCGTTAAGAGGACGAGACACCAGCTGGGACTAATCACATTAATCAGCATCAATTCGCACTTGAAACAGCATCACCTGTTAAATCGTGGCTGCTAGATGGCAATTTTACCAATTTCAGATTTGAGAAATAAGTTTACAAGCTTAGTTTTAGTATATACTAAACCTGAAACTAGTTTGTTCAGAATCACTAGGAGAATCGATTGACATATTTTTTACACCACATTTTTTCTTTTTTTCTTAGATTTCAATTTTGTTTCAATAGGTTTCTAGTTCTACCCATAACAGTTGACGGAAATAGATACCTTGAGGCTTGAAATGGCCCGCTCGGTCAGTTGCCGTGTATTAGACAACCCCTGCATAGCACATCTCAGGCATTTCACACTTTACTAGGGAACTTAACGCGACATAAACTACGGTGTAACTTGAAGATTTATTAAAAAAAAAAAACACATATTCAGGCAGTTCTGACGAAAATCTTGTTGGGGTGTCTCGGTTTTTGTATATACTAAAAATTAAGTTGTATAGAAAATTACTCTGGTAAAAGTTATCTGTCGTTAGTAAAATTGAACATAGAGTATTTCTACATGGGAAAATACAAAATGGCCATTTTCTATGAGTGGCACGCGAATTGGTACTGTGTTTAATCCCTAAATTGTGTGGTTATAAAAAACAAATATATTGAAGTATCAATTCCTTTATTATTTTCTTACTTCAAAAACCTAAAACATAACCTCAACTACAATATTCTGTACCAATGCGTCCCTTTTAAAACATATTGCTACTAATGAAAACGTATTCCTCCAAGCAACTACACTGTATACCAAACCTCACCTTTCTACCTATGCATTAAGGTCTACACTCGCATGTATAGTAGTAGTGGTCCTATATGGAGTTCGACCGTGAGTCTGCCTGTGACTAATCGACCGAGGTTCTGTTCCGACCTTACTTTGCTCAGCTGCTCAGCTATTAAATAATTTTGTACCGATGTGAGTAGTGAAGTAAATGTTGTGTTTTTTTATTGTTTTGTATGAATATCATGTCCTTTTGTGTATGGAAATGTATTATCGTATTATGTATGTCAGTCAGTCGTTGTCGCTGTAATGTGCAGTTCAGACTTCGCTACACTAAGTATAGAATATTGCATCATAAGCCATACGTATATAGGAGGAGCTCGTGGCTAAATAATTACAGCCGCATAGACCGATCTTCCGGGTTAAGCCACGCTTGCCGAGGTTGGTCTGTGGATGGGTGACCATTTACCATAGCGAGTTTCCTCCGTGCCTCGGAAAGCACGTAAAGCCGTTGGTCCCGGCTGTCATTTGTAGATCTTTGACAGTCGTTACTGTTGGTCAGAAGCCAGAAAGTCTGACAACCAGTCTTACCAAGAGTATCGTATTACCCAGTTACTGGGTTGTGGAGGTCTGATAGGCAGACGCTCCATGTAAAATACTGATATTCAGCTGCATCCGGTTCGACTGGAAGCCGACCCCAACATAGTTGGGAAAAAGGCTAGGCAGATGATGATGAAGCCATACGTAGATAGTACGTTATGCTATAGATAGCATAACGTTCACACTATACGCTGTCTCGCAAGCCGTTCAACTATGTATAGCAACTTATTTGATGGCGATCCGTCGGGCAACGGACTGGGTAGAATTGAGGCTGGGCGGGAACCGGAGAATCGTACGATATAGTTCTGAGAATCGCTCAAGTTTATCGCGTACAGCGAGCCAATAGGTACTTTATAGCATAGCGGTGTGGGAATGTGTCCATAAAATACAATATTTGCTATATGCTATATGTTATAGTGTAGTCTGAACTGAGCTTGAAAGATCGTCATTTTATTTGCATGTAATGAGTAATATACCGGTTGACTTTTTTACCGTTTGGAAAAAAATGGGTGTGGTGAATGGTGTAGAAACCAATGGCATAGGTTTTTCTTTTTCATTTGCCTGTAATGATATTGATCTATCAATAAATACTATTAAAGTAAACTTTCATACTAAACCAGTAAACACAAATTTTGAAATAAATAAATCTATTAAGATCAAAATTCAAATCATACACACCTGCGTATGATTTGAATTTCGATAGTAGTTATCTATTGATAGATCAATTTAATTCTATGATAATGAAAAATAAAAAAATATAATAGGAAAGAAAACAAAATCCTCAAAAAAAAATGATTAAGAAAAAACTACTGCAGCTTTTTCTTCTCTCGTGTCAACACGAGCTATACGCAAATAGCACACGCTGTGGTGAAAAGATTAGCCAGTCAGCAAGGTTGGTAGCGGGGCTGACTGCCCAGGGTGCGCCGGACGTACTGAAGTATCGTCACTCGTGGAGACTCTTCACACACCCCATGCATACTGTAGCTTGTGCAGATCGTATGTTCTCGGATTCGAATCGGACACAATGTACAAGTGTTTTCATCATTTCACCAACTAGCCTTGTTGTAAAAAATGTAAAGATGTAGCCTAAGACCTGGAAGATAATCCAGAATGTTTCTATCATGTCGAACGATTCGGTTTATCTCTTTTCGTCTCCAAGTCTCGTAACGGGAGGAAACGGGATAACAAACATAATAATCCGACAAGTATTAAAAAAAATGAATCAGAGGGTTAGCCAAAATCTGTTCACTTTACTCCCCTTTCAATTGTCTATCGCAACACAAATTGAATGCAGATGGTCTAATAGTTTTAGCATTCCAATTCTGAACGCAATTAATTTTAAATTTAAATTAATTCTTATAAAACTCCTCACGTTATGTCCTTGATCTATTTACCTAATAAAGTTGAGAAGCATGAGTAATACATTTTAACCAACTATGATACATCAGTAGTAAGGAGGTTTTTCGGAGCGGAGATCAGATGGCATTCACTCCGTGTAAAATACTGGTATTCAGCCTCATCTGGTTGACCCGGGGGCTTACTATGACCTCTTAAAGCAGGACAGAAGTTGCCTGGAAGTTGAACTGCCCTGCTTTTTTGTACTATGACATCGTTAGAGCAGACCTGCTACGTTGACGTTTACGAAATCCGTTCACCTTTTTTTTTACATAGACTTTTCGTACCATGAACAAGCATTACTGTTCAACTTGGTTCAACAGTCGTTCACCTTTAGTACTGTCATGGTACGATTTTTAGCGATTCAGAAGCAGGTCTGCTTTTGAACGGAAGTTGACTGGTGGCATTTGAACGTTTTCATAAGAGGTCATAGTAACATGATTGGGAAAAGGCTTAATATTAACTGATATCAGGCAGTTGCTCTACTAGATCCTTCAGTTAATTAATATTGTTGCCAAGGTGTCCTAGTTTTATAACTAAGATGACGTCACAGTTGCTAGTCATCACATCACGACAACAATGTAAGCATCACAATAACTGCTGCGTGTTGAATAATACATAGAAATATTGTATTGTATTGTATCATACTTAGTAATCATATAATGGTACACTTCATACATAACTTATTACAATAGGACTCATTAATTTTGTGGTAGTTAGCAGTTGTGAATCTGTGGGGTTCTGTAGGCCTAGCACGAATGTTATGACGTATGGTAACGTAAAAGTAACGTTAACGCAAGTGAATTTTGAATTGGAAATACTCGTTTCGCACATAATATTTAATCGAATTGAAAACTTTATTCATATGTATGTATGATACAAATTGTGGTTGTCGCATAAATTTAAACTAAAATGCTATAGAATACCTAGTTGTATTTTCGATTTAAAATTCACTCACATTAACATTACGTTTACGTTAGGTACTATACGTCAAAATATTCGTGCTAGGCCTACTGTGTTTAACGTCGAGTGGTGCACTCTATTTTTATCCCTTTTCCAATTTTTGTTTAAGTAGTTATTTGATTTAAATGTCAAATTAAATAAAAATCACACTCATCGATATCATGAACTAGCTTCTCCCATTTCAATATTACTATAAAATTATACTCTTATTGTACGCCCCAAAGACAAACTAGCGTTACGAAATGTCAAAATGGCATCCCCTTGTATAATCTGTGGAAACGAAATCTTTTTTTGATTTTGAGAAAAATTCTGTATTTGAATGGTTAATATTAATTTGAATCAGTTATTATTTGTACTTACTGTATTTCTTACGAAAATCAAGACGTTCATGTAGCTTTTGGAAATTTGTAATTTTGATTCGGAGTGTTGTTTTTTTACCAAATAAAACATGTGTAAAAATACAATAAAACATTTAAACGTGTGAACGGGCCCTTAATCGTGGTAATTTGAGTTATGTTTTTAATTTAGTGAAGTATTTATTTATTGAGAGTGCCTCCGCTGCTGGCGCCGGCACCCAAAAATAACGCCATCGGGAACCGGTGATACATTACTACCGGCAGCCGAGATTAAAAACATCGGCTGCCGGCACCCAAAATGTATACCAGCGACTGTACGAGTAATAAGTTGTTTGGTAGGTATGTTAGTTGAAAGGTAGATTATATTTTGGGGCAAACACGGTAACTTGTCTTCCAACTGACTAATTTCAAGAGCGAGCGAAGAGAGCTCGGTAATTTGGGGCACCCCGACACGGATAGGTTAGGTTCGAAGGGGGTCATCCCCTTCATGTTAGGTTACTTTAAATCCTGCAGACAGAAATAGGAGCCCCGAAAAACAATCTTACAAACATTCCCCTCAGTTTTTCATTTGTTTTTCTTGTGAAAACGAAAGTGTGTGACGAATAATCGTCTCATGAAGAGTTTTTTTTTTTTAATCGTTGTCCCACACTAATATTTCCCTTGTATCGTGGGTGCGTTTACAGACACAAATCTCACAAACAAACGCTCAGACCCGGAACAACCACCTGTAGGCCATACAAATTTTTGTTCCGTGTGGGAATCGAACCCACGACCCGTAGCGCAGAAGCCAATCGCTTAGCCACTGCACTAAACGTGTTGTCAAAGTTTGAAGGTGTATTAAAACAGTGTATGTAGATGGCGCGGTGCCGGCAGCCAGTTTGACAACCGGCGCCGGCACTCGTAATGGCAACCGGCGCCGGCAGCGGAGGCACTCCCATTTACATAATAATATACTTTCGACAGCCTCGTTGGTCTAGCGGTTGCAATATAATGTACACAGAAGAAATAAACAAAATAATAACATAATAATAACTTAATTTCCATAACCACCACGAGGCCTTGAGTCACTGACCCATAGCCCCATGATCGATGGTACTATTGATAGGTACCACGTAATTGGTGTATGGCGGGCTACTATTATTTCATAAGGAGTTTTGTGTAATAAGCTTAACATAATCTCGATGTAAATTCATGATATTGTTATAAAAGCCGTTGATAAAATAACGATAGAAAATACGGTAGCCACTAGCCGTGTTGCAAGTTAAACAAACCAAAAGGTTAAGCAAAGTTGCTGCGGTCAAACTTATGATGGGTAACCGTTGTTGACAAATAGATGATCCTCAATGATGTACCGGCTGTAATGCGAATATATGAGTGGTAAAGTTTTTTTCGTTTTTTTTTCTTGGCTTTATTTCGGAAGTATGCCACATTGGGCACCCGCTTTAACGGCACCTGAGTTAACGGCACCTGAGGTATTCCACATACGGCACCTATCGATATTTTACGCACCTCCATTAGTGGAATGGTTTCGCTTTCAACAATAAACATGGAATCTATCTTATTCCATGTTTTTTTATTATATTCGGTGTATTATCCATAAGTACGAATTTTGGACGTTGGCTAGAGAAGGGTTTTAGTGAGCAAACATCCATACCTAACCTCCCTCAAGAAATAAGGTAGATTAAGAAAGATGAAAAAAGTTTGCAATGCATATTTTTGGTCAGCTCCCACAGATAAAACAAAACTAAAATTGAGTTACGTACTTTTTCATAAACTCTATAATTCAACTTAGCATATTAATCATTTTAAATCCATGCAAAGCCGCGGGCACACCGAACGCCGTCAAAATAACATATCGCCACAATAAAGAAATCCAACACTTTCCACCATATTAATATTTGTTTTAGAAGTGAAAAGCTGTTCATTTATATGTTAATTTTTATGGTTAACACGGTGTATTTATGGTGCTAGTTAACAAGAGGTCAACGTTAACGAATTTAGGTGTGTTTGCTATTACTTTTTCTGTTGTAAGCAGGGCGCCAAATACTTGCTGGCTCGAGCTATATTTTGGTTTTCTAACATACCCAGTTCATATTTTTTGTCGCATTTGATGGTAATCGGAGACAGGGTCCAAGATCGAGATTACGAATCCAAGTAATAGAGATGTAAAGAGATTTCTCTATACCCCTCTGGCTCTCACATACACACGACGGAACACAGTAAACTGCTTGGCCCCTCTCTCATAAGTAATGTTCGCCGTCCCAGGCACACACTTTTAGAACCAGATAATGAAATAACCCTCCTCCAGGAGGCGAGTAAATCGACCAGCACACTACACAACGTCCGCCGCCGTCCGGCATACCGTCCTCGCCGACGAGGCCCGTTGCGACGTCCCACCGCCGCCGGTCACGATCCACCGAGCTCTCCCGTCGTAGAGCCAGTCGTCTCTTCAGACTCCGCAGTCACACCGATAATTCAGCCCTCATCAAGGGGTCTCCCTCCCCCTAAGTCTCCGCCAGCAACGCCCTAAGCCGAGGTCCGAGTCCCACTAGGGGTCGCCCTTAGTGCTGTTGTTGCAGGTAGTCATGATGTTAGTGTAGTACAAGTAGTTAGCTTAGGTTATGTATTTTACTCCCCCCCCCCCCCCCATTGGCTGGAGACCCTTCAGGTCTCGTCAATAACTGCCCGGTTACGAAAAAATGGTCCCCTAGGACCACCTACAGCAGACCAAGAGAAAAAAAAAGAAAAGTCAACTGCTTGGCGCCGGACTTTAACGTGAGGGTGTTAGCTAGCCAGGTGATCCGTATAGATAGATCCTACCACCAAGCGTGCTGGATTTTGTTGAATCTTACAACACGCGTCTATTCCGAGCGTGCGGTGAGGAAGCTTTAGGCTCGTCCTCACACGGTATCATCTCAGGTATTAAATTGTCTTTTTCATCCTCTATTGTCTAGTTCTTGGCAGTGATAGCCTGAACATTGCCAGTTCTATACCGGGTACCACACGGTTTTGACCTAGGTCTCCTCTAGTGTCACAGAATACTTGCCTTCTACGCAAGTGGATCTGAGATCGACCCAGCCCGCTCCTCTGACTTTTCGTTTTAATGTGTGGATCAGAATTTGTTTATCATTAGCGTTAACGGTGACTGAAAAACATCGTGGGAAAACCTGCCCACCTGAGAGGGCTCCATAAAGTTCTCGATGGTGTGTGTCGTCCGCCAACACGCACGAAGCCAGCTTAATGGACGAAGGTCTAAACCCTTCTCATTTTAGGAAACCCGTACCAGCTGGGTACGCTGGGTTGGACTGTAATGGACTATTTAATGCTATTGTCTAGCTTGCTAATGTTTGCAGGTATATCCTTATTAAATCTTTTATCTGGTTTTAAGAATTCAATGTTGTTTTGTTTTTTTGTCACCTGGATCGTTTCCTTACGTATTTATATTCTTAAAAGCAGTTTAGCAGCAGACATTGATCTTTGCTATCTCTACAGCTTCTGTATCTCCTTCTCTGTTTGCTGAAATGAAATGAAATTATTTATTCTACAAATTGGATATTTAAAAATCACTTTTACATGCCGGTTTGTTTTTTTAAGCTAGATGTCGTCGGCGTTTCCTATCTGACTACCTCTGAGAAGAAAGGCTGAAACAAACTCAGGGGTCAAAGTCTCTTTTAAAGTCCAGACATATTTTCTGTAGCAAAAAAACTTTTGTTATTGATGCCTGTACTACAAACAAATCTGATTTGAAAGCTGTAACTTCTGCTGTTTAACTATTAACTTCTTTCATTTGTTCTGTTATATTTTTGTCATCTGTTTCATTTTCGATTTAGTTATTAGGTTTATCAATAACATATCAATAATTTAAATCATTCATTTTCAAATACGTACGTCCATCCTTCGCTTCGATCTCGGAAACCTGCTGCTCGTGGCGACATTCGCTAGCCCAAGGTTGCGCGTGGGCAAGCCGCACCTACCAACCTGTACCTACGAGCTACGGCTTACATCCACATACTTTCCGGTTCACGGTTTATATTTGATGAAAAGGTTTCTTTTATTGATTTGGCTTATTAACCTAGCTTTGATTAAGGCTAGTAATATGTTTGACATATATTTTGAATTGTATTTTTTGTTTAAAAAATGGTTGTCTTGTGCCTAGTAGGTTAGGTAGTCACTTATTTTCTTAGGGCAACGCGGTGGACATAGTCGGGAGTGGCCATGCGGAACATTTCCCCTCTGTCAACTCGGTTAGGACCCATTTGACGCGGTTCGTGTCAAATGGGGCATAATTTTGTTTTATTTTTAATGTGTGAATATCGGAGGTACAATGCCGAATGCATATGTGTGAGACCTTCCCTCGCAAAAAATGACAGACTTTTTTGTATTGAAAGAGAACGCTATGGCCGCGTTGCTCTAAGCTTATTTTGCTTTATTAGGGAACATAACTTAATGGAAAAGAACAGAATTTATCGTTCTGCTTAGCCTTTTTCCCAATTATGTTGGGTTCGGCTTCCAGTCTTCACTAATTACCTAGTATTTTACACAGAATGACTAACTTCAGACCTCCGCAAGCCAGTTACTGGGCAATGCCGATATCCTAAGGTTCCGTATCGATGTCATAGGTCGAATGACATCTGGGACCGATGGTTTTAAAGTACTGGGGGCTTAGACAAAGTAATAATTTAAAAACGATAACGAAGTTCGAAAAGACTAAATGTATGAGATTGACATAAGCCGCGTTATGTCACGTGGTCAATCGTCATCGTTATCGCAAGTTGGTAGACAATGTTATAATTCGAAACGAAACGATAAAGAAACGATTTGTTTATCGTGGTTATCCCATACAAATGCGTAGACAAGCAGCGCTTTTAGTGTTCGCCTTAGCTTCGATCGTGATCGCCAAAAAAGATAACGAAGCGAATGTTTAAACGTTGTAGTTATTGATCGGATTTCGAATCGAACGAAAACGATCGCGACAATAGAGACGATGACGAATTTAGATATCGTTTCTCTACGAAGCGATGTTACTTTGTCTAAGGACCCTGAAGTGTTTGATGATAATGAACGGTCACCCATCCAAAATACTTATTATAAGGGTATATTCTAATAAGGACTGATTTTTCAATCATCAGGTAACTTTTATCTGAGGAATAACTTTTATCTGGCGGGTTGACATATTTTCTATACAAAAGCTGTCAAAACGACAAAGTTATTCCTCAGATAAGTATGACGTTTTGGCAGCCAAAGCCACATATAGGTAACCACTTTCATAAAGGTAAAGTCGGGTCCGCAGCGCCAATTTTCTAACTTGTTATTGTGTTTTTGTGAACAACACTGTTAGGCCACGCCCCTATTCGGTTAGCAAACAATGTTATCCTGTTTGCAAACACGAAAACAAGGCGCAGCGGACCCAGCTTAACAGTTTCGAGAAGTGTTTGAAATGACAACAATCTTTGTATTTTATTAAATACCTTACGATACGAAGCTATGTTACAAAACTTTCTATAGTATGCAAAACAAATTATATTTTCGCCTAATGTATAAATTACAAAATGAAGACAATGGTGTAATTAACGGATTGTTTAATAATATAATAAATAACATGTCTTTGTTATAAATAAGTAATGAATATCTATTAAAACATAATCCCCTATGAGTGCAATACAGTTAAATGCCCATCGACTTTACATAACTTTCGATAATTTATAAAACTTTGATACTTTAAGCAGATAATATGATCTGAGTGGGAATAATGTAGAGTCGTACATATTGAATAGTTAATTAAAACGTTAATTATAGCTTTTCTTTTTAATAGTTAGTAACTTAGTATTTCTTGATTTATAACGTCAAGAAACGTTGTCAACGCAGTCTGCGTTGATGAACCTAAATGTTGAAATAGGGTAGAATAGAATATAATTTATTGTACACCAAAATTGTAACACAGCTCTTAAACAATATCATACATTGAAGGGTACAATGGGTAGGTTCGTTCTAATGAATTTGTGGCAGAATGTGGCGATATTTTTAATTGCTGGCAATTTTAGAGTGCGACGCACTTTTTCCTGCACTTCACTTCAGTCCATGTCGTAATGTTTTTACGACACATTCTGCGGCAAATCTTTTTAAACGAGCTTACCCCAAATCCACACTTACACAAAAGCACTTAGTTCTTATTTATTTTGAACAAAAAACTGCGATCTCCAATCCATTTGCCATGTGAGGTGATTATGGCAGTGCTTCCTGGCCACGGATCATTGTAATCGTTGAGAAGGCTGAAGGCACATGTCCAGTTAATGAACCTTTACGGGCTAATGTTAACGATGAGAATACTTTACACAATTTTATTTGCAATGCACATTCAACTCTTACAACAATCTATTAATAAAATAATAAGCAATCACTATTCTGCCCACGATCCACAGACAAAAAACAATCTCAAAATAATTTTAGCGTAGCAAACGTTATCTGTGTGTGCATTAACCACAGATAATAAATGTAAGGGCTAACTAGTGGAGTCTTTGTGGAAGCCGCTCTCAGAAGTACTGCTATTTATAGCCAGGATTTGATAAGAATCGACTTAGTCATTCCTAATGGACTCTGGAAGGGTCGTGGTTCGAAGTAACAAAGGATTTACTATGTCTGTTATTTTAAGTACGATTGTTCGCACATTTTGAAGGTGAAAAAGAAGAAAATGCAATATTGAATTTAGATCAGCGTTCGGACAAGTATTTCTAATGAATATGACATGTTGTTAGTAAACTTTCAGAAATTTTTGATTTGAAATTCGGCATATCGAAACTCTACGATATAGAGAATGTATTTCTTGTAAAGTTTTACAAACCTATCGCCAAGTTCTCTTTAATTTGAGGTGGAGATTGTACGCTTATTGGCGAGAAGAATTCCAAAATAAAGCAATTTCTAGGTTGAAGCATTGGTGGTAGGATTCATACGGTCCGCCTGGCTAGCTACCACCATCACATAAATGTCCGGTTCCAAGTAATTTACTGTGTTCCTCTCCTCCATGTGTATGTCAGAGCCAGAGGGATATAGTGGAATCCCTTTATATCTCCCTTACTTAGATTCGTGTGCTCCATCTTAGACCCTATCTGCAATTACTATCAGGTATCAATAGTCTAACGAAAAAAAAGCATTATGGTCTGCGGTCAAACCAATATATCAACATATTTGTTTTTCTAAAAAATACTATATTTTGACAACGTAATCTTGACAGTTCGCAAATAGATGCTAAAAAAATCAGTAACCCTCAAACAACAATTTGGTAAAACAAACAGTACTTAGTAACCCAGTCAGTTAGTCGGTCAAGTAACATTCTTACATTAGGCCTAGGTTTAAGCGTAAGTAGGTAGTTCAAATAGCGCTAATCGTCTCTAATCTCTAGGTCAGTTGAGTACTTGAAAAGAGGCTAACCGGTGGCGAGGCAGCTTTACGTATTGTTTTGTATTGAATTATTGGTACAAGACAAATCTCCCGAGCGGTTTTTGAATTAGACTAGGCTGCTACAGTCCCCATGTTAATAAATTACGAGGAGGATGTGCAGGAGCTGCACTCAGCTATTGATTGATAGGCTGATAGTTAAGTTATTGATTGCGAAGCCATGAAACCTAGAGCACTATAGCCTCTTGTGACACCTATGGAAGGAGATGAGCCTATTAAAAGCAGATAATAGTTTAAATGCTGCATGGCACTAAACGCTCTAATCTTGTACCCCTTTTTTTTGTTTTTCCTGCCTTTACATAATGTGTGAATTTTTTCTTTTAATGCCTCAATATTTCCAACAATTTCTGAACAATTAACTAATAACTAACTTATTTTTATTTTGTTTTGTTTCAGGTTTACAAAAACTTATGCCCAGTGACATATTCCAGTTGAACCGACGGCGACGTTTCGACAATGCCGTGACTATTAACAAACTAATAACGAATTGATTACTAATTATTATTAATATTAAGTGAGTGATAGTGACAGTGTTGTGATAAGTGCACATGTTATCGGATATTACTGTGTTGGTGAGTACAGCTTTTGATTTCTAGTTTTAATACGAAAAGACTGCACGATCAGTTGTTTTGGAAGATTAGAAGTTCTCACGGCATGGTTTTTGCGATCTATCTAAGGCTTTTAATTGCGTGGATCACAATACGCACATTTGTAAATTAAACTTCCTACGATTTCAATGTGCAAGCGTTTCAGTTTGTATTTTTATTTTAAGGAACGACAGTATTTAGTGCAATGGTAAAACATACTCAGGTTGTCCTGAAAAAATTAGTATGCCACAGGGTTCAATTCTGGGCCCTTTACTGTTCTTAGCCTATATAAAACCTGCCATGACATAAAATGCTATCGGCATTATTGGAGATAATCCTGCTGTGGACGACATTTTAAAATCAATAGGAAAGATCTCGTACATTTTCATTAATGACAGCCTTATCCTCTCTTTCCAAACAGTTTACTGCAAATAATATTTCAATACAATCATTTTTTATGTTATTAAAAACTGTAGGCCTATCTACTCTAAGATCGGGAGTATTGGGACGTCAAGTGAATAGGCAAATTGAAACAACTAATTTCAAAGTCGAGAAATCGATTAGAACCAATTTCACGTTCAATTAAAGTTTGAGTGTGAAATTAGGACACATGTAGGCAGATTTGAGATGCATCAACTACTTTATATTCGTTCTGTACGTAATAACATCTTCAAACCTAATAATAATAATTTTGACCCAACAAACAGTGACTAGCCCTTCAAAGTGGTTTTATGTGTGTCAATAGAAAACGTCTCACATGTAGGTCGTCCTATGCTTATGAGATACGACTGAATCGTGGGCGATATTGGTTTCCATGTCATATTCCATGTTTATGAACCCATTGACGATTTTATTTGACTATTTCATGTTAATCCTAATTTTTGTTTGACTTTAAAATGTAAAGTTGTCAAATGATATCTGAAATGTTAATAAAGAAGAATAGTTTGTGGCACCGACTTCAATTAATTTGTGGCGGTTTAAATTATGAAGGTGGTGATTTATGAGGAGGAGAAGTCAATATAATTATGGTTAAGATTTTTTGTTTAATGGCGTCTAGACATTTAATGATTAATGCGATTGAGGATCGTGTGAAGATCGAAATTAAAAAAATATGTTTAAAGATTCAACAGTAACTATCAGATCAATCAGCGACTCATGTTTCGATGATTTGATTACGATTTGACTTGTGTCCAAAGCTCTTTCTATCTTTACTGAGCCGTCCATCTATCAGGTAATTTGTCTCTACTTAGGGGTTCTTTTAGCTATTATTGAACCTTTTTACGTAACGCTTGTCCGTCAAGCAAATTGCTTTCGCTTACTTAACTTAGTTTTAGAGTAATCTACACTCAAGTGTCGATCATTTAATGAACATATTCCAATAAATCACCATACTTCATTGAACACAAATAGCCTTACTATTTAATAATAACAGCACATAATTGTGATTGTCGCCTCTTTACAATCAATTACACATCACTCCGATTGATTGGCATTGCACAATTGAAGCCGGTTAGCACGCTGATCGCTGAGAGTGGTGTAAGGAGTAAGCTTATAGCGGGCTTTAGATACTAAACAAAATATTTACGTATTTTATTTAGATGGTATTTCACACTAGGCTTATGAATAGACGGTACTCGACAACAGTTGTAAGATAAAACGTCTTTACATTTTTCATCGTGGTGGTTTTCAAGACACAAAATGTACTGTGGCAAGACGTTGGTTTTGCCTAAAACGCTGTCCGTATGTTTGTTAGCCAACTTTTACATTACTGATTATGACGTTATAAAAATTAAAATTTATTTGTGATACGATATTAAGGTATCAAAGTAGAACCTTAAGCAGCTGGTTGTAAATCATATTTATTTCTAACTTTTAACAATCAAATTCCATTGCCAAGGTTCGCTATCTAAGTTTGAAGTAATTCTATCTTTTTTCCTATGATGGTCCTTGCGGACCTTTCCGACGTAACTGGGTAGTATTTGGCGAGACTTGAAGGGTCTCCAAACTATCTAAGTTTTCTCAACGTCGCTCTGTCGTCTACTGTCTTCGCGATCATATCATCGAGCTAATGATTAAAAAACTAAGTTAATTTTATTATATTTCAAACACACCGTTTTTGAGTTTTATATTTTAATTATGAATTTTCAAATCCCGATTCCGCTGATACCTTGCACCACTTCTCAAGTGAGTGTTAAACAAATTGGCAACGAGTGAAGTAACACAAAGTATTAAACTAATTGACTTATTGCTTTCTGACTAGCTACACGTGTAGGTATCGGCAGAAGGTTCATTAACGAGCTCGCTCATACAGACAACGCAGCGAGAATATCAGGTAACACCATACCAGTTTCATCGCAGATTCTATCTATACAGGATGGTAATTAGAGGTGGGGCATGAAGGGCAACTACCTTAACCATTGTAGCTACAGAAAAACGTTCTTAGAAGACCACCCTTAAATTTTCGATTTTTTTAGATTTGCATTCGCAGATTTCGAAAAAAAATTACAGTCAGCGAGAAAAAGGGCAGTTTTCACAAAATATTCTTATGATGCCAATCGATCCTATTTCCTATAAGGATCAAAAGACTCTTTCGGACCAACCGAGATGGAATAGTAATAAGGGCGCTACCTTAACCGTCGTGGCTACTGGAAAATGTTCTTAAAAGAGATTGTCCATATTTTTTTATTTAGCACTCAGTTCTTTGCAGTACTTTCTGCCAGCTGCTGAATTAACGCAGTTTTTACGACATTTGTGAGCTTGAAACGTATTTTACACATGATAAAAACAGGACATGTCCGTGTGGTGTCGGATGTAAAGAATATCACTACCCCATCTATTCCCATGAGTGTCGTACAAGGCGACAGTACGAAGGTATGGGCAGCAGCATTCTCTGAGTATTTTAACAACCATACTGCGATCGCCAACCCGCCTGCCAAGCGTGGCGATTATGGCAAACCTCCCCTACATGGAATGTGGCGATGCTTGGGGGAGGCCTATGTCCAGAAGTGGACGTATTTCGGCTGAACGATAAAAAACAGGACAGACAGTGACCGTAGTATATATTTTTATAACTGATGCTTGAGGAGAAGATATGTGACGCGCTGATTAAGCTAGGTCAAAGTCGATTCGAGTAGAATACTGAAGTCCTGTGTAGAATACTGAAGTCCTGTAAAATCAAAGGTGGCAATCTCACTTATAGCAACTTTTGAGCAAACGAAAGAATGAAAAATTAAGCAACTCTGCCCTAATGGAACATTGCCGTCATTGGAAGTAAATCGAGATTTTGTGTCGATTTAGCAAACGATGTGGCCATGTTTGGTTATGATGTGTCAAACAAGCAGTTTATCCTTACTAAATAATATTATAATGCGAAAGTAACTCTGTCTGTATGTTACCTCATCACGACTAAACCACTGAACTGATTTTGTTGAAACTTGGTACAGAGATAGTCTGGAACCCGGAGAAGGACATACGCTACTTTTATCTAGAAAAACGCGGTATACGCGATAAAAGACATTCACGCGGGCGAAGCCGCCAGCGACCACTAGTTTTTAATATTTTTGAATTTTCTTCATCGTTAACTCAAAAGTGCCAAAAAGTGATATTTACCGTTGATTCTATACGACACTCTTTTCGTTTCGCCCGGCACGCGTTGTCTGCGTTAATTTTCAAGATTTTTACGAAGTAATCCTTCTGTATTTCTTTTTGCGCTAGTTACGTCTAAAGACAGTGACATTGGCGCCTCTTCAGTTATTATGATTGAGTAGTACATATTAATATTTATTAGGAAATTGTACAATCGTAGTATCTTGCTTAAGCAAAAATATTTTGCTATAATTAGATTTCCATTTTATTTAGATGTTATTCTGAGTGATTGGTCAATGAATAAATATTCGGTGTTTCAGATCGATATTATACTTAGTAGTTACTTATTATATTTTTTTAAAATGATTACTGGATATCCTTACTCTTGCAATGTAATAAAGTGCCGTGTCGTACCGTGTAGTGCCGTGCGACGTTTCCGAAAGTTTCCCGAGCGTTTTCATAAAGTACTGTACTTTGATAAGATACTTAAAGTACTTTGGAGAAAATAAATAAATAGAATAAAAATAAAAAAAAATGTTTATGGTCGCAAGCGCAACTGCTGAGCGTGAGGTCCTGGGTTCGACCCCCAGGTCGGTTAAAGTGTTATTGGGTTTTTCCGTGTAAAATTTCTCAGTACCAGCCCGGAGTCTAGACTTGTGCCCGGTTAATGGCGATAAGGGACTTAAACATAACGACGAAATGAGGGTTTACTATACATCTCTGCCCATCCCTTTGGGGAATACAGACGTGAGGTTATGTTAGAATAAAAATAAGTCATCATCTGCCTAGCCTTTTCCCAACTATGTTGGGGTCGGCTTCTAGTCGAACCGGATGCAGCTGAATATCAGTATTTTACATGGAGCGACTGCCTATCAGACCTCCACAACCCAGTAACTGGGTAATACGATACTCTTGGTAAGACTGGTTGTCAGACTTTCTGGCTTCTGACAAACAGTAACGACTGTCAAAGATCTACAAATGACAGCCGGGACCAACGGCTTTACGTGCCTTCCGAGGCACGGAGGAAACTCGCTATGGTAAATGGTCACCCATCCACAGACCAACCTCGGCAAGCGTGGCTTAACCCGGAAGATCGGTCTATGCGGCTGTAATTATTTAGCCACGAGCTCCTCTGTTATATGTGTGCTATGTTAGAATAAAAATAAGTAAAACCAAAAAAAAAAGAAATTGTTCAATCCGAAAAGGGTCTTCACAAAACTTAACTCAAATGTACTTCCGTTATCTACCTACCTTCTGAACAACAAGGTATGAAGATACAGGCAGTAGGTAGGTAGCAACCTTCACCACTGAACATCTGTTGACGGGAATGTTAAGGTGTCGTTTCGCAACCGCTCCTTTATAAGGAGAAACGGGTCATTGCTATTGGAACTCGACCTTAAGCGCACGCCGCGCACTCGTGCTTATTTTACTTTGATTTGATATATTAATTGTTTTCTACTGTTGTGTTAACAGTTGGGGCATTTTCTTTGGAGCTTGTTTGAAAATGGTTTAATAAAGTAATTAAAACTGTGAAGGGGATAGAACCTTTCTGGCATAGCCATCACGCGACATTTTTTTTTTCGTAGTTGCTTCTCCCTTTCTTACTTGTTCATATGGGTAGAGGACACTTAAACAAACAAAAAATGTTCGAAATATGGTGCCCTAAAGTGTCACGTTGCTACAATATTTGGAGATGAAGATCGCCATTTGAGAACAATGACAATCATTAAAAATGAACTAACTACGTGTTTATATGCGTTAGATTGTGTTCAAATAATAGTTCCTAGGTTGATTTAACCATTTATTAAAAGAGAGTAAAACTAGGAGTATGAAAAAGCATTCATTACTTACCTACTAAACAAAAATAGTATCTCATTGGGATGCGGTTATAAACGAAATAATCACAAATCATCACACGATGATTACTTAATTATTTTCGAAAATATCTCCGCTAACCATGCATGGCTAATCATTTAAGGCGGATTTACACGAGGAGAGTTTCTCGAAGCGAGATTCGTTCTGTCGTTGTCTTTCTCTACGATGAAAACAGAGATAGCAAGAGACTCGCTTCGAGAAACTATCTCCGTGTAAATGAGCCTTTAGTGTTTTTCGCTGATCAAGTTATTTTTGACACCAATCAAAATTCAATTTAGTCGCTGTCTAGTAAAAACCATTAGCAATTTTAATTTTAACCCCAAAAATAAACAACTACATAAAAAAACGAAACTAAAAAAACTCGCCGTATTGTTGTAATATACAAGCTTAGTTTTAGTATATACTAAACCTGAAACTAGTTTGTTCAGAATCACTATACCCTTTTCACTTTATGTTGATTCCTGACGTTTCTCTACAAATCGTTACCATACAAAGAATATCAAATATTTTTAAAAAACAAAACATGTATAATATAGCTATTCTACGGCTTTTGATGATGTCGTTTACGTTTTTTCGATAGCAGTCTCCTTACAGCTACAATTTACGGAATGACCGAGCTGTCAGGAATCATCTTTGGGTGAAAAGAGATTAGGAGAATCGATTGACATATTTTTTACACCACATTTTTTTTTTCATAAATTTCAATTTTGTTTCAGTAGGTTTCTACCCTTAACAGTTGACAGGAATAGACACCTTGAGGCTTGAGACGCTCCGCTCGGTCAGTTTAGGTGTATTAGACAACCCCTGCATAGCACATCTCAGGCATTTCACACTTTACTAGGGAACTTAACGCGACATAAACTACGGTGTGACTTGAAGATTTATTAAAAAAAACACATATTCGGGCAGTTCTGATGAAAATCTTGTTGGGGTGTCTCGGTTTTTGTATATACTAAAAATAACGTTGTATAGAACGGCGACCACGAAAACAAAAGTAAGCATTGCTTACTGATGACCTTGACCTGAAATGAGTAATAATTTAATGTGAACACCTCGCGGGCGTAGGTATATTGAGGAAAACCATGGCTTTTGGCGAATTTATCGACTGTTACGTCATGTGGCGCCAAAGTATGACGTTGAGGACTATCAGGAAGGCGTACACAAAGCTGTAAGTTGGGTCAAAAGTAACAGGGCCAATGCTACTAAAAAAAATATTTCAAAACGCAAACTAACTATAACCGTTACTCAGCTTTTGCTTACGAAAACTGTTAAAATGTTTGGGTTTTGTTTTTGTTGTCAAACAATTTATCCGATTATTTTAACAATTTTTAGAGTTCCGTCAACGTCAACAAGGAACCCTTACATTTTCGCCATGTCAGTCCGTCTGTCCGTCCGTCCGCAGCTTAGCTCAGAGACTCTTATTACTAGAAAGCTACAATTTGGCATGGATATACATATTATTCATGCCGATAAATTGGTAAAAAAAAATTAGGAAAATTTTTTTTTCTTATTATTTCCTTCTATACACGTAAATTGGATGTTTTTTTTCTCGTCTTCCTCATGGTGTGGGGTGTTGTTGGATAGGTCTTTCAAAAATATTGCGGGTTTGTCAACACATTTTTTTGATTAAGGGATCATTTTCTGAAATATTAAGCTTTAAAGTGATAATTTTTGTTAGAGTCAAGTGTCTCCCCCCCCCCCCCCCCCCCTGCTAGCTAAACGGTTAGTTTTGGATATGTGAAAAAAATACGGTAGTATATACAACGAAGTTAAAAGGAAACCTATCACAGCTAAGTAGGCTTTACAAGTTTACGAGTAATAGTTGACCAACTTATAAAATGTACTTGGAAAAGTAAAAATTTCGTACAAATTCCATTAAAAAATTACTAAGCCCTCTTCTTAGTCCGCATTATTGTGCAAATACGGAACCCTATTACTGCTCGTGGCCCAACACGCACTTGGCCGGTTTTTTTGCAAATGAAAACTGTTAGAATGATCGGTTCGGCTTCAGTTCGGTTGAGATTGATTAACGTTTCTGTTAGTACATTTGGCTCAAATCTAAATCAAATCAAAAGTTTTTATTTCACATAATCCATTACAGGCGCTTATGAAAAGTCGAATTTAGGTGCACGGTTTTAATTAGTCGTTTCCTATGGAGAAGAACCGGCAAGAAACTCCATGGTTACTCTTTTAAAATCCATATTTTTAACAATTTGAGTGGGTTATGAGAGAGCAAAGTAGACTTAAGAGCAGGAACCACACAAAAAAATATGCTCACAAATTAACTAGGTACCCAGGCATCTAGCAAGTCTACAAAGCTCTGACATTTACAAAAGGTAAAAGGACGCTAAACTATATAAAACAACTGACATGGTTAATTGTCATTAAAACACATTACAAAGAAAATCACGGTATAATCAGATAAATATATCTTGAGAGTAACGATACTAATTAAAAAAAAAAGCTAATCAATAAAAAAAGATAGCCCACAGGTGCGTTCCATTATTTTGCTGATAGTTTCGACTATTTAGTTAGAACTGGCAAGAATAGGATTCTCTAAGCTGTAGGCGAAGGAAAAGTCAGCTAACTTATTATTTATTACGAAACGTACGTAATAAATATGATGTCATGCAACACTAATTATTTTAAATAGATTTTTTTTTACCCCTAGTAACTATCTGAGAGGTAGGAGACATAAATTGCTTGCAGTGCCAGCGTGCCGTACTCTAAGCCGAGCTAAGTCCCCAATACCGCGCACCCTTTCCGCACTCAACGATCTCCTGGACTCATACCCAGACACTGATTTGTTTGAGGATGGATGGGTGAATCTGTTGTCGGGTTGCTTGAAGATGTGTGAGAGAGATGTATGATCGGTTTCAATTTTGATTCGTAATTTTTGTTGTCTGTTATATTTTATGTACTTAAATGAAATGTAATCTGTTACTTATTCATTTTGTGTAATGATGATTATGTGAGTAGTTAGCGAAAATTGTAATTCTATTTAATTAGTGTAATTGGTCTGTGACCGTTCTAGTTAAATTGTTTAAATAAATAAAAATAAATAAATAAAAATAAGTGATTAATTAGGAAGTAGAATTATTGTCTTTGTTTACTGATGACCTTGACCTGAAATGATTAAATTGATGCGATCAACAGGCGTTTAATAAGGAAAACCATAAATGGTCATATCGGTTATTGTTATTATTATAACGATAAGGTGGCGCCTAGCTATGATGCCATTTGTAAAGGGTGGGTAGACTAGTACGACGATTAAGACCAATTTAACATGAATGATGTTGAAAATAGCGTTTAGGTCAACCCAGAACTGGCAGAAAAGGCGACTCAATTTCTGAGGGATTTCTTAAAAAAGCGGCTCAACTTCTGCGGGTTTTTATAAAAAGCGAATTAACTTCTGAGGGTTTTCTTAAAAGGAGACTCAACTTTTGAGGGTTTTTTATAAAGGCGGCTCAAAACCTGAGGGTTTTTCTTAAAAGGGGACTCAACTTCTGACGGTTTTCTTAGAAAGGCAACTCAAGTTCTGGGGGTTTTTTTAAAAAAGGCGACTCAACTTCTGAGGGTTTTCTTAAAAAGGCGACTCAAATTCTGAGGATTTTTATAAAAAGGCGACTTAACTTTTGAGGGTTTTCTTAAAAAGGCGACTAAGGGATTATAATAGGGAGTTGAGCAGTATAACTTGTGACCTTATAAACTAGTGTCCTTGACCTAAATGAGTAATAATAATTGAAGCGAGTCAGTCGCGGGTGTTTAAGGAAAATTATGAATGATGAATATATCGGTTATGATGTAAAGTGGCGCCTAGCCGATGACGTATACATTATTATACCGTTTTAAGTGTAGGCAGATATACAATTTGGGTCAATAGTTCGCCGAAATGGCATACCAGCTGCAATAGTATATTGCCTGTAGGTTTTTATTGCAAAAGCTAATAGAGGGTCGTTAAAAGAAGGTGAGAGGGGCTGCCTTTTCCGATTATGTAGTGTGAATTAGTAGTGTCCATCAGCGGCGAAGGGTGAATTTTCTTAAAAGGGAAGCCGGACCAATTATTTGTTTATATGATAATTGAAAATAATATATAGGCTAGTATTTGCCATATTTCGAAAGGGAAGCCGATAGGAATCGAGTTGTATGGAGCCTTCGCCACTGGTGTCCATAAAGTGCATATATAAAATTGACGGAAAAAATATAAAAATACTTTTTCTATTGTAATTTTTGAACTAAATGGTCTATCATGTTAAAACAAAAACAGTAATAAATTACAGGGAATGACGATGAAATACAATTTACCCAAAAAAATACCGCCAATTAGAAATAAGCAAGAATTTATGGAAAATCTGTTTTTTTTTTCAAGACAAATGGTAAACACGATTTTTTTCGCCTCCTTCCTGTTACTTCTAGTTTCACCCAATTTCACATGTGCAATTTTTGGTGACTCACACTGTATTTTGGCGATTAGTGATAGGTGTGTGCGTATTTTTTCTCCGTGCATTGGTGTACATTACATACATACATAGTGATACTAAATGACAAAGATACTAAATGGGTGTTTGGATAGTCTAAAACTGTTTTAGAAACTATCATATACGTACTTTGTTCTCTTCTTAAATGACCAACATCGCTTATTTGCGGCGGCTTTTACTGTTTATCTATTACCTATCTCTGTTTCCGGCAATTGATCTTTTGAATCTATCTTATTCTCTTCTTAAACCTATCATGTTCTCTTCTTTTTAAATCTTTGTAAACTCATTGTTGAATGTTGAACTCCTTCATTTTAGGTACAAGCCATTCCTCCCGGTGTTTAGCCGTTAAGCCTATGACATCATTTAACTTGAAATCCAGACCCTAACTTACGAATTCCAGCAAGTATTACACTCTGATCTAAATTCAGTCGTACCACTAAGCACTAAGTCACGTCTAAGTTATAAATAAACATTTTTGTGCCATCACTCACTAACTGAGCTTCTGAGAAATAATAACTTGATATAGTCAAGTTGTGTGGGACGTTCGTTACTGAGTCAGTAGCTTTGTGTTCACTGACCATGTGCTGTAGGTTTTTAAAGTTTTTAGAAGGGGAAACTATTATGTGATTCTTATTAATTACTAGCGACCCGCTGCAGCTTCGCACGGGTACTATAATATGCATGTATTATACATATAAACCTTCCTCTTGAATCACACTATCTATTAAAAAAACCGCATCAAAATCCGTTGCGTAGTTTTACAGATCTAAGCACACATAGGGACAGACACAGACAGCGGGAAGCGACTTTGTTGTATACTATGTAGTGATTAGGGAATTAAAATGTATTTAAATGGATAGGCCTACTCCGAAAACGAACGTTGAATTTGGATCGAAACGAAACAACAACGAACATCGAATTTATAAATATACGATTAAAGTATTATCAAACAACGAACTACTAGATGTCAATTAACATTTCAAAGTAGGGTGAAGGAAAGAAAAAAAACGCGAATATCGAATTGATTTCGTGGTCGGAGAACGTGCGATAAGTTAGCCGAAACTTCGTAGTTCCCCAAGTTCGGAGTAGGCCTTCATCAGGACATGGTTTCCTCACGCCCGTGATCTCGGAAAGGATAAGCAGAGTTGTTCTGTTGTTACAGGAGCCTGTGATGTATACCCATGATTCGCCTCTGGTAATAAGTACAAAGTGGTGGTGGCGAGCCTATTGCTATTTTTCAGCT
This sequence comes from Amphipyra tragopoginis, assembly GCA_905220435.1. Lineage (NCBI taxonomy): Eukaryota > Metazoa > Arthropoda > Insecta > Lepidoptera > Noctuidae > Amphipyra > Amphipyra tragopoginis. The sequence goes on from HG992013.1 coordinate 23,649,588, forward strand.
ACATCATCATTTTCCTGCCCTTATACCATGTTACTTGTGGTCGGCGCAACACGTTTTCTTCTTCCATTCCTTCCTGTCACCCGTCATGATATCAGTGACTCTCTTCTCTTTCCCATTCTTCACACAATCCATCCATCTTATCTTTGGCCTCCTTCTTCCTCTCCATCCATCCACATTTATATTCATAACTCTTTTGGTCACATGCGTTTCATCCCTCCTCTTCACATGCCCATACCAAGCTATTTTTCTGCTACAATTACTGATTTTAGGAGAGCCGATACCGGCTGATCTTGTAGATCAGATCTTGTTGTTTAGATAATAGTTTAAAGGTATATTCTGCTGCAATTCTATCAGTAAACATGCATACCCTTTTGAGATGCCCTTTGAAATAAAGGGTTTCTATTCCAAAGTCATGACTTCATGTTCCATAATGGTATTGCTGTTTAAGAATTCTGTAGACTAAATATTCGCTTCGGCAATAAGCTAAGACGCTGATAATGCATTGTGTTAAGAATTGTAGCATTAATCAAGGACATGGGTCAAAGTAGTGCCACAAAACTTGGTACGCACGGTTACAGATCAAGCTACATATTTCCAGTATAAGCTGATCTCGCATTGTATAGGCTTTCCTTACAATGAGACGTCAATGTAAACTGGAAATTTATAGCTTAATGTGTAGCCGTGTGTACACCGTCTTCCGCATCCAGTATATACAAGGTTAGTCGGAAAGGGGGTACTAATTCGAAAGGGTGCTAAAGTACCCATAATAATGAATAACTTTTCTTCTACAACTTTCTCCAAAAGTCAATAAATTAAGAGAAATAGCTGCTAAAAGATTACAAAAAACGCTTAAATCTGTCTATCCTGTTTTGATCAGCTGTGTTAACATGTTAGGTCCTATTTGGGGTCACGGATTAGAAGCTCCATTTTTAACCGACTTCAAAAAGTAGGAGGTTCTCAACTGGTCTGAATGCTTTTTATAATTTGTAATTAAAGAAGGGGTGAAGAATTTTTGAAAAAACTAAAGTAAATATAATTTTGTATTGAAATATTAAATAAAACTTTAAATAAAAGTAAAAACCGGACTTCAAAAAAACTAAAAAAAAGTGAAATAATTAGCATGATATAAAATTAAGTTTCAGAAGTCTGTGGCTTTTATTTGTTTCAGTGTAGAATTGCACCGACTTCTGAAACTCTTAATTTAAACTGTTTTTTTGTATATGGGTTCACCTCTAAAGTATGGCCTACCAAACAAAAAAATAATCATCAAAATCCATTCATAATTGGTGGAGAAATCGCGTAACAAACATACAAAAAAAAAACTTTCAGATGAATTGACAAAATCCTTCTTTTTGAAGTCGGTTAAAAAAAATTAAAACCGGCATTAGTGTCACTTTTAAGTGACCTGCGGATTAGTTAGCCTTTCCGATTAACCATAAATACACCATCTTATTTAAACTTTTACAACCAGATGACAAGTAAAAACCACAATTTTTCTAACGCCACCACTAAAACGGGCGTAAAACCTAATTATGTTTAAATACCTATTCGTATTTGGACATAACTTTTCTATAACCAGATAGAAACTGGTCCTGGCCACCGAGGCACTGATTTATCACCAGAGCTTCCAGCGTCTGTCACTTTGTACGTATTTTTAGACCTATTACCGTGGTAAGGGAAAATTATTGACGGTATAAATATTTATTTATTTAAACTTCATGGACATTGGTGGTTTAATAGGCGGATTTATAATGCCATTGGCATTCTCTGCCAGTCAACCTTTGGGTCAAAAATTAAGTATTTCGAAAGTGGTGCAAAAAAAGAATATAAAACAAATATTGGAAAGAGTAATGAAAATTATTCAAAATAATATACAGGGTGGTAATTTGAGATGGGACATGAAGGGCAGCTACCTTAACCATTGTAGCTACAGGAAAACGTTCTTAGAAGACCATCCTTAAGTTTTGAAATAATTTATATCTGAATTCACAGTTTTTTTTTTAAAAAAGTATCTCAAATTACCACCCTGTATTTACATATAATATTTTATAATAAAGAGGGCTGAATTATTGGTGTGAAAGCGAAGCGATGGCAGTGTCTATGAGTATAGGAATTACACGAATTCGTTAACACCCTGTAGAATACCAACATTCCAAATATTCGGCTATTAATTTTTATACTTCAAAAACAAATTGATTTTAATCCTGACCTACCCAAACGTACCGTTTCCTTTTGAGAGGATTATAAAAGGATTTAAAGATATTTTTACAACGTTAAAAACGGGAAAGATTGAGTCCATTGGTGGTAATAAATAGTTATCTTTTGTGAAAGGAATTAAAGTAATAAGTCATAGTGTTATAGTGTTTTGAAGTTTGAAGTCGACTTTGTCTTATTAAGTGGGATATTATGTGGATTAAAAACAGGAAAGGTTTTTTTTTATTTTTGTTTAGTTTGATGGGTCTATGGGGGATATTACACTATCATACAGGGTGGTAATTTGAGATGGGGCAAGAAGGGCAGCTGCATTAACCATTGTAGCTAAAGGAAAAGGACTGAGAAGACCACCCCTAACTTTTGGAATAATTTCAATCGGCATTCATAGACTTTGAAAAAAAAGTACAGTCAGAAAATGGGCTGTTTTCACAAAACTTTTTTATGATGCCAATCGATCCTATTTCCTATAAGGATAAAAAGACTTTGAGGACCAACTGAGGTTGGAGTACTAGAAAAGTCAGAAATCGAAAAAAGCTTATTTGAGATGGGGTAGTAATAGTACGTTGTGGCTAGAGGAAAATGTTCATAAAAGACTGTCCATAATTTTTGAAAATATTTCGAACAGCATTGAAAAGATATTGAAAAAAAAATTTGTACAGTCGGCAAAAAACAATGGTGGTTTTTTTTTTGCGGTCTGGTAGCTTTAGGAAGCACAGTGATATGTTCAACATTAGACGTTAAGATAAACGCTATGAAATAATAATCATGTTTGTCTAAAATTCGTTTTTTTCATATTCTTCAAATTGGGAGGAAAATAAATAATTTTATTGTAAGCAAACTAAGATCTGTTATTGTGAACAGGATCCTTATGGTTTCCTCTTCACATTTAAGACGAAAGTGATTTTAACAGATTAAATAATAAAACATGGCTAGGCATAATAGATTTGCATAATATACTCGTTCAATTGCGGGTTGAAATAAAAAAAAACAACGTTGCGATTGATTTGCATATTCCTTTTAATTTTTTTAAAGTATTTTGATATTTTTTTACGATCTTAAACGTATGTAGATTATCGGCCAAAAGCTATTACAGTTTTCTCAATTAAAATATTATAAAAACGACTTCTTAAAATAATATTTCCTATTACGGTCAACAGAGTTTAATCACTTTTATGCAAATTAGTATCCATAGGTGGTTATAACATACGATGTTATCTAGGTTCGAGCTAATAAAATATATTCTAAGTTCTTAAAGTCTACACTTAATATTCTGAGAACAATGTGACTTATTGAAAACACTTTTAGAATGTTTTATTCGGATGCTCTCGCGTTAAGGTCGATGTATTCAATGCAAGTTTGCCGAAGTTTTTTGTAAAACCTTTCAAAATGTTTTTTTTTTTTATTTACTCTCGGAATTTTGTGGGGGTACTCACTCAGTATCGGAAACTGAACAGCTTTCGTTTTTTTTTACCTTCCGTTCATGTCAAAAATAATTTTATTTGATTATAATGGAAAGTTAATTTTTAACACTCTTTCATATTCTGACTGTCTAGAATTTACAAGACCGAATAAAGTAGGGACGGATAACTTGTTTTGAAATTGGTCTATAAAATAAACATCTTTACTTGAGATAACACAACATAGTACTTACCTATTAAATTGTTTGTATAGCTAGTTTTCACCTACGATATAATTTTTATTTTTTTGTATATTGTGTAATTAGTTTCATTTTATTGTTTCATTTATCCCAAATACTTAATAAACTCCTTCTTTTTTTCTTCAAAGTGTTAAAGTAAGATTTGAAAGATTTTTTTTCTGCGACTTGGCTATTTTGCGATTAAATCACTTGGCTACTTACATGTATTATTTTCACGATAAATCTTGGTTCGGCTGTTGACGTCTGTATGCCATTAATATTTAAATTAAAAGAAGACAATGTTGAATCAGCGTCGTCACTTTTTTATTGACGTCTGCGCAGTTTTAACAATACAATCACAATAATCAAACCTGATTTAAAGTTGCATTATACGTCTAATCTTGTTTCCTTATACATTGTCACCATAATCAAGGTGTCGTCATTTAAATTACTCATAGTTGTTTTTAAAATCTGAATCAATTTTTTTATTGCCATTTTAAAATACTTAGAAACGATAGCCGTTATTTTGGCAAGCAATCAACATACTATCATGAGTCAATTTTTGCCCCGTTAAAGTGAACTCACCTCTAATAGACAAAGAATTAAAAATTATTTACGACAAATTCTTTTTATTTCACAACAACAGGTCGCTCGCAGCATTGCCCGCGTGGATGTCGTTTATCGCGTATATATTTTGCTGTTTTCGGGATAAAAGTAGCCTATTTTCTTCGTTGGGTTCCAGACTATCTCTGTACCAAGTTTCATCAAAATCGGTTCAGCGGTTTAGACGTGAAAGCGTAACAAACAGATAGAGTTACTTTCGCATTTATAATATTAGTAGGGATTCAACATCATACTAATAAGTGCATAAAATTCAAAGGAATGCAGTTCTCAATTAAAACAACAAGCAGTTAATAAATCAATGAGTGTTGAATGCAGTGACAGCTCCGGGAGTGCGCGATCTAAATGCGCGGGCGCTTCTCAGAATGCGACGTGTCGAGTGACCGCGGCGCGAGGTATGCCAGTAATTGTATACTACGTTAGGCTACTGGATGAGGAATGATTGTTCTGCTTAACTTGGGTAGATGGGGAGAAATTACCCACCAATTTATCAATAAAAGAGAAAAAAAGTGTTTGGGTTGGTAGAGCCTCTTTGAAATCTTGTTATGTCACCCGTTAATAAAAATAATTTGATTATCACTTGCGATAACGCCTCATAAGAAGGCTCAAGGTCACCCAAAGGGCAATGGAGAGGGCTATGCTCGGAGTTACCCTGCGTGATCATATCAGAAATGATGAGATCCGCAGGAGAACCAAGGTAACCGACATAGCTCGAAGAATTGCCAAACTTAAGTGGCAGTGGGCGGCACATTGCTCGCAGAACGGATGGCCGATCGGGCCGAAAGGTTCTGGAGTGGCGACCGCGTACCGGAAGATGCAGCGTGGGTAGGCCTTCCACAAGGTGGACCGATGATCTGGTGAAGGTCGCGGGAAACCGCTGGATGCGAGAAGCACAGGACCGGTCGATGTGGCGATGCTTAGGGGAGGCCTATGTCCAGCAGTGGACGTCTTTCGGCTGAATGATGATGATGATGATTGCGATAACGGTGAAGGAAAACATCGTGAGGAAACCTGTACACCTGAGAGGGCTCCAAACAGTTCTCGATGGTTGTGCTGTCCACCAACCAGCACCAGGCCGGCGTGGAGCACTAAGGCCTAAAGCCTTCTTATTCAGAGAAGAGGCCCATGCCCAGCAGTGGGACAGTAATGAGCTGATGATGATGAGGCTGAGAAAGTAATTGAGTTGGTTTACATTTCATAGAATAGGCATGTTGACAGCATCGATAAATTGCAAAGCTAATTAGTCCGCCAGTTAGAGTTTTGAAAAATGAAAACGTATTTTTTCTTTTGTTAAATCTATGAATATTTGGAAAGATAAGACGCATCAAAACTCGAGAGTGCTTGTGACGTCAGAAGCAAGTAAAAATTGTACTGGCTTGTGACATTTTGCCAATTTTAAAAGTGTCGTATCTTCGTCAATTTTGGTTTATGTAACAAAAGAAAAAATACGTGTCAAATATTTTTTAATAATCTAACTCTTGGACTAATTAGATTTCAGGTCGACCCATTCACCACCTTCAGTCAAATACCCAATTTCTGTGTTAAAAGAACTTATTATTTAGTACCATCTTCATATTACTTACTATAACTAGTAGCCTTTAACTGGACATGTTACAATTAGCTTTCAGCGTAAAAAAAAAATATTTATTTATTTAATACTTCAATGCACAATGGTGGTACATAAGGCGGACTTAATGCCACAAGGCATTCTCTACCAGTCAACCTTTGGGTCAAAGAGAACAGCATCGAAAAGAGGTACAAAAATAAAAATAAAAAAAGGATATTTGATTGATTTGATTTAATTAACTATACATAACAAAACAATTAAAAATATAGGACATAGATAATAAAATAGTAATAAACAATTGCAAATGAGGCTGATTATGCCCAACTCATTTACTATTTAGAATATCAGTTACATAATTTGCATAAGTATACAGCAGTCTGCAATGCCAGTAATAGGATTGAACTGAGTGAAATAGGTCAGTAAGAAGTACGAAGCCAACTTTGTCACTAACATACAATATAGCGGATCTAAATCATTGAATATTGCAGCGTTGAGTAATATTTTGGTATTTAAGAGCTTTGCCCTGAATTTAGAATTGTGACTCTCTTAGCACAAAGTCTTGGTATGGTCAGCGACAAAAGTTGAAGAACATTTTAGTTTTTAAGTTTGGCATTTATTGGAAAAATAACTAATAAAAAAAACTTATAAAAATACAGAGTTGTATCTAGATTGTTTGGAATGTTCATTTATCTGAGATTAATCTGTCTCTATTTATTTGCGTATGCAGTACGTGTACCCATACGAACTTACAAACTTCGCGAACCCGAAAGCCGTACGACGCACGAACGAAACCGAACATCGCGAATACGAATATCAAACACGTTGTTTGCATGTGCCATTACTGTGTTCGGCAAAGACGGCTATACGCTAATTACGAATCACCGTGATCATGTTCACCGAACACACTGTTAGGTAAAGTAAGTTTGCCCTACGAAAGGTAGAAATTAGACTTACTTCTTAATGTCTCATAAACCATCATGGTAAACCGTCGATAGATGGCTTATTGAAAACGGCCGTAAATTAATAGACTTCGAAATCTAATCCTACCTTTTAAGGGAATTATAAAACGCGTTGATTAATACCACACACGTAACCGCAGTGAAGTCGACAGCCTATTATTAACGATACCGGGATTCGAACCAAGGACGCCCACACTCGCATCTCGACGTGTTGATGTACGGCGTTCATTAATTACTGGCCAATGTTTAACTATTGTCTAGATGAACGTCTTATTGGTTTGTTTTAATTATAAGAGGTGTGTGGTTGATTGTAGCTTGTGTCATAATATTTGAATATGATATTATAATGTGAAGAGGGTGAGAAATTACAGGCAACAGAAAATTAGAACATTCTAACTAATATAATAAGTGCGAAAGTAAGATTGTTTGTTTGTTACCTTTTCACGCCTAAACCACTAAACCGATCATCCTGAAATTTTGCATATACGTTGTCATGTGTACGGAAACGGATACAGGGTACTTTTCATCCCGAAAAAAGTACTGTTCCCGAGGAAAACAACAATAATGATAATAGACGGCGCCACGTGTCTTTCGAATCATGATTGCATTATATTCTAGAAACTTTAGTAGTGTGTTAGAGTTGATTGACAAATTCTAAATTTGCGAGCGAAACCGCGGGCAAAAACTAGTTTTTAATAGTTTGTTTTCCTTTAAAGAAAATGTATGAAACCTGGTCTAGGGATCAAAACATCTATAAATTCCATATAGAGCTACTACAAGAAGACTATATCAATAAGGCAAACAAAAATATATACAGCGTGGGAGTGAAATCCAACAAAAAAATCTGAAATTATATCTTTCGTGAGACACATTCATATTTACGAGTCGAACTCGCGACCTCGCTGCGTTTTCAGCTCATGATTAAAGGCTCCGTTTGATCCGGAAACTAGTCGGGCAATCCCGAAAAATGCACGTGAGTAAACCGTAACTACTCATAAATTTTATATCAGAAATGACCAAACATTTTACAAAAATGTGAAAAAAAAATCTAATTTAGAATATATTTTGACTTAGCGTAAGATGTCTTAAAAAAAATATCGTCTATCGTTGGGCCACCTTGTATAAATAACTCTAATAATTTATAGTACAATAATAATCACAAAGATTCAATAAAATTACATCGAACAAACATCAAACCCTATACTTTTTAACTATATGATATAACTTGATAACCTTCACCTCAACGTAACATGATTCACTGATACAAGCAAAAAGTTTTATTGTATTGTTTAATACATAATAACTTGACAACGTGTGTACAAAAAAAGATGAAGAATAGTTCAATATTGATTTGTATGTAAAAAATGTAGCATGTCAATTGCTTATTCATAATATTGATTGATGAAATTAGCAAGTATACAGAATTTATGGCAATCAGTTAAATCAATCTCGAAGAAAAAAGGAAGACCAGAAGAAATTATCTAGATATCTAGTCATCCCTTTTTTTTCCTATTGTACTCCTTGTAGATGGTTCTTGCAAACTTCTACGTAACCGGGCAGTTATTGGCGAGACCTGAAGGGACTCCAGCCAATGGGGGAAGTAAAATACTTAACCTAAGCTAACTACTTGTACTACACTAACATCATGACTACCTGCAACAACAGCACTAAGGGCGATCCCTAGTGGGACTCTAACCTCGGCTTTAGCCGTTGCTAGCGGGAAATTGGAAGGGAGACAGCTTGATGAGGGCTGAATTATCGGTGTGACTGCCTAAGCATCTCATAATAGTTGTTAAGTATGTGGAAGAACGAGTTATGGTGTTCCTCCATTAAAAAAAGATTAAAGAGCCTCCACGAATGACGATACTTCAGTACGTCCGGTGCACCCTGGGCTGTCAGTCCCGCTATCAACCTTGCTGACTGGCTAATCTTTTCACCACAGCATGAGCTTTTTTCGTATAGCTCATTGTGACACGAGAGAAGAAATCAAAAAGGGAGGATCTTCCAACCAGGCGGGACTTATACCTGACGGGATACAGCCACTACTCTTCGCACACAGTTTCCACTCACCGCTGAACTATGCGGCATCTGGTTCCAACTCAGTGGAAACCTTCACTGGCCCTGGCAAGGTCTCAAGGTGGAATGACCGCTGACTCATCACGTCGATTGACCTCCGGTCTCGTGGGGCGAGTGATGTGGCGACATCGATCACACTACAAGAACTCTAATCAACCTCTGACTAGCTGGAATGGATGGATGCTGGAAGCATCGCCTTTATGTTTCGTTTTCGTCAACATCTATCATAATTTAATGATACAATCATGATCTGAAACATACTACAGCGTCGCCTTAGTGAAAACCTCGAGTATGCAATTTGGTCATTTTTATTTTGTTACGACGTAGGTATATTATAGGTTGTAAACGAATTCGTGTAGTTCCTTCAAACCACATGATTTAGTAATGGTATAGATTAACCCCGCACGGGATTTCGATTGATTAAAAGTAAAAATAAACTTTTTTCCCAAGTATTTTTTTCATGTGATAGAAAATTTCGATGCCATACATATATATGAATGAAGGCACGGCGACACAGCTGACGCGGATGACTAGCGGGATATCGCTCCACGCAGTCAGTTAACTTGGGATGCTAAAATTACTCAGTTAAAGAACAAAATGGCTAATATTTTGAAAAAAAAATATTGTTGATTCTGAAAAAAACCTATGCCGTAAGTAGATCACGCGGTTTGAAGGAATTACACGAATTCGTTAACACTCTGTAGATATTGTAATTATAAAAGAACCGCTCTATGCGAAATCGCGAAAATAGTTTGTAGGCACTGAAATTAAGCCATTGTCCGCGACTTCGTCCGCGTGACACCCCACAGGATCCGTGCAATGACCAAATGCGTTCCCGAGGTTTTCTCTCTAAGGCGACGATAGACAAGAATTAAGAATTTCTATGTCTATTTAACTAAATCGTCTGCACCTACAACGAAACTCATCCAATCAACAAGATTAAAGACAAAACCATAAAACACGTCCGTCGATAACCCGCATCTGTTAAAAATTGCTTCCAAAGCCACTCGGCCACCCATCGCCTTCCCGGCCGCGTGACAACTTCAAGCAAAACAGTTAGAAATAAACCACGACCGTTCGGTGACAAATTCCATAGTTTTATGACCGGTCGACGACTTAAAGCTTAGTTCGCAACGGTAAACCTTTTGCGTAGACATTAACACATGTGTAACGAGCTTAATAACTGCTCATTTTGGTATTTGTGAATTTGTGACGTCATGTTTTCTACTTCATCATTGCAGACTAGAACTACTAGAATTCGTTAATGTATTTTGTAGGGCTTGGGAATGATTTCGATCCAAGATTTGACTGCGTATAGAAGTTTATAATTCTGAAAGACGAGCCTATTTTTTCAGTAGAAGGTTTTTGCCTGCAGGGATATCGAGGCGACGCGACGCAAGCCCCGATGGGATCGGATCTTTAATATATGAAGACTGGTTTCCATTCTTCACCCTGCACAAGAAAAATAAGAATTTCTGTAGAGTTATCACATAAGTAACTAAAAAGAATATACGGTGTTAAAAAATAACCTCTAAGAATTTTGTAAGTTTATTGATTTGTATGGAAAGTAATTAAAAAAACACGCGAATTTAGAAAAGTTGTTCTACAAAAATTGTGTAATTTCCGATACAGAGTAACCCTCAAAATTAGGATAAGTTTTGGCAACCTGTAGTGCATCAAATCGCACTATCTTTGATTCAGCCGCAATAGCCGATTCAGGATTTTTCAAAAAAACCAGTAGTAGACCGATTCGGTTTGTTAACGCGTTTTATCTCGTTACGAGAATCGTAGACAAACAAACAGTATCGGACGACATCAGACTTATCGAAAAGGTTCTGAATCGGCTATACTGGTAAAATTAGAAGCCGAATCCAACAATGCTGTGAAAAACTAAGCTGATGATGATTGTATACATGTTCAGTTAGCTGACAATTTAAATCACATCTAATTTACTGTCAAACAACTTGATAGAATCAGCAATTTAGTAGATAGATGTATAACTTATAATTATAAGTACGTAAGGTCAAGGGAGATACAGCAGTTTAGTTTAATCAATAGTCTGCAAGGAATTTATCCTGCAATAATAAAGAATTAAATTAATAAGAAACTACTTTGTTTTCCTTGTAAGTTTCCGTCATTGTCCATTATTATTGTTGATAACTGTATTTTTCAATCTAAAACGCATAATTTTCAATATAAAACAAATGGTTATTTAGTATTACATTATTACTTGTAATTTAAAAGATTGGCCGTTGAGTATGAGTTGTTATTAAGTTATAATGATCGTGGTGGTAGAAACTCATGTTTATTTAGTGACTACACTTAATAAATATGTATTTGAAAAATAATACTGCAAGGCAAAGAATTTAAAGACTTCGTTTTAATAATGTCTGAAGTTACTGTCTCCTTCATGAGGCTTTTAGCATCAGTTTTTGCACCGAAGGCTTGTTTTTATGTAATCTTCACATTTGTTTCTTCTTCACAGCATAAACACTAAGAAGCGGTGCAGGGCGGGAGTTTTTGTGGGCTGTATTTTGTAACATAGACGTTAAAAAAAAGAAGCAATTCTAGTCTATTTTGAGTAAATGAGTATTAAAGTTTGAATCGTTTGGCATGCAAGCCGATGGCCCACTTGAAGGAAAATAGTTACTGTTGCCTTTACACCAAGAACACTAAGGAGATCGTTGATGAATTGCCAACCTTATAGAATAGAATCATTTATTCGCTAGAGACATGGTTTTACAAAGATGTTACATTTATGGAAGATACACAGACATCTCACCTGTAGTAGACATGCGAAAGTTTCATGCCTACTACTTAACATGCCTTAGAGACAAAGTTGGAAAGTCTCATAATAATGTGCCTGTAATTTCACCAGCACCCATACCTTCAACCGAAACACAGCGATGCTGCTTGGCTTCAGATATAATAGGTTGGGGAAAAAGTTTCTTCGCATTTTTTAAGAAAATTCAAAACTTTTTTTAATATAGTTTATTTACATTTAACTAAAGTATGTAGGTACCATTTGGTTCAATAACTTTTTGCCATCTTGTAGGTAGGGACATGATCCCATTGCTATAGAAATTTTGGGACTTCTGATCAAAATACCGCGACAAGTGGTTTTGGCAGTCCTCTCGTGATGTTAACCTGACACTGCCTAAAGAATTCTTAAGAGACCGAAACAGGTGGAAATCTGAAGGTGCAAGGTCAGGACTATACGTCGGATGCATTAACACCTCCCAGCCAAACTCTCTTAATTTTTGCTGAGTGGCTAAAGATGTGTGAGGTTTAGCGTTATCATGATGAAAAACCACACCCCTTCTGTTGATTAATTCCGGCCGCTTTCTCTCAACTTCTTGCTTTAATCTCATCAGTTGTTCGCAGTTGAGTTCAGAATCGATGGTCCTGCCTGGTGGTAACAGCTCATAATGAATAATGCCCCTCCAATCCCACCACACACACAGCATCACCTTGTTGCGAGTTAACCCGGGTTTCGCCATAGTCTGTGAAGGCTGGCCGACCTTTGACCACGACCTTTTTCGCACGTTCTTGTCGTACGTGATCCACTTTTCATCACCAGTTATCAGCTTCTTCAAAAATGGTTCGGTTTCATTACATCGTAATAAAGAATCACAAATGAGTACACGGTTCATTAGGTTTCTTTCAGTGAGCTCGTGAGGTACCCAAATATCGAGCTTTTTTGTGTACCCATTTTTTTTCAAATGCGCCAAAACTGTTTTGTGGTCAATTCCCAGTTCTTCAGCTACGTCGTAACTACTGATATGCCGATCTTGCTCCACTTTTTCAAAAATAGCATCCATTTTATCCGTAATAGGGCGACCAGAGCGACGTGCATCTTTGACATCAAAATTTCCGGATTGAAAACGCTTAAACCAAATTTGTGCTACTCTCACAGACACTGCACTAGGTCCATAAACATCGCAATTTTTTTTCGCAGCTTGCGTTGCATTTTTACCTTTTTTGTAGTAAAATTTTAAAATGTATCGAATTTCTTCATTAGATTCACTCATCTTGACGGTACGAAAAACAAATGAAAATCACACATTTTCCTAATTTGAATTTGGAATTATGTTCTTTAAAATTTAAACTTTCAATGATACCAAAACCAGCAAGATACAATTAGTATAGCCAAAGAAATTTTATTACAAGTTCATACACACTATAATGCGAAAAGACTTTTTCCCCAACCTAATATATATGATAGATAGATAGATAAGACATTTATTTGGTACATAAAAGAAAACACAACACACAAAAGCACAATTACATAAAACATAATACTAGAAAATACAAATATTAAATTAAAAACACAATAAAAGCACAGTGTACCTACTTACTACATACAGTGGGTCAACGCCCATACATTTGACAGGTCCTATGAAATGTCAAAATTATGTAGGGGCGGAGGTTACGTCCCGAGTATGCAGTATGGCTACTCGGGACATAACCTCCGCCCCCTTCACTCCGCAACCCCCCGCACGATTGCTCTGCGACAATGTTCTACGTTGACCGACTGTAAGGAGTAAGATATATGTAGACTGTGATAAAAGTAAAAGACAGAATGAGATATGGTAGCAGTACTTCCCCAGACGAACTCTTCGACAAGGAGCTCTTAAAAGGCTTGCAGCAAACTCCTCTGAATTAAATTTTCATGCACCCTTTTACTTTCTGATCTTCTTTCTTTCTGACCTTCGTTTATCTTAATTTCCAACACCGATCAAACAGATTACTCCTCGTCATATAACTCTAACTAGATTAACCCCTTAAAATCTTTATGGTAATATACAAAGCAAATGGACAATTTGCGAATCCAACTTTGTTCTGTAATTTTTGGCACTAACATAAATCGCGCTGTCATGGTTCAAACGATACCTTAGTGCTTGGCGGTACCAGGTTATCTGTTTTTAAACTTGTTAGTTTTGTTGAGGGTAGTTTTCCCTAACTGCCTGAATAATAACGGTGATCAGGCGATCCCCGTGCGGGCCAATTTTTTATTGGGTTTTTCCGTGTAGAATTTCTCAGAATGTTGATGCTGATGCTCTCGTTTGATGGCAATAGGCTAGCCCCTTTTTAAATGGGACTGCGGTAAAATGACGGTGTACTATACACCTCTGTCCAACTCTTCGGGAAATACAAGCGTGATGTTGTTATGTTATCAGGCGAAATAGCCATACATTTTTTTGCAGTGCATTATTAGAAAAATTTACTTCAGTTCCTTTATTTCTTTATCTTATTTTATGCATACTTCTTCTCCTTGCATGTCCTTTCACTTTCTGTATTGTGGTCATTTTCAATCTTCTGGTCTTAGTATTTTTCAGAATGCATTTGCTTTTTTTCTCTTTGCAGCACTTCTGCATTTGTTGCCTTTCCGTCCAGCGTTTTCTCTCCAGATCCTTCTCGAGCACCACACATTAATTTATACCCTTTGATGATTTTTGTATCTTTAATCTTTTAAAGATCAACGCCATGTTTCTGCGGCGTTTTCCATTGTTTATCTATTGTGTCTATGTTTCCGGTGATTGATCATGATCAGTTTAGAGTCATTGTCTGCGTATCGTAGCCGTAAGTTTTATGTACTTGGATAAGCTATGTTTTTTTTTTTCATAATTAAAAATGTGTCTCACATATTCCAAATTAAATGAATTTGTGTATTTTGTAAATAGGTCTTTTAAAACTCCTTGACATGTCACGTGTTCGGCTACAATCATTTGTACAGCTGTTTTGCGATATTTATATAAAATACGCGTCACTGGAATTTCCTCTTTAACTGAAGTTTTTAAACAAACTCAATATAGAAACAGACTTTATTGCTGATGAGTCAATCAAGGAATTAAATTAGTCAGCTTCTGAAAAGTTTGAATGTTTAGCTTATTGCAGATTGTGTTGGAGTGATGTTAAATTGAATCATTTTACATTCTATCCTGTTTACTGTAGAAAATAATAATTATTCTACTCCTGTTATTATCATCATATTACTCCCTTAACATCCATTAAAAACAGTCTTTTCACAGATCTTATAATGCTATCTAACTACTACTACGAACCAACTAATACTTTCCTAAATATTTCAAAATTATTTTTACAACACAAACACATCCTCTCATAAATTCCCCGCCTATTTGCCAACAAACGTATTAGCGGAAACATTCGAAAAAATACAAAAAAGTGCGCCGGAGTGCAAGTGTCACGATCCCTGAATGAGTGGCGCGCGTTATATCGGGAAGGTAAAAAAATAAAAACAAACGCATTCGGCCACCTTCGTGCACCTCCGGCGGTGGTCGGCCGCGCTCGGGCGGTTCGTGCACCTGTCGCGTGCGCCGGTATTCGGAACTTTTTTTGTTCTTTTCGAGTTTTGTTTACATTGGCGGTTGTATAAACATAATTGATATAAGTGGAGATGCTTACAATTATGTTAATACTATCAAATATGTAGTTTTTTGTTTGTAAGATACAGAAGCTTCGATTTTTTGTTAAACATCATTAAATGTTACTGTTTTTTTGTGTAATATTTTCTTTGATCTCGTTTGACCCTTGTTGGACCTGATGGTAAGCGCAGGAAGGGTCCAAAATGGAGTACACGAATTCAAGTAACAGAGATGTAGATGGATTCCCCTATACCCCTCAAGCTCTCATATACACACGACGGAACAAGTAAACTAATTGGCTTGACTTTAACCCCGGTAGCTAGTCAGGCGGACCGTATACCACCAACCGTGCTGGGTATTGTTGAATCTTACAACATGCGTCTGTTCCCAAAGTGGGGTGCGTGAAAAGAGCCTCCATGAGTGACGATACTTAGTACGTCCGGCGCACCCTGGGCTGTCAGCCTCGCTACCATCCTTGCTGACTGGCTAATCTTTTCACCACGGTATGAGCTATTCTCGTATAGTTCGTGCCGAAACGATAGAAGAAGAAGAAGAATTCCCAAAGTGCGTTGAGGAAGTTTTACATTCTAGCCAATCACTACACAGGACAAGAATGCTTATTTTTCTTGAATAACTATTACTAACATTAAGAAATACTTAATATTATGCACATAATATGTTTAGAAAACAATAGAAAAATGGAAATTAACATTGACAAACCCCACTTTCGTTAAGATAACGCCTCTCTACCAAAATAAGTACCACCAATATCCATAGCCAGTGTACAAACAAAGTTTTAATGGCTATTTATCCTATTTAACTGGTTCCCATGGTAACGGGGCCCATGAGAAAGGGCCAGCCATTACCCATCAGTGTCATTGAAATTTATGTGACAGTTACTACCATTCAATTGGATAATACTTTAAACAGCGGACATGCTAGCTACTAACCAATTAGTTACGATATTGCAATTTTTTTTTGTTTGGTGGTATTTGTCGCTTCTTTATTAATCCAAGTTCTGCGTTAGGAAGGTTCCAGAAGTCTGGCAAATAATTTGTGAACAGAGTGATCTGTCAAATATGTCGGGTTAAATAGACCTTAATATCCCGGAAATTAAGAATGATTTAGTTAATATATGTTGTTAACAAATGCCGAACCTGATAGTGGGCAGCAGCACTATCAGCGAAAGCATTCCAGGACTGCGGTCACCAACCCGCCTGCCAAGCGTGGTGACTATGGCAAATCCCCCCCAATGAGTAGCACTATAGATTCACGGCCCCCAGTTCCCGGTAGCTGCACTATTCCTGGCCATGGTACCGGCCACGGTAACGGTGCGGTGGGGGGTGCTAAGAATCCCCGGGCGACGGCAGGGTACCAACACCATAACCTTCACCTGGCGACGTTTAATGGACGCTGTCTGCGACTGAACGAGCACCTCGCTGAATTGGAGGTAGAGTTAAGTCGTATCAAGTGGCACATTGTGGGACTGTCGGAGATCCGAAGACAGGGGGAGGACTCGATAACCCTCGACAGTGGCCACTTACTCTACTTCCGAGAAGGGCACCAACCATCCCAAGGTGGCGTCGGGTTTATGGTCCACAAGTCACTCAAGGGCAACATTGTAGAATTAGGCAGTGTGTCGGCAAGGGTGGCATACCTTGTACTTAAGATTACAGAAAGGTATGCCTTGAAAATTATACAAGTGTATGCCCCAACGTCCGCACACCCTGACGACGAAGTCGAGGCCATGTACGAGGACATAGTGAAAGCCATGACTCGTACCAAAACATTCTACACTGTTGTCATGGGTGACTTCAACGCTAAAGTGGGAGTACAAGAGAGTGGCGAGTCAAGGGTAGGTCCATTCGGCTATGGGCGCAGAAATCACAGGGGAAAAATGCTGGTAAACTTTCTCGAGGCTCAGGGGCTTTTTCTGATGAACTCGTTTTTCCAGAAGAAGCCTCAAAGAAAGTGGACCTGGCAAAGCCCCGATTACGTGACAAAAAACGAGATCGACTTCGTTATGTCTAGCAAGCGACAGATATTCAGAGATGTCTCTGTGATCAACAGGGTCAATACCGGAAGTGATCACCGACTAGTAAGAGGCACTCTGAATATAAATGTCAAAATTGAACGAGCGCGCTTAACGAGGTCGACTCTTAGACCAACGCTGCCCCAGGTCGAAGCTGGTTGCGAAAACTTCCAGTTGGAACTTCAGAACCGATTCGCCTTGTTGGAAACTACAGAGGACATAAACGACGTCACCGATTGCCTGGAACGTATCATCCGCGAGGTGGGCTATAAACACTTTCGACCAGTGAGAAATGGACGTAAGTCGATACTCACCAGCGAGACTCTGGAATTGATGAGGAAACGACGAGAACTAACGCATGCCACACCGTCTGAGCATCAGGTACTGAACAGGGAGGTCAAGAAGCTGATCAGACGCGACAATCGGCGCGCGAACACCCGAGCCATCGAGCAAGCCATAGCCCGGAACAAAGGCTCAAAGGTGTTCGCTAAGCCTGAAGCCTCCAGTTGTCACCTGATGAAACTCAAAACGTCACAGAGCACCACCGTCACCTCGAAGCCAGAGATACTCGCTGAAGTCGAAAAGTTCTACGGGGACTTATACTCCCAGAAAACATGCCCGCCTCAGGCCCACGGCGCGGATGATTCACGAGCCAGACTCACACGCCACCTTACAGACGAGCTTCCCGACATTGACTTGGGCGAGATTAGAATAGCTCTCGGACAGCTTCATAACTACAAAGCTCCGGGGGATGACGGGATAACCACAGAGCTGCTCAAAGCAGGAGGAACGCCTGTTTTGACTGAACTTGTAAAGGTATTCAATTCCGTCATCCACACAGGCATTACACCGGAGGCATGGAGCAGGAGCGTGGTGGTATTATTCTTCAAAAAAGGTGATAATACGCTCCTTAAAAACTACCGCCCCATTTCACTCCTGAGCCATGTTTATAAGCTGTTTTCGAGGGTTATCTCGAATCGTCTCGCACAAAAGTTTGATGACTTCCAGCCACCGGAGCAGGCCGGGTTTCGGAAAGGCTACAGCACCGTGGACCACATACACACCCTCAGGCAAATTATCCAAAAGACCGAGGAATACAATCAGCCTCTGTGCCTTGCGTATGTGGATTACGAGAAAGCCTTCGACACCGTCGAGACCTGGGCTGTGCTGGACTCCATGCAGAGATGCCTCGTTGACTGCCGATACGTCGAGGTGCTGAGGTGTCTGTATAAGGCCGCAACAATGACCGTCCAAGTACAAGAAAGGAGCACAAAACCAATCCAACTGCGCCGAGGAGTAAGACAGGGAGACGTTATCTCTCCGAAACTGTTTACAAGCGCGTTGGAGGACATTTTCAAGACGCTCAACTGGAAAGGACGGGGTATAAACATCAACGGTCAGTACATCTCGCACCTACGATTTGCAGATGACATTGTCATCATGGCAGAGTCTCTGCAGGATCTGGAGGTGATGCTAAACGGCCTAGGCGATTCTTCAAGACAGGTGGGCCTCGGGATGAACATGGATAAGACCAAAGTCATGTACAATGGTCATGTCTTCCCGAGACCCGTAGTCGTAAATGGCGCTATTCTCGAGGTTGTGCAAGAGTACATATACCTTGGCCAAACTATACAACTGGGGCGGCACAACTTCGAGAAAGAGGCGAGCAGAAGAATACGCTTGGGCTGGGCGGCATTCGGGAAGCTACGTAATATCTTTAAATCGTCGATCCCACAATCCCTTAAGACCAGGGTCTTTAACCAGTGCGTCGTACCTGTAATGACTTACGGAGCCGAAACGTGGACACTCACCGTGGGCCTGGTCCACAAATTTAAGGTTGCTCAGCGTGCTATGGAGAGAGCGATGCTCGGGGTTTCTCTGGTGGATAGAATTCGCAATGAAGTCATTCGCCAGAGAACTAAAGTCACCGACATTGCGCGTAGAATTAGCACGCTGAAGTGGAAGTGGGCCGGCCATGTCTGCAGACGAACAGATGGTAGATGGAGCAGACACGTGTTAGAGTGGAGACCGCGTTTGGGCAAACGTAGTGTGGGACGCCCTGCGGCACGATGGACCGACGATTTGAAAAAGGTGGCTGGCAGCGGATGGATGCGGGCTGCCCAAGACCGGGATGGTTGGCGATCTTTGGGGGAGGCCTACGTTCAGCAGTGGACGGCAATAGGCTGATATGAATATATGTTGCCTTTTTTTTTGTTTGGTGGTATTTGTCGCTTCTTTATAATCCAAGTTCTGCGTTAGGAAGGTTCCAGAAGTCTGGCAAATAATTAATGAACAGAGTAATCTGTCAAATTTGTCGAGACATGTAGGCTTTAATATCCCGGAAACTAAGAATGATAGCTTATTCAAATAAAAAGTATTTTATAGACTATTTAACACTAATCAAATAAAAGGAGATGGACAAAAATTGTATAGGCCTGTACCCCAGGCGGTACAGAGATGAAATCTATGTAATTTAAAAGTACATTTCGTCTATATAAAGAATATGCAAGGTAAATGTATCTCTGCAGATTTGGACAAAAGTTATGAAGGTTTAAAAATGTTGGTTTGGTCACTTTGATTTTACTATGATTTTTCTACTACTATTCTTTTGTAGTATATTACAGCCTGAAAATAAAACAAAGTGCACTGTTTTATGCATTTTACATTTAATATGATTAGTTAGTACCGTATAATATAATTATGATCATCAATACTTTCTTGCTGTATCTCGCCCATATCATGTACCACAGGTCCATTTTCCTTATTCCATTTCACTTACATACAACATTGTTTATAATAAGTGGAGCACTCGTATAGAACTACGACTCTAATATAAACAGACCATATTAATATAAAGGTGAAATAAAATAATAACACAAACACCAAACACGAAGCCAAAGAACAGAAACGGCGCAGAATCGAGTATAAAGCGCGGAACACGTGAGTTGCGATCGCGACTAACGGACGCGACTGGTGGTCGTGAAACGTGTGCACGGTTGTTTTCGGGCACCCTGCTTTATAAACCTAATAGATAATCTGGCTGAGGCGAAGTGTAACCGTTATATAGATAGTACTATTGCTGTAAACGTAGGGTTCATATTGCGGGGCGTCCGAAACCGATCGTACAGACTGTTAGTCACGATACGACAGCTAGTCGCGTCCGTGAGTCGCGTTATAATGTATTGTGTTTCGCGCTTTATTAGTTTGACAGTTTTGACACTTGGTTTACTTTTTTACTTTGACACTTGCGGTATAGAGTAAAGTGATATAGAAACTACTTATAGAATTATTGAGTGTTGCTGGTACTAAAGTTAAACAGTCCTGTTCGCAAGCGCACTTTAATATTATGATAAATTAATTAATTAATAGAAGGTCGTTTTTACAGACAACTTATTATAAAAAGTATTCTTAATATATTTTAGGTAATCAATATTTTCCTTGTTTAATTTCTGCCAAGCGTTTAGTTCCTATTTATTCCCTACTCTGATTTTTGTTAATATTATATGGCAATATTTAAGGTAGTTTGGAACTGTTTGAAATGAATTTAATACGGAGAAATCATTAAAATACTTTTAATCTTGTACTTTTCTACAAATCTGCTATGAAATGTAAATAGCTATTCAAAAATCTGTTTTTATTTTGTTTGAATTAACTGCAATACTTTTATTTATGTACTACTTGGGGCACAATTTGGCCATCTCCTTTATAGAACTTCTTTAATAGTCTACAAGGTTAGTCGGAAAGGGGGTAGTTTAATCTTGATGAGGTAACAGACAGACAGTTACTTTCGCATTTATAATATTAGTAAGGATAATTTGTTAGAGAATATAAAAAAAAGTTTTTATATAAAACTTTCGACAATGATCAATCACTTACTCTGATGTTGACTGTACCTCAAATAAAAGAGCTCTTTTAAAAAAAAGTTTCTCGCTTTCGCGGTACCATTAAAAACCTACATAACCTAAACCTTTAAGGATTGCAGATAAAATCAGTACGAGGAGTTTTTTTTTGCTAATATCACCAAAACTTACGTCAAATCCTTAAAATCTAGGCCAGATAACTCTAAACACACAAAACAACAGTTTTAATAAGACTCTAATTTTAGAGTGAAATTAGGCGATAAGATCAGTCGAAACATGTTAATATGGCGTGTGGTACATGTTATATATGGTCTATGGTACATGTTATATGGTCTGTGGTACATGTTATATGGTCTGTGGTACATAGCTTGGCTAGTTATGGTTACCATGTATGGGATGGGATTAATGTTATTAAGGATTGACGTACAGTAGGGATTTAGTTAGAGTCGAGTGTTTATTTCCTTTTTGTTTGTTTTTTAATAAGATTGTTTTTTTTATCTGTCGTGGTCATCCCACTCCAAGGCATCGTTCTTGCACTCATCTTGGTTTAATGATTTCTGGGGCGAATCCTTCCAATAAGTTTCTTCCTCGGTCCGCCATCTCCATCTTTCTTTAAATTTTAGGTTTGTTATTTTTTTTTTGTTATCATCTTCTAATTTATTGCTTGTTTTTATTTGTGCCAATAATAGTACCTAGACTGATTTTTTAAATTCAGAAACACCATTATGTCCTTCTGTGAATAATTCTGATTGCAGCTTTTTATAATTATATTTTATTTATTTTTATTTTTTGTACCCAACTGTTTATCTAATTACAATTGATCTAAATCATTTGTTTAATCTCCATCGATCATGTTTTAGCTCAATCTATCTCTGTAACAAGATAACTTCTTGAAGGTTGGTCACGAAAAGCCTACATCAGTCTAATTATTGTTTTAATATTATTTGATCTATTAACCGTAAATGAATTTCTTAATAATCTCATTGAAACAATAGTTTAGAAAATACTTTTGATATCCTTGACTCCATTCGTATACAGTGTTAAAAAATTAACCGCATATTTTTTTTTGGAATTATCTTCTCAGTATCGGAAATGGAACAACTTTTCGAAATTCGCGTATTTTTCTTATTACTTCTCGTACGAATCAAATAAAATTATTGTTTGGTTTGTAAGTTTGTATGGAAAGTTAAAAAAAAGACTCGAATTTTGAGAAGTTGTTTTACGAAAGTTGTTCAATTTCCGATACCGAGTAACCCCAAAAATTCTTAGAGCTAAGTTCTTAACACGACGAATTAATTAATAATTACAATTATTAATATTGGCTCTACATACCTAATTTTGACATTTTAATTGTTTAGACATACATTTTTGACATTTAATAATTTCTCATTTAGGTCTGACATGATTAGAGTATTAAATAATAGTAATTGTTCAATTTATTTTCTAATTTACTACCATAATTACGCATGATTTCCAATATTTTAGTAATTTTTAATTTGTAATCTTCAGGTAGATTTGCACACCATATTTGTACGCCTCCTGACATACCATAGCGCTCTGTTTATCAAACATAAGATCTGTATTTATTTACCTATGTTAATAAATAAATAAACACCCAAGCCCAAGTTGGGTAGATTCCGATTTATTGTAAATTGTAAGGAACTTATTATTCGACGCGGTGCTAAGATGTCTTTCTTTTCACAGGAGCAAGGAAACCGAAACATTGCAGTTCTTGAGGCATTAAATGTAAGTAAAGAAATATAGTTTTTTTGGTCTGTTATTATTAGAATTTCGGTGAATAAGGTTGCCTATCAATCTGTCACTGCCTCTACTTATGACTGTTATGGAAAATGAAATGTATTGCATGAAACATGGTACATACATATACTGGTAGAAGAGGTATCGCGATTCCTGCATGTTCCGCCAGACGACTGGCATATTTTTTTAGAGAATATGAATAAATAAAAATAAAAAAAACATTTATCATCACAAATAAATATAATATTAAATTATTCAATGAAAGGATTAAAAATATAGAAACATGTTTCTATTAAAATGTTAACAATTTTTATTATGCACATGTCAAAAACAATACGAATATATCAATTTACCTACACAATTCTAGTTACACGATTATTTCACGTTCATTTCATTCATTCTTTCCAAATTTCCTTTATCATAAAATCAGAGAAATATTGACTAACAACACATGAATCTTATCAACAAAACAAGATATCTGTCAATTTCCTCAGCGAAGTTCGACCTTGTCCATTTTCGCACATACTCGCTACTTAACGTAACTTGGTTTGAACTTAACGCTTATTTATTTGACATTGGCATTTATTACTCTTTCTCCGCTTGCGAGACAAGTAAACATGTCGTAACGCCTCTAAACCAAACATAACCTAATTCTTGGCAGTCGGTTAAGATAAGTTGACACGTGAAGATGTGCATTGTGCAGTGAATTTGAATATTTTACTATTTTTGTTGAAGACATTAACGTTATTTAATATCTAATAGTAACTTTTTTTTGACGTTTTTTCTTTTAGTTTTTTTTATAATGTTTTTCTTCGCTTTTCAAGTGATGTGTTTAGGTAAAAGGTAAAGGTAAGGAAATGTTTTTTTTTTTATAAAATTACATAATTTTTATTGTTTTTTTTTTTTGGCTGACCATCTTATTTACCCTATTAAAAATCTCAATTAATATGCTTAATTTGTTACTCCGCTATTGAACAGAATAATTTAAGTGCCGTTTTTACCAAGATTAGATAATAATGTAGAGTATAAAACAAAGTCGCATCTTGCCGTCTGTACGTTTAGATCTTTTAAATTACGCAACGGATTTTGATGCAGTTTTCATCATAATTTTGATAATTTCACCCGGAAGGTTATAAGCTATATAAATTTGACGTTTTCACAGATTTTCTATATAAAATCAGAAGTAAAAAGAAAAAAAAAATTGTAGGAACTTTAACCCTGAGTAAGATACCTACAGTGTTTATTAAAACACAGTAATGAACTTCAATGTAATATATTAACCGTGTCATTTATGGACAACAAAATAGTGACCTTAACAACTCGTGACCATTTCAGGTGACTTCAAATCGACTCTAACTTATCTTAGACACTTTTCTTTTTCTTCTTATCCTAAATATCCTAATTGCTATTATGTATGTAAAATGAAAGTGAAATTTCTTTGTTTCACAGCTTCACTTTCACGGTGTTTCAACAGATATCTTTGTATATCAGCTATTTTTTTCATATTTCGCTGCTTTGGAGGAATAATAACACAATTTAAAAAAGCAAATTACAGGAGAGCCATCTAAAAATTAAACAAAATATACGTTTTTATCAACTATAGATAAATTCACACAAAATATAAAAATCGGTCGGATACATTTCTGTTTATTTAATAAAAAGTTGTAAAAACATTTCTTTTGTTTAATTTTTAAATGGATTTCCTGTAAAATTTGCTTTTTTGAATTGTTTTACTATTCATCCAAAGCAGCGATTTGTAAATAAATTAAAAATTGATCTCGGTCCATGTTGCACAAAATTCCCTAGGTATATTCTTCCCTAAAATAAGGTTGAGTTGATCTACTCGATCGCTGATGCATGCGTGCCATCAGTGTGGACAGGTCAACTCAAAACTGCAATCTTTCCTCAAAATGCCATTTCAGACGTTGCCCTACATTGTTATATTCATATAGTTTTTATACCACAATGTTAAAACAGACCTTGACCTCAGAGTTTGCTTCGGCTTTTCTTCTCAGAGCTAGTTAGATAGGAAATGCTGGCACCATATTAAGATAAACAAAACATTGACTTGTAAAAGCGTCTGTGACAGATTTATTTGCAGAAATAAAAAATATTTATCAATATTTTAATAAAAACACAAATATAATTTTAAGAAAATATCGCGTTACATTATAAGTTATTAAAAACCTCAGTGTGCGAATAACCTTAGCGCCAATCGCGAAAACTGACCCAGATGTTATTACAAGGTGAATGACATTCAAGCGCGGGTCACTGTATGCTATTTGTATCAAGTACCCACATCCTGTGGCTGAAAAATATAAAATATATAGGTGATGTAACTGGGACAGACAGATCGCCAGTTCAATCCGGTGCGGTGGCGGTTTTACAACAAATTTTGTATGTTTTTTGATAGTTTTATTGATGAAATTAACCATCCTAGATCATAATAGGTACTATTTACTGAAATTGTTAAAATTATTAAAGAGTAACCATGGAGTTTCTTGCCGGCTCTTCTTCATAGAGAAACGACAAATTGGCACCGGGCACCTAAATTCGAATTCGAAGAAAGATAGCATATAATTATATGCCATTATTGGACGTCTAAAATACTTACGTGAGGTCCTGGGTTCAATCCCAAGGTCGGGCAAAGTGCTATTGGGTTTTTCCGTGTGGAATTTCTCGGTAGCAGCCTGGAGTCTGAATTTGTGCCTGGTTGATTGATGGCAATAGGCTCGCCCCCTATTACATGGGACTTAAACATAACGGCGAATTGAGGGTGTGCCGTACACTTCTGCCCAATCCTTTGGGGAATATAAGCGTGATGGTATGTTATAAATACCAGTCTGTAACTGTCCCACTGTTGGGCAAAGGTCACTTCTCATAAAGAGAAGGAACGAGCATTGATCACCACGCTTGCTCACTGCGGGTTGACGATTTCAGACCATTAAGTCCAGGTTTCCTTACTATGGTTTCCTTCACCGTATGTCTGTGTGTCTTATTAACTGAAAACGCTAAGAAAATTATTTATTAAACCAAGGTTGGGTTCGTGGGGTAGGCGTAGCGCTGGGTAAACAGTCTGTGGACCGGGGTCGTCATAAAATATTAAAGGTTTATATTATACTCGGCTACGCCTATAGCAGATTCCCCGCAAGATATTTCCCACTCCCATAAGAAGAAGTACAGTACTTGTAAAATAACTTTGCCCCTCTGAAGTGAGGAACAGAGCGCTCAAAGCCTGTTGTCAGAGCGGCAAAGTTATTTTACGAGTACCAAATGACTTTGCCTCTCTGAAGTGGGGAACAGAATGCTCAAAGCCTAGTTTCAGAGTGGCAAAGTTATTTTACGAGTACCAAATAACTTTGCCGCTCTGAAGTGAGGAACAGAACGCTCAACGCCTGTTTTCAGAGAGGCAAAGTTATTTTACGAGTACCTATCAAATAACTTTGCCCCTCTGAAGTGAGGAACAGAACGCTCAACGCCTGTTTTCAGAGAGGCAAAGTTATGTTACGAGTACCAAATAACTTTGCCCCTCTAAAGTGAGGAACAGAACGCTCAAAGCCTGGTTCCAGAGCGGCAAAGTTATTTTACGAGTACCAAATAACTTTGCCTCTCTGAAGTGAGGAACAGAACGCTCAAAGCCTGGTTCAAAGCGGCAAAGTTATTTTACGAGTACCAAATAACTTTGCCTCTCTGAAGTGAGGAACAGAACGCTCAAAGCCTGGTTTCAAAGCGGCAAAGTTATTTTACGAGTACCAAATAACTTTGCCTCTCTGAAGTGAGGAACAGAACGCTCAAAGCCTGGTTTCAAAGCGGCAAAGTTATTTTACGAGTACCAAATAACTTTGCCTCTCTGAAGTGAGGAACAGAACGCTCAAAGCCTGGTTTCAGAGCGGCAAAGTTATTTTACGAGTACCAAATAACTTTGCTTCTTTGAAGTGAGGAACAGAATGCTCAAAGCCTGATTTCAGAGAGGCAAACTTATTTTGAAATGAAATGAAATGAAATGAAATGAAATGAAATGAAATCGTTTATTCTGCAAATTGGATATTTAAAATCACTTTTACATGTCGGTTTGTTTTTTTAAAGCTAGATGTCGTCGGCGTTTCCTATCTGACTACCTCTGAGAAGAAAGGCCGAAACAAACTCAGGGGTCAAAGTCTCTTTTAAAGTCCAGACATATTTTCTGTAGCAAATATTTGTGTGAGGACAATGCAGTGCAATGCCTGGACTGGCCTTTTGAGGAAAGTTCCAGAGCAGTTTGAGAGGACCTGTCCCAACAGATGGCACGCATGCATCAGCCATCGTGTAGCTCAACCCTATCTTAGGGAGCTCAACGACCCGACGCACAACATTACTACCAGCCAGGACCATGAAAGTAGGCCACACAATACTCAAACCGCCAGACAGTTGTGAAAATACTGAAAGTATTAAAAACTGTATAATGCTCACACTCACAATTTTAGGCATTATTACAATATTAATAGTGCCACAATAGTATTTAATATCAGAAATTGTATCAAATTGTATGAAATAATTAAAATAATAATAATTGATAAAAAATATTAAAATGTCAATTTTCATAATATAATGTCAATGTGTATAAAAGAGAAGATATGCAAAGGCATAATGACAATTCTGTATCAAGCGAGCAGCTCAATCCCAAGCGTTTTTATCATCTATATAATCGGAAATTTTATAATACCCCTTTTTACAAAGTTTAGGCTTAATGAAATTTTTAAATTTCTTA
Organism: Amphipyra tragopoginis; assembly: GCA_905220435.1. Taxonomy (NCBI): domain Eukaryota; kingdom Metazoa; phylum Arthropoda; class Insecta; order Lepidoptera; family Noctuidae; genus Amphipyra; species Amphipyra tragopoginis. Next base: position 23,677,444 of record HG992013.1, read on the forward strand.
AGAGATAAATTTCGGATGTCAATGGGAAGTTTGTTGTAAAAGCGTATACATTGACCCATGAACGAGTTGCCTACTCTGTGGAGACGAGTGGAATGTACAGCAAGCTTGTGTTTGTTCCTAGTGTTTACAGTATGAACATCAGATAGTTTCATAAAATTTGATATGTTTTTATGAACATACAATAAATTTTCAAATATATACTGCGAAGCTACAGTCAGAATATTTATCTCTTTGAATTTTTCTCTTAGAGAAACTCTTGGACCCAGATTGTAAATGGCTCGAACAGCCCTTTTCTGCAAAACGAAGATGGTATGAATATCTGCACAATTTCCCCAGAGAAGAATTCCATATGTCATAACACTATGGAAATAACTAAAATAGACTATTCTGGCTGTATCCACATCAGTAATGTGTCGAATTTTTTTTACAGCGTAGGCGGCTGAACTTAGCCTACCCGACAACTTTTTTATTTGTGGACCCCATTGCAATTTGGCATCTATGGTTATACCAAGGAAAACAGTCGACTCAACAGGGTCCAACTCCACACCATTTACTTGTACATTGGTCTGTAACTGTTTAACATTTGGCGTTGAAAATTTAATAAATTTGGTTTTTTTCTCGTTAAGGAGAAGATTATTTACATTGAACCATTGGACCACTTTAGAGAGAGCATTGTTTACTTCGTCGAAATTAAGTAACTGACGCTTGATTTTAAAAATAAGCGACGTATCATCCGCAAACAATACAATCTCATGTTTATCCCTTACGTAATACGGCAAGTCTTTAATGTAAATAAGAAACAAGAAAGGACCTAGAATTGAACCCTGCGGAACGCCCATGGTGACCGCAGATCCTGGAGATCTCTTACCATTTACATCGACCCTCTGAATTCTATTGCTCAGATAAGAAGTCAGAAGGTTGAGAGCCTTGTCCCTTATTCCATAGTGGTGCAATTTCTTAATGAGAGTAACATGATGTACGCAATCAAAAGCCTTAGACAAGTCACAGAATATGCCAAGTGCATCCTGTGAATCCTCCCAGGCGTTGAATATGTTTTTCAGCAATTCCACGCCCGCATCTGTAGTGGAACGACCCTTGGTGAAACCGAATTGTTTCTTGTGAAGGAGATTGTGTTTGTTAAAATGTCTCAACAATTGGCTAAAAATTAATTTTTCAAAAATTTTACTTAGTGTTGGTAGTATAGATATAGGCCGAAAATTTGTGGGATCAGATGTGCTACCAGATTTAAACAGTGGAATTACTTTGCTTTGCTTCATCAAATCAGGAAATACACCAGAAGCGACACACGAATTGAATACAATTGCTAAATAAGGTGAAATAATGTCAATTATTGATGAGATGGTCTTTACTGACAGTCCCCATAGGTCTGCGGTTTTTTTTACATCGAGACTTTTGAAAGATTCTACAATGTCTTTTTCATTAACAACTGAAAATTCAAAATGTTTGTCACATTCAGTTACACATTGTTTGAGTATAGTGTAAGCGGAAGCGGAAGACGACAACAGAGTTTTAGTTGTTAAAATAGGGATACTAGTAAAAAAAGATTCAAACTCAGTTGCTACCTCCATGTCCGCCCTAATGTCTTCATTGTTTATTTTTAAATGGAAGTCACGGTTGCGTACTGTGGATCTTCCTGTCTCAGAATTAATTATGTTCCAGGTTGTTTTAATTTTATTACTAGACAGTTTTATTTTATTTTTAATGTGTATAGATTTTGCAGAAGAACAGGCTCGTTTGAATGTTTTAGAATAATTTTTAACATATTCTTGAAAAATAGCATCATGATTATATGTCTTTTCATAATATAATTCATACAACTTCTGCCTACTTTTATAGATACCTGGTGTTGCCCAATCATTAAAAATAACGCGATCACAAACCGATATTGTTTTTGAGGTAAAAACCTCACCAAACTGACTATTAATTAGATTAAATAGCAAAGCATATGCTAGATCTGGGTTTTCATGATATGGCAATTCAGGTAGTTTCCCTATCAAATTATTTCTAAACAAACCTAAACGGGATTCGCTTACAGGAACAAAACTAACAAGTTTTCTCTGAACTCTAACTGTTTTCCTTGGAAAAGTGACTAATTGGCCACAGTGATCAGAGCCTAGCTCATTTATAATTAATTTATTAAAAGGTTTAATGTTTGTAAAAATATTGTCAATACAAGTACCACTTGTGGCAGTTATTCTAGTTGGTTCAGAGAAATTGTTGTATAAGTTGTATGACTTAAATAAATTTATGAATTTATTTGTAATATTCGATTTGTCTAATATATTTATATTAAAGTCTCCACAGACAGCAACTATTTTGTTAGTATTAGAAATCTTAAATAACGCTTCCTCCATACATTTTTCAAAATTCTCATAAGATGCACATGGGGGCCTGTATACGCTCATTACAATGAGCCGCTCAAGCTCGACACAAGCTATCTCAATTACTCGCTCAACAGAGAGGCTCACAATATCCTTGCGTTCCTTACATTTCATATTATTATGAACAATTATTAAAGAGCCACCGCGTATCATATTCACTCTGCTGAACGAGCTAGCGACCTGGTGGTTATTGAAGCTGAACATGAGCTGGTGGTTTTTCAACCAATGTTCAGTTACACATAAAATATCAACACAACTACAGTTCATGAACAACTCCAATTCCAAGTCTTTACCCATCAAACCCTGAATATTTTGGTGAACAAGGTTTAAACTATTTTTCATGAAATTATCATTAATTTTATTGCTAGAATTTGATGGGCATTCTGTTAACTTATGGCTTACATTTTTGTTAGAGCTTAACTCTATTGTCTCGGTGTCCCTTGAATGTGGGTAGCCATTAAAATGAATAATTGAATGAATGCTAGAGGTTGCCTCTATTGTCTCATGTTGTAATTTAAATTGAAATTACTTGGTACAAGTTCCAAGATCTGCTTATTACAACTACCATCATTTAGCTGCTCAATAGAAGCAGTATTGTTAGCCAATTGCTTGGCTGAGTTAAAAATACAATAAGATAGCGAGTTTGCTATCTGTCGCTTATAAAAAGATGAAAGATAATAATTATCTTCTGTCGAAAACGAAAAACAATTTTTACTAATGAATACATTAGAGTCAATAAAATCAATTTTTGGATCATAAAATGTCATGGTATGTAATTTCATGTTACACCTATATCTAAAGTCATTTTCCGCCTGTGACAAACTTTTGCTGTAAGGAAAGGCAAACAGGATAATTTTACTTACATTTAATTGTGTTAAGCGATCAAAATACTTTTTCAATGTGTTTATGTTTGCATTTCCCCTTCTCCCAATAAAAATGATTAAAGTAGTAGATTGATGGTGAGTACTACTTAATACCTTGTCTAATATCTGTGTGTAACTGGCACCAGGCATACAATAATTGGTTACCGGTTCTCTCATATGTTGCAGTAGTAAAGGACCCATATTTTTACCAATTTCATCGCTATACATGATTATTTTATTATTGTTTACAATATGTTTTTTTATTATATTATTTGATTTTTGTGTGGCGAAGGAAGTACTTATAAGACTGTCAAACAACTGCACAGAATAAGCCATTGATGGTGAGGACTCATGGGAGACAGTTGACTGTGAACGGCCCGATAGAGAAAGTTTACAATCCGATGTTCGATTGTTTGTCAATGAATGATACATTTTCTCATTTTCACTACACAATTCTATCAAGCCGTTCATTGCCAAAATATATTCTCCAATTTCCTTTTTTGAGGTCTCATATTTAGATGTAATAATGTCTAAGGAATCTTGTAAGCGGAGAATCTCCAACTGCAGCTGTTGAATGTCAGCCTCATATTTAATATTGTTGTGCTGCACAGTGATTTTATAGTTACTAAATTGTTCTTTTAAGTGTTTGCAATTTTTTAATGCATTATAGTTTTTAGAAAAACATTTGTTCTTTTTAATCAATTTTTGAGTTTTGTTTATCAATTTATTTATTTTAATATACTTTTTTAGCTTATTTTTACTACAATTGATTTGCCTGATTTGAGGGATTGACAAAACACTGTTGTCATTAGTTAGGTCAATTGTCATGCTTTTATTGATTAAGTTACCCGAGATTGAGTCAGCAGAAAGCAAGGGAGTCGCACCAACCAGTTCATCAAACAGCGCATGGGTTTGCACTGTCTGGATACTCCGGCTTGTGCTCTCCATTCTGTCAATGGTGTCCTGGGCTTCACCTAGCCTACTCTCCAGCTCAGCGTTGCGTTTGAGGGTTGTGTCAAACTCATCGCTGCACTGATCGAACCTGTCTACTGTAAGCTGAAGCTTATCCCGTTCCTCAGTGATGTTAATTAATTGACTATGCAATTCTGCCATCTCATTCTTGAGTTTTGTATTATTATTTAATATGTTGAGTACTTCCTTCTCATTGTCATCCTGTTCTCTTTGTAATTCCTCACACAAAACTTTATACTTTTTCAATTCCTGCAAAGTTAGTTGGAGTTTTGATTCCTCCTGGCGTGCAGTAGCCCTTCTGGTCATCATTCTATCCATTCTTAATAAGAACAAGAACAAATAAAGTGAATATCCAAATAGATAGAAAGTGAAGTTTGTGTAAGGAATGTAACAATATTTTATTTTTAATTTTTGTGTAGGTACTACAATATTCACCCAAGTAATTATTGTATTAATAAGAAACTAGTATTTAGAGCGTGTATAACAAGTAATTATGAAATACTTACAAGAGTTTAAGATGACAATGCACTAATTTACACAATTAAACGATATTTCGATAGAATAAAACTTAGTTTGACAGCGAAACTTGTTTACAATATTTAAGATCGGTTTTTATGTTTAATACACTTTTTATCACAAGATTTCACTGTCCTTACAACTACACATTAATTATTTATTAAAATTTGGTAAATTGGGTTGTTTAATCAATAATTAACATTTAAATTAAAAATAAATAACCGGGAGAAGTTTAGTTGACGTCTAAGCGCAAGAGATGCCACAGACGAAAAAGCGCGCGTACCGGCCGGTAATACCCCATCTGTCGGCTCCTGCTTCTTACAACTTTATTACAATAAAAATCGTGCCAGCCACACCTTCCAACAACGACGAAGGTCGGAGATTTAACGACTATCAAAACAAACATTTACAAAATATTAAGTATTACAAAATATTAAACAACACTTTATCAACGACGCAACAGCTAGGTATCAACAAAATCAACATTGTTTATTACTTGCACTTTTTATTGGTATAATGACTATAATCTGGAGATGTTATCCGGGTGTTATCAGACAGAATGGTGGAGAGAACATGGGTACATGATTTTGTGCATGTAGATATTATGCATGTAAGATATTAGCTTGCGTAGGAGCTCGTGGCTAAATAATTACAGCCGCATAGACCGATCTTCCGGGTTAAGCCACGCTTGCCGAGGTTGGTCTGTGGATGGGTGAACATTTACCATAGCGAGTTTCCTCCGTGCCTCGGAAAGCACGTAAAGCCGTTGGTCCCGGCTATCATTTGTAGATCTTTGACAGTCGTTACTGTTGGTCAGAAGCCAGAAAGTCTGACAACCAGTCTTACCAAGAGTATCGTATTACCCAGTTACTGGGTTGTGGAGGTCTGATAGGCAGTCGCTCTATGTAAAATATTGATATTCAGCTGCATTCGGTTCGACTGGAAGCCGACCCCAACATAGTTGGGAAAAGGTTAGTCAGATGAGATATTAGCTTGCGTGCAGCTGTGTTTAGAACTTAGTAAAGTTGAGCAAGAAGTAGAAAAAACTCCTGTAAAAGTAGTGATAACCTAGCGGTTGATTGTTTGCCTTCCATGTAGGAGGGTCTGAGATCCATCCCGGTCCGCAACTCCTTTCGAATTTATCTGCGAATCAAGATATGTTTATGCGTTAACACATTCGAGTCCATCACACTTTTCATGCCGCCATACATATGGTTAATGGACCTTCCAGGAGGGTCCTCGGCAGTACGTTTGCGCTAAAAGTGAAACCTCGAGGAAGTTTCTTGGCATTAGGTTAAAAACTATAAAACAAGTTACATCGTAAAATAGCGTTTTCAGGGAGTATTGCTTGTTTTATGACGGTGTATTTTCTAATAAAAACCTACATTTAAAATGAGTCTTCCACGAGGGCACCCGGTATCACGAATGTGACTAGAGGATCCTCCTGGAGGGCACCCGGTATTGAACATGTTAACGGCGACGAAAAAAAAAACCTTGATGTAATCTGCAAAAATGAGAGGTCGTCGAAAAAGAAAGTTCTCGACGGTGTGTGGAGTCTGTCAACCTGTACGTGGCCAGCGAGATGGACTAGGGTTTAAACGCTTCGTATTCGTAGAAGAGGCCTTTGCCCAGCAGTGGGCTGATTATGATGATATGATAAAAGTAGAGCTCCTTGAATTCGTTCAGGTAATTACTACCACCAAACCAATTTCTACCAAGTAGCATTGCTGTAATTCAAAAAGAATGGGGTTCGGCAGGGCCCTCTTTTTTGGAGGCCCTGGGCACATTAGTATAATGGGGCCCCAATGAACTGGACAGAACACTATGTTGTTACAATAGACAAAGAAATTAGATAAGCAAAGTTCTAGATTTATTTTTATTTCTTTAAAGTCACATAAAATGCATAGATTATAATAATATTATAATCCACTTGAGAGTAGAGTTGCTTCGCGCATGCAAAAGCTATTATGGAAGTAGGTAAGTACTGTAGTCAGTCATTATTCTTTGATTTTTTCGAAATAAAATGTTTTTTCGGTAATGAATATCGGCTATCGTTTGGTGATCTGGCAGGAACTAGGGCCCTATCGATCGCGGGGCCCTTGCCCAGAGTGCCCAGTGGGAAAGAGGGCCCCCTGGGGTTCGGTGTTTGATACAGCAGGTGCACATAGGCGGTGGTAACCATTTTCATCATCAGAGGATCCGTTGACCAAATAGCCACATGACCACACAGCCTCTAGTGATGTACTTAAACTTACTTCACTTGCAAAACAGAATGACAATAAAAATTCTTACAATAATCTTATCTCCAAATTGAATCTAGATCAACAACAACTAAAACTTAAAAAAGGAAATTCTTACATAAATACAGAATTAAAATAAAATGTCGCAAAACTGTGGGTTTCAAAATTAAGGCCACTTTGAACGCATGCTTAATCAATTTGAGTCATGCATTCCACTCTGTGCGTACCGCGTTGCACTGACTTATGCTTTTACATCTATTGTTATATAGATCAGTTTGCAGATGCGATACTGCTCAGGTGGCTACACCAGTGCGTGCTTTCATGTTCATCTTGCGTCTTCATCTGAGGCATGCGTGAAGCGTCACAGCGTATGCCTTAATACTAGTTCGACAAAAGCGCATGCCCCTAGCGCACGCTAATCCGTCTATTGTATGTCGATGTCGACTGATGACTGAGGCGCATCGGTGTAGACGATAAGCTGCATGCGTCTTATGGCAATCAATATTGCATACGCTTGACGCAAGAGGAATTGAAAGTTGAAAGCGCAAGATGAACATGAAAGCGTAAATAATAATGTAAAGTAATAATGGTGTAGAAATACCATAACGACTATGGCGTAGATCAAGCGATCTGCGATGTAACCATTTAGCCATGTCGTGTCCTTGGATGGATCAAGTTCCATGGATTGGAACCTCTCAGTTTTTGTTTCATTTCCTGTTGGTCCTTGCGGGTCGTGTCTCCGTAACCGGGCAGATTTTGGCGAGAACTGAAGGGACTCCAGCCAATGGGAGGGGGTGGGGGGGGGTGAGAGCTTTCAGTATCTGGCGGTCGTCAGTGTCATAAAAAAACTAACGACAGAACTCCGAGGGTCTCCGAGGGTCGAGGGGACAAGCATTCCATTACTCTGTCGCACTGCTGGCAACGGGTCTGAATAAAAAGGATTTTAATCCTTAGTCCATTACGTATACTAGTTTGCCAACCTTCATCTCATCTGCCTAGCCTTTTCCCAACTATGTTGGGGTCGGCTTCCAGTCGAACCGGATGCAGCTGAATATCAGTATTTTACATGGAGCGACTGCCTATCAGACCTCCACAACCCAGTAACTGGGTAATACGATACTCTTGGTAAGACTGGTTGTCAGACTTTCTGGCTTCTGACCAACAGTAACGACTGTCAAAGATCTACAAATGACAGCCGGGACCAACGGCTTTACGTGCTTTCCGAGGCACGGAGGAAACTCGCTATGGTAAATGGTCACCCATCCACAGACCAACCTCGGCAAGCGTGGCTTAACCCGGAAGATCGGTCTATGCGGCTGTAATTATTTAGCCACGAGCTCCTCCACTAGTTTGCCAACCTTGTAATGTAGCAAATGGCTCCGGGTTCTCTCGAGCTAGGGAAACGTCTGCTACACCAGTTATAAAGAAGGTGAAATGACTTATAAGGATGATAACCTTTCTCATCCCGAGAAGAGGCTCGTGCCCAATAGTGGGATAGTAATAGGCTGATTATGATTATATAGGTTGACGCAACATTGCATGAAATGTGTCAAAATTACGCACATGTTTCGGCAATGTGTCAATTTGTTAACATTTGCGATAAATGTCGAATTTAGTGTGTCATGTTTATTATTAGTAACATTGTTTGTTGTTTATTTGGTGTGCGTTTTGATTGTATTATGATAATTGTAATGTATCATTCCATCAACGATTGTTAGTAGGTCATTTCCTTAAAAATGGTGGAAAATTTACAGACAAAACGACAAAAATGATTTCCCAGAAGATTTTATGCCAATTTGATAAAGTGAATAATTTATAATTATTTACTTTAACAATTCTTATTAATAAAGTCAACATCTAAAGAGGCTCTCGTTGGGTGGCTGGATCAAGGGTCTGGTAGAGAAAGCGGTACTTCTCGGCTCGTATTGTTAGGAAGTTCCTCTCTCTGAGGCCCTGACCACCGGCAGCTTGGACCCTGTTCCCGATGCCGATGGGCTACTATTTTTTATATTTTTAAATATACAAGGTTAGTCACACAGCTGATCTTTAGCTCAGGATAGATAGATTTTAGCATATTTTTTTTGCAATTTTAGAACAGCTATTTCTCTTAAACTATTGAGTTTTGGGGAAAGTGGTAGAACAAAAGTTACTCATTATTATGGGTACTTTAGCACCCTTTCGGATTAGTACCCCCTTTCTGACTAACCTTGTATTTTTTTTTATTAGATGTAATTATATTTAAAAATATAATTTGTATTATATGTATGTACAACGAATAAACGAGTGTATAATAAGTGACTGAAAACAAGATGAAACAACTTAAAATCTGGACAAAGATCAATTAGAAAAATAAATTGATACGAAACTAGAATTTGGCTTCATTCCATTACGACAACTTCCGAAATTGATGACACCTTTTACATAAAATGACATGTAAAATAATTCAAAAGTTATGAAGTAAAAATTACATTGCAAAATTAATGAGAATAAAAAGTAAATTAATCATTTACAACCTTCAATATAAATAATACGTTCCTAATTACGATAATTAATTTGACATATCAAACGCGTGTCGCATCTGTGTTATGCCTCATTCAAACTCTAATTTTAGTCGAGTTAATACGTATGAGTAATACTGATCATAAGCTATGACGAATTGTATTGAAACTTGTAATCCAATGGTTTATAAGTAGATGCTGTTATTTTGGAGCCGAACATTCATTTAATAATCTTGTCAGGAGTTTATGATCGAATAAGGTGTGTGTAGAATAGTAAAGGTGGCGGATAACTTTGAGGGAATTTTTAGTATTAATAAATTAAGCTATGGTGGCGAGACAAAAGGTCTTTAAAAATCTGTGAATTTATTTAATAGTATGTTGTGTATCCGTCGTAATGGTTAGTAGGAGCAAGCGCGACTGCTGAGGTTCGCGGTTTGATTTTCTGTTCGGGTTATGTGTTATTGGCTCATTTTAATGAGAAATATGCAGTAGCAACATGGTTTTTTTTTCTTTTAAACGTTCCTCCGTCTCTGGGATTTTCTCTGTATCGTGGGTGCGTTTACAGATACAAATCTCACGTTCAGAAACACAGACTTGAAACATCAATTTGCAGGCCATACAATATTTTTTTTTCCCTCCCTCATCCCGCAATCCCTTAGCTTCTGCACTTATCACGTCGTCAAAAAGTTTTATGACTTCTGGACATACGTCCCTACAACTTTTGTATTTATGACTTTTGGAAATACCTAAAAAAGAAAAAAGAGGAGCTCGTGGCTAAATAATTACAGCCGCATAGACCGATCTTCCGAGTTAAGCCACGCTTGCCGAGGTTGGTCTGTGGATGGGTGACCATGTACCATAGCGAGTTTCCTCCGTGCCTCGGAAAGCACGTAAAGCCGTTGGTCCCGGCTGTCATTTGTAGATCTTTGACAGTCGTTACTGTTGGTCAGAAGCCAGAAAGTCTGACAACCAGTCTTACCAAGAGTATCGTATTACCCAGTTACTGGGTTGTGGAGGTCTGATAGGCAGTCGCTCCATGTAAAATACTGATATTCAGCTGCATCCGGTTCGACTGGAAGCCGACCCCAACATAGTTGGGAAAAGGCTAGGCAGATGATGATGGAAATACCTAAAAAAATGAAAAGCTTTTGTGTGGAAAGATGACTTTTTTTGGTATTTCCAAAAGCCGTAGCGTAAAAGTTTTTTCTTTGTATGAACCCTATAGAATATCATAGTATATTAGCTTTATTAATGAATCCTTGCTAAAGTGATCCGAGCATCAAGCGTTCAGATCTTGATCCCAGAATGCCAGACAATGGATTAGTCACCCGTGACTGGTTTGTGCATTAATGTTGCTAATATGATTATTTTTCAATTAAGGTCTTTGACGCGATCTTCTCTCGTAAAAGCTATACGAGAATAGTTCATGCCGTGGTGAAAAGATGCGAGGTTGGTAGTGAGGCTGACTGTACAGAGTGCACTGGACGTACTTAAATGTCGTCACTCGTGGAGGCTCTTTTCATGTACCCCAAATTATTGATCATCATCATGATTCAGCCGAATGACGTCCACTCCCTGCTTTACATAGGCCTCCTCCAAACAATGTTGAGGGGTTTCCGATAATCGCCACGCTTGACAGGCGGGTTGGCGATCGCAGTATGGTTGTTAAAGTACTCAGAGAACGCTGCTGCCCATCCTATAGTGAATCCCTTAGTCGCCTTTACGATACGATACGACACCACCGCGAAGAGATGGGTAGTGCTATTCTTTTTCGAAATTATTGATAGGATGAGTTGATTGAAAGATTACTCGTATGAAGTTATTTCGCATTAAGAAGCAAAGATCAGTAAGTGATTTTGACTATATAATTTTACAAGCATAATAGGCATTAGGCTATTGTGTGAAGGATGATACCGGTAAGTACTGAGATGGCGGCTGATAGAGGAGAATGGAAGAGGAATACACATGTTGTGCTGACCCCACCTAGGGTCAGAAAGGGCAGGGAGATGATGAATAGGTATTAGATCTGTTTCCTCGTAATATGGTGACCTAAAGCAGCATCTAAGAAGGATCTGTCAAAATGTACCAGAAGGTCATCGAAATAAAAAAATAAAGAAGTTTTTTTTATCTCCATCCCCTTTTATTATTTCTTTTAATACAAATGGAGGGGGGGGGGGTCTCCACAGAGGGAAAATGCTCCGAATGGCCACCCCCGACTATTATTTTTTATTATATTTAATGGAAACATAAGTAGGACCTCTCAAATTAGAGCTTTCTTTTTAATACGGGCTGTAGAGTCAAAACTAATGTCTTTCCTAAATTTTTAAACAGAACAAAATTCTAAAGATCGTTCGTAACTTTTTTGAATTAGGTAAGTTTACAAAATATTTTTGTAATGGGAAGAAATATCATTCGTTGTAGATATAACAATGAGATGTAAAATAATGTATAATTATGTTAGTAATTAGCGTTTTAAATTTGTAAATTTTGCGACTAAAGTTTAAACAATTATAATGAACCCAAAATTTTGTAAAATCACGTAAATTTTCTCAACACTCTCAAAATACTAGGCCAAGGTTCGTCGAAAGGACAAATACGAACTGTCTCATCCGCGCATAACCAACTCCTGCGTCGGGCATTGAACCCGCGATGCGAGCGAGTTGACCGACTAACTATATTTGTATTTGGACCATAGTGCCACTATTATGGGTACGGTTGCGATTAAGTGCTCCTGATTATGTTTATAATCTGAGTGTTTGGATCTAATGAAGGTACGCTAGGGAGCGGGCTTTGTTTTAATATTTTATGGCGTGAAGATTATGTCTAATAATGGGTATTAAGTACTGGGAATTGAAGGGTCAATATAATCGAAAGTTATACAAGAAAGTAGGCACTATAAAAACTTATGAGTTGTGTTGTACTGAATTTGTCAAGCAGCGCTACCAATATCTGCAAAAATATTAATTAGTTAATTGTAACCCGGTCGCGTTTCTTGCATGTCTTTTTCAAACGACTTTGACGACACGTTTGGTGCAGTGGCTAAGCGATTGGCTTCTGCGGTACGGGTCGTGGGTTCGATTCCCACACGGAACAAAAAATTGTATGGTGGTTGTTTCGGGTCTGGGCGTTTGTTTGTGAGATTTGTGTCTGTAAACGCACCCACGATACAAGAGAAATCTTAGAGTGGGGCAACGTTTTTTTTTTAAAAGAAGAAAGATAATTAATTAACGGCTATTTCAGTTGGTATTGATACAGTACGTTCAATCCACGAAGACGCGCTCCCTTTCCCCTCCTTTTTGTGTGACAGAAATTTATTTTTATTGGTTACTAGTGAAGCATTTAGGATTTGGTAGGCTTCGTCCTTTCAGGGATTCTGCACACAATTTATTAGTATGATTGTGGATGACGGTATATCATTATAACATTGTTTACTCAATCTACTTGTTTTTTTATTACATAACAGTAAATATAAAACAAAAAAAAATATCTCTAACCTAACCTACGAAACATCGCAATAAATTTTTTCACACAGCGATTTGCAATGAGCCATCATAGTAGTTATTGCAGTATGTTAAAAGACCTATCTAATGACATATGTGTGGTTGTTCTTAGTTCCTAGACCAACTTCCATACATTTTTGCCAATTCTCCTTTCTGATAATGTTTCCCGGCCTTAACGTTTTCTCCGAGGCGCGCGATTTTGTTTCTTATTATAACTTTCGTGAGACACATTCATATTTATGATTAGTTACGGTTTACTCACGTGTATTTTTCGGGATTGCCCGACTAGTTTCGGACCCAATCGGAGTCCTTAATCATGAGCTGATCACGCGGCGAGGTCGCGAGTCGAACTGGTAGCTGATCACGCGGCGAGGTCGCGAGTCGAACTGGTGGTTCGACTCGCGACCTCGCCGCGTGATCAGCTCATGATTAAGGACTCCGATTGGGTCCGAAACTAGTCGGGCAATCCCGAAAAATACACGTGAGTAAACCGTAACTAATCATAAATATGATTTTGTTTCTGTCATAATTAACAAAAAAATTTTGCTTTTAAAACAGTTAAATCTAATCAACACAGTCAATCATCATTACTTCTTAGGCCAACGATTGTTCAACCCATTGACGTAAAAAAACAATTCAAAAAACATCAGCTGAACTCATTATTAGTCACACTTACAAAACAAAATAACACTTACATGACATTTCTATTATTGAAGGCGCTATCGCTATCGATAAGACTGATTCATGTATTGGTCACACTGCTGGCTCTCACGTAGGCCAGGGTACGAGAGACTTGTTGACGCCAGATCTACTGCATTAAGCATTTCACTCCTGAATTAACCTATTATGCCCTACACAAGGTCAGTCAGAAAAGGCCTACTAATCCGAAAGGGTGTTAAAGTACCCATCATAATGAAGACCTTTTGTTCTACAACTTTCCCCAAAAGTCAATAGTTTAAGAGAAATAGCTGCTCAAAGATTTCATAAAGATACGCTAAAATCTATCTATCCTCAGCTATGATCAGCTGTGCTTACATTTTAAATCATATTTGAAATCATGGATTAGAAGCTCCATTTTTTTAATTCGTAACTAAAGAAGGGATGAAGAATTTAAAAAAAAAAACTATTATTTTGTATGGAAATAAAATTATCGAATTTTGAAGCTTTACGCCTTACTTTTAAACAGTCATTCGTGATTATAAAAATACAGATTCGGGTCTAGTCGCGTAGAAACTTAAAAGGCACTGAATAATACCTTTTTTATCATTTTTATTTATCTAGTATTTTTATAATGTGTACAAATCGCGAAGGTTTAAAAACAGTCATTCGTGATATTCAAAGCGGCCTGCGGATTAGTATTTCCTTTCCGACTAACCTTGTATATGCAGTGAAAGCAGTTGAAACCTTAAGATAGGATTGAGCTACACGATGGCTGATGCATGCGTACCATCTTTTCGGACAGGTCCTCTCAAACTGTTCTGGAACTTTCCGCAAAAGGCAAGTCCAGGCGTTGTCAACATTGTCCTCACACAAATTGTTACAGAAAAAAATTCTGGACTTTAAAAGAGACTCTGACTTTATTTTGGCCTTTCTTCTCAGAGGTAATCAGATAGGAAACGCCGACGACATCTAGCATTAAAAAAAACCGACATGTAAAAGTGATTTTTCATGGGATGGGATTAGAATTTAATTATCACTTGCGTTAACGGTAAAGGAAAATATAGAGAGGAAACCTGCACATCTTAGAAGGCTTCACAAAGTTTTCAATGGTTTGTTTAGTTCGCTAACCCGCGCCTAGCCCGTGGTGGACTATTTGCGTATACACGTAGAAAGCGGGTTGCCGGCGCCGATCTGTGAGCGCTTGTCGGTGCTGGTCCGCGCAGTTAGTCGGCGCAGGTAGTCTCTATACTGTGTGGCGAACCAGCGCCGACAAGCTCCGAACTGCGCCGCCAAGTTCCGACCTGCTCCGATCAGAGCTGGTAGGCCGTCATTTGTTGCTGTATTGCAAGGGAATAAGGCGTATTTTTGTAAAAAGTGCCAGCCCCTGCTTCTACCCGCTTCTTTTATGTAGCGGTTACCTGCACGGACCAGTACCGATTATGTATACTCCCTAAGGCCAGAACCCTTCTCATTCTGCGAAGATGCCCGTGCCCACTAGTGGGACGGCAATAAGTTAATTGTGGTAGCAAGTATTATTTATTACACCTGGTATTTCCCATGTTTGTCGGTGCTATCCGCTTTATTATCGCAAATAAAAATTCTTATAATAATCCCATTCATTGATAAAATCATTAATAAATATGTTGTTCAAATAATCTAGATATTTCATAAATGACCGATAGAAAAATCCATTTGATAAACTATAAGAACCTTTTACTTGATAAATAAGCATCTAAGAGACTTAGGTCTAAGATGGAGCACACGAATCCAAGTTACAGAGATATAGAGGGATTCCTCTGTACCCCTCTGGTTCTCAAAGACACGACAGAATGCAGTAAACTGCACAGAAAAAATACTTATTATAAAAATAAAAACAAAACAGTATTTGGACATTCAAAATAAAATAAATTAGGTTGATGACAACAAGTGGTCAGCTAACCATAGAAAAATACATGAGTTGCCAACATAATAAAATTGCCAAACAAATCTCCGGTTTTTGAATTGAGAATTCGGTTTACGCAATAAGTAGTATTTGAGTACGGAGTTGTCAAAAAAATGCTTTAAAATCCGTCATTTTTTTGACAACTCCTTACTCAAATGATACTTAAGTAAGTACCTACTGCTTATCCTAGAATTCTCAATTCAGAAGCCGGAGGAAAGTGTCCTGTAAGATAAAACATTTTTAAAGTTATGCCCTTTAATTTTAAAACACTATCATTTGTAAACACTGATTAAATTATACCTGTCCTTGTCATGTGTATGCTAATGAATAGAGATGGCAATAGACTTAAAAGCCTTTATTTTTTTTCCTATTGGACTGCTGTAGATGGTCCTTGGGGACCCCTTCTACGTAACCGGGCAGTTATTGGCGAGACCTGAAGGGTCTCCAGCCAATGGAGGGGGAGTAAAATACTAAACCAAAGCTCTACTTGTATTAAACTAACATCATGACTACCTGCAACAACAGCACTAAAGGCGACTCCTAGTGGGACGAACTCCTCGGCTTAGGGCGTTGCTGGTGGGGGCTTGCGGAGGGGAGACAGCTTGATGAGGGCTGAGTTATCGGTAAGCCATTTTAGTTATCGTTTATAAGTAAGGTTGATGACGTTGTCTTGTCACGGAAGTGCGTGCTTTACCTCACAGGATTAAAAACATATAATTACTTAATTAACCAAAAATACAATTATTATCACTAACACATTGTTATCAGTACGAAATGCCTGGGAAGGTCGTTTGTAATCACTTATCTATTATCAGTCATATACGTGATGGTTGATAGAGGACCTAATTTACTTGTCTTGATTGACTTTCATTATCTTTTGTAATAAGTCAGTATTGTTCCGTAAGTTGCCGGCACTGGGCAATAATAGGCTCGGCCTCTGTAAGGACTGTAATAGGCCGAATTTTAAAAGTGAAAAAATATAAAAATTGATTCAACAGAAGATTTTTTTAATTGTTTTGTATATGTTAGTGAAGTTATTGATATTTTTATTAGTTCGAGTCGCGGCAGTGTTCAGCTCATGATTAAGGGCTCCGTTTGAGTTTGAAACTAGTCGGGCAATCCCGAAAAAGGCACGTGATTAAACCGTTAATGAAAATAATGAATGTGTCTCATATAAGTTATATGAAAATTCATATTTTAGTGAAAAGATTGTGCGTTGTGTATTACAGTGAAAATAATTTGTGTTGTGTGATTCAGCCGCATATTGAGTTAAAAGGAAATTGATCACAACAATTTGGAAAACGGTTGGAATGTTTAAAAATGGCGGAAAAGTTGAAAGAACGTTTAAAATCTATACTTCAACAGTAAGTAGGTAAATATTATCTAGTTAATAAGTTGGTACTTTATTTGACGTATTCCACATTGGGCACCCGCTTTTACGGCACCCAAGTTAATGGCACCTGAGGTATTCCATATTCGGCACCTATCGGTATTTTTCGCAGGTGACATTAGTGGAACAGTTTATTATTTAAAATTTTATTCCACTTTCGGCACCTACGAACCAGTAGGTACTAGTGATGGGACGTTTACTTTTTATAGGACGTTAAAATTAAAAATTCGATTAAAATCAGTAGAGTTTAATAACATGATAAAAATATAACTTCTTTATGTATTTTAATATCACAATCGGTTTCCTTAAAGTCAGCCTTGAGTTACAATAGTTGTTCTTTTTTTTAATGTTTTGAGGCTTTTTATCAAACATGATTATGCCAGCCTCATCGTACACAATAGAATTTAAAAACAAATACTTTTTAGGTTTACATACAATTTTCTCTTCTTGATAACTTTGTAATTAAAATTCAACTGTCTTTATTTATTAAAACTACCAGGAAAGCAGAAATGAACTGGAACTAGGTGCTTAAGCGACTTAACATACATAGCTCAATAATGGTAAAAATACAGGTTTTGAAATTGAATCATTTGTTGTTTTGAAAAGTACCAGGGCGACAGAAATGAACAGAAAATAGGCGCTTAAACGATATCACTAAGTGACAGTTATAGGTAAGATATAGGACAGTTTTAAGACTTCTATCGATATAGTGAATAATAAGGAATACTTTATATTCCTTTTTGTGTTTATTCATTGGTGCACATCTTAGTGACATCGTTTAGGCTGTCACCCTGGTACTTTTCAAAACAATAATTGATTCAATTTCAAAACTAATAATTTTAGCAATTTTAGTGAAGTCGCTTAAGCACTTAGTTCCAGATCATTTCTGCTTTCCTGGTAGTTTTAATAAATAAAGACAGTTGAATTTTAATTACAAAGTTAATCAAGAAGAGAAATAATTGTATGTAAACCTAAAAAGTATTTGTTTTTAAATTCTATTGTGTAACGATGAGGCTGGCATGATCATGTTTGATAAAAAGCCTCAAAACATTAAAAAAAAGAACAACTATTGTAACTCAAGGCTGACTTTAAGGAAACCGATTGTGATATTAAAATACATAAAGAAGTTATATTTTTATCATGTTATTAAACTCTACTGATTTTAATCGAATTTTTAATTTTAACGTCCTATAAAAAGTAAACGTCCCATCACTAGTACCTACTGGTTCGTAGGTGCCGAAAGTGGAATAAAATTTTAAATAATAAACTGTTCCACTAATGGCACCTGCGAAAAATACCGATAGGTGCCGAATATGGAATACCTCAGGTGCCATTAACTTGGGTGCCGTAAAAGCGGGTGCCCAATGTGGAATACGTCCTTTATTTTGTTATTCTAAAAGGCTGATACGCAAAAACTTACTAATCAACTATCAAATCTCATGTTAAGTGTTGATTGCTTGTTGACACATTCGTTGATATGAAATTTGATTATAGATTAAACTGCCTTTTAGAAACCTGGGGTATGGATTAGAAGTGCAGTTACAAATCTGCCGGGATTGCAGTGAATGGATTAGCGAATCCTGCGACCTTGGCCATAGGTCCTCGGAGGAACACCGTGGTGGTTATAGTCGATAAGAATCCGACATAATCCTTTGCCTTCCTCAGGGTGGAGAATATTTGTAGATGAGGATAAACACGAGATAAAGAAAAACAAAAAGGAAAAACAGGTTTTTTACCAATGAACATAACAGAAACGTTGTTCAATTGAAACTGAACCCAATCCAAACCGTTCATTCAGACAGTTTTAGTTTACATAAACTGTCAAATTGTTTGACAATAAAAACAAAATCTGTCTGACAGTTGTTTTTTGTTTGTGGTTTAGCAACAATTTTGTTAGTAGAAGTAGCCCCTAAACCTTTTAAAGTTTTTTCTAGGTTAAAGGCTGATTTTTCAATCGTCAGATAACTTTTATCTCAGAAATAAATATGGCGGTATATATATATTTTCTTTACAAAATCTATCAAAACGTCAAAATAATTCCTTAGATAAAAATTATTCGACGATCGAAAAATCGGCCCTAATTGTAGCAATAAGGCGGGAAACTACACAGATAACAAATTTTTCGACCAAAATTATCTACTAAAAAGTTTCTACATTATTAAAAAGATGTTTGTTTAGCTTCAACAAATGAACTGCACGTGTCAATCCACAAATAAACACGCCAGCTGTTATATCTAGTTATTGTTTAATGAGTTCAATGTAAATAACACTCAAGCATGCATTGTCCAATAGTTTAAACACTAAACTATGGTTTAAACTACCATTGTAGCAATTTCTACAGAGAAATTCTTAGGCAAACCTTCTTTATTCCCTTAAACAATATTAAAACACGGTATGTGAAGCCAGGAAGGCTTGGAATCGTGAAGATCGTGACTTGTATACAGAGAAACATCATTACATAATGAAAAACAAAAAACAACATAACTTGATCCCTCGTTGTTAACAAATACTTCGCTGTAAGGGGCCTTCTTATACTGGTCGTGTAACCAGTCTATCTTGACCTCTCCTACTATTAGGTTTGTTTGAAAATTAGTTTAAAGTAGTGGTCTTCGTTAAATGGTTGTATAGTTAACGTCTTTTAAATTATGTGCATACTTAATAATAACAATAGTTTGTTAGGTTTCAACTACACTGAATAGCGAGCGATGTGACGCGAATAATAAGCTTTAGCTAATGTATTTGTGTTTAACATAATGGTTGTAACTGGACAATTTGTCTAGGTCTTTCCTTATGAAGATAATTATGGTCGAAGCGATGCCGACAAAGATTATTCATGCAGTTAAAAGACATGTGGCGAAAATGTTATTTTTGTAGCTGAAACCTATTTTTATTAATCCCTTTCTTTAAAAGGTCCTGCTATTAAGTAAAGACTGTATTATCAGCAAAACGTAGAGCCTCACATAGAGACGTCACGTCACAGCAGAGAAATCACGTAAAGATCACAAAACTATACAATTTCCGATTAAAATATTCTGCTAACGAATCTGTAAAATTGATTTTAAAGGTAGCTTTCAGATCTTAGCAACTGCAACGCATAATCGAGACTAGCAGTGCTTTTTATTTGATTACAAACCATAAAAACTTGACATTCTTTCGTCTATCAACTTTGCTTGTAAAGAATAATCTTTTCCTTCACACGTTCCTCTTTCTTCTTCCTATCCTTTCCCAACTATGTTGGGGTCGCGGATGAACACCAGTATTTTACACGGAGCGATTGCCGTCAGAGGTCTGATGGCAATCGCTTCGTGTTCCGTTTTGTGCTCCGCGCAACCCAGTTCCTGCAATACCTAATAACCTAAGTTTAGATCGGTTGTCCGACTTTCAGGCTTCTGACTACCCGTAACGATTATCATAGATCTTATGACACCGGGACCCGAAGGTTTCGTGTGCTATTCAAGGCACTACTATACTCAAACCAACGTAAGTATTTTATACGTCCAATAATGACATATAATTATATCCTATCTTTCTTCACACGCTTCCACGCCTAAAATTTGATCACCATATACACAAAACCATTATTTTTTATCACAATATCGTATCGCTTTCGATGCTATATAAGGCGCGAACAATCACTGTCGGTGTGTGAGTACCTTTATGGTGGACATATAAGGGTGCATGGTTGGGCAATGGGAAAGTTGAGGTTTTTTGTTGCAAGGCCATGGTATGGGGAATTGTTATTATTTATGGGTAAAAGTGAAGGTCATATGGAAAAAGCGGTTTCAGAGCGACAAACAGAAAAATAAAACAACATTATAGAGGACATCTCAATCTTAGGATAGTGTCTTAATGCAACCTTATCCAAAGGTCGTGTTTCTCCTTGTCAAGGATTTCCATTGCAAAAAATCTTATAATACGTACAAGCCAACGAAGGCCAAAGTCATTGAAAAGGGTTCCGTTACAGCTTACATCCAATTGAACCCTGATTCCGATAAAAACGTTTTTATCTATACGTCCCGCCTGGCTAGCTACCACGCTCACATTAAAGTCCGGCGCCAAGTGGTTTACTCTGTTCCGTCGTGTGTATGTGAGAGCCAGAGGGGTATAGAGAATATCCTCTATATCTCTGTTACTTGGATTCGTGTGCTCCATCTAAGACCCTGTCTTCGCTTATCATCAGATGAGACTAGGGTGAAAGGCGATAAAGGAAAGAATAAAAAAATAAACTCAAGTTAAGAAATGGAGAACATTTGTTGACGTTTGGTGGCTTGGTGAGTACTCACCAATTACACACATTCAATCCACTCTACTCTGTCCCTATAGGTGGGCCAGCACGATGTCTAGAAAACTATACTCTTCACTCATGAGTGATCGGAAAAAGGTGAGCTAATTTACCTAAACATCAAAGAATAGAGACAAAAAGTGGAGACTTCCTTACGACAACATTTTTTTTCGGGAAAATTATTCCGGGTTTCGGGACATCACTAAAGTACATTTAATATTAATGTTATTAATACACAAAACAATTAGGAGCTCGTGGCTAAATAATTACAGCCGCATAGACCGATCTTCCGGGTTAAGCCACGCTTGCCGAGGTTGGTCTGTGGATGGGTGACCATTTACCATAGCGAGTTTCCTCCGTGCCTCGGAAAGCACGTAAAGCCGTTGGTCCCGGCTGTCATTTGTAGATCTTTGACAGTCGTTACTGTTGGTCAGAAGCCCGAAAGTCTGACAAACCAGTCTTACCAAGAGTATCGTATTACCCAGTTACTGGGTTGTGGAGGTCTGATAGGCAGTCGCTCCATGTAAAATACTGATATTCAGCTGCATCCGGTTCGACTGGAAGCCGACCCCAACATAGTTGGGAAAAGGCTAGGCAGATGATGATGAATACACAAAACAATTGAATTCGTTTCCTGTTTTTGTTTCCCAAAATTGACACAAAACGAGATGACATGTTTTTTATTGTTTTTTAAAAAAGAGATTGTTTATTGTTTTCAAAAAAGGAGAATATCTTTTATTTTTTGAAAACAAATGAAAGAAAATATCCGAGAAAATTCTCCCGAAAAAAAACTGTTGTCGTAAGGAAGTCGCCAGTTTTTGTCTGTGTTCTTTGAAGTTTAGGTAAATTAGCTCACCTTTTTCCGATCACTGCTCATGAAGTCCATTAAAATACGTAGGTACTATAAGGACTATGCTCATTATTATCAGATCATGATTACCAGATGTCCTATTTTGTTACCCTTACGTTACTATTCCGTTTGCGTTACCTCTATCCATGAATAATCGCAAAAACGTAAACGTTGTTGTAGTAACGTAAGTTACCCGTCAAAGTCACTAAGGCCTCAAAGTGAACTAACGTGTAGAGATGCCGTAAACGCTACAATACATACAAAACCGGTGCGCGGGCGCAGGCGTATCAAATCGGCAACTTTTCTCAAACAATTCGTCTTACTCGCAATACCGTTTACATAATTACGTTAATATTACTAAATGTTGCTTAATACCACAGAGAAGTGAGTAAATGAAGTAGGTACATATTTACATATTTTTTTTCTATTAGACTGCTTGTCCTTCTGGACTGTTTGTGGACGTAACCGGGCAGTTATTATTGTGACCTGAAGAGTCTTCAGCCATTGGGGGGAAGTAAAATACTTAACCTAAGCTAACTACTTGTACTATACTAACATCATGACTACTAGCAACAACAGCACTAAAGGCGACCTCTAGTGGGACTCGGACCTTGGCTTAGGGCGTTGTTGGCGGAAGATTGGAAGAGAGACAGCTTGATGAGGGCTGAATGTGACTGTGTTTATAAGCATTGATCTCTTTCTTTATAAGTCTTGTTAAGAGATCTATCCCCCCTATTCCTGTGAGCATTGACGGCGGTTGAAGGATGGTGTGGAGAAGAAGTTCTGCATCCACGGATTAAGGCAATCGCTCTTTGTCTTCTCTCTTGTTAGTATGAGCTATACGAGAATAACTCATGCTAAGGTGAAAAGATTTGCCAGTTAGTGAAGTTGGTAGAGGGGCTGACTGCCCAGGTTGCGCCGGACGTTCTTAAGTATCGTCACTCGTGGAGGCTACATAGTCCTAATGATGATAGTTCAGATGATAGTGAATTATAGGCCTCCTTACGTTTTTGCCAGCCTCCTCGATCTTGTGCGTCTCTCGTCCAGGATAGGAGATTACTAAAGTTAAAGACACGAATGAAAAGAATCGTCTGCCATTGGTCAATCGCCAAATATTTCAGATTGTTGATTGTCGCTGTGATACGTGACGCGGATTGCACAAATTCACTTTTGCGTCATTCGCCTCCACATTATTACTTCATTTGCTTACTAATCTGTGTTTTTAAACATAAACTTGCCAATTCTCACGGTGAGCGGGAGTAGATTTTTAGTTGATGTAGTGGGCCTAATGTCACTAAACTGTAAGTTAGTGAAAGTGTGTTTAGAATGGTATCGATTGACGTTTGAGACGATATTGAGAAGTGTTAAGTGGTCTGCGAAGAAAAAATATATAATTTTAATTTGACATTTTATATTGTTAATGTTTGCGGTTACTGCAAGATGTGGGTGTCGGTGAAGTTGTTGTATTGCGCAGACGCACTTGAATTTATTTGATAGGGTATTGTTGGTGAATTTTAACAGCAGTTTAGTGTCTGAATAGAGATTCTATTTTGGAAACCGAACTTTTAATTGCTCTCTCAAACGTATTTTGACAACAAAGCCAATACTTGAGTATATAATTATTGTAATTACAACATACATATGAAAGCTGAGAATTATTTGCGCCGTTTATTTAATACTCTAATGCAAAATGGTGGTACATAAGGCAGACTTAATGCAATAAGGCATTCTCTACAAGTCAGCCTTTGGGTCAAAGAGAACAAAAAAGTATAAAAACAATTATATTTGCGACATAACAGATAACCAAATACAAATATAGGACGTAGGTCAAACTCTAAATAAGTAAATATACATTATATGTAACACTAGCGACCCGCCCCGGCTTTGCACGTGTACGTTTTATAGCTTAAAACCTTCCTCTTGAATCACTCTATCTATTAAAAAAACCGCATCAAAATCCGTTGCTTAGTTTTAAAGATCTAAGCATACATAGGGACAGACAGCGGGAAGCAACTTTGTTATAAACTATGTAGTGATACTTATGTTATTATTTTAACTTCTAAAGCAAATTTTTCATTAATATTTTAACTTAAATACAAACCGCGACCATGTACGTAGACTTTCTCATCCTCTGCCGATCCCTAATACACGTACCTGACCTACCGTGTTGCAACTTCACGCATCTCGAACAAAGCAAACATTGCAATCTGTATCGAAACAGTATGTTAGTACAGTGTCATTGCAAGCTATATACCAACGGACCCACGTCAAGGGTCCGAAACTTTATTTCGAAAGATACGATTAACGTATGGTCCAAACAGTTTAACTTACTTACCTAATAACAATTTGTTCGAAGTCTTGACTTCGACGAAAGTCTCATCGAATGAATAACAAGTCACGAAATGTAAGTGTACCGACTCCTGTAATAGTAGAACTTATCTTCTTACCCCTTCGGGGATTACAGACGAGAGTACGTTTAAAGTAACTGTGGCACGTACAGTCATTAAGAACAACTAGTGAATGTAATCTTTAAAAACAACCTAAGTATTCGTCGTATATAAGTCGTGATGGTCCGGAGGTTACAGACCCGCTTGTCAAGCACCGGGTTGCGGGTTCAAACCCAGGCATGTACCAATGTGACTTTTTCAATGTCATATGTACTTTCTTAGTTAATCTAAGACGCCACTGACATACGGTGAAGGAAAACATCGTGAGGAAACCTGGACTTTCATGGTCATAAATCGCCAACCCGCAGTGAGCAAGCGTGGTGATCAATGCTCGTTCCTTCTCTGTATGAGAAAAGAGGCCTTTGCCCAGCAGTGGGACAGTTACAGGCTAATATTTATTTTATTTTTTAAGTATTCGTGGTATTTTTTTTAACTTTTTAAATTCTCAAATTATACAAGGTTAGTCGGAAAGGGGATACTAATCCGAAAGGGTGTTAAAGTACCCATAATATTGAATAACTTTTGTTTTGCAACTTTCCCCAAAAGTCAATAGTTTAAGAGAAATAGCCGTACAAAAATATCAAAAAAATAATACGCCAAATTTTATCTATCCTCAGCTATGATCAGCTGTTTACATTTTAGGTCATATTTGTGGTCACGAATTAGAAGCTCCATCTT
The DNA here is from genome assembly GCA_905220435.1 of Amphipyra tragopoginis. Classification (NCBI taxonomy): domain Eukaryota; kingdom Metazoa; phylum Arthropoda; class Insecta; order Lepidoptera; family Noctuidae; genus Amphipyra; species Amphipyra tragopoginis. Next base: position 23,702,684 of record HG992013.1, read on the forward strand.
GTGAATTCGTATCTAAAGCAGGGATGAAGAATTTTTGAAAAAACTGAAATAAATATCATTTTGTATGGAAATTATCGAATTTTGATGTTTTAATACTCGTATTAAAACAGTCATGATACTTAAGGGAGCCGCGGGTACCTACCCCCTTTCCGACTAACCTTGTATATATCTTATTGAGACTGTACCTCCTAAATTATCGTATTAAACTAACAAAGATATCTTAAACCTATTTTAATGGAAGCCGTCACATGTCAACATCGGCTACTACAAGTTTCTCTAGCCACGTGAACAAACACTAAGGTCTTAGGCCAGCAGGTCATAGACAACACAGCTCACTTTCACGAACCCCCTGTATATGATGTACATGCATCATACTGTATGATTGAGGTGCGGTTCAGTAGAGTAGTCGATAGGAAATATTACGTAAAGTTTCAAAATTGTGAAAGCATATTTTTATGTATCTTTTTAAATCCTAGTATTTGACCGTCGTAATTGTAAAGGACCTTGAGTCATTTTGGTCCAACCCCCGAACAGTGATAAAACCTGTGCCATATGAAAGCTATTGGGGTACCGTTTATTTCATACTATGGTGGTTATGTCAAAATCGAGCGCGAACATGGTGTTTGGGCACATTATCAAAACTGAGAATGTTGTCCTACCGGTTGTCTGGAAGGTATTTTTTGATTATTTTTAGCAACGATACTGTCTGTATTTTAGTTAAATGAAAGCAAAAATGTTAATAAATGTACCTACAATAAAAAAAAAAACAAAGTTTTTTTTATAGTAATATACTTAATTATACTCCTTACTCACCTTAAAGGAGACCTGTGCCAGCAGTGGGACGTGTATGGGTTGTTGATGATGATTATGACCCATTAACCAGCAAAAAATGAATTAATATCTCTATCATATCGTCACTTAATACTATCAGGTGGGATTGTGATCAAATGGTTGTCAATTTTTAACAAATAAAATGTACCAAAACACCCTGTTCGCGCTCGATTTTGACATAACCGTCATAGAATAAAATAAATGGAACCCCAATAGCTTTCATATGGCATAGGTTTTATAACTGTTGTGGGGATTTCACCAAGTCCCATACATTTTTGCCCATGCTCCTTTCTATTTTGTGTACGTGGCCTATATCCGGATACATGAAGAAGTTCCCCTAGGATACGAGTGAAACTGCGAACAACAACTAGTATAAATGTTGATCTACGGAAATAAATCCAGTTGACCTTTCAATATATTAGATCATATCTACTCGCTTGAACTGTGTTTATGAATTATGACCCGAAGCAAAAAACAAGAGCAATAAGTTAAATATAAAACATGATTCTAATTAATTACTGTCACATGTAATTATATGCGTTACGTCAAATGTTAAAATGTTAAAACCACAATGATCATGACCTGTAACGAGAATAGAGAATAAATAATTTCCAGTTAATTATTGTGCGGTTTTGTTAAAATTGTGTTTTTTTGTTTGAATTGGAACAGGAAAAAAAGAAGGGTCTCGTGACTAAGGTTAAGCTAGGCTTACCGCGGTCAGTCAATGGATGGGTGATCATTCGTTACATGAGACCCTTCCATGGCTCAAAGAGCACGTTAAACCAGCGCCCCCGGATATCTTACGAATTCCTATCAGAAGCCTGGAAGTCTGACAACCGGTCTAACCTTAGGATAATATGCTTCAAGGCGAAGCTCGGTGACGTTATGAAAAATGACAATAGAAAATTGAAATCTGTGACATAATTATAGTGTACACACTTTTTACATTTGTAAAAATAAGAATATAGATTATGTTTTTTACTGCGGTACATATTTGCATATATTTTAATGGTATTTAAAAAAACATCAATTTAGGGCTTATCCTCCTATATTCTCTTCTTCTTATATCCTCATAAATCTTATATTATAATGTAAATTAAGATCCGTGCTACCGTTCTCGTTTTATCTATATTTTATGTCAAATTTGACGTTTAGAATGAATAAAATAACGTCTCGATAAAACTCGATAAAAAGATTCATATTCATATTCATTTATTTGCATTCCACAAGGTAAAAAGATGTTAACAAAAGGCTTAGAGCTAAGAGCCGTTGTAGACCCTGTCTGGGCACAGCAAAATTTGTAATTAGATACATAGCTATTACTTAAAGTTAATAAGCTAAACATTAAAATAAATTATTCATGAAAACAAAACAATTAAGTACATTCGCATAAAATAAAAATAACATAAATAATTCTAATATTTGGTAAGCAGGTAGCTATTTTCTTAAAATACTAATAATACTTTTACAAGTTATATTTGCTTAGTATATTATTACAACTTATTTAATGAGAGGTCATATTTTAGGGTTACAAATTATATTATAATAGGTATATATGTATACATATATAATATTAATGATGATTAGATCCGTGCTCGCACCGCTGATTCGCCACACAGTATAGAGCCTACCTGCGCCGACTAACTGCGCGGACCATCACCGACAAGCGCTGGCAGATCGACGCCGACAACCCGCTTTCTACGGGATTATTCCCATCTTCCCCCGAATGTCTGCCCCCGAATGGGGGAAAATGGGAATTTTCGTGGCATCTTCCCCCGAAATTGTAATCGGGGGAAGATAGGAAATAAAAGTGTCATTTGTCCCCGAAATATTTTTAATATTTTTTTTGTGCCACCGCACCCTGTTTTGGTTTGAATGAAATAGACATGATTTTTTATAGGAATTAATAAAACAAAATGATGACTACCAACTTTTTATAATACAAATATTACAGCATTTTTTCGTTTTACAATCAGTAATACATAAAATATAGGTACTACTATATCTAGCAGTTTCGCTAATTTAAAATTATCAATCTAACAATCAAATATTAATAATATTCATCTACAGGGTGTTAACGAATTCGTGTAATTCCTTAAAATCACATGATCTACTACTGGTATAGACTGGCCCCGCACGGGATTTAGCTTGATTAAAAATAAAAAAATAAATTATTTTTTTTCATGCGGCTTTGTTAACGATCATATCTAAACCACCTAATAAGGATTCAGTAAAAAAATAAGTTTTTTTTTTTTGCAAAAAAAAATATTTTTGTGAACATTGCGATGTCACGCATAAATTAATAAAACTATGGTGACACGGCTGGCAGGAACAATTAACGCGATATCGCTCTTTGCAGTCAGATAACTCAAGGCTCTAAAAAGAATCAGATATTGAAAACCAAATTTTTTTTCTGTTTATTTTCGAAAATTCCCATCTAGTGTTAATCTGTGTCATTTATGTCTTTTTTACTGAATCCTTATTTAGTGGTTTAGATATGATCGTTAACAAAGCCGCATGAAAAAAAAAAGAATTTTATTTTTTTATTTTTAATCAAGCTAAATCCCGTGCGGGGCCAGTCTATACCAGTAGTACCTAGATATGTGGTTTTAAGGAATAACACGAATTCGTTAACACCCTGTAGATGAATATTATTAATATTTGATTGTTAGATTGATATTTTAAATTAGAGAAACTGCTAGATATAGTAGTACCTATATTTTATGTATTACTGATTGTAAAACGAAAAAATGCTATAATATTTGTTTTATAAAAAGTTGGTAGTCATCATTTTCTTTTATTAATTCTTATAAAAAATCATGTCTATTTCATTCAAACCATAATTGGGTGCGGTGGCACAAATTTTTTTTTATTAAAAATATTTCGGGGACAAATGAAACTTTTACTTCCCATCTTCCCCCGATTACAAGTTCGGGGGAAGATGCCACTAAAATTCCCATTTTCCCCCATTCGGGGGCAGACATTCGGGGGAAGATGGGAATAATCCCTTTCTACGTGTATACCTAATTACCTACGCACTTACGGATGATTACCTTATAAAAAAAAACATCCGATTTTTCCAGGAAAACTCACCATTATATGTATTTATGTCATATAAAAACCTAAGCATGCCCTAACGACCGCAACGACCATTTTTTTAGGGCCCTCACAATCGGCCGGGAAATCGATACAATCAAACTAAATTCAATAAAAAACGCCGACAATTTTTTGTGTCGAAATCGATCACCCAATAAGTCAAGAAAATAAAGATACAGACTCACTGACAGATAGACAAAAGAAGTACCTATTAATGACGTCATGGGATCTTATTTGGTTCCTATCAGAGACCACGATCGGTACCACGATAAAAGGAAGTGTCGGCACAAAACAACGTATTGAATTACCATCGTCACTCGCAGGAAGTTAGTGGCAGTTGTGTCACGCCTTAGTTGCAGGGTTGTCCGTAGTAGCGATTTGATTGATTGACTATCTTGAATGCAGGAAGCTTAGAAAGTGTTTTAAAGAGATGTAAGCCCGTATTATGAAGTGTAAATTACTATAGTTCTATCATTAATCCGTCCATGCCTCGGAGAGCACGTTACGCTGTCGATCCCAAGTGTCATACTTACCTATGACAGTCGTTACGAGTAGTCGGAAGCCCGAATGTCTGACAACCGGTTTAACTTTAGGATACCAGCATTGCCCAGTAAAGTAGCTTCGTGTAAAATACTGGTGTATAGCCATCTATATATATATCTATATATATCTGGTTAGGTTGGAACATGACTCCAACATATTTGGAAAAAGGCTAAACAGAACTATCATTCATCCGTTGCGCGAGAGGGATGGCACTATTCATCCTGTATAGTGCCATTCCTCTCACGCAACGGAACAATGATAGAACTATGATAGTTTACACTTCATAATACGAGCCCTGATCAGCGGTCTACATGTCAGGTGTAGTGACTATGGTCCTAACGCGTTTAAAGACATCCACTTTGGTGACAGAGGACACCAAACTGGATGCATTTAACTGGACTTCCCTTTAGAGGATTGAAGTCCACCTGTGGCCATCACAATATCGTTTGATTGATTGTGGAGACCTTTGCAGTTATTTCTGTTAGCCAATTGTTTGTTACTGATGCTTCATTTAATGAGATTTAAAAAAAACCTTGATTGGAGAATAAATAACCCAATGCTGTTTGTCACAGAGGCAATGCACTAATGCAATTTTAGTATCCAATCGGCGATAATACACAATTCAACGCATAAATATTTATCGTTGTCATTTCTAAATCATTAGAAACCTGACAATGTATTAATAGATTTCCATACAAAACAATGACAGACAGAAAACTTTCCAACAATCAAAATTCAGCATACATACAATTTAAACAAACCCTAAGTAATCCTAAATCGACTTTCACCAACCCTACGTTACATAAGGGCGTGCACAGAGGAGCGATTTAAAAACGCATTACGTTTGGACGCGCGATGCGTTCGGTATAATAGAAATGTGGCACGCCCTTGCATTGTGTCGCTTTCTATGCCATTAGTCATAGGTAAGTGACGGTAGTTGCTACTGAACGATACTTAAAAAGATAATACGGTTTGTAAGTGATTATGGTACTGAATGAGCTTTTGTTGTAACACGATACGGGAACGACACTATTCCGTCTAGATTTTAAACTACCATAGATAACATAACATCACGCTTTATTCCCCGAAAGGGTTTGCAGAGGTGTATACCTAGTACACCCACATTTCAAATCAAATCAAATCCTTTATTTGTGAACATAGGTCATTACAGGATGGCGTCACACCGATAATTCAGCCCTCATCAAGCTGTCTCCCCCCCTATGTCCACGCCAGCAACGCCCTAAGCCGAGGTGCGAGTCCCACTAGGGGTCGCCCTTAGTGCTGTTGTTGCAGGTAGTCATGATGTTAATGTAGTACAAGTAGTTAGCTTAGGTTAAGTATTTTACTTCCCCCCCATTGGCTGGAGACCCTTCAGGTCACGCCAATAACTGCCCGGTTACGTAGAAACCGTCCCCTAGGACGACCTACAGCAATCCAATAGAAAAAAAAAAAAATACAGGATGGTATAAAAATTCATTTTAGGATCGGCTATGCCCTACCATTTATATGGTGTACAAACTTTTATGATACATTTAGGAAGTAAATAAAGTAAGTGAAGTAAATTAAGTAAACATGTCAGGGAATGAATATAACAAAATTAGAATTAAATAATCATTTTATAAATTTTAATTGACAATTGTATCACTTAGAAAGTTTTCAACAGAATAATACGTTTTTTCAATTAGAAATGATCGTAACTTGTTTTTAAATACATCGATACCTTACATTTCGCCATATAATATAATATATTATATGTATACCATATAATATAATAATAAGTCCCATGTAATAGGAAGCGAACCTATTGCTGTCAACTCGGCACAAATCCAGACTCCGGGTTGCTGCTACTGAGAAATTCCACAAGGAAAAACCCAATAACACTTTGCCCGACCTGGGGATCGAACCCCGGACCTCAAGCTCAGCAGTCGTGCTTGTGACCGCTAGACCAATGAGGAAGTTTAAACTACCAACTTGGCAGATTGACTTTAAAAGAAACATTAAAAATATGCTTTTCTTTATATCAATGTTTCACCAGCCTTTTCTACTTTTTCTCTCGTGTCTGCACGAGCTTAATCTAATATATATACATCTAATAATATCTCATACCGTGATGAAAAGATTAACCAGCCAGCAAGGTTGGTAGCGGGGCTGACTGCCCAGAGTGCGGCGGGCGTTCTTAAGCATCTCTTTTAATGCACCCGCTTTTCTTCTTAATACTGAAGAAAGCAACTCCATAAACATAGAAGCCCGGAGATTGGAATCGTATTCGATAAATGCAAGAGTCTCGCCTTTTACATGGGTAGATCTCAATACCGTCTTCAGTGAAAAGTTGGTATGCTTCTGCTTATCTCATCGGGAAATACAAGCATGATGTGTATTTATTTATATTCTCGGTTAAATCAGTCCCTTGCAAGAGTGTATTAAAAGATTGACGATAATTAAGTATGTGCAGCGCAACCTAGGCAGTCAGCCCCGCTACCAACCTTGCTGACTAGCTAATCTTTTCACGACGGCTTGAGCTATTATCGTATAAGTAGTTCGTGCTGACACGACAGAAAAAAACGTCTCATTTAAAATTATGTCGTTATTGTATGCTGTTACGAAAGTGTCCATTACCTTACTATCTTGTTATTATTATGCTTCAAGATCAATTACAGATCTATCGTAAGCAAGATGGTTCATTGAAACATTATCTATGTTTTTAAAAACCCCATCCTGTTTATGGCGGTATTCAACTACATTGCAGCGTATTAAAGAAGATTGTGAGCAGGTATTTAGAGACATGTAAAATACATCGATAGGTAATAGTTATGTGCATTAAATGAGCTACCACAAGTGACGATGATTGAGTATCGTGCCTACGTCTAGCGCACCCTGGGCAGTCAGCCACGCTATCAACCTTGTTGACTGGCTAATCTTTTCACCACAGCATAAGCTGTTATCGTATAGCTCGTGCAAGAGAAGAAGAAGTCATGAAGAACAAACTACGAGACAGATTTTAAAACCTCGTTTGAGCTTTACTGAAGACCATAGACTAGAATTATTTTAATCTGTGGAGAGAATAAATGATAAATAGTTATTATTTCTTTATATAAATGTGTTACAGACACTTTTACAAGTCAATTTTATGTTTTTTTAAGATAAGATGGCTTCGGCATTTCCTATCTAACTATCTCTGAGAAGAAAAGCCGAAACAAACTCAGAGGTCAATAGGTCTATTTTAAAATCTTAGACATTGTAGTATAAAATTATGCGAGTGTAACAATGTAGGGCAACGTCTGGAATGGCTTTTTGAGGAAAGAGCCATTGCAGCTTTGAGTCGACCTGTCCAAACTGACGGTACGCATGCATCAGCATAAAAATTTTGAGAACTAAAAATAGCATTCTGTTTTACTTAAATAAGGAAACCAATTTAATTTAACTAATTAATAAAGACGATAGCCTTCTGTTAAACAAATAATAATTAAACATTGCTAACTGCAAACAGTTGCCAAAATACGTCCAAACTGTATACAGCCTTCACCTAAAACTTTAATAACACATAGGTGACAAAAATAATTATTTATCGATGTCAAACAATACATAAAACTTGACTATATAATATTATATTATAATACATAAAAGTTCTCTATAAACAGTGCTATTATCTTCCATCAAGGAAACTGAACGGGCCCATTCATTGGCTGCCAAAAGAGAAGCGAATATGCGCGTGCGCAGGTTTGTGTGCTACATAAATTAGCGCTGTTATTGTTATTAGGGACTACGATTTCGTTGTGGTTTTGCTTGTTAAGGAAGAAGTAACATTTTTTTTTTTTTATCAATTATTATTAAATTTAATGGTGAAGATTAAAGAAATATGATCACTTGCTCTTATAGAATTAACTGTTTTGTTTAATGATTTAAGAGGAGAGTAGCACAGCGTAAGCCCATTAGTCCGTCAACGAAGTTAGTCGCCCGTCCGAAAGTAGCCCGAAACGTAGGAGTGAACAAAACAAGTGTCAAGTTCAACTTTTCGGACGGGCAAAAACACATCGGTAGTAGGGACAACTGTCAAATCGTGTTGTCATTCATTCTTAGTTCGGGCCCCGAAATAATGGCATGTTCGTAGGTGATAGGGAGTAGGAAACGCTCTTAACTAAGGCCGAAACCACAGACTTCGTGCTTAGGGAGTTGAGAACTGTTTCGAGCTCTCATGTGTGCAGGTTTCCTCACGATGTTTTCCTTCACCGTCAACGCAAGTGATAATCAAATTCAAATAGGAGAGTGTATAGTTATTTTTATCGTTTCGAATGAAGCCTTCTATTTTCCAAATATAATGGTTATAGCTATATCCTGGCTATAAGTAATGCCTTATGATATGGGATATGGACTGGATACTAACTAAAATGAATGAAAATGGATAAATAAAATGTTTACCAATTTATCTTCGTTTTTCATATATGACTTTCTCGTTGAGGTAAGGTATGTGAGAACCTGGATTTGATCCCCAGGTCGGGCAAAGTGGTATTGGGTTTTACCACGTGGAATTTTTCAGTAGCAGCTCGGAGTTTGGATTTGTGCCCGGTTGATGGCAATAGGCTCGCCCTCTATTACATGGGATTTAAACATAACGGTGAAATGAGAGTTTACCTCTGCAAACCGTACGGGGAATACAGGCGTGATGTTATGTAAATAAAATATTTACCAATATAACTTTTTTCTTTTAAGTTAATTATACCATAGGGTTCCATTTTCTTTTAAAATCGAACCACGCTTAATAATATTCTAAGCAAGTTTTTCTAAAAAAACCATAATATTTAAAAACATTTAAAAAACCCCCAACGCAAATAAACGGCTGAACCGATTTTGATAAAACATGGCTAAGAACCACCGCTAGAAAACCAGCTTTTAAATAAAAAAAACCGCTCTAAAATCGGTTCACCCGTTTAAGAGCTATTGTGCCACAGACAGACACACATAACGGTCAAACTTATAACACACCTTTTTTTTGCGTCGGACGTTAAAAAAATGCCTTCGAATAATTAAAACTCAACAAACCCAGCGATTTTCGAGACACAGACATCAGGACAAACACATAACATCATACAATAATTTAACACATAAGTACATATGTACTACATATGTATGTGATTGCGTCTGTCTGTCAGTGTATGGGCTGCCGTTAATTGTGTGCAAATAACATTTGTTTTAGCGAATCATTGCGGGGGAGGCGATGGGGGCCGAGCTGTACCAATTATTTATTCAGTGCTATGCAATAAGTTATGCTATGACAGCTTGGGGAAGGTTGCTGGTGTTAATTGGATGCTGAATCAGATTGACAGTTGATTTAAAGTAGTTTTTTTTCAATTTATTGAACAAGATAATCATATATCATATTTACAGCGGTTACGCTAAAAAACTCGGACCGAATTCGGATATTGCCTTTCGCCCTGCATCCGATCCGAATTCGTGAAAATACGGATCTAATGTCTAAAAATCTCGGACCGAATTCGGATATTGCTAACGCACTAATCCTATCTTTGATCCAAATTCAAACAATTCAGGGGCCATCTTTGGCATATCCATTTGGCGTCCGATTTGAATCCGAGGTAATGCGAAAGCATTCCTACAAACAGTACTACGGCTACTTCGGTCCGTTAAAATTTCTTCCGAATTGGAAACTCACGGATCACGGAGAGAAATCAGATGGCGGAAGTCGGATCTAGTGCGTAAACTACCATACAAATAGTTCTATGACTACTTCGGAACGTATTTTCACGGATTCGGATCGGATGCAGTGCGTAACCGCTCTTAGGTAGTAAGTAGGTAAAATCCCGAGTAATGTACGATTTCCACAAAACGCCGCGCCGGAGCGTATTTCACACTGTGCTAAAGGAAATTCAGGCTTCTATACAATAGTTAAGCTTCATGTTTGCATGGAAATTATACTGCCTGGAACTCGGTTAGATCCGGGAGTTTGCCACGGCAGCCGGTGGGCTGCTCGAGTACGTGGACGGCGGCGCTCGGCTGTCGTCGCGTCCGGACGGCTCCGCTCGGCCACACCGCAGGTAGAAACTGACTGCGATAGCGGATACACGAGCACGCGCGCGCATGCGCCCGGGTTCCAGCAGATTGTAGCCGTGTCGGGCGGACGCGGTCGGCTATGGGCGCGTGCTCGAGCATCCGCTGCGATGCGCTGCGCTGCGCTCCTGCGTGGCTTGGTGGAAATCGTACATTTTTGTGAGGAAACTTATTCTTATGAAAGGGATTCAAAAGTTTTCGGAATTGTAGAGACTACACACCATCGATTTTTTCCATGACCAACCCGCACTGGGCCGACTATTCGAATTCGTTTACATCCTGTATTCTCTTATCTATATCTATATTCTACTATATTCTATTATATATATGTTACCGGCCAAACCCGATTTCAGGATAAACTAGTTTTGCCTAGGCTAAACTAGTTCTTCCTATACGTGATAGGAGTAACTAGTATAGCCTAGTCTAAACTAATTTGGCCCAAGCCCGATAGGATAAACTAGTTTAGGCTAGTCCAAACTAATTTGTCCTAAGCGCGATAGGATAGACCAGTTTAGCCTAGGCCAAACCAGTTGATCCTGATATAAATACGTACACTCTAGGATAAACTGGTATGGCCTAGTCTAAACAAAAAAAAATTGCAGAGTCGAAAGTAATTGAGCAAACATGTCATTTGACGAAGGCAAAGGTGATCTCAGAAACATCATTGGTGGAGCTTAAGTCGCTCAAACTAGGTGGAGCTTAAGTCGACGGAGCCCCGCTGTGCGGGGCTCCTATTTCTGTCTGCAGGGTTTAAAGTAACCTAACACGAAGGGGATGACGGGGGCTTCGTTCGCTCGCTTCGCTCGCTCACTCTAGCCCCCGTCATCCCCTTCGAACCTAACCTATCCATGTCGGGATTCCCCTTAACCACCCTGCTAACATTATTAGTCGCCAAGTTTATCTATTTATTTTGACTTTCTAGATATACTATAATGTTTAGACTAGGCCATACCAGTTTATCCTAGAGTGTGCGTATTTATATCAGGATCTACTAGTTTGGCCTAGCCTAAACTGGTCCATCCCATCGGGCTTAGGACAAATTAGTTTGGACTAGCCTAAACTAGTTTATCCTATCGGGCTTGGGCCAAATTAGTTTAGACTAGGCTATACTAGTTACTCCTACCGCGTATAGGAGGAACTAGTTTAGCCTAGGCAAAACTAGTTTGTCCTGAAATCGGGTTTGGCCGGTAACATATACATAAAGGAGAAGCTGACTGACTGATCTATCAATGCACAGCCTAAACCGCTGGGGTTAGAAACTTGAAATTTTCACAGTAGGTTCCTTTTGTGATGTAGGCATCCACTAAGAAGGGATTTTTCGAAATTCAACCCCTAAAGGGGTGAAATAGGTAATTTAATTTTGTATGTAAGTCTGTCATTTTTGAAGTAAGAAGTATAAAATTAAATACGAAGGTTTCTAGTACGAAATAAATGTACACATGTTCGAGCGTTTTTGGAAATTCTACCCCTAAGGGGGTGAAATCAGTATTGAAAGTTGGTATGAAAATCCTTATTCCAGGGGTAATTAACTTGAAATTTGACATAACCACTCTTCAAAATGAGTAATAAAAGCAGGAATTTTTGGATTTTACAACTAGGTGCGCCTAAAAAAGGCGTAAACATGGGTTTAAAATTTCACGCAAGCGAAGCTGCGGGCAAAAGCTAGTGCATTCTAAGTAAGTTACAAACCGTACAAGTGACGGCGGCACTCAAAGCTAAGTGATACTTGTAACTTAGGCCCCTGCTTACCCAACAAAGTCCTCATTACGCGTTAAGTTTACTCAAGTTAACTGTTTGATGTAACTCGCTAAGCTAACAGGAAGTTTAACATAATTACGCTTTGTACTGTGTGTCGTTTAATGTGTAATGTGTGATACTTACATAGAGTGGTATAAGCAGGGAAGCAGGTGGTTTGTAATGAAAGATTTTTATTCTTTAATGTACACAAGAAAATTACAATTAAAAATACAGTAGTGAGTCATGTACAAAGGTGAGCTTAACTCAAAAATGAGTTTTCTACCAGCAAACCTTTGAGTGATAGAGAGAGATTGATAGTGTGGCTGAGGTCAAACTCCAGTGTATAACTGTTTTATTTACATCTAGTTATTTATGCTATAAATATAACATAATATACCTAAATATACAAGGTATATAAACAACGCACAACCTCTTAAGTGGTCACTGTACTCATCATTATGAACAACTTTTACTATGGGACCAAACACGAAATTGAAAAAAAACAGCTGTTCCCTACATTTTGATGAGTTATGCGAACATCGGGCGAGCATTCGGGTGAACTTTGACTTTTTCTACTAATGTTTTCTACTAATGGCCTAGCCTTTTCCCAACTATGTTGGGGTCGGCTTCCAGTCGAACCGGATGCAGCTGAATATCAGTATTTTACATGGAGCGACTGCCTATCAGACCTCCACAACCCAGTAACTGGGTAATACGATACTCTTGGTAAGACTGGTTGTCAGACTTTCTGGCTTCTGACCAACAGTAACGACTGTCAAAGATCTACAAATGACAGCCGGGACCAACGGCTTTGCGTGCTTTCCGAGGCGCGGAGGAAACTCGCTATGGTAAATGGTCACCCATCCACAGACCAACCTCGACAAGCGTGGCTTAACCCGGAAGATCGGTCTATGCGGCTGTAATTATTTAGCCACGAGCTCCTCCGACTTTTTCTACTAATAACATAGGTTATAATATTTTTGTCAATTCTTGTGAACATTATTGTGCTTGTTAGTGATTGTTAAATTCTCTAAAGTTTGTTCTATTACTATGCCTACCTGTGTTAGTTGTATACTTTTGGCTCTTGGTTTTCCTTTCTACAAATACAAAAAATAACATTAATTGTTCAAGTTACGTCCCTTGAGGCCGCTTTTCCACTGCTTACGACACGCAATACACGACCAAGTGAGGTGACGACTTGAGCGACATACATTTCCATGAACTATTTATTTACTCACGAAACGACGAAACACTACTAGTGCTGTATAAGCGGCTCTTAGAAATACAAGGTTAGTCGGAAAGGGGGTACTAATCCGAAAGGGTGTTGAAATACCCATAATAATGAATAACTTTTGTTCTACCACTTTCCCCAAAAGCCAATAGTCTAAGAGAAATAGCATTTCAAAAATTACAAAAAAGTACGCTAAAATCTATCTATCCTCAGCTATGATGAGCTGTGTTTACATTTTAGGTCATATTTGGGGTCAAGAATTACAAGCTCCATTTTCTTAATTCGTAACTAGAGCAGGCTTGAAGAGTTTTTGAAAGAACTAAAATAAAAACCTTTTTAAAACAGTCATCAGTGATACTTTAAGTGGCCCGCGGATAAGTACCCCCTTTCCGACTAACCTTGTATAGTTATAGCTTATGAAGCAATATGCTTTACTATGTATATTATTATATATTATATTATTATTTATATGTATAGCGTAGTCTAAATTGCGCTAGTCAGACTCACGCAGCGTAGTCTCACTATGAGGCCTCGTTTACGGAGTCGCAAGGCGTCACGCGTCGCGTGCGGCGTGGCGTCTCGCGGCGCATCGTACGATTTTTCTGTTTACGGAGCGGCGGCGCGTGCAGCCGCCCGCATCATCACACGCGCAAACACAAACGTATGGCAATGTACGATGTTGTTTACGAAGATGCGGGGCGTGCGACGCCGCGGGCTCCGCCGCGTGTGTCGCTACGTTTTACCGTGAACGGAGAATTGCAGGAATAGCTGGTCGCAACGCTGCGTGCGCCGCCGCGATAAACGTCGCGTGCGACGCGGCGATGCCATCCGCAGGCTCCTCCTGCATCTCAAGCAAACGCGTGTAAAATCGCTTCTCCGTAAACGCTCTCATACAACGCCATATGTTTGAATTCAGTGCGGGCCGCGCCGCACAACGCGACGCCCCGCGTCTCCGTAAATGAGGCCTTAAAGTAGACAGACTTCTGTGGGTCGCAGCCGATGCGAAAGACGCGCGCAAGCGACGTGCCGCGTCTTTCGCGACAATACTACACTATGAAAATGTATGGCGCCACTTCCGACGGCCGCACGTGTCTGTCGCGAGAGCCTCGTAGTCCCCCTTCAGGGTTCCGTTTTGGGAACCCTAAAAACATAGGATGTTATTGCAATAATGGCTTCGTTTATCCGGTGATTTGATGATTGCAGTTTCTCGTTGTTAGATTTAGATCAGGATGCTGCTAGGCATAGATCTACCTGATGTATTCAGTCATCTTACGTCACCCACGAACTGGGGGACTTATTTTTAGTCAAGGCTGTATGATAGAGAAAATATTCTAGAATAGATGAAATTCAAAACTGACTAGATTTTTGTCTCTGATTCGCCGACAAATCTATTTACTGAAAGTCTGTGAAATGTTGTGTTTCGATCTGCCGAGCTTGGTTGAAGTAAGCCTCATTTTCAGATAATGTTTACGAGGCAATAATTATGTACCTGACAATGATTCTTCTAGAATAGGTAAACAAAATCCACCAAGGGGATTAAAGGTCGTACTTAAAGTTGTATATTTAAACAGCCGAAATAAATTGATAAGTTAACTGTCAAACAACAATGTACTACTGTCAAAAAACAATGCACTGCTGTCAAATAACAATGGTAGGACCTGACACTTTACTTCGTCTGATTAAAAATTACAAGTGAACTGTCAAACAACGATGCACTACTGTCAAACAACATTGTTAGGACCTGATACTTTACTTCGTCTGGTTAAAAATGACAAGTGAACTGTCAAACAACGATGCACTACTGTCAATCAACATTGTTAGGACCTGACACTTTACTTCGTCTGGTTAAAAATGACAGGTCAACTGTCAAACAATAATGCACTACTGTCAAACAAGAATTAGGACCCGTCACTTTACTACGTCTGACTAAAACTACTACTTTAGTACTTCATTTTCCAGATCTATAGATTGCAAGCGTGAAGCTTGCAATCTATAGACCGACTAAGTATTATTATTACTAAAACGTATTTATTTCAAAGCAATTCTAACTAAAATACAAAACGATATCTTAATGATATTCTCAACCTTGACACAAGTAAACCCAGGGGCGATTTCTATGTCAAATATGTCCGAGATCATCAAATCTATGTAAATGAGATAACAACAAAGATGCCGCCCACTCAGAGAAATCTGTAAGAGGCTGTGACCTACTGGTACACTAAAGTTTTACGCGATTTGGACCAGCATGCGAAGGGCGGTATGTTTTAATGGATAAATTAACATAAAATTGATTTAGAGATTTTTTGACATTAGTGTTTATGACTGTCTTGTTGGTCTAGCGGTCGCAAGCGCGACTGCTGAGCATGAGGTCCTGGGTTCGATTCCCAGGTCGGTCGGGCAGAGTGTTATTGGGTTTTTCCGTGTGGAATTTTTCAGTAGCAGCCCGGAGTCTGGATTTGTGCCCGGTCGATGGCAATAGGCTCGCCCCCTATTTCATGGAACTTAACGCCGAAATGAGGGTGTACTTAGGGTTGCCAACATTTTTTCGTCTGAATATAGTATTTTTTTAAAAAAGCCATAAAGAATATAGTACGCTTAAAAAAAATATAGTATTTTAGTAAGGAAGAATAAAAAAAAAACATATGTTATAAATTTTTTTTTTAAACTCAATTTCTTTATTGCATTCATGTGTACATAGATGTTACAGAAGTAAATAATAAATTCTGTCGAACGAAAGACGCGTTCGAAAATTGCAGGAAGTTTTTTTTATTTTACTAATTTTAGTAGGTATTACATTGAGCTATTGTACTGAAATATAGTATTTTCGCGTACTATATATTTCTTCAACAGTATATAGTACGGAGACCCTAAATACAGTACAATACTATATATTATAGTACGGTTGGCAACCCTAGGTGTACTATACACCTCTGCCGAGCCCTTTTAGGAATACAGGCGTGATCTTATGTTATTTTCAATATTTTTTAAAAATCACTTATGTACTTTTTACCGAGTATTTTCACTATAGAGACGCCAATTCCCATACAACCATAGAAGACCCAACCAGCAAAAACTAGGCTTAAAACAATCTCTAGACTACTGTTTTGTTGCTCTTAAATCACTCCTATGTAATGATATAAGCCCGGATTTGGGCACCATTCTAAGCCTATTTAGTTTAATATCGTTCTAATATCAGTCTAATTGAATGCTGTTTGCACTTACTGAAATCTAGCCAAAGTTAATTTAAGCCGACTTAGGCTAATATTGCTTTTACGTAAGTATCATATAAGCCTGCATAGGGTTATATTGGTCTAAGGTTAGAATATTTTGAGAATTTTTCGTCAGATCCAACTTAAAAGTTTGTGTGAGTGTTGGCTTGAAATTAAATGAAACAAATTAAAGTTAATATTGTGTGAAGTTAATGTTTATACTGTGTGGTACGGCACTTTAGTACCTATAAAAGTAGTTATACGGTAAGTAATCGTATTGGAATTTATTATTTACTGTTAAATAGACCTAGTTTTAAGCTTCAAAATTCATGCGCCTGTGAAATAAGGTATTTCCTGTTCTCGTTTAATTATTTTATTTGTTAATTTGTATTGATAGTGTCGCCATTAGTATAGCTGCATTTTACAAGCGCACTATTAAACTAATGTAAGATTGTTTACTCTAATATTAGCATTCGGTATACTAAAGATAACTCCATATTGGAATAAATTAGGGTTCCTCGCAATTTTACTTAAAACCTTAAATGGACAAAGAGAAAAACAAAACACGAAGTCAGCGCGCGCGGCGCGGGTGGCGGTTGTCTTTTGTATTGTAAATATGTTGAACCAAAATCACTCTAATATCATACTTAACCAGTGGTATTGGTCTTATATTAGTTTCAAATAAGATCAGAAATGCACGTACTCACAGTACTCTTATGCTATGCTGATATTAGTCTGACATCTTACAATAGCATTTAGCAAGTCTAATATAAAATCAAACGAGCTTAGAAAATACCCATATAAGAGCAAGTTTTTCTCAAGTGCAACTAGTCTTAGTAAATGCTCTTATATACATATATGAGACTTGGTTATGAGACTGAGCACTCTTGAGGCCATACCGGCTTGTCTAAAAGTAATATAGGATCGATGGTATTTCTAAAACAAATATAAGAGCGCTTTAAGCCTACTACTCTTAAAAAGTGCGAGTTCTGAGACTGTTTTGCTGGTTGGGGAGCCAGCCACCATACTAACAATCTACTTATCTCTATAAGTACCCCATAGAAATTCCTCATCTATATCGTCCTCGTTACGAGCAGGTATGTCCCCATAACAGCATGGGATTCTTCCCGGATTACGACATGGGAGGTCGTTGAACTGATCCCATGGTTTTATAGCGTTATCAAATTTAATAAGGTATTGCGTAACATAGGTACCGAATGTCCTCTCTAAAAAAAATAAAGCTATGCAATCCGGCTATTAAAATTTGTAAAATATTTAGGTAATCAAAACTTTGAAAAACTTTTGTAAAATAGTTTTGCTTTAATTATTCTGGAATTGTTTATAAAGGGACTTTTTAATAGTAAGGTTAGGTTAGAACTAGGTAAAGCTGACAATTTTGTTTTAAACTGTCCTTATTTCATTTTGCATTCCGCATTAAATATCTATCGGGAAGAACAGACTGTTCAAAATGATCTGAATAACTAACTATACAAGGTTAGTCTCAAAGGGGGTACTAATCCGAAAGGGTGTTATAGTACCCATGATAATGAATAACTTTTGTTCTAGAACCTTTTCCAAAAGTCAATAGTTAAGGAGAAATAGGTGATCAAAAATCTCAAAAAAAAATGCTAAAATCTATCTATCCCCAGTTATGGTCAGCTGTTTTTCACATTTTAGGTCATATTTGGGGTCATGAATTAGAAGCACCATTTTCTGAATTTGTGACTAAAGCAGGAATGAAGAATTATTGAAAAAACTAAAATAAAAATCACTTGGCATGGAAAAAAAATTACCGAATTTTGAAATTTTAATACTTGCTTTAAGATAAGTAGTCATAAGTGATACTTTAAGTGGCCTGCGGATTAGTACCCCCTTTCCGACTAACCTTGTATACTCGTAAGGTGTTAAAAAATCAACTCTAAGAATTTCACGCCAATTTTTTTATGCCTGTCCATACAAATCAATTAAAATATTTTTTTGATTTGTATGGAAAGTTATAAAAAAAATACGCGAATTTCGAAACGTTGTAGAAAAAAAGTTGTCCGATTTCCGATACCGAGTAACCCCATACAATTCTTAGAGTTGATTTTTTACCACTTTGTATATCAATGATACAAGGGGTGTTTCAGAATGAACACAGTAAAAATCAAGTGTCATTCAGAAAATAATTTTATCCTATTGAGATAAAGTTTAATTTCTTTAGTTGTTTAGGTAATTATGAACAGTCTGTTCGTCCATATTTGATGCTGACTGTCCAAACTCCGGTACAATTTTCTTAAAGAACAATGGCGAACTCCAACACATATTTTTATTTACACAACTTTTGCGTCTGCTGTTGAAACATATGTAGAAGTATAGAGTTTGAATTCCTGAACAGAATTGTTTTAAGGCTTACTATTAAAGGAAGTCTCGAATTAAAGATATTCCAGTTTGAAGCTTTGTTTTACTACGAGTAGAAATAGAAAGAAACCAATTTTCGGTGACCAAAGCTAACCTTTTAAATGATAGCCATTTAACAGTTTTTGACAAAGCATTGTCTACAAGAGCGTTTAGTAGACATAACGTCATACACAGTTATGAAGTTGATATCATCATAGATAACGATTAATTAAAACAAACAAATAGTTAATTAATTAGTGCATTATTAGTTCACTGAAGCACGTTACTACTGCACGTTTTACGAAGTGGCTCTTCACATGATAAAGCTAATATAGTGCCATCAAAATTGAGTAGGATAGTTGTCTTAAAGTATGTATTGTTGGTATGTCAGCCTGAGGGATTTACCTAGGAGCAGAAGCAAAAGAGCAGAAGCGAGTCTTCTGGCGGAGCAAACCCAGAAAAACTTGCATGCTTGCTTGCATGATGGTAAAATGAGCCATCTAACAAGTGTAAAGTGGCCAATAATTCAGTTGACTAATGAAACAGTGGCAACAGACTAAGCGTAACAATTATGTACAAAATAAAATTAGGGACTTTTATCGTTTGGCGTTTTAGTTATTTGGCGAAATGAAAAAGTGGCGAATGCTTTTGGGCCAGATAAGAATCGGCTAAACATATTTCAGTATTCCAACAGAAAACCAGAGAGATGCACACAAAATCTTACTCTCCTAAAAGTGTTATCGCTAATATTGGTATGTCAGGATTGTGAGCAAGGTAAATGTAGTAAATAAAACCAACATAGACTCTCCACCACTGAGAGTACTTGTATTTGGGTTAGTGTTAGTAACATGAACTAGATCACAATATAATACTTTAGATAATTATTACAAGATCATAAAATAAAGACAAGCTAGTCAGATATAAAAGGTCAGACTTCTTCAGCTGATCTACACAGAATACTCTAGACGAGTGTTCCGTCGTACGGTCCAAGAAGCAATCCCCCGGGCGCACCGAGCGAGCCGGTCTCCTCCCTCCAACGGGCAGTGGTGGTCCGATGTTGACGTCACGGTTAGTTAGGTGGCGGACAACAGATGGCGCTCACTCCATGAAGTTCCCGACAAAAGTTATATTATGTTATCTGCTCATTACTATCCCACTGCTGGTATGGGCCTCTTCTCAGAATAAGAAGGGTTTAGGCTCTTTTTTTATTTATATTGAGCACTCTAACATTTTCAGTTTTTTTTAATCATTGAAGTATCAAAATATACAATTAACTTCAAACACGATAATTGTAAACGACATTGTATTTGTACACGATATGCAAAATTTTAACTGATGCAACCTTCACGACGGCGACGTCTCCCTGAGGTCACCGGCTGATGTTCCGCGTTCTAACCTCAAACTGTGTTAAATATATCAAATATAATTTATTTGTCAAATATATATTAAGTATTGTAGTATAATACTTCTGGTGATACGTTTTTTGACAAAAAAAACATTGATATTGTGATATGATCTGTATATAAAATGACGTGCAGTGTTAAGAAATTATATATAATATTAAGAACTCACGCAACGTTATCATTTAGAAATTATTGTTTAATAATAGGGACTTAAACTTCTGAATTAAGTAGAGATATGTCAATAAATGTATATTATAGTGTAGTATATTTGCTGAAACTGTGACTGAACCACTGCTGATACCTGCTGAAACTGTGACTGAACTACTGCTGAAACCTGCTGAAATTGTGACTGAACGACTTCCAGTTAATTGAACGTTAATTGCCTTGACCGATCCATTGCTAGCCCGTTGGTCCATTCCCCTAACGTATAACGTACGAGTGAATACTAATTAATACTCAGTAATTTAAACGAATTAGAATGAAAATGTTAAGGCATTTGTTTTTACATTCAGTAAACTACTTCTATGTGTTCTGAAAAAGTGGCTCTCTGAGTTTTCTCAATGGCGATGCCCCGCCATTTGCTTCCAGTTTTCAAAAATATTTAGACTTGTTTGTGCATGTAATAAATTCACACACCATCATTCCAAACACAATTTATTAACAAAACAGTAACCTGACCATCTGTAACCATAACCTGATTAATGAATACAAAGCCATGCAAACAAGATCACTAGAACCATCCCTGTCTCCAAAAGGACACACTTCAAACTTGGCCTATCATTAATCATTGAAGTAAGTGCGTATGTTGAACAACCACAAAGCAGAAATGTTACAGAAGATCCACTCTGATGTAAATTCAAAGGGCAATGACAAACTTGTCCCCCGTGTAGGGACAGGCTAGAATATAAAACTTCCCCATCGCAGTACGGAATAGACGTGTGTTGTAAGATTCGACAAAACCCAACACGCTTGGTGGTAGGATCTATGCGGTCCGCCTGGCTAGCTACCTCCCTCACATTAAGTCCGGCGCCAAGCAGTTTACTGTGTTCCATCCAGAGGCGGACAAGCAGTCTTGGCTGCCCTAGGCCATGTAAAACAGCGCGGGCCATCCGAGTGGGTTGGTTTTACTATGTAACGATCCAAGACACTCAAAGCTTGTGGCCCACGACGCTTACTAACCGTGCTGGCGAAAGCGGCACCGTAAAACCAGCCTTACTGAGCTAAGATTTATTATTCCGCGATGGGCCGTCCTTTTTATCTGGCCGTCCTAGGCCTGGGTCTAGTCGGCCTTATGGGAAGTCCGCCTCTGGTTCCGTCGTGTGTATGTGAGAGCCAGAGGGGTATAGAGGAATCCGTCTATGTCACTGTTACTTGAATTCGTGTGCTCTATCTTAAACCCTGTCTGCTCTTACCATCAGGTGCAAATAGGGCAAAAAGCGAGAAAGTTAAAAAAAAGTAAGAAGACAGAAAGAAAAACAGAAAATAAATTTTATTCAGCCAAGGACACAATACCAGCATAAATAATAAAAACTTAAAAAGAATTAAACATACACCTTAAGCCGCGTTTCCACTGACGCGTAGCTGGGCGGAGAGGAGCTTAGCGGTGCACAAATTGATCAATGACTATGCTTGAAATCTCCGCTCCGCTTCAATGGAAACAGTACGAGCGGGGTGGAGCAGAGCTGAGCGGATATTCATACATCGAGGCGGTGCAGTGCGGAGGACAGCGAGCATTGGGTTGCAGAGCGGAGGACAGCGGGGCGGTACGGAGCGGGGCGGTGCGTGACTCGCGTGCAGTGTGTCAGTTGTCTTCGTTACGTCACTAGGTGCATACGTATCAAAATGGATGAGAAGTTCATTGAAACTGTTAGACAATTTCCGTTCTTTTTTCTTTTTAAGCGACAGCATGACGTATGGTCTTTCCGAGAGATTGAGTGTAACTAAGTGCAAAAATGCGCGATTCCAAAAGTATGCTCCACTCCGCTCACTGATCACTCACCGCTCTTCATCGCTCCTCTCCGCCCAGCTCCGCTCCTCTCCGCCCAGCTCCGCTCCTCTCCGCCCAGCTCCGCTTCAGTGGAAACAATGACCACTTTTCACCGCTCTTCTCCGCTCCTCTCCGCCCAGCTCCGCGTCAGTGGAAACGCGGCCTTATGCTGCCTAGAATGTCCATACCGAAAGCAAGTAAATTATCGCGAGTTTTTGGAATGGGCCTTCTACATTTATTTTTATGGTGTTATCTCCAACTAAACACATGTTTGCAAGTGGGTCAAAACCGCGTCTCAGGGCCACTGAGACAATCGTTCTTAGTGATATATGGCGCTAAGGATACGTGAATAATACACCATGTTTAATGCTCAGTTTACATGATGAGGAAATAGGGAAAATATTTGTCATTGTATTTACTTTAAATTCGTTCCGTGGGGGGACGGATTAGGAATATGATTCCACTCCGTTACCGGGCAAGCGAGTCGTAAAGGGTAACGTACAAGGGGACTTACTATGAAGTTTCAGCTGACGGATGAAGTTTTTCAACCACGAATGTACTTCGGATTCAACGATCGATTTCATTTTTGTGATTTGATATTTTGTCTTTCGTTCACTACTCCCAAATGTAAATTGACATCTAGTAGTTCGTTGTTTGACAATACTTTGATCTTCTCCAAACTTCTTTTCTTCTCCAAAATTCTTCTTCATCAAACTTATAAATAAGTTTGATGTTCGTTGTTTCTTCTGAAACTTCGATATTTGTTTTTCGGGATCCGCGGTCAGGTTCAGGGGGCCTCCCCTTTTTTTGTGCTAGTTCATGATATGACTCCTTCCGCTCTGGGCGGAGCGGAAGGGAGTATCAGACTCTTACTGACTAAAACCCATCCGTGTTCCTCCTAATGCCCTTTGCGTTCCAGGGCCGCAGTAACTCTTTCGAACAAATTCCGCAACCCTGGCAGAGGGGGGTCTCCCCTGCACTGTAATTATGTTAATTAGTACAGAAACATTGGACTGGCTAATTAATAATCGCGCAGATCATATGCTTTGCTTTAGGTCAAGCTGCGCTTTGCCGCAGTTAATCCGTGAAGAGACCGCTCGTTCCACATGAAGACCTCTCTGTGCCTTGGAAAGCACGTTACGCCATCGATCCCAGTCAGGAAAAGATTAGGCAGAGTATTACAGAAACACTGGAAAATGAGGCTGCTTTGAACTTTAAGAGACAAAAAATCTAAGTATCTCTTAATATTCTATTTAAAACCACTCAGCGTTAATAAAATCTGATGCACCTGGACCACTTTTTAATCTTAAAACTAAAAGCAAGACGTTATTTAAACGATACTGATAGGTATATCAGCAGCTGTTAAAAGAAATCATAGATAAGTCACTGAAAGTAACCCGTGGAAAGTGTTCCTATATCGTAAACAACGAATCTTGTTTACACTACACGACTTATCCTAACATACGAACGACTTTTTTAATCGTGTCAGTTTTTTACACAGAGCGACTGCCATCCGACCTCCGCAATCTAATTCCCAGGTAGTGTCGATATCCTAAGGTTAGACAGTTGTCAGACCTTTTTGAATGACATTACCGTGTATTAGTTGCCCTAGACATTTAATATCAACTCTTAGGAAGCCTGTGTTCCTCCGCGGATAAGGTATGAAAACATGCCCACGCGCCGCTTCGTCTCCGAATTGAAACTCCGAAGAAAACCGAACCAAATGTTAGGGAGTGAAGCTAAAACGTAATACCGGCTTCCCACGGTGCGTGATAGTGCGCACCGCGATACACGAGCTCGCACCGACGCACCATGGGAAGAGACTCGTCCGTGATAACGCGGACGAGTGCGGAGCGGTGCGCCGTATCCACATCACACACCCTCATAATATGGCTTCCCACGGTGCGTGATTTTACGGATGATACCACGAACAGCCGGTGCGCGCTACCACGCACCGCGGGAAGCCAGCTTTATAAGAGCAAAGACTCACAGCGGAATGTGAGCGCTCCCGCCTAATACTAAAGATCAATTTTACATGCACCGAGCATATTTTTCTTGGTATTTGACGCATTAGGTCAGGAGTGACGTTTCTGTACCTAGTTAGTACCAACTATTTATTATTCTGTGCTATTAGCTATCCCAAATCAATATTGTAAGCCTTTAAAAATATTGAGTCGAAATAAAAGATTTTCTTGTGATATCTACAAAGGTAAACCATTGAGATGATAATTAAATAACATTTCGATAAAATGCCTATATAACACGTGTTTAGGATGTATTTAAATTATAAGATAGATAAGATCTTAGATAAGATGATCGCGAATTTGCATAATTCTGAGATCACACATTTTGGTGCATTCACAGCCGCATTCATTTTAATATGATTTCATTGATAGCTATTTGTTACCAGTTGGAACTAGTTCATTGTTATTTATAGAATTTATGATGTTATCTATAATAGATTGTAAATATCTGCTACTAAATCTCTAAAATATCTCATCTCTGACATAATTATACCAGGTTCAATAAACATTCCTAGAGAAATAATGCTATAATTACTAATTGCCGTACGTGACAGGAGTTAAATAATCGCAGTATGGTATCATTAGTTTAAAGCTTTTCATTCTGATCCCTCCATCCATAATTTAAGTGTTGGACACTTGTAGGTGTATCGATCTCCATCTTTCTCTATCCAGAGCCAATTCCTTCATTTCTCTATAAGTTATCACTTCTGTCTTTTCCTTCAATTGGTCTGTGTACTTTCTTTTTGGTCTACCTCGTTTTCTCTTTGCAATCTAAGTCACCGTTACTTACCTACCATCCACTGAAAAAACATTTTTTTTACGACTTCTCAATGACAGCACATGAAAAAAATAAAAGAAAAGGCAGAAAATGTACCTTTAGTCCCTTC
This sequence comes from Amphipyra tragopoginis, assembly GCA_905220435.1. NCBI lineage: Eukaryota > Metazoa > Arthropoda > Insecta > Lepidoptera > Noctuidae > Amphipyra > Amphipyra tragopoginis. The sequence continues at coordinate 23,728,071 of HG992013.1, forward strand.
GAACTTAATTAAAATCGGATCGTGTAAATAGAACTTACTTGAATATAACTTTTTTTTTAAATACGCTGTAATTGAGAATGAATTATCAGCTATTGATAACGCTTGTGGACTACGGAGAGTTTGATGCTATAACGAGCCGTGAAACAATATCATACCAGGGTCTGTCTAATGAAAGCAGAGAGTGAAAGAAAAGGAAATTAAAAAAAAAGGTCATGCTGTATTCCCGGATTAACTAGGAATAAACGTATTTGATATTTGAATATTTTATGTAGTTTTTATGTAAATAGTTACTTTTCTTAGTTAATCCGGGAATACAAGAATAATTTTATTTTTATTTGCCGCCCCTTTTCACGCTTATCTTTCATTAAAAAATTATGTCTGTAAATAATAGATACTACCTCATAATTTATTCGGAAGAACTATAACCTTTTTTAGCAGTCCCATTTGTTTTTCAAAATTCATTTTCAATTCGTCTTCTGTGTAACGCTTTCTCACTTGGTAATAAAATCTTAATTTATAATAAAATTTCTCCGATAACAAAGTATCTTTACAACAATTTATCAGATGCTTATCACATTATTGTATCATAAATGAATAATCTTTATTGTAGCACTGTTTATTTAGTTTTTTTTTCAAGTTATGAAACCGACTACTAAGTACTCAATGAAATACATTTATAAACAATGTTGCCTCCGGTCATTTCTGAAATTGATTCAATAAGACGAACATTAAATTATAGTTATTAACATTCTGTTCCTTTGTCTCAAACGTCAGTAACAAAATTTCTTCATTTATAGCTATTCTGAGGCACTATAACACCTTTGCGCAGCGCAAAACTATATAATAGCTGTTGCCAGCGGTTTCACTCGCATTCTAGGAGAACTCAAAAAATAAAAACAAAACTCATTTATTTCTCCAACACAATTACAAGAACAACTTTGTGCTTGGAGCCTTCCTTTAAGCAAGTAATTCCTGTGTTGGGAGACTCCGCTCTTCCATACCAATATTAATAACTCCTATTACTATTATAATATTAATATAAAACAAACAATATTTGTGTGAGTGTGTGAGTATGTGTGTGTGAGTATGTGTGTGTGTAGAACTACTTCATGTACCCGAATAAAAAGTCCTACGTTGTTATCCAGGACATTATCTATCTGCGTGCCAAATTTTATTTGAATCCGTTCAGCTTGCGTGATTAATCAACAAACATCCCGAATCGCAAACTTTCAAATTTTAATATTAGTAGGATAACTATTACATTGGGATCGTAAAATAAGGAAGCCCTAACCGACAGAGCCACAATTGACGCGCGCAACACGTTACGCTCAACATGTTTGGCAACGTTGCACAACAGCGCGCGACGCTGCTAGATGACGTGCAACAGCCGTTTAACATCGTTGAGTCAACTGGCAACTCTTAAATGTGCAACTGTTAAAATCTTGCGCGTCAATTCTTGTCTAATGAATACATGGCTATTGTAAAACAATTATTTATTATTTTCTTGATAAGAAGAGATTCCTTCCTTCGCTTTTCTGACAATATTGACATTTTAATAATCATTTCTGCTCTATATTTTTAAAACAACACAATGCTCGTATATTTCATCGCTAAATGTCTTTTATATTATCTCTTGCAGTAGAACACAGCCTTTACCAAATACACGTATGCAATCACGATCCCTACCGTCATGTCGCCCACTGCCGGCGTGTACCTTTGAAGTCGCCGACATGCGCAGGAGTCGAGATATAACCACTTATCGGTTATGTTAGTTAGAGTATGTTGACGGTTTCCAGAAATACGCTGTTTGTCGATTAAAAGGAAGATTTGATTTTTCCTTGTATACTTATCATATTAATTAGAATTTTAACTTTATCATCATTTAAACATAAAAATTACAATAAAATTATCATTACCAAGAAAATCTAAGAGGTTCAAATGATAGTACCTACTTATGTTAGTTTTTGATTTTATCACACATTTTAATATCGTATGTGCAAAACTGCTTTATGATCCGGTTACACGTTTAATCTTGTTTGCGCAAAGTCTAATTTGCACAAGTAATATAAGTAATAACGACAATATTATAGGCGCAAAAGTTTACACATGCAAGTCGGTGTCGTGTGGATGCCGTACAGTGCACTGTTTTATTTGAGCAAATTTTTGTGGAAAGTGTTTGCGAATGCAAGTCATTGCGGGCTACACGCAGCTACTTGCATGCACAAAGAGTATCCACAAAAATTTTAACAATGAAAAAATATTGAATACGCGCTCTTCCTCTCTTCTACTAAACTATGTTTGACTGAAAAAATCTAATTAGTCCGTTAGTTAGATTATCAAAATATATTTGACATGTATTTTTCTTTTGTTACGCAAACCAAAATTGACGAAGATACGACACTTTTAAAATTGGCAAAACGTCACAAGCAAGTACAATTTTACTTGCTTGTGACGTCACAAGCCCCTACTCTAAAGTTTTGATGCCTTTTATCTTTCCAAATATTCATAGATTTAACAAAAGAAAAAATGTGTCCATTATTTTTCAAAAACAGCGGACTAATTAGATTTGCAATTTATTGATGCTGTCAACATGCCTGTTGATCCCATAGTCTTAAGCCCACCCTGTTTTAACATTACATTATGGTATGCAATACAGATTTGAATTGAATTGAATACTTCAAGACTTTAATCACACATAAAGTACGTAAGTAGTAAGTTAGTCTTATGTAACGTATGTTTGATGTATCGTCGATGTCATCAAAGCGATGGCATGCGGTATATAACCAGAAGACCGGTAGCTGTGGGCACTGGTAGTCTGGAATACCAACGGAAACTAATTAGTACGGGAAGTTATGTGGAATGTGTATCTTTTTTGTAACTAAATAGCAATTTAATTGATTAAATACACTCGGGCGTAATCAATCGGCGTCAACCTTACTATCTCGGAAACTAAGAATGATGGCTTAGTCAAATAAAAAGTATTGTATAGACTATCTAATACTGCTCAAATAAAATTATTGAAACTTCTTAAATATTGTTTCAAATAAAAGGCAAAGGCCTCTTCTCATGCAGAGAAGTAACGCGCATTGATCACCACGCTTGCTCACTACGGGTTGGCGATTTCAAACCATTAAGTCCAGGTTTCCTCACGATGTTTTCCTTCATCGTATGTCAGTGGCGTCTTAGATTAACTAAGAAAGTATATGACACTAGCTTTTGCCTGCGGCTTCGCTCGCGTTAATTTACGGATCCCTAATTTTTGATCCCAAAATATAGCCTATAGCACTCAGGGATAACGTAAGTTCCTATTGGTGAAAGAATTTTTGAAATCGGATGAGTAGTTTCGGAGATTACCTCCTACATACAAACAAACAAACAAACAAATTCTACCTCTTTATAATATTAGTATAGATTGTAAAAGTCACATTGGTTGCCTGGGTTCGAACTCGCAACCCGGTGCTTAGCAAGCGTGTTTGTAAACTCTGGGTCACCACATCAATTAATAAGACAACAAAAGAACTGCTTCAATAAAATTATTAAAACTTCATAAATCTTTAACCCTTTAACCGCCACAGTCGGATATATCCGACAATTTTATTTACGTTTATATGGATAGAAATAGATAAACACAACCGACGTGGGCAAAATGAACAAGAAATGTTATGTCGGATTTATCCGAGTTTGGCGGTTAAAGGGTTAATATAACATAAATTAAAAAAACCCCAACGCAAATAACAAAACAGCTGATGACCTTGAAACGGCAGAATCGATTTTGATAAAACATGTCTAAGAACCACCGCTAGAAATCCAGCTTTTTAAAAAAAAACCGCACCTAAATCGGTTCACCCGTTTAAGAGCTATGGTGCCACAGACAGACACACAGACACACATAGCGGTTAAACTTAAAACACCCCTCTTTTTGCGTCGGGGGTTAAAAAATAAATCGCCAAAATGTATGTACGCCCATAACTTCCGAACGACGCGCGACGGCACCAAATTGGATAATTCTTTTTTTTTGTGTGTTCGGTATTGTCAGGACAAGGCTTGTATAAAAGAAAATTTAAAAAAATAGAACCTAATTTAAAAAATTGGGGGTACGAAGTTCGCCGAGTCAGCTAGTAGTCTATAAAATACTGCTTGAATTGAATAAGCTAGCTTTCTTAGTTTTCCAGATATTTAAGTTTATGTTGGTCACCCGGATTCATTGCTCTAATGCATTCATGATAGACCAATCTATATTTTTATTTAAATTTCTTGTCAACATGGAAGAAAAATTTGCTCTTTACCTACATAATTTGCACACGACGTTCCGGTATTGTTATTTAATACCACTAACCATTCTACCTACCCTACATGGTAATACAGGCTTGAACATAAATTCTTCCTGTCAATACACAAGTTACCATAGAGATAAAAGTGATTTAATCTTTTTGTTCATTATAGAAGTGATCTACGTCATTCATCTTCACTGCTACTTGATCTGACAGTCGCACGCGCAGATGCGGCAGCTGGTCCTGGGTACGATTCCTGGGTCGGGATTTTTATTTATTTATGCTTAGCACAAAATTTGTATAGAGGCGGACTTAAAAGTTTTTTCTGTTTGGAAATTCGGAAGCGCCAAATCCATTACCAAATTTTTTTGTACAATTTGAATTCTGTAACCGGATTTCAACCTGTGGACACATCGCAATTCGATTTCTGCAACTTTTACGGATATAACAATATAATTTACATATTATAAAAATATAGAATCGGGTCTTCTCGCGTAAAAAAAAACTTTAAGACGCACAAGATACCTTTTATTTTTATTTATTTTTTCGGCCGAAACGTCGGGATAAAAGGTATCTTGTGCCTCTTAAAGTTTTTTACGCGAGAAGACCCGATTCTATATTTTTATAATATGTAAATGTGTACAAATCGCGAAAGTTTAAAAACATTTATAATTTACATATATATGCATAATAAGTTATTGTCTAATAACTATACAACCGAGAAAATATATTCAAGATTTTATAATTTTTCCTTCAACCACCCATGTCTGGGTGTCTTCAATTTGGTTCAGTGTACAATTGCACCGACTTCTGAAACTGTTAATTTTATAATATGGTAATTATCTGAATTCGTAACTAAAGACATCATCATAGCAGCCTATTGCCGTCCAGCAGTGGACGTTACTAAAGTAGGGACGAAGAATTTTTGAAAAAAACTAAAATAAAAATTACTATAATCTTTGACATTCTTTGTATGGTAACGTTTTAAAGAAACGTCAGGACTTACCTTACAGTGAAAAGGGGATAGATCATATCAAACAAAGATTCAAACAATCAAAAAATTATTTACTTTTCGGTATAAAGAAATTTATTCTTATAAAAACTTTACCGTTCATTTACAATAATTTTTAAACTAGGACTCTATACCGTCGACAGCAAAATTAAGGAGTACAACACTTAACACAACAATTGTTATTTTAACAGTATATTAAGTTGTTTATACAGCTTGTTAACTAACACTATTATGTTGTTTATGATCTATTAACACTATTAAAAGTGACACATGTTAATAACAACGTTTTCTTGTTTCAGATTTCCTCATGTTATCCTGTATAAGATAATTGTAAGTGGTTTAGTTAACACATGCGTTTAATAGATAAATAAATATACATTAGATGAACAGATGGAAGGTGCATGCCAAGCATAATACCTACACATGAAGTCAATTTTTTTAGCCCTGGTTTGCAAATTGACAGGCAAAAATGTTGCTGGTCAAATAGTTTTCCTAAAATTTTCAAGTTTGATATTAGTGCCTGTCAAATAAATACCTGGGATTAAAAAAACAGATAGTCGTGAAGTTTTACTTCGTCAGCTCGGCGACCCACAGATAATCATGGCCGACCAAAATTCGCGCCATTTATCTCTATATTTTACCATTTCTCGCCAATAAACGCCTTTAATTGGAAATAAATGATTGGATAATGTGAATGATTGAATATAGGAATTTGTTGAACTGTGACTGATATTTAATGTATAAGTGTAAAATAAAAAAAACATTAATTCAATAATAATAATTTTACATATTTGCACGCCATGAGAAATGGCAGACATGTCGTGAAACACTTTTATTTAAGATCCTGCATGTATGTATTATTTTCATTCTGTGTGTATATGTTACGGTTAAAAGCCGAATGGCGGTTACACCTAGGTTTAGCCGGGTAAAACTAGGTGCAACCAGTAGCAGTTGGTTAGAACTACCTAGGTGGAGCTTAAGTCGACGGAGCCCCGCTGTGCGGGGCTCCTATTTCTGTCTGCTGGGTTTAAAGTAACCTAACACGAAGGGGATGACGGGGGCTTCGTTCGCTCGCTTCGCTCGCTCACTCTAGCCCCCGTCATCCCCTTCGAACCTAACCTATCCGTGTCGGGGTTACCCTTAACCATCGGTGTGCGGCTGCACCTAGTTCTAGCCGCTATGATGAAGGCTAAACCTAGTTCTAACCGAAGATAAGTAGGATAGATTTAAGTTTAACCGCATGTGGCCGGCTGCACCTAGTTGTACCCGGCTAAAACTAGGTGTAGCCGCACTTCGGCTATTAGCCGTAACATATACACATGTTTGAGCAAATAAAATTTCTTATTCTTATTCTTAATGGACACTCGATCAGGAGTCAAAAATCTCAAGACCCTAGTTCTCTGGTGTTGGCTTTGGATAGGTAAATCACAAAAATGTTCAAAACAGGCAAATGTGGTGTCCCTAAATTGCCCCAGAGAAAGCATCGTGACGCGTCTAGGGCCTTATTCAATATGAAACATCAAAACGTAACATGCAAATAACGCGGTTGCATCACCAACTTAATGTGCAATCGAAAAAATATAATACTAATATTGAGTGTACTGAATTTTACAATTATTGGCCTTTGTCACCATGAATTGCAAACATTAATTGTAACACGGTTGCGTTTCTTGCTTGTTTTTCTGAAATATCAAAGGCCGTCGTCTGTTACAAACGCCGTACGCCGCGTCCATCATGACGCTGTACGCAGCCGACGAATGCTTATTACGGAAATGTACTACAATGGTCTCTCTCTCTTAAACGCTAGAGACCGCCAATAGTGCATTACCATTACATTCGTCGACTGCGTACAGTCACGCGAGATGCAGCGTACGGCGTTTGTAGTAGACCCCGGTCTTAGAGAATAAGGGTCCTGGCATTGGAATTGATTTCGTGGTCCAGAATATGTTATTGTCATTTTTAGGTTTGACGATCAGTTTTAACCCCATAAGGGGCAGAATTTACATTAAGGCACATAAGAAACCACAATTACTTGGCGTCACTGCCGATCATGTTGGCTAAATTCATGTTGGTAGTCGTGTTTGTGCGCCGTTTAAGGTACAACCACAGAATAAATAGTACAAGTAGTACAACTCCGAGACGGGCTGCAGACCTCAAACTGCAAAAGTAGTATCGCGTGCGGTGCGATCTGCGGCTGCGGTCTGCGGTTGCAGTTTTGCAGTCGCTGTCGGAATAGCACCTTTAAAGTGCACACCTTAAAGGCGCTATTCCAATGGCGACTTGCGTGAAGTCTGCAGTTTGCAGCCCGTCTCGGACTTGTAACTTTAAGGTCTATGCGTTTTTAGCCTAAGGGGAATCATTCTTACAATAGTTTCGATAAAATCGACATCAGACTAGTGGGGTAGTTACAAGCGCTAAATTTCGTTTCTGCTCTATAAAGGGTTAAATTCTTCACCCCATCTTAGAGAACCGTATATCATCAAAATCTAACTTGAATTATACGACAGTAAACACGACCTTATATTTTGGGGATCGCAGATGTTGGTCAAAATTATGTATTTTTTGACAATACCTTAAAAAGCTTTTAATAGTCATTTCACAACATATGGCGTTATGAAAACCGGTAATTAATCTCTGAGATACGCCAAATGCGTCTTTTGTCCCATCTAGATCGCGGCTAGGAAGCGCGTGCGCACATTCCAAATATGGTACATAAGTACTGTTTGTGTAAAACCTTGGTGTTGTGTGCCAGCAAAAACGTTGTTTTGCCTTATGTAGTTAAATGTGTAATAGATTTTTATTTAGTTGTTTATAAGGTTGTTTGTTATTAATGGTTCCTGCCTTCCTGGTAGGGTCAGGTTCATAAATATGTCTTGCCGTTATCTTTACTACAGCAAAAAAAACTGCACTTGTGAACTTAACTTTCCCCAGTTGCATTGAAGACCTGGGATATTCGCAGTAATATGGTTACCAACTTCAAATCTCATTGATTCAAAATATTCTAGAATTACTAAGTTCTTTTTGAGCGTTAATGCCCCCCAAAAATGCCCGCCCTTCACCGCTTCCTACTATTTATGCTGTGAAGAAGAAACAGAGCAACAAACTACCCAGCAACACAGATCTATCTGTCCAGTGAATTGAAATCGATTCATCAGGTGGGCCGTCTGCTTATGTGCTAACTCATTCCATAAAAAAACACAATGGGCCTTATTACAAAAGAGGGTTTAAACCAAGACTAAGGTAAACCCAGGTTTAAAATATACCCATCACTTTCTTATGTCATATAACAAAAAGAGACTGGACTATTTTAAAACCTAGGTTTTTCTTAGAACATCTTTTGTAATAAGGGGGTATAAGTTTTATGAAGCGGCACTAATATCCTTTTTACCTATATAGATACAATAATACTGCCGTATTTTTACAAAGCGAGGATAAATACTTAAAATACTATAAGTACTGCACATTGAGTCAAACAATATGAGTCACTGTAACCATAACATTGTAGCGACGCAAATATTCTGCATATGGCTACAACACAAGTGTCATTTACTTTGTAAATAAGTGAATTATTATTACAAAGTATTTTTATAAGTTTAACTGCAAAATAGTGATGTGCCTCTTACTCGTGAGTTACCTCGCTTGAGTTCCTCAAAATGACTCGTATTTCAAATTGGGACCACCTCATCTATTTCCTCAATTTATTATTTAAACTAGCTTTCGCCCGCAGCTTCGCTTGCGTGAAATTTTGAACCCGTTAAGTGACGATTTTCCATACAAACTTTCATCCCCTATTTAACTCCCTTAGGGGTTGAATTTCGAAAAATCCCTTCTTAGTGGATGCCTACGTTACAAAAGGAACCTACTGTCAAAATTTCAAGTTTCTAACCCCAGCGGTTTAGGCTGTGCGTTGATAGATCAGTCAGTCAGTCAGCTTCTCCTTTTATATGTATAAATAAGTAAGAGTGTGTATCTGACTGATGAGCGAGTGCGTGTGTAATGGTATTTCTACACCAGTGTGCTTTCACGTTCATCTTGCGCTTTCAACTTTCAATTCCTCTTGCGTCGAGCGCATGCAATATTGATTGTTAGCGTGCGCTAGGGGCATGCGCTTTTGTCGAACTAGTTTTAAGGCATGCGATACTGCATGCGCTATGGCGCTTCACGCGTGCCTCAGACGAAGACGCAAGATGAGCATGAAGCGCACCGGTGTAAACATAACATAAGTGATAGGGATGAAAATATTTGATGAGGAGTGTTTGTTCGTTCGCGCACTCAGCGCCTTTTCTTTTTTTCCCTTAATAAAACTCAAAGCCGTACATAATACTAAAAACAGAGGGATGCTGCATTCTCTAGACATAATTTCAATTTCTCTCATAATAACTCACAGGTAGATTATGGAGTGAACTATTTGAATCAAATACCACGACAAATTATAGGCTAAAGGATTAGTGCCGCTAATTGTACTCTTCCAATTCGTCAAGTAACATTATTTTCTACACGCGGCAGCAATTAATCCGGCTCACCAACAAACCTTAAAATTACGGAAACTAGGAATGATAGTATAAGATTTTTTTTATTTCATTAAATCTATATAAATAAAAAGAAAAGTCCTGACTGACTGACTGACTCATCAACGCCCAGACCAAACCCTTGGACCTAGAAAGCTGAAATTTTGCACAGAGGTTCCCTTTATAATGTAGACAAGGAATAAGGAAGGATTTTTTGAAATTCAACTCCTAAGGGAGTTAAATAGGGGATGAAAGTTTGTATGGAAAATCGTCACTTAACGGGTTCAAAATTTCACGCAAGCTAAGCTGCGGGCAAAAGCTAGTAGTCTGTAAAATACATTTTTATTTGAATAAGCTATCATTCTTAGTTTCCGAAATATTAAGGTTTATATTCATGAACCGGATTCATTGCTCCGAGTGTACATAACATGTCCAACACTAACATAACAAGTTGAATCAATCAATAAAACCTTAAAAGACACTCATTCAAATCATACAACGGAAGTTACCAACACCTATTACTAATAAAAACCACTAATCGACGCCATGACACGTAATCAATAGTTAGAATCGTCTGGATGTCCGGTGAGACACACGGCTCATCGATGGATGTCTGCTAATGGACAGCGTCCATAGATGGACATAAAGGCTTATTGTTTGAATGGTACGGCTGAAGTGACAGCTGATTTAGGGTTGGCGTGAAAAGAAATGGACGAGTTCTCTTGAATAATTAATTTTGTTGCAGTTATGGAAGGAGTGTCATAACATAAGTCATAACTTCATAAGTCATTCATTTTTTAACAAAATACATTTGTGTTGAAAATTCAAATTATGATTCTAATTATACAATACTAAAACATTAAACTTTCCAATACATTACTAAGTCACACAATATATGATTAAAGCAATAATAAAAATAAAAAAAACATAAGTATTATGTCTGTCGTTTGTCATTTATGAACTCATCGATGGAATAATAGGCCTTCTTCAATAAATACGTCTTTAATTTGTTTTTAAATAAGTTTGGGCTATGTATGCTTTTAAATTCTATGGGTATCCTATTGTATTGTACTCTAGGACTATGCTGAACCACATTTAGTTTCGGTTTAATTGTGTTATGTAAGTCTTTCCTACGAGTACCTACTATTTCTAACTTGTCTTTCCGCATCGGTCTCAAAGTGCAGATTTTTTACAAAGTTGGTTATCAAAACTAAAATATTACCTATTGCAAATATAATAGAAAAGTCTTTCTATACAGAGTGGTAATTTGAAATGTAATAGTAAGGCCAGCTACCTTAACTGTTGTAGCTACAGTGAAACGTTCTTAGAAGGCTGTCCATGTTTTTTGAAAATAATGATTTTGGTCGGCATTTAGAGAAAAAGGGCAGTTTTCACAGAACATTTTTATGATGCCAATTGATCCTACAACTCATAAGGATCAAAAGACATCCGGACCAACTGAGGTTGGAGTACTAAAAACGTCAGAAATCACCAAAAACTTATTTGAGATGGGGTATTAACAAGGGCAGATTATAATCTTTGATGTTACAGGAAAATGTTCTAAAGAGACTTTTCAAACTTTTGAAACAATAAAAGAGCATTCAGTGACATTGAAATAAAAAACAGTAAGTGCAGTTATAAGTAAGAGATAGGATATTCGGATGCATATTTATCTAAAGTTGTTTTTGGCTATGAAATTATAGAAGCGGCTTCTTAAAATATATTTTTTTGAAAAATGACGTTGTTTTTTCTGTGACAGTTTGGTAACTACCTACTTTACAAGAATCTGTAGGTAAATATACATCCGATTCCATAGTCAGAAAAAAAACACAAAATATTCCAATCGCGGGATTTTTACGATGGATACAAAACTGCATTTCATAATAACCAATACTTGAACGTAGGTAAATATGCGTCTGATTATCCTATCTCTAGTTTTATGGTCAAAAAAGTTCTAAGTTTAACTTTTATAACCTCTTCTATCTTTACTAACAAATCTTTTCAAACTACCACCCCTGCATTTAGACAGGAAGCGTCTACTTGTGCAGTGAGACAACGCTCGCCGGACACATCAACGACCTACACTACTGCGTTAATACGCACTGTGACAGCTTTATTACTTTCATATCATTTGAAGACGACCGACATGAATCGCTTTATTGTTTAAACAAATCGTATAAATAAATTGAAGAGTCATGATTTAGAACGCCATAGTCCCATTAGTCATGTTACCCGAAGAGTGGTTGATATAAATGTGGATGGATATGCAAGTAGAGGTAGAAATAATCAAATTACAAAATCACAAGATACAAGAACATGATCGGTAGCAGAAAGAGTGAATACATAATGCAACCGAATACACATTTTGCATGTTGCATTATTTTTTCACTCTTTTTGCATGTGCATATACAAGGTTAGTCGGAAAGGGGGTACTAATCCGAAGCCCACTTATAGTATCACTGATGACTGTTTGAAAGCAAGTGTTAAAATTTCAAAATTCGATATTTTTCTTTTCCAAATAAAATGATTTTTATTTTAGTTTTTTCAAAAATTCTTCATCCCTGCTTTAGTTACAAATTCAGAAAATGGTGCTTCTAATTCATGACCACAAATATGACCTAAAATGTAAACACAGCTGATCATAAATGAAGATAGATAGATTTTAGAGTTTTTTTTTTGAGATTTTTGAACAACTGTTTCTCTTAAACTATTGAGTTTTGGGAAAAGTTGTAGAACAAAAGTTATTCATTATTATGTGTACTTTAACACCCTTTCGGATTAGTACCTACCCCCTTTCTGACTAACCTTGTACTTGTGGGCGGGAGGGTGATGCTGCATACTGCATCATAACTAGTGTTACCGCTAGCGGGTAACACTGGGCAATGTTGACAAAGGAAAGTAGTCATCGATATGGATCAACCGACCCGATGTTATAAAGGCGGTGGTTATTCGACGAAGCGGAGCATTCTGTGTAGATCAGCTGTAGAAGTCTGACCTTTTATATCTGACTAGCTTGTCCTTATTTTATGACCTTGTAATAATAGTGTAAAGTATTATATTGTGATCTAGTTCATGTTACTAACACTAACCCAAATACAAGTATTCTCAGTGGTGGAGAGTCTATGTTGGTTTTATTTACTACATTTACGAACCTATTAGTAGTGCAGATTTCCTCACGATATTTTCCTTCACCGTTATCACAAGTGATGGTTTAATTTGATCCGCACATTAACTCTAAAAGTCAGCGATGCGCGCCAGTTGCAAACTTATAGCCTCCTGCATGAAAGGCAAGCGTTGAACCGCTAGGTTATTATTTTTTCAAGGACATCATATATACAGGGTGTTAACGAAATCGTGTAATTCCTTCAAACCAGGTGATCTACTGGTGACACAGATTAACCCTAAATGGGAATTTTCGAAAATAAACCAAAAAAAAAATTCAATTTTTTTTTTGGTTTTCCATTTCTGAGTCTTTTTAGAGCCTTAAGTTATCTGACTACAAAGAGCGATATAGCGTTAGTCGTTCCTGCCAGCCGTGTCGCCGTACTTTCATTAATTTATGCGTGGCATTGAAATGTTTACACAAATAAAATTATTAGTTTGCAAAAAAAAAAACTTATTTTTTTACTGAATCCTTAATATATGGTTTAGATACGATCGGTAACAAAGCCGCATGAAAAAAAAAAGAATTTTATTTTTTTATTTTTAATCAAGCTATATCCCATGCGGGGCCTGTCTACACCAGTAGTAGATCATGTATGTGGTTTTAAGGAATTACACGAATTCGTAAACACCCTATACTATAGATGGTGTTCCTAACCTCAATGTCAACCAGATTCAGACAATGATATAAAAAATTTAAAAGTTGTATACCTACTTGAAAAACATATTTAATAATTAGATTTATATTTGTATTATAACTTTCGTGAGACAAATTCATATTTATGATTAGTTACGTGATCAGCTCGTGGATAAGGGCTTCGTTTGGGTTCGTAACTAGTCGGGCAACCCCTAAAAATGCACGTGAGTAAACCATAAATAATTAGATTTATGAGGTAAAATTATGTTCATGGTAACTTTGAAATCCGAAAACCAAGAACTAAAGAAATAAACAAGAACCAACTGCCTTATCATTTGTTCCCGACTTGAGGATAAGTTTCTGGACAACCTGTTTATAACAAAAAATGGAACATCACCCATTAATAATATACCGATCAAGTTCCACATCAACCGTAACGATTAAGGTGGACAGCATCGTGAAGCCGCAGGCTTACCTGTCATTTTAATCCGTTTAATAACATACCGTACATTTTCAAGGTCTCTGTCTTCTTACACATAAGTTATCAATGGACTGGTTATAGGGAAATTGTTGGACATGACTCTCCAAGTTGATACAGTAGCTAGATGATCTTTGACTTGACTTTACTTATTGCAAAATCATTGATATCAAATTTATCCGATTGCTCGGGAATGCTGTGGGACAGGTCCTCTTGAACTGCTCTGGATCTTTCCTCGAAAGGTCAGTCCAGGTATTGCTCTTTATTGTCCTCGCGCAAATTTTAGCTACAGAAAATATTTCTGGACTTTAAAAAAGACTTTGACCCCTGAGTTTGTTTCGGCCTTTCTTATCAAAGGTAAGACAGGAAACAGCGACGACATCTGGCTTTAAAAAAAAAAAAACCGGCATATAAAAGTGATTTTTAATTATCTCATTTGCAGAATAAATAATTTCAATTCATTTCATTTGCTGAGATGAAGATGGAAGGAAATGTGACAAAAAATGATTTATTTTTGGATATTTCAATAGCAATCGATGTGCTTGCCCTCTGACAGGTAAAGAAGTGACTCTCTATATATATCGTAAGCCACCACCTGTCAAATATTAGCACTAACCAAATCTGTGAACATCTCACCTCATCTTTGCAGTTCACAGCTAGATGATTTTATAAGACGTGCTTCGAGAGGTATTAAATCATAATGATTATATTATTATACTAAATAAATATTGTACAAGTATATATTTATCAGTCGCTAAGCATCGTGTGGCCGGCGGCAGCGCTGTCAATATTATAATCCGTTGCATAACACCCGGTCTATTTCAAGGTCTAGTCTACATCGACTGGTGAAGCAATGAGAGGCCTTACGATCTTAAATAGCTTTCTTTTCTTTTCTTTCAGGGTTTCTAGAGGTCCTCCAGTTTTCTTGTCTTGTCAAGATTTAATTTCTAAAACATATTCCAAGCCTCCATTTTTTGTGAATTCCACTAGACCCTAAGTATCTCATATAATTTTTATATCACCATCCAATCTGGAAATCCGGAGAAATTTACATTTGCTCTCTTTTAAGTCATCCCTATTAAAACCGTCTTTGCCTTCTTAAAAACGAGATCACCGTCCCATGACTCCTTCCTAAGATGAAATCAAAGGAGAATGTTCTCGTATTCGCAGTCCAGTCCATTCAAATTCTACATGTAAAAATAGGATTCTTGTCCGTCAGTCTCCTTTATCTTCTTCATCATCCTTTATCTTGAATATTAACTTCTCCTCAAGAAACTTAACCAAATCAATCATTGTAAGTACTTGTAGATCACTAACTGATTCAGTACCACCATTAAATAGTGCTCAAGATACTATAATAAAAAAACCTCCCCTACACTCTAAATTGGCACACAACATTTAGCTTAATCTAATCTAAAAGTGCTCAAACAAGTACCTAACATTATTATTATTAAAACAATAAATAAATAAAGTCAGTTAAGATCGTCAGCGTGGCCGGAGGCTGCTGTCAATATTATATCCGTTGCATAACACAACACACCGGTTTCAAGGTCACTGTCGATGCGCGCGCGCAGCTTGTACAGCTAATGGAGTTTTTGTTTAGATTGTCTCGGTATTAATTTATTGTAGAGATTTTTATGTAGTGTTAATTGTACAGTTGTTGCTTGAATAAAAAGTTATATGTTATTATGTCAGAAGTTGTGTATTGTTATTATTTATTATTTAACTTTGTCGTGTTTGACCTTAGTCGCACCTGATGGTAGTGCAGACAGGGTCTAAAATGGAGCACACATTTGTGTGCAATTAGCAAAGATATAAAAGAACTCCCTTATACCACTCTGGCTCTCACATACACACGACGGAACGCAGGTGTAGACTGCTTTGCATCGGAGTTTAATGTGAGGGAGATCCAGTCGGATCATAATGATTCTACCACCAAGCAAAGCTACCAAGCTACTTCTGTCTGAAAAAATACAGTATCTTAGAGAAGACCAAATTGTTTTACCGGACTTTAATGTGAAAGTGGTAGCTAGCCAGACGGACTGTATAGATCCTACCACCAAGCGTGCTAGGTTTTGTTGAATCTTACAACACGCGCTTATTCCTACGTGAGCGGAGAGAAAGTTTTATATTCTATCCCATCCCCAGATGGAGTTGTGAGGAGTGTCGTTGATAACGAGGACAATCCACCATTGATAATATCTACATTTTTCAAATAGTGTCAGAATAACGCAATAATCTTTCTTCTGAAAATTACAAGGGTCATGGCACAGAAGGGTAAGGCCAAGGGTTAGACAAACAATCCCCCTTTCTCTAATCTAGCTATCATATTCAACTCACATTCACCCACAGCTGTGTATCAACCTCCTTTGCTTTACGCCAGCTTATCTGATCTTGAGCCAATCTCATCCACTGCCGCACTTTGGTCCTCGCCATCTCGCTTCAACCATCTGACTGGTGGTCTACCTGACTTTCATCATTCTTCTTGCGGCCACCATTCGGAGACATCTTTGGCCCACCTTTCATCATTCGGCCTTGCCCAGTGTCCTGCCCAACTCGATCGTGACTCCGTTTTAAATTGTCCACGGTCTGTCACCATCTGTTGAGATCATCCGATATGAAAGATAAAGTTCGATCAGATATTTTACTATCGTCATTGATAAGTAGAGCTCCTTTATATTGGATGCTAGATATAAGTTAGCCTACCTTACACGCCATTATTTTTATGTCTGTGGCAATTTTACTAAGATCTTCCCTTGAATCTTTTACCCACCAGACTCCTAAAAATACTAGTATAGTAAATACTTAGTACTTTAAACTCGAAACGTCCTAAGCAATCAAGTGGAACTTTGAAAACCTTACTTTGGACAAAAACATGGAAAAAAATCCAATAGTCATTTAAGTAAAAACCCAAAGATAAGTCACTTCCCGACCATTAGTAGATTCCACTTAGAATAAGCAATGACTAAGTAAAAAGCTATTTTTTTCGATGTTAAGTTACGTTTAGTGCATGGCTGCTGGTGACTGTTGTTTTTATTAAACTACAAGATGATTGCATTTGATGCCTTTGCCTGATTGGGTCTTAAACGTTAGCTAAGTGGTTACTATTTGAATTGTTTTACTTTTTTGTTGTTTGCTAGAAGTTTTTATCGGTACCTACGTACATCTATAGACTACTTCGAACATTAATGATATCAAAATTTTTAGTTTCACACGATAGGACTGCCCAGCCTCATCAATTTTCATAAAAATCAGGACTACTAATTGCTCTATTAAGGACTTTACTATATAAATCTAAACTAGTATAATGTAAAGTAAAAACTAACTACCTGTAAGCACAAAATACGAATTAAAAAAAGACAGAGAAGACGCCTAAATATAAAAAAGTGCATTTAGGCGTTGAAACATTCATCTAGAAGGACTTTACTTATTAAGTCACCCTCTTTTTATGTTTATGCAATGTTTAATTCTGGCCTTCTCCATTATCCGCCCTTCTTTTCACTTTTTAGCCTTCCACATACACATCATCATAAATTTTAAACATCGCTTTAAATGCGGCCGACAGACTATTTATAAGTTCTGATTCATACCAGAGATTAAGCCGCATCCTTTCAACTCATTCACGAGCCTTCCACAGCTGACAGTAACCGATCCTTTCTTAAACCCTCCATGTAAACAGATCTGTGTATCAATCGTCCACGCTTCACTACGTTATTTGAAAACAAAATATCGATATAAAAACTAATCTACACTTATGTTACAATGAGAGTCTGTAATTTGTTTGTATATCAACATTAGTGCTGCCAGATCCCTTTTTCCAAATACCGGGACATTAAAAAAAGCGGGTCTGGGATGTAGAAGAAATGCATAACAATGGTTCATCATCATCGCCATTCAGTTGAAAGACGTCTACTGGACATAGGCCTCCCCCAAGCTTCGCCACATCGACCGGTCCTGTGCTTCTCGTTAGCAATGGTTAAAATCCTTTAATTCAAATAAGACTCCATAAAGAAACTACTTAATTGTTGTTAAATTACGGTGTCAATATTAAATTTACCTCTACTTAAACGAAATATTGGGATTTTTGGCGTCCCGCTTAGAGTACTAGCAAATTACGAACTGCCACAATGAGATCTTGTCATGTGTCGCAAATATTCAAGACCTAGTTTTGCAATTGCATTTAACTCATTAGTTAACTTTGACCACCTATAACTCATCGCTGTCGAATGTTAGAGATAAACAATTCTTGGAATCAGAGGTTTTGGGGGTGTTAATAATGTCAGGTAATTAACCATTTCCGACGTTTGTCCACCTAGCATGTTCTACGCGAAACACTGTGTGGCGGGACGACTCCTGAGAGAGCTGAAAAGCGGAATATCCCGCCAAAAGCGGCAACTCTGGTCAACATGTTTAGTTACACCCTAAAACTACTTACTCTTCTCTAAGGTACTGTAG
Source organism: Amphipyra tragopoginis (assembly GCA_905220435.1). Classification (NCBI taxonomy): domain Eukaryota; kingdom Metazoa; phylum Arthropoda; class Insecta; order Lepidoptera; family Noctuidae; genus Amphipyra; species Amphipyra tragopoginis. The sequence continues at coordinate 23,746,594 of HG992013.1, forward strand.
TTTTCAGACAAAAGTAGCTTGGTAGCTTTGCTTGGTGGTAGGATCTTCACGTTCCGACTGGCTAGCTCCCTCACAATAAAGTTCCCAAGCAGTTTACTGTGTTCCGTCGTTTGTATGTAAGAACCAAAAGGGTATAGGGTAGTCCCTCTATATCTCTGTTATTTGGATTCGTGTGCTCCATCTTTATCTCGGTGTGCACTTACCATCAGGTGAGACAGGTAGGTTCAAACGCGATCAAGTGTTGACTAGACAAAACAAAATATTTAATGTTTGACGACACGTTTGGTGCAGTGGCTAAGCGATTGGCTTCTGCGCTACGGGTCGTGAGTTCGATTCCCACACGGAACAAAAATTTGTATGGCCTACAGATGGTTGTTTCGGGTCTGGGCGTTTGTGTATGTGAGATTTGTGTCTGTAAACGCACCCACGATATAAGAGAAATCTTAGAGAGGGGAATTAAAAAATAAAAATAAAGAATGTCTGTTTTTTGGAAGCCAAAATATGCAGAATGGTCGGATTTCACGTTGTCCCCTCAATGGCAAGGAGGACATTATTCCCAAAAGCTTAATCCACTCAAAAACACAAGCCATGCCGAACTAAAAAACTAGTGCTACTTACATTAAACAAAAACAAAGCCAAACAGTCTACTCTACTCCCGGCGGATCATTGACGTATTCCACATTGGGCACCCGCTTTTACGGCACCCAAGTTAATGGCACCTGAGGTATTCCATATTCGGCACCTATCGGTATTTTTCGCAGGTGCCATTAGTGGAACAGTTTATTATTTAAAATTTTATTCCACTTTCGGCACCTACGAACCAGTAGGTACTAGTGATGGGACGTTTACTTTTTATAGGACGTTAAAATTAAAAATTTGATTAAAATCAGTAGAGTTTAATAACATGATAAAAATATAACTTCTTTATGTATTTTAATATCACAATCGGTTTCCTTAATCACATATATTGCAAAATCAGCCTTGAGTTACAAGTTTTTTTTTTTTAATGTTTTGCGGCTTTTTATCAAACATGATCATGCCAGCCTCATCGCACACAATAGAATTTAAAAACAAATACTTTTTAGGTTTACATACAATTATTTCTCTTCTTGATTAACTTTGTAATTAAAATTCAGCTTATTCTGTCTTTATGTCTTTATTTATTAAAACTACCAGGAAAGCAGAAATGAACTGGAACTAGGTGTTTAAGCGACTTAACACATACATAGCTCAATAATGGTAAAAATACAGGTTTTGAAATTGAATAATTTGTTGTTTTGAAAAGTACCAGGGCGACAGAAATGAACAGAAAATAGGCGCTTAAACGATATCACTAAGTGACAGTTATAGGTAAGATATAGGACAGTTTTAAGACTTCTATCGATATAGTGAATAATAAGGAATACTTTATATTCCTTTTTGTGTTTAATCATCGGTGCACATCTTAGTGACATCGTTTAGGCTGTCACCCTGGTACTTTTCAAAACAACAATTGATTCAATTTCAAAACTTACAATTTTAGCATTATTAAGCTAAGTAGTAAAGTCAAAAAAAAAACTATTGTAACTCAAGGCTGATTTTGCAATATATGTGATTAAGGAAACCGATTGTGATATTAAAATACTTACATAAAGAAGTTATATTTTTATCATGTTATTAAACTCTACTGATTTTAATCGAATTTTTAATTTTAACGTCCTATAAAAAGTAAACGTCCCATCACTAGTACCTACTGGTTCGTAGGTGCCGAAAGTGGAATAAAATTTTAAATAATAAACTGTTCCACTAATGGCACCTGCGAAAAATACCGATAGGTGCCGAATATGGAACACCTCAGGTGCCATTAACTTGGGTGCCGTAAAATCGGGTGCCCAATGTGGAATACGTCGGATCATTGACCGTACCATTAGTTATCCGATCCTTTCATAAGTGGAATATGTGGGTAGTTGGACATTGATACTCCCTCGTTTAGTTTGAAAAACAGCAGTTAACTGAGACAGTTTGTGATACTGATATTGTTACTAACTGGCTTTTCCTGTGGCTAACGATGTGGTGTAGATTTTATATTGATATGCTAGTTAACGACTGGGTAAAGTTATATGGATTTGGAACGCGGATTCTAGCATGAATCGGAATTTGTCCTACCAGAACTGTAGTTCAATTCTTTCTTTATTCTGCTAAAACGGCATTGAAGAATATTACTTGCTTTATTCCAAACATTTCTTCTTAGTTTCTCTTTGATAAAGTCAAAGTATTTATTGCTTCCATGTGTACATATCGGTGTTATAAAAATAGTTTGGATCAACATGAAACCCTGTTAGGCACAGTACATAATACATAATACTTATATAAAGTTACATAGTGAAGCTAACATAAGTACTTACTTCTATAGAATTATAACATTTCGTAAGATTAGAAACATTAGACTAAAATTAATTTAAATCAATAAAGGCCATTTGTGAATTATTTAATATTTATTTTATTGCACAAATATTTTTATAGGTATTCATTTTATTTTATTTTTCATCATTAAAGAATTATTTTACATTTTTGTAGCAGGTAGTTATGTAGTTTATTCTTAAATACTTTATCACACTGTATTTTTTAGGGATATTAGAGTAGCAGAAGGTAATGATCTATTTAAAAAAAAAAATACGATCGTCTCTAAATGAAAAAACTTATTATTTTGTAGAAAACTTTCTATACCATAATTCCAGAATTCAGATAATTTATGTAAACAAAGAAATGTCATTGTCAAAGTGACAGGTTAGTGGTACAAAACATGTTATCATTAAATGTTTACTAAGTAATCATTTAAAATCAAGTTAAATTTAAGAACAATGCAAACAAAATACCGTAGCCAAACAATGTCTTGTGTAGTGTGTCGGAGACGCGCCTTATAATCACTTTAATCAGTCCTTATACGCATTCATCACCATAAGTTTTTCTGTGGCACTCATAGATGTTCGAGGCCGCTTTTTAACAGGCGACAAAAACTTTTCTTTTTGGCCTTTGAGGGCCCCGGCTGAGGCTCCATTTGTCAAATAACAAATAAAACTTAACAAACGAACTCAACAAAAACAAGGAAATATAACAAACACCAACAAGATGAAAAACTTAACACGATGATACTATAGCACTATAACAAAATTAACAAACACGCAGCGAAAACGGGAAAAGAAAACGAATGTATTGTTAGGACGCTAAGACGAACAATAAACAACTTTGACATTTTGTTAAACGAAATTTGAAAATGTTTTGTACTCCTACAGTGTTACCAGTATCACAAAATACTTTATACCAGAAAATCTCCTTTTTTTAATAACTTTGTTGAAAACTGAAAATTTATAAAAGTAATTACGGTATGATATTTTTTAAATTATTATTTCTAAAATCAGTACATAAAAGAGAATCTAACCCTTTTTCCGGCTTTTTCAGTGAATTACCATTAATAAAATGTTTTTTTGATCTGTTATCAGGGGATAACAGATCAAAAAAACATTTTATTAATGGTAATTCACTGAAAAAGCCGGAAAAAGGGTATCAATTGTATCACTTATACCCTAAATTCTTATCTCAGATAATTTATGTAAACAAAGGGTTGTTTACATAAATTATCTGAGATAAGAATTTAGGGTATAAGTGATACAATTGTCAATTGAAATTTATAAAATGATTAAGTATTTAATTCTAATTTTCTTATATTCATTCCCCGACATGTTTACTTAATCTACTTTACTTATTCCTAAATATGTATCGTAAAAGTTTGTACACCATATAAATGGTAGGACATAGCCGATCCTAAAATGTATTCATTATACCATTCTGTAATGACCTACCTATATTCACAATTAAAGATTTTGATCTTATTTGATTTACTTTTTATTTTCAAAAGTACGAAAGTCCAGGGGGATTACCATGATCTGGTAGAGCAGGAATGTTTTAATATTATTCCGAGAGTGGGAAAGTGACAGCGCTAGACAGCTCTCTAGCGCCATCTCTTACCCACTCTCGTAATAATATTAAAACATTCCTGCTCTAAGAGATCATGGTAACCCCCAGGAATGAAATCCTACGACTCATTTGCCATTCGTAACGTTTTAAATTTTTAAGAGTCTTATCGTTCCCTCTCTTGCTCAGTTTAGGGCTCTCCATATTTTTGTCTAGTTTCCAACCTTCATAGAAATAAACTGCCATCATAAATTCAAAAATAGGAAGTATTACATAACACGAAATCCATTGTTTCCGAGGATTCAATTCCGCCATATTTGTGGTTGTGCGCACGCGGCGCTCGCGCATGCGCTGTGAGTGAAAGTGACCCGCGGCTTTGACCTTTCGGTGTAAAGGGCTTATTCCATGTGCAATACTGATCTATATTCAAGGTTTTTGCTTTTACTTGATGGGAAATAGTTTTGATTTTGACATAATTGGGTTGTTGAAAGTTTTGTTTACTGTGACAATTCTGGGGTTTAATAGGTTAACTGAAATCTTGTCTTGTTATTTACAAGACATTGTTAAAACCATTTTGTCAACTTTAATCTAAAGGTGATGCTTTTCGCTTTCAGTAGAATAACAGAGATTGCCTCGTTGGTCTAGCGGTCGCAAGCGCGACTGCTGAGCATGAGGTCCTGGGTTCGATCCCCAGGTCGGGCAATTAAGTAATATTGGCTTTATCCTTGTGGAATTTCTCAGTAGCAGACCGGAGTCTGGATTTGTGGCCGATTGATGACAATAGGCTCGCTCCCTATTACATGGGACATAAACATGACGGCGAAATGAGGGCGTACACCTCTGCCAGTGCCAACCCTTCGGAGGATACAGGCGTGATATTATGTTAATATTTTGAGAGGAGCGTCTGCGCAAAGCATACAGGACAATTTATAACATAGGATTAATTTTTTAATAAAGAAGAATATTGTAAAGATGACTTGTATGTTTACATTCATAAAATTGTAATCATCCACCTGATGATACAACAACATAGTCTGATGGCCTCAAAGGTCTAATACAATTTAAATAAAACATACAATTACAAAACTGTAAAACATCGTAAACAAACCTGCTTTTTAATTATCCATTATGACTTGAGTCGTTATGTATGTAGATACCTAGTCGTTTTTTGTGCCTTTTTTTGAGTAGCTAATTTTGATAAAGTTTTTCTCGCCTCTAATTAGTTTGTTTTATTTTTTCTTACATTGAAATGTATATTTGATTCTTACAAAAAATTTAATCGGTACTAGCTAAACAGGCGAACGATTTTTCAAGACCTCTAGGCTTTATCCTACAACGTAGATGTCACGTAGATTTTAATTTTTAATCTACACGGCGACGACACGTTTGGTGCAGTGGCTAAGCGATTGGCTTCTGCGCTACGGGTCGTGGGTTCGATTCCCACACGGAACAAAAATTTTTATGGTCTACACATGGTTGTTTCGGGTCTGGGCGTTTGTTTGTGAGATTTGTGTCTGTAACGCACCCACGATACAAGAGAAATCATAGTGTGGGATAACGTTTTTTTTTAAAAAAAAACTCCAATTATGTATTAAGTTATTGGAATGAAAACTGTATAGTTCGATTTTGAAATTAACAACATCACGCCTGTATTCCCTAAAGGGTTGAGCAGAGCAGAGTACACCGTCATTTCGCCGTTATGTTTAAGTCCCATGTAATAGAGGGCGAGCCTATTACCATCAACTGCGCACAAATTCCACACGGAAAAACCCAATAACACTTTGCCCGACCTGGGATCGAACCTAAGACCACAGAGTCAGCAGTCGCGGTTGCGACCTCTAGACTAACGAGACAGTCAACTAACCTAACGCAGTTTACTACTGTCCAAAGTTGAGTTACAACATAAGATTTACACCCATAAAATTTCTGATCTTGTTTAAACCATATTGGACTATCTCCAAATATGTCACCAAAAATTTCCACACCAAAACTTACATCCCAGGACTAGCTTGTAATCTTCCATTCGTCAGCCTATCGAGCACAGCGGCTACATGTCAATGCTACTCGCCATAAGGGCACAACCCGTCGACCTGACCAAATCAGGCAAGGCCGGTGTGGACGGAGGTCAGTCAGAAATATTCCAAGAGTTTTAGGCTCGTAAATATATCCGTAAATAACTGAAATGATGGTTCGTGATGATTCATTGGAGCTATTTTAGGATGTTAAGTGGTATCTTTTTGTTGTTTTCTATATAAAAACTTTGACAACATGACCTGGAATCTGATACGAGGATTTTGTTGATACTTGAGGCATTCAAGATGATTTCATGATGATTCAGTATCGATATTGCAGGTTAATATTATGTACGAGTATGAGGAGAAACTACATTTTCTTATAATAGGCTCGCCACCTATTTCATGGGACTAAATACAAGAGGCGAAACGGTGACAGACAACTGTGTTAGGAGAACACCTCATCTCACCTCTTTGGGGATAATAGGCGCAAGTATACAAGGTTAGTCAGAAAGGGGGTACTAATCCGAAAGGGTGTTAAAGTACCCAAAATAATGAATAACTTTTGTTCTACCACTTTCCCCAAATGTCAATGGTTTAAGAGAAGTAGCTGTTCAAAAATTACAAAAAAAATAAGCTAAAGTCTATCTATCCTCGGCTATGATAAGCTGTGTTTACATTTTAAGTCTTGGGGTCACGAATTACAAGCTCCATTTCCTGATTCGTAACCAAAGCAGGGATAAAGAACTTTTAAAAAAACTATCGAATAAAATCTTTAAGGAAATGAAAAGAGCTACTGCTTAAAAAAATGATCTACTCAATAAACGAGTGGTTAAAAGAATAAAATATTAGATCATTATGTATATAACGTATTTATATTTTTTCTTGTTTAAAATAAAGATAAAGCTTCACATGCCTTATTAAGGCTAAACAGAATATAAGACCAAAATAATGTAACATGTGAAGATTATACTTACTCTATTTAAATGTGAATAAATGAATTATCAATTAAAATTATCGAATTTTGGAATTTTAACACTTGCATTAAACGGTCATCAGAGATATTTAAGTGGCCTGCAGATAAGTACCCCCCGTCCAACTAACCTTGTATCAGGTTGAGTAGGGACTATCTATATTTTATAATAGGCTCGCCACCTATTACTTGGGACTCAAAAGAGGCGAAACGTGGATCTATAGACCTAGATATAGAAGAACACCTCTGTTCACCTCTTCGGAGATAATTAACCACGTTATAAATTAGGATATTGTACGTAGGTGTATAAAATAAAGAAAAAGAACGCGGTATAATCCGTAAAGTATTTTGCATCATTCAGGATGAGTTTTGACTTTTAATGATGTTTCACAATTGTTTTACTGACTACGGAAGAATACCTTCTATACCCCTACTTCAGATCATCATGATCATAATTATAGAGGCCTTTTTCTATCCACTGCCGGACATAGGTCTACCCTATACTATAGGGCCTATAGAGTCCCAAATGTTTAATTCCATATGACAGTCGTTACAGGTCAGAAATCCGAAAGTCTGAAAACCGGTCTAAGATTAGGATATCGACATCGCCCAGTAACTGGGTTACGGAGGTCTGATGGTAGTCGTTCCGTGTAAAATACTGGTGGTATTCAGCTGCATCTGGTTAGATTGGAAGTTAACCTTAACATAGCTGGGAAAACATTTCCAAACCAACCAACCTTCACCAGGTCTTCCTTCCGCGTAGTTCTGATTGGTCCTCAAAATATACATCCCCAAATTATAAGTAAAACATAAGTACTTATAAACGCATTAAACACCCAAAATAATACTAAAAAGGGGTTCCAAAATGACGTCAACAGAACATCAAAAATCCAAAAAAGGCTAACTTAAGACAGGACGATCGTTAGCACTTAATCTTGTTTTGAATCGCCTGGAGGATTTCTCGAAACTTCCATGTTAAATACTTTGTAATTTTCCATGGAATATTTCTATCTCAGAATCGAAGAAATATACTGAATGCACTATGCTTAATCACTAAGAATATACTATTTATGTTACTGTATTAATAATTGTATTAGTCATTGTTTCAAAGAAACTTAAAGGTCGATAAATCAATTGGCTGACGTTTACTGCCTCAAAAGAACCTATTCGTTCATCGATCGTTAAAATGGATCGATATAATTTTTAGTCGAGGATAGACGATATCGATCTTATAGTTCCCATTCGGTAGGGAGTAATGTTTACCACAGAAACTAGCGATAAACTTTTTGTACTTGATTTATTATTTTCTTTTCTTTCTTTCTTTCTTTCTATAAGGTCGATCGGTCGCTCGCAAAGAATTGACAGGTCAAAGATATTTTTTTCTTAATTGACATAAAAATGTTAATTTAAAGAGACTACACCGTGGGCCCGCGTACCCGAAAGATTTTTACTTTCGATTCCGATGCCTATTTGGAGACGAAAAGCTAGGATACAATTTGTTGAATAAAGCTTAATTTTCGAAATATTCATTATTTATGGAAATTCACAAATCGAAAAATATCTATGGTAACACGTCCTATGAACGCGGCGTTGCGACTTTTGTTATACCAAACCCCTCTCGCCCTATGTCTTATTTGTCGGGGAGGGTTGTGAAGTGAGAAGTTTCTTATCCACTCACACGATAATTTATAAATGTTGCCAGTTCCACCTAAGGCATTGTTTACAAGGAAGTACTAAAGTTAATTGATTTATTAAGTAACGAAAAAAAAAAAGTGTCTGATTGGACTTTCGTTGATATAACATTTGACTCATAATACCATCAGAAAGGCGTGCTTAAAAGTACCCCGTACCTCGGGCTCACGGTGTACCTACCTACCTATAGCAAAGTTTCACGATCAAGAATCTACTATCTACATATAATTATTATGTCTTAATAAACATCGCTTAGATAACACCACATAACAATACTTTGTATGCAAGTTACGAATAATGTCGTAATCCTAATCAAAAGATCTTTTCCGCGCATGCGCTCTACCCACCCGCTCATTACGATCTTCACTTATTCTAATAGCATTAACCATCATGGTTATAAATTAAACATTAACCGTAATGGTTTGACCTTGACAACCGACACCTACACGGGAACAGGCCATTGAAACTACGTTTGCGAGCCTTCGATTAAGTTTTTGTGGTATTTTCGAAGAAAAAATGGATTAGTGTAATTGATTGTTTTGTCGGTTGAGTTGAGTCTAAGTAGTTCCTTAGTCTGTAGACTTAGGCTGAGCATTTATCAGAGCTGTGCTAAGGAAGTGGATGTGGTGAGGAATGTGTTTTGTAAGCACCACAGAATCACTTCATTTACCTATCTTCGCTCTGCGCAGCTCTGATGGATATGGGCTTAGCGGAGCGAGGTTTTTGTTCATACAAAACAAGCGAGATATGCGAGCGAGGAATGTGTTGCAAGGAATATGTTGCAAGGAATGTGTTGCTAGGAACGTGTGTGAGGATTTGAAAATATGCGCCTACCAGTCAGTCAATAGATGGTGTTTGGAAGAGGTAGATGATTATTTGTACAAATTAACACATTACACATTCCTCGCACAGCTCTGGTGGATGTCCAGCTTTAAGGTACTAACGTTGCAGCGCAACGCACACTCAAGTAACCCTGCTTATTCCACTATCTGTTGCGTTATACCAAACTGATGTATCCTTAACCTTACCTGTTTCGAAGCACATGCTTATCCAAGTACTTATCTGTAAGCCAAGGTTCTTGCTTACTTGTCTCCTGCATTGCTGCGAGAAATAGCTATTCAAGATTGAGAGCTAAATTAACTTAATACCTAAGCTGAGGCGACCGGTCTAACCTTAGGATATCGGCATTGCCAAGTACCTAACTGGGTTGCGGAGGTCTGATGGCAGTCGCTCCGTGTAAAATACTGGTATTCAGCCGCATCAGGTTAGACTGGAATTTGGCCACAATATAGTTGGGAAAAGGCTAGGCCGATAGATAGACCTAAGTTGAGGTGAATATACTTAATGTCCAACATTTCTTACCTACAGAGCCAATTTGGTAGAGTCACAGTAGATAATATACATATAAGCTAAAGCAGTACCTCAACTTACTATAACCGCCTAAATTGAGACACTCACACCGACACGCACTGTATACTGAGTATAATGCATTCTTTGTATGGGACTGTATTCCGATAATACCTTAGAAATCTTGTTGCAGTGTGTGTCCGTGTGAGTGTGTCAATTCGGACGATTGTAGGCAGTTGAGGTACTGCTTTAGCTTATATATATATAGGGTGTGTCGTAAATAGTGGTCCAACGTTAAGGGGTCGACACACCGTGTGTTCAGCTATCACATACCACAATTTGAACCATTTTTTACCATAGGTTTCAGTTTTTTTTATTAGTGTTTACACTATCTTTTACTAATTTAACTGTAATTTCAACCCAATACATTAGTTTCCTATTTGGTTTTTTGTATTTAACTGCTGAATACATGTGCTATCTTATGCAAGTAATTTTTAAAAGACAGTTAATTTTTTTGAAAATAAAAGCTGTTTGTGGTATGTGATAGCTGAAATCGCGTATTGACGCCTTAAGGTCGGACCACTGTTTACGACACACCCTGTATACTGTGATAGAGTCCATAAGTATATTTGGGAGATCACACTATAAAAAACTCAGTACCTAGTTTAAAGATAATTTAGATCCATTTAATTAAATTTCTACACCTAACAAACATTTGGCAAAAACCAAAACCAAAAACACGTTTACACATGACAAGTTTTTGTCGTCACAAATCGATTAATCATAATTAATAACTCCGAAAATCGATTGCTATCGTTACCAGACGGTCAGAGGCGCAGGAGCGTGTTATCGATCAACATTTCAACAATGAGCCGTCGGCAAGGTTGGCGCGTGGGCAGGCGAGGGTTAGACCGAGTCTGACAGAGGATTAAAAATTATTAAAAGAATGTAATCCTTTGGATTAACAGTTTATAATTTTTGCTATTGATTTGTTTTTGCAAAATTAAAATATTTATTTAATTGTAGATGATGTCTTCTCATATTGCATTTTTGTTGGTCTATTTTCTCATTCTTCTATTATATAAAAATGAATTGCTGTTCGTTAGTCTCGCTAAAATTTGAGAACGGCTGGACCGATTTGGCTAATTTTGGTTTTGAAATATTTGTAGAAGTCCAGGGAAGGTTTAAATGGAGATTTAATTTTCCTATACAAACTGTTCCTACCTGTCAAACATTCCATGTTCGTCCCGTAGGTACGATAAATTCGGGTCCTCTCAAATCAAAAATATTGTATACCCAAAAGCACTTCAATAAACAGACTTTAAAACTAAACACTTTTTTTTCTTTACGTGGCATTGCAACGCATGCCGGGGTACAGCTAGTATCCGAATATTTTTAAAATACATTACTCGTACCTCGATATCTATAGAAGAATTAGTCTCGCTTTACCTTCTGTAAGTTTTCGCAAAAGGCCACTAGACCCTGGATTTTAAAAGACTGACGAATCTAGTATGCTGTCAAATCTCATGGCAACAAAATGTGATCTTCTTCTTATTCGCTACGCTCTTGTCAGAGCCGTCGTGGTCATCTTGTAGCACTATGAGTTACTGTAACTGATGTGGCTCATCTCACGATGTCTCGCCATTTATTCCTGCTGGTGGTCATTCTGGTACACCCGTACAAGGGGTCGCCTACAGCTGATTTTATTTGGTCGGTCCATTGTATCGGTGACCTTCTACGCGGCCTTCCACTCTGACTTGTACGACCAAACACTCTATGGAGTTATTTCCCCGCCGTGAGACGTGTCCAAAGAACTTGAGTATGCGAGTTTGCAATGTTGAAAGACGCTGCTTGATGCTGAGTTCTTGGAGTATAGAAATATTTGTACGAAACTCCATCCACGATATACCAAGCATTCTTCTCCAGCACCTCATATCCAGAGCGTCAATCTTCTATCAATTCTATCTACGAATGTGATTGGTCAACCAAAATACTATCAACCAATCACAGCACTTCACAGCCTTTCAGAAACCAGAGGTGACCCCCGTAGGTATATTGGTAAAAGGATACACTAGTACTATTACCTACAACAAATAAGTATTCTGAAGATGTATATCTACCACACACACCCAGAATATTGTAATTGCATTTAAACTTTATGACAATAATTACAAAATGTTTATGATAGAGCCAAATGTCAAACGTGTAAGAATCTGATCGTGCTAGGATAATAAATAAATGACATAAGAATTGGGCAAGTCTATTTGATGATGTGTGGTCTCTGGTTATCAAAAGGCCATCCCCTCTGAGTGGGTGTCGTTAAAAACAACCAAGAAATTGCATCAGGAGGTTGCCGGTGCCTATAAACTCTTCAACTTTGTTTGTAGGGTTGGCAAAGAATCAGCAATTCTCTCGAAGATGTCCATCAGGTGGACCGTCCGCGCATGCCTCATTGCCAATCTATGCAATAAGAAAAAGTAGGTTGGGCAGATGTGTATAGTACATCCTCATTTCGCCGTTACGTTTAAGTCCCACGTAATAAGGGGCGAGCCTATTGCCATCAAGCACACATTCTGATTCCAGGCTGCTACTGACAATATCCACACGGAAAAACTCAAATAAACTTTTTCCGACCTGGGCATCGAAGAACCCAGGACCTCGTAAGCAGTAACAAAAGTCATCATCATCATCCAGCCGAATGAAGTCCACTGCTGGACATAGGCCTCCCCCAAACAATGTTGGGGGGATTTGCCATAATCGCCACGCTTGGCAGACGGGTTGGCGATCGCAGCATGGTTGTTATAGTATTCAGAGAACGCTGCTGCCCATCCTCTAGTGAATCCCTTAGTCGCCTTCTACGATACCCACCGGAAGAGATGGGATAGTGCTATTCTTTACGTCCGTAACAAAACTCTTTATGTAATTATAATTTTGATGACTTCTCTTTGCGAGTTTTCTCTTAGGCCGCCATGTTCAGAAGCGTTTATTACACGAGCCTTACAGGTCTCCTTAAGGTCTGCATCAGGTCGATTACATTGTACACTAACATTGTGCATACACCTGTACACTAACAAGATTACATTGCCATGATTGTGATCACAAATTTGCTCAAACTTGATGATCATCATTACCATAGACGCCTTGAAACCTCAGATAATCCGCAAAAAATACAATGAATACAATCGTTTCTCACTTGTAATTCTCATCTGGCAATTTGACATGATCAATTGTATCTTAGATCGTCATCTACCGATCTAAGTACGTCAATAGCAATAAAACTTATATCTACATTAGATCAAGATTGATCAACGAGCTTGTTTTTTTTTGCCTTTTGACGTCATAAAATTAATCCGTGAATTCCCCAAACCGATGGAGTTACAGAAGGTTTTTGTAAGCGAAAGCATAATAACTCCATTACTGTCTCACTGATAAGCACGAGCTTATTCTCATTTGAGAATGGTTAACGACCTTGTTTTGGTCGTGGTCTGGGCTACACATACCATCGAGAACAATTTGGAGACTTATCATGTCTGCGGGTTCTTTCACGATGTTTTTCTTAACCGTTAATGCAAGTAATAATCAAATTATGATATGCACATTAATTAATAGAGGGAGTTTGAAAGTGGCGCCAGTGACAAAAAAATTTGAAGTAAAGCGTTTGTCTTGGTATAGGTATGTGATGAGGAGAGATGAAATGCATGTGACTAAAAGAGTGATGAATATGAATGATGGATGGAGGGGGAGAGGAAGACCAAAGAAAAGATGGATGGATTGTGTTAGGGAGGATCTGGAAAGGGAGTAAATGATGATATGACGGCTAGCAGGGAAGAATGAAAGAGAAATACATATTGCACTGACCACAAGTAATTTGGGAACAGGGTAGGAATAAGAAGAAGAAATGAATTCGAAAAGTCAGAGTTGTGCTCCTCCCTCCTACATGGAAGTTAAGCGTTCAACCGCTAGCTATCAAAATCAGTTTGTTATTATCACTGAAGGTTGCTTCTACACAACTTCTAGAAGTCATTCCTTAGTCGAGAAGGAAAAACGTGGCTTACTAGACCGGAAACAACAAGGAAATCAAAGTACAATCTCACATGATCAGACCACAGTATCTGACCATAGGTAACACAACATGACACTTACATAATGTACAACCTTATCAAAACCTTATCAGTTGATCAATCTCCAAGCCCGTTCTAAGAACTATCCGATCATGATCTGAACTTGTCAACGCTTTGCATGTCAATAGGCAGCAGGGTGTTAGTCATGCGCACCACGTTTTTGTCAAGGTGTACTGCGAAATTGTGGTTATTGGTTTATGAGTTTGTTAATGCTTCCTGTATACTTAGAAACAGTTATCAAGTGGAGGAATTAGGGGTGTAAATGATTGAGGATATTGTATTTATTTTAGTTGATGGTTGAGTTCTCGATAAAATATTAGCCAACCTCTTTTTTTCTATGTCTGATGTAGCGACTGAGGAATTATATAAACAGATCTAAGGAATTATGTCAATATATCTAAGACATTATCTCAATAAAAGTAAAAAATTGTGTCAATAGATCTAAGACATTATCTCAATAGAACTAAGAAATTATGTCAATAGATCCAAGACATTATGTCAATAGCAATAAGAAATTATGTGAATTGAAATAAGGCCCATCCACTCACTCCATTGTTAGCCTGAACAGGTGGAGTCGGGGTGTTCTATCTTAAATCTCCAAATAGACAATATTATTATTTATTTTAATCTGAATCAAACTCTAACCCCCTTACGAGAGATGGTCTAAGAAAAATCCAGGTTTTAAAATATCCGTGACTCTTTTTGTTATATGACGTTAGAAAGTGAAGGGTATATTTAAAATCTGGGTTCGCCGGTAAGATAATTGCTTCACCGAAAGATGCAAATTAATTTAAACAACTTTTGGGTTAACCTAAATAACAACTACAGGCACAGAGGGCCTCATAGTGTTCTAATTAATTCTTGAACTCCAGATTGGAATGTAAAATAGTTATAGTTCTATTTTAGTACCATTACATTATTGCACCTTACCTTATCGAAATTGTTCTAGCTATTTGTAAACAGGCAACTAGGTAAACTTGTAACCCTTTGTGAGATAAATGACAGACAGACAGACCATTCTTCAAGTTGAAGCACTCGGAATGCGTGGGTAGGCAGACAGCATGCCTGCGTAGCGAGGAACTGGGTGAGGGGACAAGGGATAAGCGGAAGCTATGTAAAAAGATAAGTGTAAGATTTCTAAAATCATTTTTACGTTTCAGTAACAATATTATTTATTATGATTGTTTGGCCATAACATCGGCCATTCTAATTTCCTTCTATGAATCACAAATGCCTTAGGATTGAATTTTATCAATGGGTTGATGTAACTAACTTCTAGATTCTATTCTAGATTCCGTTGTGGTTCAAGTACTTCATCACATTAGCTTCAAAACTAATTCGAGGAATTGTATAATTCGCTCTAGCGTTTTCTTGGTCTAAAGCCTCAATCGTAGCTTGTATTGTTTTGGAAAAGAATTTAACGTTCGTTTATATCCACTTTCATTCAAACCAAATGCGGCTAAGTATACTTACGAAGTGATTGCCACCTGATTTCTGCAAAACAACTTGTAAGTATAATAGTTTCCTAAGGATCTCCCCACACTCGAGGCGAATGACGCCACTCGCACGCATATGCCTGTGGACATAAAGCTTTTTCCGACCAGCCTAAGCCAATTCCGCGTCAATGGGAGACCCTAAGCTTGTCGGAGTTTTAGACTTCTAACTGCTTGTAACTTACACCGTCCACCAATCAGTCTCTAAGCATAACTTAACGCCGTTAAGTTACAGCCGAGCTCGACCGAGCCCAGATAAAGTGCCACCGAGCAAATAGTACGAATACCGACACATTTTGTAATGATACCCGGACTGATCTGTTTCATTCGTTTTAAATGGAACGTTTTGTTAATAGACGTCCATTTAAAGAGGAATGTTAGACTGTAATTTAGTACCTATTTTGATTAAGAGGGCGTCAAGACTTCAGATAAAATTTTACCTTTATATCCGTATTTTAACTATGTAATTTCGTGATTGCATGATCAGTCCTTTCTAAAAGAATAACCATGGAGTTTCTTGTCGGCTCTTCTCCATAGGAAAAGAGTAATTAGAATCGTGCACCTAAATTCGATTTTTCATAAGCGCCTGTGTTGGTTTATGTGTGTTTTTTTAAATTTGATTTGAGCCCGTCACTCTTTCAGAGATAGGTACGGGCCTTGTTTTGGCCAAATTAATGAAATAATACTATTTTTCAAACCGCAACACTTAGGGTCTTCCCACATTTATCGACGCGGAATCGGCTAACACCGGCCAAAAAAGCCTTTATGTCTACGTAATAAGGGTGTTACTAATACCATTCGCATCGGCTCGGCTCGGACGACGCGTCGCGACGCCGGCCGACGGCGAAACGAGCCGTTTGTATAGATAAGTCGAGTAGTGTGATGATACGCACTCGGCTTAAGCCGATTCCGTGTCGATAAATGTGGGAAGACCCTAATTCATTATCTATGACTCATAAAGTCAAATTAATAACTTATTTCCGCAAAATACACAATTATTTGATGAGCTTTTGTTCATTTCCTGTATCCTCCCCTTTCGATGTAAATAAAAACTGGCGATTGTGGTTCGCTTGCGTTTGGCAACAATTTTGTTAGTCGAAATGACCCCCAGGTATCCTTACGATGATTTTCCTTCACCGTTAACGCAAGTAATAATCAAATTCTGATCCGTACATGAATTCTAAGACTTAAAACGCACTAGCGGCCAGCCGCAATACGGCGTGCCACTTGCGGGTGGCCACACATCGATTTTTACATGAAACCGCATGATCTCAACGCACTGATTTCCGGCCAGCCGTCGTGCGCCAGTGCGTTGAGATCATGCGGTTTCATGTAAAAATCGATGTGCGGCCAGCCGCAAGCGGCACGCCGTATTGCGGCTGGCCGCTAGTGCGTTTTAAGCCTAAAAGTCAAGGTGCGGACCAAGATCGGACATCACTTTCTCCGCTTAACACTTTGGAAATCATTTAACTGCTAATGTTCCAACGCCACCAATGTTTATCTATTGTGTCTCTAAAACTGGTTCTTAATGAGTAAATAGACATATTACTATAATCATTGTCTGTGACCATCTGAGTACACACATTCAAGGTCACTACGATGGTACTACATTCTCAACAAGACTCTCCCTGAGGCTACTAGACCACCATTAAAAATAACCAGTAGTGTTACAACACGTAGATATTGATCAGTGAACTTGGGTGCGCGGGCGCAGACGTGCTCGCGCAACGCGGCGCCGGATCATCGGCTGTCCCCCACAGTCCACCTTGGCATAGTAATGGAGGTGCTACTAGGGGTTTTAGAACTCAAAGCTAAGTCGAAGCTCGAAGCTTTAAGTGCACTTTCTACTTTCGTCTTTTTTTTAGTTGGTTTGCTCTGGTCAAGGTCAGAGGTGACAGAGACAAAGTCTACGATAGAGCAAGCTTACTCAGAAGAAGCCTGTTCATTCTAACTTTGAAGAGATTCGGGTTGTAGGTAATCGTTCGGGAATACAGA
Source organism: Amphipyra tragopoginis (assembly GCA_905220435.1). Taxonomy (NCBI): domain Eukaryota; kingdom Metazoa; phylum Arthropoda; class Insecta; order Lepidoptera; family Noctuidae; genus Amphipyra; species Amphipyra tragopoginis. The sequence continues at coordinate 23,764,178 of HG992013.1, forward strand.
CGCAGGTAGTGAGTTCCATTCTTTTGCCGTGCGCAATACGAAGGATGTTTGGAAGCGCTTAGTGCGAATTGGTGGAATGGCTGTCTTTTTGGCATATTCATGGTTAGTTGGAGCAGACTTTATTAAATTATTAGTTTCAAGGTCAAAGCAAGTCTAATGTATGTTTGATTGGCACAGGAGTACCATCTTCTGTCGTGACGGTATGAGCTATATGAGTATAGCTCATGCCGTGGTGAAAAGATTAGCCAGTCAGCAAGTTTGGTAGCGGGGCTGACTGCCCAGGGTGCGCTGGATGTACTTAAGCATCATCACTCGTAGAGGCTCTATGCACCTCAATGCTCAATGTAACATAACCTCACACCTGTATCTTCCGAAGGATTGAGCAGAGGTATATATTATACACCCTCATTTCACCGTTATGTTTAAGTCCCATGTAATAGGGGTTGAGAATATTGCCATCAACCAGGCATAAATCCAAACTCTGGGCTGCTACTGAGAAATTCCACATGGGTAAAACCCAATAACACTTTGCTTGACTTGGGGATCGAACCCAGAAGCACATGCTCAGCAGTCTTGCTTGCAAACACTAGACTAACGAGGCAGTCTCATGCTCAATGCAATCGAATAAAAATCATTCTGTCTCAATAGAGAGGCCATGAGAGCCATAGTGGCCTAAGTATGCATAATAGAAGCGCTGATTTAAAAAAAAATAACTTTAGTAATTAAAGATATTTTATAATTCTTTGCTGCTCAAATCTCCGAATGTTGAACTAATTTTTAGGCCACTATGGCGCTGGGACTTTTACTGCTTAGAATAGTATTTTTAAATAAAACCAGTACTGAAAAAAATACACTTAGGCCACTCTGGCCCTCATGGCCTCTTATTGTAGTAACATTTTTTATCGATAAAACCCCTCTCCACAACACGGCTTGCTCCATTCATACTATAAACGTGTGAAGTTATGTCTATAGATATCTTCGCGCCTCTATAAAATATTATTATAACATATAACTAGTGTTACGTCAGGTTTATTATGCGAAACTATTTGGTATCATGTAACTTTGTGGGATTACTGTTTCTTGGAAATCTGAAGAGATTGACCGCCGAATTGATTGTGGTTGTATGTGTAGCAGCTAAGCGTTGTCTAGATTTGATTCTCTGTCATAACAATGTCTATTTTATTATTCTCTTCTTCTTCTTAGCGTATCCATGAAAATCTACACTGTGTCGGACCAGAACTCAGCAACGAGTTTAGCACTATCCGTAGCGTCCAAAAGTTCTTGTGGCGTACAGGTAACACAGAAGGCCGGACATGATATTAAGTGCGCCATAGTTTGCGGAACGGCACCACATTTACACTCCAGGTTTGAGTTATCCGCAAATCTCCACCTGAGCAGGTTGTCCTTGCTTCGACCAACCTAAGTCCAAAGTCTATTTAGAAACTTCCAGTTCAGCCAAGGCAACTCATGCCCAGGTGGGAGATCTTCGGCCTTTTATAGACTTTGAACTTTTACGTTTCGTGAGAGGATGGATTAAGAAATAGTTCCCCTTCGTGGCCGGCAAGCAAGACGACAAACTTGGCACTATAATAGTTATGCCCGAAAATTGCAATAGGTTCGCCACCTATTACATACATGGGACCTAATATGAAGAAAGTGATGTACAGACTCCTGTAATAAGAGGAAACCTCTGCTTACCTCTTTGGGGATAACAGGCGTGAGTATAAATGACGTATGTAGATCACAATTCAGACATGTTTTGGAGGCCCCTCTCTTGAGGAGGCACCGTGGCTAAAGGCCTTGTTGCGTCTCCTCTTAATCCGTCCCTGGTTTGAATGATCGAATCAAGAAGCTTTTTACTCCAAAACCAGTTTCAAACTTCAATACATAAACATACAACTTATTTATTACTTAACAAGTCTCTCGTCCTTACAAATAATTTATGTAATAGACAATTAACATATACATTGTAAACAAACGAAGTAAACAATGTAATGGGTACAAGGATTTGGCAGTAGGGCTACAAAGGGCCGGCTGACTCGACACCCATGAATGGTTAAAGGCCCTTCATTTCCTATGAACGGATTTGAGTTCACTGGTAACCTTGAAGTCAGGTTAAAGTTCGGCGCCAAGCAGTTTACTGTGTTCCGTCGTGTTTACGTGAGAGCGAGAGTGGTATAGGGGAATTCCTTGATATCTCTGCTGCTTTGGCGGAGGTCTGATGGCAGTTGCTCCGTGTAAAATACTGGTATTCAGCCACATCTGATTAGACTGGACGCTGGACTTCAACATAGTTGGGAAAAGGCTAGGCAGATAGATATTTTTTTACAGAGTAATGACCGATTCCTAATCTTTACCGAACTTTTTTGGTTAAATATTTTGACTCATGTATTTTTCATATTAATGAAGCAAAGACCTCATCATACCTCTGTATAGGGTTCCCATACGTTAGTAGCTTTCACAAGTAAAATTAGTTTATGAGTATACAAGTGGCCCGCGGATTAGTACCCCCTTTCTGACTAACCTTGTATTTATTTGCCCAGTTTGTCGATGAAAAATGCTGCCATTGGTAAGTAAAACGATCAGTTTGACCATAGGAACTGAGCATAAGTAGATAGAAATATCAAGAATATCAAGTCTAAATCTAATTTTCCTGACTTGGTTACTGAACCTATGTAAGAATGAAGAATATTCCAAGCACGACACACATGTGAACATCTAATTATCAATTTTTATATATTATTTACTATAAGCTCTTTATCCAATGCACTTGATGTCCAGACGATATCAACACTAGATTACTAGATACGACTCCACGCCACGTGCATCCTTAATGTATCGTATTACATTCAGAACCACGTGCAGTAATTAACACATTGAACGTTAACATCATAATTGTTCACTAAAGAAACATTTGTAGCTTTTTACTATGTTTAGAACTACATAATGTAACACCAGCATTGCATACCATAATCAGCCTATTATTCCCCCACTGTTGGGCACAGTAATAGCAGTGATAGCCTAGCTTTGAAAGCTTGCCTTTCATGCGGGAGGGTTACGGTTTAAAATCACATTATTTCTCAAGATTACAAGTAGGTACTTCGAGGAGAAATAAACAAACAATACAGGCTGTTAACGAAATCGTGTTATTCCTTCAAACCGCGTGATCTACTGGTGACACAGATTAACCCTAAAAGGTAATTTTTGAAAATCAACTGAATTTGAAATAAAATCTTAGTTTTCTATTTCTGAGTCAGTTTAGAGCCCCGAGTTAACTTACTGCAAAGAGCGATATCGCGTTAGTTTCGCCCGCCAGCCGCGTCGCCGTGCTTTCATTCACTTATGCGTGGCATCGAAATGTTCAAGCGCATGAAATTATTTTTTTGCAAAGAAAAAAATATTCTTATTTTTTTACTGAATCCTTATAAGTGGTTTAGATACGACCACTGATCGCTACAGCATAAAAAAAAAAATAATCAAGCTATATCCCGTGCGGGGCCAATCTAAATCAGTAGTAGATCATTATGGTTTTAAGGAATTACACGAATTCGTTAACAGCCTGTATACATCCCTTACAATTCGAGGAGTGCGTAAACAAATAGACGGTATACAAAAGTATAATAAAAAATATTTCCGATTAAGTACCTATGTAGGATTGTAGATAGATTTCAATAAGTTTGTCTTGTCGATTTATATTTACGTGGTTGAGCATCTGCTCAACCACGTAAATACATCTGTAAGAGACGGTTTACATGACGACAAAATTGTGAAATAGGATTATTATTTTATAGTAATGCCTTTGAAGATGTGCTCTTTTAATAATCTTTTATAAATTGTTTGTGTTGTTTGAGCTCGAAACCGGCCCGCACCTCTGTCTTTTCAAATTAAGAAGATCTTCATAAAATTTAAATAGGGCTACCTCGGGAGCAGATTCTTTAAAAAAAAATTAATTATTAAAATCGGGTTACAATTGGCAACGACATCGCTGAACAAACAGACACGTCGAATTAAGAATCTCCTTTTTATCGTTTAAAAAGTCAGATGACCTGATGAGTATATTAGAGGAAGTTTGAAAGTAGCGCCAGTGACAGAAAAGTTGAAAGGGAACCGTCTGTCTTGGTATGGGCATGTGAAGAGGAGAGGTGAAACGCATGTGACCAAAAGAGTTATGAATATAAATGTGGATGGATGGAGAGGAAGACGGAGGCCAAAGAAAAGATGGATGGATTGTGTGAAGAATGATTTGAAAGAGAAGGGTGTCAGTGATATCATGACGGGTGACAGGACGGAATGGAAGAATAAAACGTGTTGCGCGGACCCCAAGTAAAATGGGATAACGACAGGAAGAAGAAGAAGAAGAAGATGTCCTCCTGCGAGGAAGGCAAGTGTCGAAACACTAGACTGTCCCCACTTTTGCATAAAAAGCTATTTATTAAAGAATAGTGCTTAAAACATCCGCGGGAAGGTAAACAACATTCCAAATCCTTATGCAAGAAATACTATCTCTTCACTAACAATTTAAACAATAAACAGTATCGTTAAAATAACTATACAGCTAAGTTTCGCAACGTAATATAAATATAATTTATGATCGGACATTATTGGCGAAGTGCGAACCGGTTCTAAATACCATTGAGAGTTAGATGCAATCGTTTCTTTGACAAATAACGTTCGTAGCAGGTGGTCCTGCGTTGTGTCAATTGCAGTAGTAATTGGCTGAGCAATGTCTGTATTGCAATAAGATGATTACCTATGTACTATTAATCAAAAGGTGACGGGATTGGCTCCTGAACTAAGTTGTCCTCCATAATTATTTATGTACACACAACACTTAATAAAAGATACGTTAATTAAAATCAATGCTAAAAATTGCACTGCTAATTTCTTAAAGCAATCTCTTCTTAGATATACAAACAAATTATGACAGCCTCGTTGGTCCAGTGTTCGCAAGCACGTCTGCTGAGCGTAAGATCTTGGGTTCGATCCCCAGATCAGGCAAAGTATTATTGCGTTTTTCCGTGAGGAATTTCTCAGTAGCAGCCTGGAGTCTGGATTTGTGCCCGGTTGATGGCAATAGGCTCGCCCCCTATTACATGGGACTTGAACATAACTGTGAAATGAGGGTGTACTATACACCTGGCCAGCCCTTCAGGGAATATAGGCGTGATGTTATGTTATAAGTTAATAATTTATGTCTATATAAGTTTTTAAACTGACATGGTCACTAACACAATCTTTAGAGGTTAAAACGGGATATTTACCATGTTTATTATTTGATGTGAGTTTCCGATATTTCGGCACCGTTACAAGCGCCATGGTCACGGATGAACTGAAGTAATTGCGGGTGGGTGGATGTTTATGAGCAGACGAAACGGTCTACCCTCTTTCTTGTTCGTTTTTTGCGTTCGACGCCACTACCACTGTCACTTATGTCACTCACAACTCGATTCTGTTCCCGACACACAAAACTCACTGTATCCGCTCGCGAACTTTTTTCAGTAGTTTTACGGTTTTTACACAATTGAACCACTGGGTTCCAGGTCCTCGACAGTTGAAACCCATCCTCCCGGTTGAAGTTCTTATATTTGGTAATCTCTATCGCTTCTCTTACCAGTCTAGGTAGATAGTGGCAACCAGCATTTTTGCCGTACGTAAGGGGAGTGACAGATAAGGTTGCAAACATTAAGCGATAAAAATTAATTCGTGTCTGGTGACGGTGCCATGTTGTCACCATCAGCAGCATCACCGAGTCCCCTACCCGCAACTCAAGCGGACGCCGCGGTGAAGGGGGGACAGGATGCAAGTACCACACGCGGCTCGTCAGCGCCGCCGCCAGTAGCGCCGACCTCGCCGCCAGTGCAGCCCAAACATCCCGATAGGCTGTTGCGAAATATCCCAAGGGTGGACTATAAAAGCCTTGCGCAAGGCAAATGAACCGCTGCTAAATTATGTATTTTGTATAATGTAAATTAAAGTACTAACTTAATTATAGTAATGTGTATTCCATAATTGTGTAGTTGTAAGTAGGTACCTATTATTCGTTCGTATTATATTCTTGTATCTTTCAAAATAGGGTGGGGAGATGTTATGTATACGAGCATAGAGTAGGTAGCGATTGCGCCGTAGCGATGCGCGGTCCGCGCCGGCTCGCGGCCCCGCGCCTCGCCCCGCAACCCGCGCTCGCGCCGCCGACGAATGTATGAAAATAAACGTCAGTGCGTCTACAGCCAGCGCGTGTTTTACTTGTCCCGTATCCCGTATCTAACAGTCCTCATCAAAACTTTTGCTTAAGGGAACCACAAATGAAAACGTCATCTAAGTATATTTTTTTTTGTTTTTGTTGATTATTTCAAAAAGCGCTGAATCTATTTCAATAAAATTTATATGGGACCACCTCTGAAGTATGATCTATCAAAAAAAAAAAGAATCATCAAAATCCATTCATAATTGAAGGAGGTATCGCGTAACAAACATACAAAAAAAAAAAAAAACAAAAAAAAAAAAACATTCAGACGAATTGAGAACCTCCTCCTTTTTGAAGTCGGTTAAAAATCCCTTCCCATGCCGTGCCGTCAGTGGGCGCAGGGCCATATACATTTGTGGGCTAAAAAATGCTTAAGTAAGTAATAACGTTAAGCCAGGTAAAGACTTTTACTCGACTGTAGATATGAGTGTTAGACGCGTGAAATACTCCCAGATAAAAACTCGTAGTTGGTCCCGTGTCCTAGTGTTTTCGTGTGTATGTCAAGTTATTCGGTGCTACTAAATGTAAGTAGGTATTTTTATGCATTATAACTTTCGTGTGACACATTCATATTTATGATTAGTTACGGTTTACTCATGTGTATTTTCCTGGATTGCCCGACTAATAGTAGTTGAGTTCGACTCGCGACCTCGCCGCGTGTTCAGCTCATGATTAAGGGCTCCGTTTGGGGCCGAAACTAGTCGGGCAATCCCGAAAAGTACACGTGAGTAAACCATCACTAATCTTATATAGATATTTATGATATTTATGCGTAGTTGAGTTTGTTAAGAGTGGTCTTTCTGTACCTTTTTATTTTTTGTGCACATAGCTTTTCATGGACTAAATAAAAACCGATAATTTATTAGGACGAAGCTATAAAAGTCCTAATATTCTTTTAGTACATAGTTTACGAGTAAATATTAAGAAAACTGATTAAATTATGCAAATTTTTGTCACAGCGTTGTTTTTTTCTTTATTAAACGATATTTTTTTCTTCTAAATTAACAGGTTAATATTCTAAAAATAAATCTGAATGATTTGTCCGTTACTCAATCATGTTTCTATGAAGCAATGTTATTTGGAATTTTGCAGAACTTTGCAACAGAGAGCAAAGGCCAGTTTTTGCTACGATTAGATACGTAGATTTTGTACTTATAGAAAAATATTTAGATCAAGTTTCTATTTTGATGGAATAAAAACTTCAAGTTGGAGCAGTCGAGTTAAGTAATTGTTGATTTCAATATAATCGTAGGCACCGTAACAGCAGAAATATCTATTTCTTCTTCTCTCCTATCGGCACGAGTTATACTTATACCCCCATAATACAAAAGATGGTCTAAGAAAAACCTAGGTTTTAAAATAGCCCCGTCTCTTTTTGTTATATGACAAGAAAGTGATGGGTATATTTTAAACCTGGCTTTACCTTAGTCTGGGTTTAAACCATCTTTTGTAATAAGGGGGATAGAGTTTAAACGAATTCGTGTAATTCATACAAACCACGTGATACCGTCACAAAAAAAATAAAGAAAACATGGTGGTCTGCTTTAGAATAATTTTAGCGCTCCGAGAAGGCCGACTGTGCGGAGCGATATCACGCATCGTGCTTTCATTCATTTATGCGTGGCATCGAAATGTTCTATCACACTAATTTTTTTGCAAACATTTTTATTAATTTATTTTTGTTGAAACCTTATAAGGTGGATTCGCGAGTCGAACCTCAACCAGTCAAAAAGTTCGACTCGCGACCTCGCCATGTGTCAGCTGATGATTTGGGCTCCGATTGGGTCTGAAACTAGTCGGTCAATCCCGAAAAATGCACGTGAGTAAACTGTAACTAATCAAGAATGTGTCTCACGAAAGTTATAATACAATAACTAAGTAATTATTTATAGTTCGAATAAATGAGGTTTTGAGTTGAATTTTGAGTTTATTCATGTGATATTCCTGTCGAAATAAAATTAATTAATTAATTCTGTAAATGGCTTTTTAGAAACCATTAGAAATAGAAAATTTCGTGTTCCTTCTTCCGAACCAGTCCACACGTTAATTCTGACGCAATCGATATTTTAATTAGAATTTTAAGGCAGTTAAGTCAAAAGTTAGTTAGCAATATGTTAATTTCTCGCAATAACCATAACATTTTATTACTTTACATGTATTTACACTTACGAATTTGGACTTCTAATCATCATCACGATACATTTCTCTGTTAATTGACTTTTACGAATAGATTTGATGGGAAACATTGTTTTAATGGAATATTACCAATATTATCTAATCTTATGTCTTAATATACGGTCTAAAGAAGTTTTAAATACATCACGTCCAGCTATGAGATTCTCTAGTCGCTGGCGCAGAGGCGAAGAAGCTTGTGACATTGATGTCGTAGATAAGACCATAGATAATACATAATTATTATAGGGAGAGATAAGACCGTAGTTTTTTCTTTTGTTTTTCTGCTTCTTGTAGGTCATCCTTGCGGACTGTTTCTACGATCCGAGCAGTTATTGGCGAGACCTGAACGGTCTCCAGCCAATATAAGTCTTCTGCAATTAGGTCTTATTTGCAATGTATATAAATTCTTTTTTGTTTTATAAACATCTTGATTCTTTTTGTTTTTATGTAGTTCTTTGTATCTGTATATAGGGTGACTGGTACTTTAACACATGATTGTACTCATGATAACAAGCAACTTTCCCAAAGAAACATTATTTAAAAACCAAAAAAAAAACAAATTACGAGCCGCGTTCATTCCGTAACGGTTTACTTAATAATACATTTTTAATGTAAAAAATAAAATATAAATAATGTTTTTTTTGGGAAAGTTGTTTGTTATCATGAGCACAATCATGTGTTAAAGTATCGGTCACTAATTACCGGTCACCATATATTTATCTGTTTCTTTTGTTTTTACTTGTTAATTGTCTACATTTCTTGTTCTAAATTCTCCTCTCGTATTTCTGCTGGAAGAGATTCCTTTAGGACATAAGCAGTGCCTTTGCACGCTATGGTCCTGATTAACTTATCTTTTACTAAGCATTGTGTAGGTAGACATAAATCTTTAGAGGTTAAAACGGGATATTTACCATGTTTATTATTTGATGTGAGTTTCCGATATTTCGGCACCGTTACAAGCACAGAACAGATAAAGAGGTTAGAAAGGAAGTAGTTCCTGATTTGTATTAGAACGCTTGTCGCCGCTTTTCTCCCACTCTTTAACTCTACTACAAGCAAGAGCCCAATACGTACGCGTATTACGCACACAAATAAACCACACGCACATAGATTTCGAGTTTGCTATTAGTTGTCACAAGTGTCACACTAACGCAAATACTGCGTTCGACGTACACTAACACACGCGCAAATTCAAATTTATTTCTCATACATGTTACGGCGACCAAAAGGTCGATTACTTATATCGATAAAATTAATGTAATTTTGTTACTTTAAGTTTTGCAATTTTTCGCTCTAATTTTGAGACCCTCGAACGGGGTACGAATAGTGTGAACTTCCTCAACACATATAAACAATAATGTCAAATTAAGGGGAACATCCGATATAGCTGTGAAATTCAAATTTTCTTTAGTTTTTTGCTAATTGCAGGTCTGTTTTACGTCATAATTATGTTGTTTGCACCCGTAACGATACTAAGTTTGCTAAAAATAATCAATAAAATCATGTCAATTATTATGAATCATCATCGTAATGCCCTGAAACATGTTTTTTTCGGAAACAATTCTATTTTCGAGCATCGTAAACCTAGAAAAGTAGGTATATTTACGACTTTCAAATTGAATATATTATTGAGTAACCGTTACCGGCGCAAATCGCATTTTGAATAGTATAAACGTAAATAAAAGCTACAATTTGCAAAAAACTAAAGAAATTTTGAATTTCACGGCCATATTTATTTTAATGTTTTCCCGTAGGCGTATTAACATAATATAATTTAATTAATTTAATTTCCAATGTCCAAGGGGATGGCGGAGTAGACCGAGACGTAACGCATCAACTCAGGATGGATGAAATGGTGACAGGTCACTGAAATAACTTGCGACCCACGGATGCCTCTCAAGTTAAAGGGGAAAATCTACAAGTCCGTGATAAGACCTGTCGTACTGTATGGATCGGAATGTTGGGCCGTGAAGAAGACGGATGAAAAAAGATTGTATGTAGCGGAGATGAGAATGTTGAGATGGATGTGTGGAGTGGCCAGAATGGATAAGGTCAGGAATGAGTATATTAGAGGAAGTTTGAAAGTAGCGCCAGTGACAGAAAAGTTGAAAGGGAACCGTTTGTCTTGGTATGGGCATGTGAAGATGAAAAAAGATGAAACGCATGTGACCAAAAGAGTTATGAATATAAATGTGGATGGATGGAGAAGAAGCCAAAGGCCAAAGATAAGATGGACGGATTGTATGAAGAATGATATGAAAGAGAAGGGAGTCAGTGATATCATGACGGTTGACAGGACGGAATGGAAGAAGAAAACGTGTTGCGCCGACCCCAAGTAACATGGGATAAGGGCAGGAAGAAGAAGAAGAATTTAATTAATTTAATTTGAATAACCCTGTGAATTGTAATTGCGTAATTTTCTGCAAAATGCTAAGAACAAATTGTGCTACATTTAATAGGTATCCATTCAATTCTACCAGTTGTCTCAATCCAGTTTTCTTTTGTCTGAACCTGTTGGAAACCTAAGAATAAAATTTAAAATATAATTCGTGGCAATAAACAAAGTTATTTTGATTATAATATTACTGATAATAATCATTTGTAGATATACTTACACACATATTTAACACCGATATTGTTTACAACTTGGTACAACACTCGATATGTATGGATTTCGCTGAATTAAAACAATTGCTCGCTGCACTCGACTTTCGCATTGAACGCAATACATTGCGCTGTCGCTCAGGTAGTACAAGATGGTACCCATGTATTGCAAGCAATGTATAATTTTGCATCTGTGTGCGATTGTATCGTTTTTTTCTACAAATTACATAATACTATTGCAATAATTACAAATATCACTGATATTATAAGGTTTTTGGACATGCCGGTGAAAAGAAATCCCTTCTCTGGCTACACTACTCAACTAGCTTCTTTTCCGTCACGTTATAATAATGCAAGATGGCATAATTATTTTTTTTCGCGGATCTCCGTACGCTGTCACAACAAGAGCGCGACTGTTGACCGGTAAAACAAATGTCGGTTGAAATATGAGCGTTTGCTCATATGTGCGGCGCGCGTGCCCCGCCCACAAGGCCCTTCTAACGTCTTTTATCTGTTCTGTGGTTACAAGCGCCATGGTCACGGATGAACTGAAGTAATTGCGGGTGGGTGGATGTTTATGAGCAGACGAAACGGTCTACCCTCTTTCTTGTTCGTTTTTTGCGTTCGACGCCACTACCACTGTCACTTATGTCACTCACAACTCGATTCTGTTCCCGACACACAAAACTCACTGTATCCGCTCGCGAACTTTTTTCAGTAGTTTTACGGTTTTTACACAATTGAACCACTGGGTTCCAGGTCCTCGACAGTTGAAACCCATCCTCCCGGTTGAAGTTCTTATATTTGGTAATCTCTATCGCTTCTCTTACCAGTCTCGGTAGATAGTGGCAACCAGCATTTTTGCCGTACGTAAGGGGAGTGACAGATAAGGTTGCAAACATTCTACGGAAATATGCAGTAAAGACTATCTTCACTCCGTTCAGGAAAGTGTCTCAGATGCTGCGTTCACCAAAGGACAACTTTCCGTTGGAGAAGCCCGGTGTTTATAAAGTAGACTGTAGCTGTGGAAAGTCGTATATCGGTCAGACAAAACGTACTGTAGCTTGTAGAATTTCGGAACATATAAGGGCAGTGAAAAACAATGACGTCCAAAAATCGGCCATAGCTCAACACCTTTTAGAATCGGGACCGAACCATTGGATTGAGTTACATAGCCCTCAGGTCATCTCGACAGAACGCCACTATCTACCTAGACTGGTAAGAGAAGCGATAGAGATTACCAAATATAAGAACTTCAACCGGGAGGATGGGTTTCAACTGTCGAGGACCTGGAACCCAGTGGTTCAATTGTGTAAAAACCGTAAAACTACTGAAAAAAGTTCGCGAGCGGATACAGTGAGTTTTGTGTGTCGGGAACAGAATCGAGTTGTGAGTGACATAAGTGACAGTGGTAGTGGCGTCGAACGCAAAAAACGAACAAGAAAGAGGGTAGACCGTTTCGTCTGCTCATAAACATCCACCCACCCGCAATTACTTCAGTTCATCCGTGACCATGGCGCTTGTAACGGTGCCGAAATATCGGAAACTCACATCAAATAATAAACATGGTAAATATCCCGTTTTAACCTCTAAAGATTGTGTTAGTGACCATGTCAGTTTAAAAACTTATATAGACATAAATTATTAACTTATAACATAACATCACGCCTATATTCCCTGAAGGGCTGGCCAGGTGTATAGTACACCCTCATTTCACAGTTATGTTCAAGTCCCATGTAATAGGGGGCGAGCCTATTGCCATCAACCGGGCACAAATCCAGACTCCAGGCTGCTACTGAGAAATTCCTCACGGAAAAACGCAATAATACTTTGCCTGATCTGGGGATCGAACCCAAGATCTTACGCTCAGCAGACGTGCTTGCGAACACTGGACCAACGAGGCTGTCATAATTTGTTTGTATATCTAAGAAGAGATTGCTTTAAGAAATTAGCAGTGCAATTTTTAGCATTGATTTTAATTAACGTATCTTTTATTAAGTGTTGTGTGTACATAAATAATTATGGAGGACAACTTAGTTCAGGAGCCAATCCCGTCACCTTTTGATTAATAGTACATAGGTAATCATCTTATTGCAATACAGACATTGCTCAGCCAATTACTACTGCAATTGACACAACGCAGGACCACCTGCTACGAACGTTATTTGTCAAAGAAACGATTGCATCTAACTCTCAATGGTATTTAGAACCGGTTCGCACTTCGCCAATAATGTCCGATCATAAATTATATTTATATTACGTTGCGAAACTTAGCTGTATAGTTATTTTAACGATACTGTTTATTGTTTAAATTGTTAGTGAAGAGATAGTATTTCTTGCATAAGGATTTGGAATGTTGTTTACCTTCCCGCGGATGTTTTAAGCACTATTCTTTAATAAATAGCTTTTTATGCAAAAGTGGGGACAGTCTAGTGTTTCGACACTTGCCTTCCTCGCAGGAGGACATCTTCTTCTTCTTCTTCTTCCTGTCGTTATCCCATTTTACTTGGGGTCCGCGCAACACGTTTTATTCTTCCATTCCGTCCTGTCACCCGTCATGATATCACTGACACCCTTCTCTTTCAAATCATTCTTCACACAATCCATCCATCTTTTCTTTGGCCTCCGTCTTCCTCTCCATCCATCCACATTTATATTCATAACTCTTTTGGTCACATGCGTTTCACCTCTCCTCTTCACATGCCCATACCAAGACAGACGGTTCCCTTTCAACTTTTCTGTCACTGGCGCTACTTTCAAACTTCCTCTAATATACTCATCAGGTCATCTGACTTTTTAAACGATAAAAAGGAGATTCTTAATTCGACGTGTCTGTTTGTTCAGCGATGTCGTTGCCAATTGTAACCCGATTTTAATAATTAATTTTTTTTTAAAGAATCTGCTCCCGAGGTAGCCCTATTTAAATTTTATGAAGATCTTCTTAATTTGAAAAGACAGAGGTGCGGGCCGGTTTCGAGCTCAAACAACACAAACAATTTATAAAAGATTATTAAAAGAGCACATCTTCAAAGGCATTACTATAAAATAATAATCCTATTTCACAATTTTGTCGTCATGTAAACCGTCTCTTACAGATGTATTTACGTGGTTGAGCAGATGCTCAACCACGTAAATATAAATCGACAAGACAAACTTATTGAAATCTATCTACAATCCTACATAGGTACTTAATCGGAAATATTTTTTATTATACTTTTGTATACCGTCTATTTGTTTACGCACTCCTCGAATTGTAAGGGATGTATACAGGCTGTTAACGAATTCGTGTAATTCCTTAAAACCATAATGATCTACTACTGATTTAGATTGGCCCCGCACGGGATATAGCTTGATTATTTTTTTTTTTATGCTGTAGCGATCAGTGGTCGTATCTAAACCACTTATAAGGATTCAGTAAAAAAATAAGAATATTTTTTTCTTTGCAAAAAAATAATTTCATGCGCTTGAACATTTCGATGCCACGCATAAGTGAATGAAAGCACGGCGACGCGGCTGGCGGGCGAAACTAACGCGATATCGCTCTTTGCAGTAAGTTAACTCGGGGCTCTAAACTGACTCAGAAATAGAAAACTAAGATTTTATTTCAAATTCAGTTGATTTTCAAAAATTACCTTTTAGGGTTAATCTGTGTCACCAGTAGATCACGCGGTTTGAAGGAATAACACGATTTCGTTAACAGCCTGTATTGTTTGTTTATTTCTCCTCGAAGTACCTACTTGTAATCTTGAGAAATAATGTGATTTTAAACCGTAACCCTCCCGCATGAAAGGCAAGCTTTCAAAGCTAGGCTATCACTGCTATTACTGTGCCCAACAGTGGGGGAATAATAGGCTGATTATGGTATGCAATGCTGGTGTTACATTATGTAGTTCTAAACATAGTAAAAAGCTACAAATGTTTCTTTAGTGAACAATTATGATGTTAACGTTCAATGTGTTAATTACTGCACGTGGTTCTGAATGTAATACGATACATTAAGGATGCACGTGGCGTGGAGTCGTATCTAGTAATCTAGTGTTGATATCGTCTGGACATCAAGTGCATTGGATAAAGAGCTTATAGTAAATAATATATAAAAATTGATAATTAGATGTTCACATGTGTGTCGTGCTTGGAATATTCTTCATTCTTACATAGGTTCAGTAACCAAGTCAGGAAAATTAGATTTAGACTTGATATTCTTGATATTTCTATCTACTTATGCTCAGTTCCTATGGTCAAACTGATCGTTTTACTTACCAATGGCAGCATTTTTCATCGACAAACTGGGCAAATAAATACAAGGTTAGTCAGAAAGGGGGTACTAATCCGCGGGCCACTTGTATACTCATAAACTAATTTTACTTGTGAAAGCTACTAACGTATGGGAACCCTATACAGAGGTATGATGAGGTCTTTGCTTCATTAATATGAAAAATACATGAGTCAAAATATTTAACCAAAAAAGTTCGGTAAAGATTAGGAATCGGTCATTACTCTGTAAAAAAATATCTATCTGCCTAGCCTTTTCCCAACTATGTTGAAGTCCAGCGTCCAGTCTAATCAGATGTGGCTGAATACCAGTATTTTACACGGAGCAACTGCCATCAGACCTCCGCCAAAGCAGCAGAGATATCAAGGAATTCCCCTATACCACTCTCGCTCTCACGTAAACACGACGGAACACAGTAAACTGCTTGGCGCCGAACTTTAACCTGACTTCAAGGTTACCAGTGAACTCAAATCCGTTCATAGGAAATGAAGGGCCTTTAACCATTCATGGGTGTCGAGTCAGCCGGCCCTTTGTAGCCCTACTGCCAAATCCTTGTACCCATTACATTGTTTACTTCGTTTGTTTACAATGTATATGTTAATTGTCTATTACATAAATTATTTGTAAGGACGAGAGACTTGTTAAGTAATAAATAAGTTGTATGTTTATGTATTGAAGTTTGAAACTGGTTTTGGAGTAAAAAGCTTCTTGATTCGATCATTCAAACCAGGGACGGATTAAGAGGAGACGCAACAAGGCCTTTAGCCACGGTGCCTCCTCAAGAGAGGGGCCTCCAAAACATGTCTGAATTGTGATCTACATACGTCATTTATACTCACGCCTGTTATCCCCAAAGAGGTAAGCAGAGGTTTCCTCTTATTACAGGAGTCTGTACATCACTTTCTTCATATTAGGTCCCATGTATGTAATAGGTGGCGAACCTATTGCAATTTTCGGGCATAACTATTATAGTGCCAAGTTTGTCGTCTTGCTTGCCGGCCACGAAGGGGAACTATTTCTTAATCCATCCTCTCACGAAACGTAAAAGTTCAAAGTCTATAAAAGGCCGAAGATCTCCCACCTGGGCATGAGTTGCCTTGGCTGAACTGGAAGTTTCTAAATAGACTTTGGACTTAGGTTGGTCGAAGCAAGGACAACCTGCTCAGGTGGAGATTTGCGGATAACTCAAACCTGGAGTGTAAATGTGGTGCCGTTCCGCAAACTATGGCGCACTTAATATCATGTCCGGCCTTCTGTGTTACCTGTACGCCACAAGAACTTTTGGACGCTACGGATAGTGCTAAACTCGTTGCTGAGTTCTGGTCCGACACAGTGTAGATTTTCATGGATACGCTAAGAAGAAGAAGAGAATAATAAAATAGACATTGTTATGACAGAGAATCAAATCTAGACAACGCTTAGCTGCTACACATACAACCACAATCAATTCGGCGGTCAATCTCTTCAGATTTCCAAGAAACAGTAATCCCACAAAGTTACATGATACCAAATAGTTTCGCATAATAAACCTGACGTAACACTAGTTATATGTTATAATAATATTTTATAGAGGCGCGAAGATATCTATAGACATAACTTCACACGTTTATAGTATGAATGGAGCAAGCCGTGTTGTGGAGAGGGGTTTTATCGATAAAAAATGTTACTACAATAAGAGGCCATGAGGGCCAGAGTGGCCTAAGTGTATTTTTTTCAGTACTGGTTTTATTTAAAAATACTATTCTAAGCAGTAAAAGTCCCAGCGCCATAGTGGCCTAAAAATTAGTTCAACATTCGGAGATTTGAGCAGCAAAGAATTATAAAATATCTTTAATTACTAAAGTTATTTTTTTTTAAATCAGCGCTTCTATTATGCATACTTAGGCCACTATGGCTCTCATGGCCTCTCTATTGAGACAGAATGATTTTTATTCGATTGCATTGAGCATGAGACTGCCTCGTTAGTCTAGTGTTTGCAAGCAAGACTGCTGAGCATGTGCTTCTGGGTTCGATCCCCAAGTCAAGCAAAGTGTTATTGGGTTTTACCCATGTGGAATTTCTCAGTAGCAGCCCAGAGTTTGGATTTATGCCTGGTTGATGGCAATATTCTCAACCCCTATTACATGGGACTTAAACATAACGGTGAAATGAGGGTGTATAATATATACCTCTGCTCAATCCTTCGGAAGATACAGGTGTGAGGTTATGTTACATTGAGCATTGAGGTGCATAGAGCCTCTACGAGTGATGATGCTTAAGTACATCCAGCGCACCCTGGGCAGTCAGCCCCGCTACCAAACTTGCTGACTGGCTAATCTTTTCACCACGGCATGAGCTATACTCATATAGCTCATACCGTCACGACAGAAGATGGTACTCCTGTGCCAATCAAACATACATTAGACTTGCTTTGACCTTGAAACTAATAATTTAATAAAGTCTGCTCCAACTAACCATGAATATGCCAAAAAGACAGCCATTCCACCAATTCGCACTAAGCGCTTCCAAACATCCTTCGTATTGCGCACGGCAAAAGAATGGAACTCACTACCTGCGTCTGTATTCCCGAACGATTACCTACAACCCGAATCTCTTCAAAGTTAGAATGAACAGGCTTCTTCTGAGTAAGCTTGCTCTATCGTAGACTTTGTCTCTGTCACCTCTGACCTTGACCAGAGCAAACCAACTAAAAAAAAGACGAAAGTAGAAAGTGCACTTAAAGCTTCGAGCTTCGACTTAGCTTTGAGTTCTAAAACCCCTAGTAGCACCTCCATTACTATGCCAAGGTGGACTGTGGGGGACAGCCGATGATCCGGCGCCGCGTTGCGCGAGCACGTCTGCGCCCGCGCACCCAAGTTCACTGATCAATATCTACGTGTTGTAACACTACTGGTTATTTTTAATGGTGGTCTAGTAGCCTCAGGGAGAGTCTTGTTGAGAATGTAGTACCATCGTAGTGACCTTGAATGTGTGTACTCAGATGGTCACAGACAATGATTATAGTAATATGTCTATTTACTCATTAAGAACCAGTTTTAGAGACACAATAGATAAACATTGGTGGCGTTGGAACATTAGCAGTTAAATGATTTCCAAAGTGTTAAGCGGAGAAAGTGATGTCCGATCTTGGTCCGCACCTTGACTTTTAGGCTTAAAACGCACTAGCGGCCAGCCGCAATACGGCGTGCCGCTTGCGGCTGGCCGCACATCGATTTTTACATGAAACCGCATGATCTCAACGCACTGGCGCACGACGGCTGGCCGGAAATCAGTGCGTTGAGATCATGCGGTTTCATGTAAAAATCGATGTGTGGCCACCCGCAAGTGGCACGCCGTATTGCGGCTGGCCGCTAGTGCGTTTTAAGTCTTAGAATTCATGTACGGATCAGAATTTGATTATTACTTGCGTTAACGGTGAAGGAAAATCATCGTAAGGATACCTGGGGGTCATTTCGACTAACAAAATTGTTGCCAAACGCAAGCGAACCACAATCGCCAGTTTTTATTTACATCGAAAGGGGAGGATACAGGAAATGAACAAAAGCTCATCAAATAATTGTGTATTTTGCGGAAATAAGTTATTAATTTGACTTTATGAGTCATAGATAATGAATTAGGGTCTTCCCACATTTATCGACACGGAATCGGCTTAAGCCGAGTGCGTATCATCACACTACTCGACTTATCTATACAAACGGCTCGTTTCGCCGTCGGCCGGCGTCGCGACGCGTCGTCCGAGCCGAGCCGATGCGAATGGTATTAGTAACACCCTTATTACGTAGACATAAAGGCTTTTTTGGCCGGTGTTAGCCGATTCCGCGTCGATAAATGTGGGAAGACCCTAAGTGTTGCGGTTTGAAAAATAGTATTATTTCATTAATTTGGCCAAAACAAGGCCCGTACCTATCTCTGAAAGAGTGACGGGCTCAAATCAAATTTAAAAAAACACACATAAACCAACACAGGCGCTTATGAAAAATCGAATTTAGGTGCACGATTCTAATTACTCTTTTCCTATGGAGAAGAGCCGACAAGAAACTCCATGGTTATTCTTTTAGAAAGGACTGATCATGCAATCACGAAATTACATAGTTAAAATACGGATATAAAGGTAAAATTTTATCTGAAGTCTTGACGCCCTCTTAATCAAAATAGGTACTAAATTACAGTCTAACATTCCTCTTTAAATGGACGTCTATTAACAAAACGTTCCATTTAAAACGAATGAAACAGATCAGTCCGGGTATCATTACAAAATGTGTCGGTATTCGTACTATTTGCTCGGTGGCACTTTATCTGGGCTCGGTCGAGCTCGGCTGTAACTTAACGGCGTTAAGTTATGCTTAGAGACTGATTGGTGGACGGTGTAAGTTACAAGCAGTTAGAAGTCTAAAACTCCGACAAGCTTAGGGTCTCCCATTGACGCGGAATTGGCTTAGGCTGGTCGGAAAAAGCTTTATGTCCACAGGCATATGCGTGCGAGTGGCGTCATTCGCCTCGAGTGTGGGGAGATCCTTAGGAAACTATTATACTTACAAGTTGTTTTGCAGAAATCAGGTGGCAATCACTTCGTAAGTATACTTAGCCGCATTTGGTTTGAATGAAAGTGGATATAAACGAACGTTAAATTCTTTTCCAAAACAATACAAGCTACGATTGAGGCTTTAGACCAAGAAAACGCTAGAGCGAATTATACAATTCCTCGAATTAGTTTTGAAGCTAATGTGATGAAGTACTTGAACCACAACGGAATCTAGAATAGAATCTAGAAGTTAGTTACATCAACCCATTGATAAAATTCAATCCTAAGGCATTTGTGATTCATAGAAGGAAATTAGAATGGCCGATGTTATGGCCAAACAATCATAATAAATAATATTGTTACTGAAACGTAAAAATGATTTTAGAAATCTTACACTTATCTTTTTACATAGCTTCCGCTTATCCCTTGTCCCCTCACCCAGTTCCTCGCTACGCAGGCATGCTGTCTGCCTACCCACGCACTCCGAGTGCTTCAACTTGAAGAATGGTCTGTCTGTCTGTCATTTATCTCACAAAGGGTTACAAGTTTACCTAGTTGCCTGTTTACAAATAGCTAGAACAATTTCGATAAGGTAAGGTGCAATAATGTAATGGTACTAAAATAGAACTATAACTATTTTACATTCCAATCTGGAGTTCAAGAATTAATTAGAACACTATGAGGCCCTCTGTGCCTGTAGTTGTTATTTAGGTTAACCCAAAAGTTGTTTAAATTAATTTGCATCTTTCGGTGAAGCAATTATCTTACCGGCGAACCCAGATTTTAAATATACCCTTCACTTTCTAACGTCATATAACAAAAAGAGTCACGGATATTTTAAAACCTGGATTTTTCTTAGACCATCTCTCGTAAGGGGGTTAGAGTTTGATTCAGATTAAAATAAATAATAATATTGTCTATTTGGAGATTTAAGATAGAACACCCCGACTCCACCTGTTCAGGCTAACAATGGAGTGAGTGGATGGGCCTTATTTCAATTCACATAATTTCTTATTGCTATTGACATAATGTCTTGGATCTATTGACATAATTTCTTAGTTCTATTGAGATAATGTCTTAGATCTATTGACACAATTTTTTACTTTTATTGAGATAATGTCTTAGATATATTGACATAATTCCTTAGATCTGTTTATATAATTCCTCAGTCGCTACATCAGACATAGAAAAAAAGAGGTTGGCTAATATTTTATCGAGAACTCAACCATCAACTAAAATAAATACAATATCCTCAATCATTTACACCCCTAATTCCTCCACTTGATAACTGTTTCTAAGTATACAGGAAGCATTAACAAACTCATAAACCAATAACCACAATTTCGCAGTACACCTTGACAAAAACGTGGTGCGCATGACTAACACCCTGCTGCCTATTGACATGCAAAGCGTTGACAAGTTCAGATCATGATCGGATAGTTCTTAGAACGGGCTTGGAGATTGATCAACTGATAAGGTTTTGATAAGGTTGTACATTATGTAAGTGTCATGTTGTGTTACCTATGGTCAGATACTGTGGTCTGATCATGTGAGATTGTACTTTGATTTCCTTGTTGTTTCCGGTCTAGTAAGCCACGTTTTTCCTTCTCGACTAAGGAATGACTTCTAGAAGTTGTGTAGAAGCAACCTTCAGTGATAATAACAAACTGATTTTGATAGCTAGCGGTTGAACGCTTAACTTCCATGTAGGAGGGAGGAGCACAACTCTGACTTTTCGAATTCATTTCTTCTTCTTATTCCTACCCTGTTCCCAAATTACTTGTGGTCAGTGCAATATGTATTTCTCTTTCATTCTTCCCTGCTAGCCGTCATATCATCATTTACTCCCTTTCCAGATCCTCCCTAACACAATCCATCCATCTTTTCTTTGGTCTTCCTCTCCCCCTCCATCCATCATTCATATTCATCACTCTTTTAGTCACATGCATTTCATCTCTCCTCATCACATACCTATACCAAGACAAACGCTTTACTTCAAATTTTTTTGTCACTGGCGCCACTTTCAAACTCCCTCTATTAATTAATGTGCATATCATAATTTGATTATTACTTGCATTAACGGTTAAGAAAAACATCGTGAAAGAACCCGCAGACATGATAAGTCTCCAAATTGTTCTCGATGGTATGTGTAGCCCAGACCACGACCAAAACAAGGTCGTTAACCTGTAATATTTCGGAAACTAAGAATAATTCAGCCTGATATAGTGGTAAAAGATCGATCAGAGCGCCGCACAATGATTGTTGCTATCACGGTCCCGCATGACGAGAACCTCGTGAAAGCTGAGAAAGATAAACAAATAAAATATCTTGATCTAGCACACGAGGTTGTCGGCATATGGGATATGGACTCAGCAGTCATTGTCCCGATAGTCGTTACGGCGAATGGCCTAATAACCAAGAGCCTCGATCAACATCTCATGAGGCTCTTGGCGGCTGGATCAAGGGCTTGATACAGAAAGCAGTACTAATTCACACGGCACGCATGTGAGGAGGTTCCTTTCTCTGGAGCCCTGACTGCCGGCAGCTTGGTCCCTGTTCCCGATGCCGGTTTTTATATTTTTAAATGTTTTTTGTTTTATAGAAATATTTAAAAATGTAATTTTAAATGTGTATTTAAATTAATAAACGGAATAGCTTATTCCAATAAAAAATATTTTATAGGCTATTTAAGAAGTTTTATTAAATTTATTTGAGTATTATTAAATAGTCTATAAAATACTTTTTATTTGAATAAGCTATCATTCTTATTTTCCGAGATATTAAGGGTTTATGTTGGTATTAGGGAAAAGGCTAGCATTATTGTTGATCGAAGATTATGATCATTAAAGTAAATTATAAACCGACTTTAAAAAAATAGAAGGTCCTGTAATCGGCGAACATTTTTTTATGACTATTTCCATGGATTTGATTTGATCCGAGACATCTGGGCCGATTAAAGTTTTTTTAAAATTTATTTTCTGTTTTCGTAATTGAATACCATGACCCTCACTCTACCGCATCGTGAATGCGTTTACAGACACAAATGAGATAATTATGTAACTTGGAATGCTTAATTATTAGTGCTTTAATTAGTAACCGTAATACCTAAATATTTGCACGCCATTTCATATGGCAAACATGTCGGGACAAAAATATTTTATGTTGAAATCTTGCATGCAATTTGTATGTACACACATGTTTAAGCGAATAAAGTTATCTTATCTTATCTTAAAATGTTTTATAAGTAACCAGACTCGATTTTTTTATTTATGTATACCTACTTCTATGCACAGGTAGTATATCACGGACTACTAGAGATATTCTATCTGAAGAAGGCGGGTGAATTATTACAATTTGAACCTTATTTCAAAGAAAAAAGTTACAACACCCGCCTTCGAGAGATAGAAAGACTATATCACTATTGAACTATCAATTATTCCACATGGATGGCGCAAAAGACAACTTAATAATTAATCACTATTAACTATAGAAGAAATACCAACAGTTGGTCACCAAACCACCTGTATTAAATGAATATTAATGACATCTCTCTGAGATTACCAATCGGTTCGCCACGCTTGGCAAACACATCAAACGGATCTAAGACTTCTTATTCTGGTTACAAGCACTCATGACTTTCGGTGCAATATTCTCTGGCACCTTCGAGGTAGTGGGCGCTAAGACTCGAAGTGTCCAGCAAACGACATTGGGGAGGACAGCAGCACGTAGGGGTCACGTTCTTCTGAGCAAAAGGATTTTGAGGAAACAACGTTGTTTCCCCAGGATGTGCAAAAGGCGGAGCTTAAGAGGGACCAGCAGGGGGTTTTTAGTCGGTAATAGGCCGACATACCTCTTCACCCAGACGGAGGATATCAATGAGGATTTCCACTCGAGAAAAGATCAGCATGTGCAATATTCTAAATTAAGAGTCCTCTGGAGAAAAACCGGCAAGTAACACCACAGAATCATAGAAAGACTGCTGGAATATAGATTAGCATACAAATTGTAAAAAAAATGCTAGAAAATAAGATCAGAGCGGGTTTCCCCCATTTTTTTACGAGAATTAACCTGTTCTACCTTGACAAGTCATTAACCGATAAGTATTGCGCAAACACATTCATAAATGCACAATGAAACAGATACACACAGAAGGTACACTAACGCCGAACAAATCTACATCACACGGTGACACAACAGAATCATTAATGCCTGGTTCCTATAGCCTTACCTTTGATCGTTCATTGCAGTAGCTATTGGGAGGCCAAAGTTCAGCAATTGGCCCTACGCCCAGTGGCATCACGGCATGGCAAAGGATTTATTGAATTCAAATAATTTTAAACCTTATTCAAATACATTTAGCACTTGTATTTTCTCAGCATCCTACGATACTGTAATTATGAGTTTTAAAGGGTGATAGTAAGATTCAATATGATTTGTTTTTAGATAAAAGTAAAAACCGACTTCAAAAAAAACTAAAAAAAGAGTGAAATAATTAGCATGATATAAAATTAATAGTTTCAGAAGTCGGTGGCTTTTTTTTGTTTCAGTGTAGAATTGCACCGACTTCTGAAACTGTTAATTTTATATCATGCTAATTATTTCACTCTTTTTTTAGTTTTTTTTGAAGTCGGTTTTTACTTTTATTTAAAGTTTTTTATTAAATACGTTTTAGTGCCATAAATTACACGGTTTAAGACTTTAAATTTAAATGACACGGTTGCGTAAAGTTTCCAACTAGGTAGTTTTCATTAAGAATAGGTGTTAATGTATAATTATCATGACGGCTCCTTACAAATACATTACAAACTTCTTTGTTCTTGGCTAATGTTTCTGTGATCACAGTTAAAACAGAGATTGCCTGGGACAGCCTTTTCCCTAATACCAACATAAACCCTTAATATCTCGGAAAATAAGAATGATAGCTTATTCAAATAAAAAGTATTTTATAGACTATTTAATAATACTCAAATAAATTTAATAAAACTTCTTAAATAGCCTATAAAATATTTTTTATTGGAATAAGCTATTCCGTTTATTAATTTAAATACACATTTAAAATTACATTTTTAAATATTTCTATAAAACAAAAAACATTTAAAAATATAAAAACCGGCATCGGGAACAGGGACCAAGCTGCCGGCAGTCAGGGCTCCAGAGAAAGGAACCTCCTCACATGCGTGCCGTGTGAATTAGTACTGCTTTCTGTATCAAGCCCTTGATCCAGCCGCCAAGAGCCTCATGAGATGTTGATCGAGGCTCTTGGTTATTAGGCCATTCGCCGTAACGACTATCGGGACAATGACTGCTGAGTCCATATCCCATATGCCGACAACCTCGTGTGCTAGATCAAGATATTTTATTTGTTTATCTTTCTCAGCTTTCACGAGGTTCTCGTCATGCGGGACCGTGATAGCAACAATCATTGTGCGGCGCTCTGATCGATCTTTTACCACTATATCAGGCTGAATTATTCTTAGTTTCCGAAATATTACAGTTGGTTTTGGTGACCCGGATTAATCGCTTCTGAGTGTATGTTGGGGTCTAACTAATATTAAGTATTCAATAATTTATCATCATCAAATGCCAATGCGAAAACTCCTAGCCTCGGGGTATAAATAAGTAATTTACATACATTTCTCAGTAATAAGTTGCAACAGTGTGCATTGCTTTTAGAATAATTTTGCATATATAAACGGTACCCAATTGATTATGATGCTTATCTCCTAGTGATGAAACTATCAATTACAAGCCTGACTTATTGGTATTGCATGGTTTAATGATTTTAAACTTGTGGTTGGGTTTTATTGATGAAGAAATATCTTATTCTGTCGTGTCAGTACGAGCTGTACGAGAATGGCTCATGCCGTGGTGAAAAGATTAGCTAGTCAGCAAGGTTGGTAGCGGGGCTGACTGCCCAGGGTACGCCGGACGCACTTAAATATCGTCAGTCGTTGAGGCTCAATACTATGCTGTTTAAGGTTGGCATGTTAAGACACTTTATAGTAGAAAGTTCAGAAACGAAGATTCGAGTCCCGAGGAACGTGCACATCACAAGATTATCCAAAAAACCGACCAAGTGCGTGACGGGCCACGCGCAGTAATAGTGTTCCGTAGTTGCACAATAATGAGGACTAAGAAGAGGGCTTAGTATTTTTTCAATGGAATTTGTACGAAATTTTTTACTTTTCCAGTTGGTCGACTATTAGTCGTAAACTTGTAAAGCCTACTTAGCTGTGATAGTTTTCCTTTTAACTTCGTTGTATATGAATTGAATTTTTTCACATATCTAAAACAAACCGTTTAGCTGGTAGGGGGGGGGGGGACACTTGACTCTAACAAAAATTAGCACTTTAAAGCTTAATATTTCAGAAACGGATCCCTTAATCGAAAAAGTGTACTTATAAACCCCCAATATTTTTGAAAGTCCTATCCAACAACACTCCACACTATGGAGTAGAGGACCAAAGAAAAAAACCCCACATTAAGTGAACAGAAGGGATCCTAAAAAAATTTTTTTTTTCATGGTTTTATTTCACCTCTTTGTCGACTTGATTAATATGTATATCCATACCAAATTATAGCTTTCTAGTACTAAGAGTCTCTAAGCTAAGCTGCGGACAGACAGACGGACGGACATGGCGAAACTATAAGGGTTCCTTGTTGACTAACTTGTGGAACCTAAAAAGAAATATAGATTATTTTACATGGAATACAAGAATTCAGAGTTTATCCTTTAAAAGTTGTACAGAATGATCATCAGAGTGCATGGTTGTCGGATGTAACGTGACTAACCAATCATGCTGTATATTTTAAACTAGGTGTGAGCCTAGATTTTTCGGAAAATATATTTGTTGAAGTAAGGGACAGGTGGCCGTATTAAAGTGGAGTTTAAATACGGCTTTGCTTTCGGACAGCGAAAATTAAGCGTCTCAATAAATATCCACAATGTCGGTTGACAAACCATTCAAAGTCAAAGTTTTTTATTTCAAATAGACCAGATTACAGGCACTTTTAAAACGTCAAAACTAGGTGCACGGTTCCAAAAGGTAGGTTCAATGGAGAAGAGCCGGCAAGAAACTACATGAATACTCTTTTTAAAATAGTAGTAGATCATGACAATTCCATTACAGAAGTGTGAGAAATAGATTTTTTTCTGATGGATATAATTAAAATCTTGTAAAACTTCAGGAAGAAGGAAAATAAACTCGAGCAGCACAAAAAGATTATCAAATAACAATTATTGTCAATCAAACAAACTAAAAAACATTGATTTACAATCAGAAAAACTGTGATGATTACTAGTTTCACACCGTGTCCAATACACATTAGATTTTTTTGTTCTTAATTACTATAATATCGATATAATTTAGATTTTGGTATATTGACATTCGCTACATCTGTAGATATTATTGCCAAACTCGTTTCTTTAATTGCTATTTATGGCTCTACTGACTGCATTAATTATATTTTATTATTTTTATCATGAGGGACAGAAACATAGCTACTAACAGCTATCGGTTCTGTACTCTTAACACTTCTAAGAAGCCTTTTTCTACATGATAATTTGATGTTTTTTTTATGTAATGGGTTGGCAAGCAAGCTATGGCCCTAATGACCGCTATCGCCACCTATATTCACCTGCAACACCAAGAGCATTGATGAAACTTTGCAAACTTTAGGGGTAATATCTATATACATCTTACAATTCCTAGAGAATTTATTGTAAAATGTTTATAAGGTCCATCTATTCATACTCGAAATATTTTAAGGGATACATCTATAGGTGGTAAAGAAGCCATAGCTAAGAGTTTTTTTTTTTTATCTTTATTTTTTACGAAATTTTTGTGATTGTAATAATGCTTGAGAAATTCTGCATAAATTTGAAAAAAAAAAACCTGCTTCAACGACAATAAATACTATGTAGGAACTAGCGTAAGAGCCATTACGCACTGCATCCGAACCGAATCCGTGAAAATACGGATATAAAAAACTCGGACCGAATTCGGGTATTGCTTTACGCACTGCATCCGATCCGAATCCGTGAAAATACCGATCTAGAGTAAAAATCTCGGACCGAATTCGGATGTTGCTTACGCACTATTCCGATCTCTGATTCAAATTCAAACAATTCAGTACTACGGCTACTTCGATCCGTCAATTGTTTTTCCGAATTAGAAACTCACGGATGACGGATAGAAATCGGATGACGGATGCCGGATATAGTGCGTAAGCTACCATACAAATAGTTCTATGGCTACTTCGGTCCGTCAATTGTTCTTCCGAATTAGAAACTCACGGATGACGGATAGAAATCGGATGACGGATGCCGGATGTAGTGCGTAAACTACCATACAAATAGTTCTATGGCTACTTCGGAACGTATTTTCACGGATTCGGACCGGATGCAGTGCGTAACCGCTCTTATGGATGTTGAAAATAGTAATGAGCCAGTATTTGTTATGCGTATCAAGTAAATTAAAATTATTTAATTTAAAAAAAATTGCAGTTTTTTTTTTTGTCGCTTCTTTACCACTAGATGTATCCCTCAAAATATTTCGTGTATGAATAAATAGACCATATATGTATACGCGGCGGTATGATAAACTTACTTATTAATAATAATTAGTTACGGTTTACTCACGTGCATAACTGGCTACTGCCAAACTAAATATAAACCAAATAAATTGTCACGATTTTGTTATTAAGTAGTTTATTGACATTGACAACATCTGCTTGTATTCATCGTATTTCTTTAATTACTATTTATGTGTGTGACTGCATTAATTACTAAGAGACACTAATGTATATTTTTTGCGATGGTGCACGTGTGAAGTCTAGATTTTACACTTAATTTATTATTAGGAGTCAAGTCACGTTTTTGTCGTATCAAAGCAGACTTTGTGTCTGTATAATGGATTTAAGTTTCGATTTAAAATGATTATTTGAATAATAACTGAATACATACAATGTTTCATAGATTTATCAAATCGTTCTTAATCAGAGATACACAACAATTTTATTGTGCCCGGTAAAATGGCAATACGCTCGCCAACTATAAATAGACTTTAATACAAAGGGCGAAACATGGGTATACTGACTTCTGTCTGTTAGGAGAACACCTCTGAATGCCTCTTGTGGGATTACAGACTTGAGTATATTGTCGGTCTTCTATAGACTGTACTTCGGTGAGTGTGCTCAAGAACTCCACAATCTCATCCAACCGGCCCCCTTGACAGAACTTACTATAAGTTCTGTGATCTATACCTAGTTGCCATTCCACTGTGGCGGCATCTATCCACGCCACATACGAACATACGCAACACGCCGGCGTTGTAGACGACTACAGCGACAATATCGACAACTGCCATAGATGAAGTTCCTACATCGCGCTATCATGATGTAACACGCAGATAGTATATAAACAACCTCCCAACATCAACTGTAGGGCAGTAGCCCGCCAGGCACAAGACTCCGCCTGGTTGGAGGATCCTCCCTTTGGTTGGAGGAACACCGCACCATAGTTTCTCCACACCACCAATTCGCACTAACCGCTTCCAAACATCCTTCATAATGCGCACGGCAAAAGTGTGGAACTCACTATCTGCGTCTGTGTTTCCGAACGCTTACAACCCTAATCTCTTCAAAGTGAGAGTGAACAGGCTTCTTCTGGGTAAGCTCGCTCCATCGTAGACTTTGTCGCAGTCACCTCTGACTAGGCTTGTCAACCGTCCCGCAAGAGCCGGGCGTCCCGTTTCCAGAGCTTTAGAGGATGCATCCCGCGAAAGACGTGTGCGGGACGCCAATTGTCCTGTTTTATCGTACCCACGGCTAAACCTTCGGCCAGAAGTCGGAGTTTAGTGAACGCACGTTTTTTTTAAACTAGAAGAGTAGAGATCGCGACCGCGAGTCTCGCGTCGAACGAACACCGCTCGCGCGTGTCGTCTCGCTCCCTTCCCCCCACTACTTTTGTCTATTAAGTTTTATTATATTTCCTATTTTTTCAACTTGTCCCGCATTTTGATTGCCAAATTCCCGGTAAATTCATACATTAAGGTTGGAAAGCCTACCTCTGATCTTGACCAGAGTCAAGAGCAAACCCCACATTCGGGACGTCATCGTGACGCAGTCGTGGTCGTTCTGTTTGGGCGCTTGGGCGCTATTAAATTAATGTTTTTTTGTGTGCTAATTAGACAATTTTATGTTTGTGAATGTAAAATTGATGATTTGTGGCGTTTTCAAGCTGCAATAGTGTGTGATTTTTGGTGATAAAGTTCTTTTAGTTTAGTTTCTAAAATAATAAAATTATATATTGAACTGACAGAATAATTTGACATTCAATTTATTTTTCTTTTTTTCAATTACGTGATGGCCAGTGATAGCGATGATGAGGACGGTTTCGGCCGTCGTCGTGCAAGTGAGATAACATTACGTGCTAATGTGCATAGCAACGAAATTTCGGATCTGGAATGGGATGATAATGAAACTACTAAAAATGCCAATAAAAGAGTAAGGAATGATTCTAGTGTTGAAGAGGATATTCAAAATGACAATTTTATTACGGTCGGTAAGGGTGGGAAGAAGGCTAAATTAATGTTGTCAGCGCCAAAATCTACTAGAGTATCTCACGATACGGACGATTTGCCTAATGAGATGGATCAAACTAGTGATCATGAGTATGTGGAGGTATCGATTATTTGTAAAGAAGCCTTACCAAAAAGTATTGGAATGGCAAAAATTTTGAAGAATGAAAAGATACCGGGAATTATGAAAGTAACCTACAAACTTTGATTATTTACCTGTCTAGATAGAGTGTTGCGCTGCCATCGCAACAAAAACAACAGGCCAGATTTGAAGCGCTTGTGTGCGTATTACACACACAAGTAAGCGTAGCTTACTACTGTTTAACAAGCGCGCGCATCACGGGTCCGCGTACTGAGTGATACCAGCCCTTGAATATTACCCATAAAAAGAGGGGGAAAAAATGTTTTGATTTTGAAGTACCTATCTATAATTTATTTTAAACAATTCATTTAATTATGTTTTTTCACATATTAGGAGTTTGTGCATATTGTAATAGGTAAAATATATTTTTAATTAAAAAGATATTGCTATTGAAGGTTATTTATTCTTAATAATATTATAGTTTGGAATTATTTAACAATCAACACTATTATTTCACTATTATTTGAAAAAAAAACATTGTTTTGTAAGTTTAACTTTATGTTTCGATAGTACTGATTGCTAATAGTTTTGCCGCGGGAAAACCATTAAAATTTCAGCGTGTAATATATTACAAATGTATATTATCCAGCACTACAATTAAATGGTAGCTTGAAATCTCGAAATATACTTTTTGGATCATGATTAAACATTTTTTAAATCAGCTAACGTTCATGGGAAATTTTACATTCATACAGGCAACCCTGTAAACATGACGTCAAAATGGTGTCACATCTTTGGATGAAATTACACTTTATTAATTTAATTGTTTCTCTATAATATAGTTATTTACAGTTTACTTACTGATGATAGGTAACTTTTTTAGTTGTTTTCAATCGTCCGTTGTAATTCCTGCACACTTTTATAGCGCAAATTGTCATTTTTGTAGACCACAGAACACGTGTTTACCGTACAATGACAGTGACACCACTGATCTGACGGAACGAGTTTATGAGCCAACAGTTGGCTGATATTTTTTTTGGCGTTTAGACGCTCGAACTCTCTATCTAGACAGGTAAATAATCAAAGCCTACAAAAGTCCTTTTAAAGTTCTTATAAAGCTGATGAGTCATGACGCTGCCGAAAAAATTATACAGTCTGATAATTTTAAACAAAAAGGTTGGATGTGTAAGAAAACTAGCGAAGTAAACGTTTCCTACGGACTAATTAAAGAAATTGACTTGGAATTGGATGATGAAAGCATTAAAAATATATTACAATGTGACTTAGAGATTTTATCTGTCAAACGTTTGAGCAGGAGGAATAAGGAAGGGGAATGGGTAAAGAGTGAAAGTATTCGCATATGTTTCAAGGGTCCTATTTTACCCTCATATGTATATACATATGGATTGAGGATGAAGGTAGTACCATTTACTTTTCCTGTAACTCAATGTTCCAATTGTTGGAGATTTGGCCATATCAAAGCATTTTGTCCATTGAAAACACATATTTGTCCCAAATGTGGCGGCGAGCACGAGAATTGTGAGACGTTGCAATTTAGATGTGTAAACTGTAAAGGTGATCACATGTCTATGGTAAAAAGTAAATGTCCTGTGTTTCTACGAGAAAAGGAGATAAGGAATATTATGACTAATTATAACTGTACGCACAAAATTGCTTTGAGTAAGATTAAGGAAAAGGGAAACGTTAAGGAGAGCCTGCCATTGTTTTCTATGATTGAACCATCTTTAGCTGAAGAAAACCTAGGCAGAAGATATTCAGAAGTTGTTAAAAAAGCTCTTCCATTGATTGAAAGTTCAATTAGTGAAGAAATTTCTGATGAAGAAAGAAGGTCACCTATATTGAATCAAAGTAAGACAGCTATTATAAAAGGAAAATCTAGTAAGTCTAAAAGCATTAAGAGTAAGCCTAAGAAGATTGGGTATAAAGTACAGACCAAATTATCACAAAATCAGTCCTTTACTATGAATAAAGAAAGATTCGAGAATAAAGTGGGTTCTTCTGAAAAAGAGATAGGTGCAAAAAAGTATAGTGAAGGGAAACCAAAAATTCAGAAAGGAAATCAATTTTCTTTTTCCATTTTCATGGAAAAAATTAAGGATATATTACTGTTGGATGTTGATATTTCGTCGAAAATTGCAATGGTATTTAAGTATATAGTATGTGAAATTAAGGCTTATATTATGAGCTATCTAAAAATTGATGTATTGATGGAGTTTTTGGGAATATGTCGTAATGGATAGTAATTCTACTACTCGTCTTAGAATCATTAACATATGCCAGTGGAATGCAAATAGTTTATGTCCGAAAATAAATGAATTTCAAGTACTATTATTAAAAGAAAAGTTCCATATTGCCATCATCAGTGAAACATGGTTGTCATCTGAAAAAAACATCAATATAAGCAATTATAATATCATTCGAAAAGACAGATGGGATTCGTATGGAGGATTGTGCATTATGACCCATAAATCTATAAAAGCCTTACAGAAAAATCACGTTCGGGCGAATTCTAGTATTGAGATTCTAGTAGTGCAAGTTTTAAATGTTCCTGGAATCAAAAATATTATTTCTATTTATTGTCCTCCGTCATCTACTCCCAGCCAGTCTGATTGGAATCAAGTTTTTGACATGTTTGATAAAGAAACTATTATTGTCGGAGATTTTAATGCACATCATATAACATGGTCAAATAAGACAGATAGACGAGGAGAAAGGATATTTACCTCTTATTTTGATAAGGATTACATCTGCCTAAATAATGGTAATGCCACTAGAATAAAATTTGTTAATGGGTCCTTACAACAATCTTCACCAGACATATCGTTTGTGTCTACAGATTTAGCATTAAAAGTAGCCTGGCAAACTACAAACGAATGTTTAGGTAGTGATCATATCGTCATCAAAATGAAGTATGGATTTGAACCAACGAATAATTTTATTAAGCGTCGTAATTTTAAAGAAGCTCGTTGGGGTGAATATCATAAGAAATCAGAATGTATTTTTTATAATTTGGATTTGTCATCTAATGTGCAAGAATGTTATGATCTATTTGTATCCAGAATTGAGCGTTTGGCGGAAGAGACAATTCCGTGGATTAAAACCTGCCAGGACCCTTCGACAAAATTTGTACCGAAGCCATATTGGAATTCTCAATTATCGATGGCAGTAGCGGAAAGACGCCTAGCACTTTCAAATTTGAGACGTAATCCTACTCCTGATAATTATACACTTCTCAAGACCAAAACTATTAATGCTCGCAAACTTATCAAAAAAGCTCGCTGTGAAGGATGGAAAGAATTTTGTACAAGTATCGATTCGGAAACTTCAGCATCAGAGATGTGGAGAAAAATGAAGTGGGTGAAAGGTGGAAGGTTTTGTAACCGTAGTGTAGACTCCCAAAAATGTAAGGAGTTATTACAATCTCTAACCCCGGACTTGGCCTGTGAAGAGCCTCCCTTATTTACTGAAGAAACAATTTTAAATGAGCTTGATGTGGAAATAACGTTGACAGAATTAGTGAACTCTTTTAAGCGTAAAGACTCAGCCCCAGGTTTAGACAATATTTCTTACTCTATGCTTTATAATCTGTCTCTTTCCGGTAAGAAGTTTTTATTACATATTTATAATTTAGTTTTAAGAACATGCGCTGTACCAAGGCAATGGAGGAATATAAAGGTGGTTCCTATTCCTAAGCCAGGTCGAGATCCGAATTCCTCTTCTTCTTTGCGACCTATATCTTTAATGTCTTGTCCGTGTAAAATTTTTCATGTGATTTTGTTAAAACGTCTTGAATGGTATGTCGAAAAGTTAGAACTGTTTTCTCCATCAACCATTGGTTTTCGTAGATGTCATTCATGCTTAGATAATCTTACGAGACTAATTACAAATATTCAGATAGGATTTTCTAAAAACATGGCTACTATAGCGTGCTTTGTTGATATAAGTAATGCATATAATAATGTTAATGTAAACTATATGGTTAAGATATTGAAGAAAATTGGGATAGGAGGTAGAGTTTGTAAATATCTCTGGAGTTTCTTAAGTCAAAGGTTCTTAGAGATTGAGAGTGGTAATAATGAGATATCCGTAAGACAAGCCAGTATTGGCTTAGCTCAGGGTGACCCTTTATCCCCTCTTCTTTTCAATATTGTTACCATGGAGATTTGCAAAGTTATTTCTAGTGTTGCAATTTCACAGTATGCAGATGATTTTGTTCTCTATATTTCGTCTAACAAACATAATTTAGATCCAGCGCTTCACCATTTAGGCACCGCTATAGATATACTTGTGAAACATTTAGCGGAAATTGGCCTATTTTTATCAGAGTCCAAAACATACATATGTCTGTTTAATAGATCAAGAGTTCTGTCCAATATTCATTTTCAGATCAATAATAAAGATGTCCAAGTTGTTGATAAAATTAAATATTTAGGGTTATGGCTAGATTCATCACTAAGATGGGGTGCACAGATAAATGAGGTATGTGAAAAGGCGTATAAATATCTAAATATTCTGAAAGTTTTAGCCGGTAAGTCTTGGGGTGTTCATCCTAGGCATTTACGCAGACTGTACATTTCCCTTGTTAGGAGTAGGATAGACTATGCTAGCTTTTTATATGGAAATAGTGCTAAAACACACTTATATAAACTGGATGTTTTGCAAAATCGAGCTTTGCGGATATGTGGTGGTTTTGTTTGTACAACTCCTATCTGTGTGATGGAGAGTGAACTCTGCCTTCCCCCATTATTTGTGAGAAGACACTGGTTAGCTTGCAGGTACTGGTTGAGGGTGAGTTCATTCTCCAACAATGAAACAACTAGACTGTTGGAAAATTTGACCGAATTGAGTGAGAATATTTATTGGCGACATAAGAAAAAACCGATTCTGATTGATATTTATAGCAAATTCAAAGGAAATAGTGTGCATAAATCTCCTATATTGGAAATGTACAGTGTTGGTACCTGGGTTTCAAGTATAAATGTAACAGATTGTATTAGCTGCGTTATTGATAATTTGAATGTACCAAAACGACACACTAGTGTAACTAATTTAAGAACGCTAACTTCCACGATGTTGGCCACTAAGTACAATAATTATTACTATGTATTTACTGATGGATCAAAGGACTCGCATGGTGTTGGAGCAGCATTTTTTGATCCGCAGACAAACACTAGTATGAAGTTTATGTTGTGCCATGATGCCTGTATTATGAGAGCCGAGTTGACGGCGATTACCGAAGCTTTATCTTATGTTCAATCTCTGCCATACAAAAATGTGGTAATTCTTTCGGACTCAAAGAGTGCTCTTCAGCATCTGGCTCGATGCGTCTCGGG
The DNA here is from genome assembly GCA_905220435.1 of Amphipyra tragopoginis. Taxonomy (NCBI): domain Eukaryota; kingdom Metazoa; phylum Arthropoda; class Insecta; order Lepidoptera; family Noctuidae; genus Amphipyra; species Amphipyra tragopoginis. The sequence goes on from HG992013.1 coordinate 23,800,012, forward strand.
AACTCGAGGTATGCCAATAGCGTACGAGGCACTTAAGATATTACACCTATTACAGATGAAACTTGTTAATATAACGCTTCAGTGGATAACTTCTCACGTAGGTATTGTTGGGAACGAAATCGCTGATAGACTTGCTACAGAAGCTATTACAGATGGCATTGACAATCCGTGTGAACCCTATTTCACAGAACTTATTCCGATCATGAAGCGATTTTGCTTTAGTCTATGGAAAAACCACTTTGAAATTATTACTGCGGAAAAAGGTCTGTGGTACAGGACGATTAACAAGGAGATACTTCGAGTTCCATGGTTCGATGCTGCTAGTCTTTCCAGAGAAATGGTAGTTTTAGCGTTGAGGATAAGATCTGGGCATGTACCCTTAAATAGTTTCTTACATTTAGTGGGTAGATATCAATCACCTTTCTGTTATACTTGCCATAACAAAGTCGAAGATTTATATCATCTATTGGTCGAGTGCAGCACGTATGCCGATATTAGGGAATTATTGTATGGTTTCATTGGTGCGGATTTTTATAATGGGGGAATTGGTGTTGTTCTCAGTCGGCCTCTTTCGAGAGAGGCGATGGCTGTTTATGAGTTTGTAGGGTGTGCTTTTTTGAGAAGGTCGGCCCTTCTAGGAAACGCACTTTCTGCGGATTTGTAGGTGGCTGATGCTTTTTTTGGAGGAGGTTGGTTGGGACCGATATTGTTTGGAATTCTCTTGTGGAATTCGTGCCGGTGGAACTGTATAGCGGTTCTCTGATGTTGACATTTAGAAGGTACCTATGAGGCTTGCATAGTCACAAAAGTGTACTAGTGCCTCGAAAAAAAAAAAAAAAGAATAAAAAAAAAAAAAAAAAAAAGAGCAAACCCATCTCAAATACAAATGCAATATGTTTGTATGTTACCCTTATCTGGATGCCTTCCACAACATAGTAAGGAAAAGGTAAGGCAAATGATGACAATGTACTGTATTATCTAATCGGACAAGAACCCACTATAGTACGTAAACGTATCCATGTATTGACTGCTAAGTATTTGCCATAAACGCACCGACAAGGCATCGACAGAATATCAAACATTTACTGCAATATATATTTTCCATTAGCCATCATTCCGATTATTCCTTACTCCTAAGAGCATATAAGCTTGACTGCATAATCATCATGCTGCAGTTCAAGAAACGTCATGATCGTGTCAATACCCTTAGTGAATTCAATTCAAGAAGTCATGATTTCTAATCATCATCGGACTATTGCGATAAAATCGTTACTGTAAGTGCTATCCATTTATACATCTAGCCTTTTCCCATCTGTTTTGGGGTCGGTTTTCAATCAAACCAGCCTCCTGATTCAGAAGGATTAGATTAGTCAGTAATCGAGTAATTCCATTAGCTATCTCTTTTTCTCTAGTTACGAGAATCGTAGACAGAACGAGATGACAGACCGAATCGGTCGACAACTGATTATCGAATCGAATAGGTTCTGAATCGGAGGCAGATTCGGTTGAATACCAGTGTTTTACAAGGACTAACATCAGACCTCTGCAACCCAGTTACTGGACAATGCCGATATCTTAAGGTTAGACCGGTTGGGGATACCTTCTTTTCGCATAATGTTCTTTGTCCTAATATACTTCGGCATAACGATTTTGGCACAATTTGTTTTGGCATAATAATACTTCGGCATAATTTTTTTAGGCATACATTTTATGTTGGCATAATCATCTTAAAGACTAATTTGTTTTGGCATAAATTTGATTCGCATAACGTTAGTAGGCCTAATGACTATTAGCATAACGTTAGTTATGATAATTAGAAATGTTTTTACCATTGTCTAATAATCTAGTCGCAGGCGCACCCCGACACGGATAGGTTAGGTTCGAAGGGGGTCATCCCCTTCGTGTTAGGTTACTTTAAACCCTGCGGACAGAAATAGGAGCCCCGCACAGCGGGGCTCCGTCGACTCTGCTTTGGAGCCTCAACCTTACAAACATCCCCTTAAGTTTTTATTGTGAAAATGAAAGTAGGTGACGAATAATCGTCTACCGTATACCTATAAAAATATGTTTTAATATCATTATGCGTAAATAAATTTATGCTTTAGGATATTATGCTTAAAAAAAGTTATGCTTTAGAACTTTATGCTTAATCATTATTATGGTTAGAGAAATTATGCTTAAAAAAATTATGCGTAAGCTGTTATGCGTAATTATATTATGCGAAATATAATTATGCCAAACAAAATTATGCTAAGTTATATTAGGTCTTAACATTTTATGCAAATGGATAGGGAACCGACCGGTTGTCACACTTTCGGGCTTCTGACTACTCGTAACGACTGTCATAAGTATTTGTATGATACCCGGGACCAGCGATGGCTGAACGTGCTCTCCGTAGCACGAAGCGTTCTCGACGTGTAGCAAACGGTCTCTCATCCATGGGCTGACCGCGGCAAGCGCAACTTAACCTCGCAGATCGGACGATCCGCGTGGTTGTTAATTTATAATTAGTTACGGTTTTTACTCACGTGCAATTTTTGGGATTGCTCCATTAGTTTTGGACACAAACGGAGCCCTTAATCATGAACTGAACTGGCGGTGAGGTCGCGAATGGAACTCGTAGATAGTTGTTAATTAACCACGCGTCCCTTACCCACCATACACGGTATTTGCTTTAATATTAGCATCGACTTTCGTGTTTTTCAACCGGTAACCATTCTGTGCTGGATTTTGGCCTTCTCATGCACGCTCTCTGCATGAGAACAGACCTTTCTTCTGTAGCGACACAATTAGAGGCTGGAATTATATTATGTTCACGGTCTTAATCTGTGTATTACGTTGACATACTATCATAGTAAACCGATGCACGGTAGGACTATGCATCGGGATAAAACTGTTATGTGTTCTAGAATAAGAATAAAGTTCGTATTTATATGACTCTAAATGGATATTTTGTTTCCAGTGAGGCGATGGAGAGTCGAGTGGGCCTGGACTACATAGTAGAACATGCAGAATACACGGGCAAGCTCGCAGCTGCACTCACATCGCCGGCTGCACCTGTGAAGAAACAGGTGAGATTATACAGTTTTACTTACACCCTGGCTATGAACAGGAAGCGAACAACATCAGCTACTTCAACATCTACCAACGGTGCACCTTGCTGTTGACTTGACCCTCGGTAGACACACAGATAGTGTGCCTGGTAGTATCGCTATAACCAAAGGGCTTGCTTTGCGGTTTTCTGGTGACCAAGGGTATTAGCTGCTTTTCTGGGAGAGGCCGATGTCCAACCGTGAACTAAGATTGACAGAGTAGCTCTATTTACTATCTCTATATAGAAGTATGTATAACAAATTCTGTATTTTTCAGGTGTTTGAGCTGTTATCGGCGTTGTGCGTGTACAATGCTGATGGCTACGCAAGGGCGGTAGACACCTTAGAAAGATTCAAGGTAATAAATCGTATTTTATGTTCTTCGAACGACTTTTCTGAAGTCATGAACAAGTTCTTCAGTAAAGTCTTACGCAATTAACTCCACAATTGACGAAATCCGACGCTCCTTGGGCAGTAAGCTCCACTACCAACCTTGCTGATTGGCCAATCCTTTCACCACAGCAAGGGCTATTCTGATATAGCTCGTGCCGACAAGAAAGAAGTAGAAATAATGTATTAGGAGCTAAAACAATCCATTCACTTCCAATGCAGGTCTTTCAGGTCTACTTCGACGCTTCTACATTTGGAATCCCTTAGTTTCTAGTCGTTAAGTCCCTTTTCGAATTTTGTAGGATCAAAATGAGTTTGGTTTGCTTCGAATTGTATCTTATATGGAGATAAAAAATCTTTATCTAAAACTGCTTATTAATTCTGTGCATGTTCAAAGCTGTGTGAATCATTTAAGGTAAACACTGGTGTTTGTGACCGATGAAAAGCCAATGACCATATTAAGTAATAGATCGCTATCTTTTACTATAAATGCAGATTACTGATCTTTATCTCAGCACGTGGTTCTGTGTGACACATGCATATTTACTTTGAATTGATATCTCTGTAGATAATGACTGGAAGAAAAAAAATGAAAGGAACGCTAAAATTCAACCTTCTGTTCGAATCATCGTTGAATGAATCATTGTTATAATCAGCTTCTCCAAATATTTCCATTTTGTATAACAATACAACACAAGTTACTATAAACTAGCTAAGAAATCTGTGCTCAAGTGCGGTCTCGACCACTCTTGTGTGATTGCAGATCAAATCTCTGCTTAAACTCGAATCTACAACTGAGTAACAAGCTAGAATAAAGTTGAACTCAGCTGAATCACAGATGGCTGAAGTCTGACCAATTAATCTATGCTTGAGGAATATTTTAAAATTAACTTATTAGCTTAACTCAACACTAGTTATAAACAGTGATCAGAGCTTGAGTTTCATTATGGACCTCGATGTGGGAGTCTCTTGGGCAGTTAGGAGTATTTCCTTCAAGCCGCACTGAGTGCAGCACGAGTGTTCACAGCAATTATTGTACAGCAAAGAATTACGTATTTACCTATACCCCATTTCACAGGCGTCTGCTAAGGAGGTGTTCCAAACGCATACATCTCGTATAATTTCATAAATGATATCCTCTACTGCTACACGTACAGCGGCTGATCTTTCTCCATTCTTCTTCGTGACATCATTTTCATCTATACTTTTCGTATATTTTTCTTCTTAATCATGCGTTGGCTTATCAAAATATTTGATGGTATCCCTCTTCACGTTATAAGTTCCTGACCAGTTCCCTCTTCTTCTTCCAGTCCCTGAAAGGCGAACGCTATCGCCTTAGCGTGGTGGTGGAAGAGCTGAAGAATGCTACCACGACAGACTACAAGACCGCGCTAGTAGCGTTCATCAACTGCCTCATCATCTCAGCGCCTCGGCTTCCTGACAGGATCCGAGTCAGGAACGAGTTCATTGGTAAGTGGATGTTGATATACATATATTCTTTTAGTCTTATGAAGGAAATAAGGTTTACATAAAGTAATTCAGCCATTTTGCTAGTTGTTGCCTTATATTTCTATATTTTTTATTAAAAAACCTAATCGTATGTTGAATGCCTGGGTAGAATTGAAAATTGAAACTACTTACATGGATATTGTGAGATTTATTTGTTTGATTTTGAAAATGAGTCCAAGATTTAGGAATTGTTGTGAATATAAATATTTATTTTCCTACTGACTGTTGTTATATTGTTTGATAAAACTTTATTTTTGTTTTCAGGGTTGGGTCTATTGCCGACATTAAACAACTTAAGGTAAGAAACAGTCAATATCTTTATTTTACTGATTAGCAATCGAAGGAAACATTCTATCTTTTATCCTATTTTCACCTATATTTAGAATTATGAACGATGTGTCAAAATATACGGTCATAGCAAATCCTTTCTAGGACCGGTCATGGTCATAGGGGAAGCCCACGGAGTAGAGAAATTCTCTTCTCCGTGGGGAAGCCCTTTTAAAGCTGTTATATGAATGTAATAACCGTAATCAAAAGTCCGGTACAAACTATCGGACGCAAGTTGACGCAACTTACAGTCGCGACTTAGAAGTCAGGTCATCTTCAAACGCGCTAGCCAGATTTACATCGGACGTATAAGCACTCAATGTTATAGTTTATATACCAACCAGATGCAACATCGCTCGTGAACATCATTCAGCCGCGTCCGTAAGTCGCGTTCGTCGCACGCGTCCGTAAGTCGTATCCGGTAGTATGTTTCGCACTTAAGATTATACCTTCCCGTAAAGGATTTGTCATAAAGATAACAATAAAACATAAGGACCTACATTATAATATTAACATATTAATCTCCACGGAGCAGTGTGCAAAACGCATAAATCTAGAACAATAAATCGATGTCAAACTAGAAGTTATATTCACCCATATAAAGTTATATCGACCAATACGTTACGTCGATATATATATATTAGCCGATTATCGACACGGTTTTTTGTCGATCGGCAAACCGCTCGGTTGATCAAGCACGGTAATTTTATAGGGGAGACAAAAAACAGTGATACTATTAAGTTTTTTGTCGATTTTGTAATACCGTGATTTGTGTGTGTTTAGTGTAGTTTTTGGATTTTGGCTTAAATGTACCGGATATAAGTAGATGTAAACAGTAGCTCGTAGTAGGTAGTACCATGTATTATATCATCGGTTTTTTTTATTGTATCTTTGGTTAGGTTTAACGATTAGAGATAGATTTTTAGTTGATTAGTTTTGATGACAGTCGCTCCGTGTAAAATAATGGTATCAGCTGCATCTAGTTAGACTGGAATCTGACCCCAGCTAGGCATATAGATTTTTGGTTTCGAAAAAATTTGATTTGAGAGATTTTTTTTTACTTTATTTAAATTTTAAGTAGCGTTTTCTTTTCATTGCTGTAGTTCCAAGAAGTATGCTAAATACTTTTAGCTCCAATTGCTCTAAAAATATAATATTCATTATCTATTAGAGTATCTGTAGTTCCAATTAAACTTATTTCGTTTTTTTACTAATTACTACAATAACTATTTTTAAACTTTCGCGATTTGTACACATTATAAAAATACAGATTCGGTTCTAGTCGCGTAAAAACTTAAAAAGGCACTAAATACCTTTTTTATCCCGACGTTTCGGCCGAAGTCTACCCGTGACCACGGCCGGTGTAATTCGGCTGAAACGTCGGGATAAAAAAGGTATTCAGTGCCTTTTTAAGTTTTTACGCGACTAGACCCGAATCTGTATTTTTGTAATGTACTACAATAACTACATAGTTCAATAAAATGTTTTGTTCAGCTGTCAACCGTGCATTGTTTTTATGAATATTAGGACCTATTTCTGGAGCCTGTTCGTTAACAATCTGTCACTTTTAAGAATTATGGTCAATATTACCAATTGCCTAAGGTCTTAATTCAGAGAATTACTTGCTGCTCGAGAGTCTTAAAGCTCATTGTAAGGTCACTAAACTCTTAAATCTAATTTCTGACATATTTTTTTTTTGTCAAATTACATAAGGTGATTTTCTGAATTAATAATAATATGATACAAGAGAATTAAGTTACTTGCTGCTCTGAGAATCTTAAACCTCAACGTAAGGTCACTAAACTCTTAAATCTAATTTCTGACATCTTATTTTTAGGCAAATTATTTAGGGTGATTTTCTAAATTAATAATAATATAATACAATTAAAGTTTATTAAACCCATATATAGGTGCCTTAATTCGTACAAAAACATTAAAACGATGTCCTTATCGACCATTAAATTAATCACTGGCATTAAGCGTGTAAAAACAGTCTCAGTAATTGCGTTATTCGATGTACCTACTGACACAGAGAGACACTGTGTTAGCAAAGTTATAAAAACTTAAGTCACTTAGACTTTATTTTTAGAATGAAGTTTATAACATTTATAAATAAAGAAACAGAAAAAAGAATAAAGATACTTATTGCAATAAATAACTTTGCTCTTTGGAAGTACCTACCTAGTTTTTGCTGAAATGCAACGTTTCGCTACATACCTAGTAAAGCACATTGCGTCATAAGCTATAACTATATAGCACGACGTTCACTCTATACGCTATATCGCAAGCCGCTTTAATATGTATAGCAAGTTATTTGACGGCGATCCGTCGGGCGTTGGACGGGGTAGAAGTGAGAAGGGGCTGGTACCGGAGAATCGTACGATATAGCTCTGAAAATCGCTAAAGTTTATCGTGTACAGAAAGCCAATACTTTATAGCATAGCGTTGTGTGAACGTGTCCATTTAAAATGTATGCTGTGCGATATCGTTCTGCTATACAATATTTGCTATATATTATAGCGTAGTCTGAACTGAGCTTTAGAATGAAGTTGTGTTTTTGCAATAAGCATTCTTAAATGTTATATTTAAGAATACGTATTGCAAAAAAACCACATTGCATTTCGGAACTACCTACTTAGTTTTTGCTGAAATGCAACGTTTTGATGATAATGATTTTAGTAATTTTTGTCTCACATAGTTGGCCAACTTTGAAAGTACAAAAACAGTTTATTAGCAACTAAGAAAACAATAATACTGATAATTTATGATTAGTTACGGTTTACTCACGTGCATTTTTCGGGATTGCTTGACTAGTTTCGGGCCCAAAATAGTCGGGCAATCCCGAAAAATGCACGTGAGTAAACCGTAACTAATCATAAATATGAATGTGTCACACGAAAGTTATAATACAAAGATAATACTAATTAACTAAGGCAAAAAAAGAACAAAAATTAAAGAAGTACTTACCTTATATTTAATTGTGAATATAATATGGTTTAAACTATTATTTATAAATAATCACAATCTAAAATTATATCGTTTGATAAATTTTCAACACATTGTAACAACATATTATGAACTAGAAATCGCTCGCGTCCTCGCGCGTATTTTATTTTTATTCAATAGGAACAACAAACAGCTACAATATACAGTATGGGAAAAAAATACACATAAAATTTTAACAATATTGTAGCCCACAACGCTGTTCACAGATTAACTATAGAATATAATAGACAATTGATTAATATTAAATTATTTATATTATGAATTGATGTCGTTTATCGCGTATTCCGTATTTTTCGGGATAAAAGTAGCCTATGTCCTTCTCCATGTTACTAACAGGTTCATCAAAATCTGTTCAGCGGTTTATGCGTGAAAGCGTCACATACAGATAGAGTTACTCTCGCATTTATAATATTAGTAGGGATTGTGAACCGAACAAAGAAATTGATACTTTATCCCATCTACCTGCAGATCCAATCTTAATCCATTTAATACAAAAGTATCACTTAAAAACAGATCACAGTGTTCTCAGTTGAAAAACGAACTTAACCGACTTGGGTGCGTAGGCGCATCTCGTGGTCCGCTCCTAATATGGCGTCGTATCCGCCGTGAATAATATCACTCGTTAAAATATTAGCCACGACGGAAAATGTGACTAAACCCCTTTAAACCGGTTAGTGATTATATTAATTTGCTGATTCAGTTATATTATGTATACTTATGCAATGTGTGTCATATTTACTAGAAATAGCATGTTGACACTTCTGAATGGGAAGTAAATAAAGATTAAAGCAAAACGCAAGGTCTAGAAGTTGACAGGAAAAAAACCTCAAAAATAAACTAATACAGGCGCTTATGAAAAGTCGAATTTAGGTGCACGGTTCCAATTAGTCGATTCCTATTGAGAAGAGCCGGCAAAAAGCTCCTAGGTTAATCTTTTAAAAATAATTTAGGATACTTAAGAGAGAACAATGTAGTGACAGACCAGTGAGTAATGTAGTACCTACCAAGTCTTGAGTACAAAATTGAAAAAACAAAATAAACTCAATATGAATAATAGTAATTTACTTTATAATTATAGGCCTCTAGAAAGTCCACGAAATTCTCATATTTACAAAAGATAAAAGGAAGCTAAACTATCTGCAACAATTGACATAATTAAATGTCATCAAAACTTACAGAAAAAATCATTGTAAAATAAGATAAAGAGATCTTGAGAGTAATGAAAACAATAAAAAAACCTGTCTATTGTAAGTCTGAAACGTATCTCAGAAAAAGAATGTGTTTCATGTTATAACATATTAATACCAGCATCTAATTTATCCACTTCAGAGCAAAGGCCTCTAGACTAGGGTTACCTGCGCGTGCGCCTTTATTGGAAATCCAATCGCAGTTGGTTAAAAGTTTTGATTTTCGGAATAAAGTCCAGTTTTCAGCCGGCAATAAAACTCATTACATTATAATTACGCTTTATTAATTTATTTTAACTTATATTTTTGGCCCCTTGCAACTGTGAAATCATTCCTCTCTTTTTCGAACTAGGGATTCAGGTTTTCTAAAGTTTATCCCCCTTATTACAAAAGATGGTCTAAGAAAAACCTACGTTTTAAAATAGCCCCGTCTCTTTTTGTTATATGACACAAGAAAGTGATGGGTATATTTTAAATCAAGGTTTACCTTAGTCTTGGTTCGATTTTAATTAATACGTAATAATAAAGCCATATTCAAGATCTTGTTACTATCTATTATCGATTCGCTAATGTCTTCTATTACGAAGTTATCAAAGAAATGTTTAAAAATTTCATTCATCTCCACATCATTACTATCCGTTCAGTTCAATTGTTTTGCGAGAAGGTAATGATTTTTTTAAACGTAACTGCTGAATGAATCTAATTTTTACGCCAATTATGCTCGTAAGTAACGTTAGCACTAATTCTAGCACTGTTTTCCTCATCAACGGTTTCTAGCTTGTTATTACGTAAACATCGTAATATTGGAAGTTTGACCATAACTCACGAGTGCTGCTTGTATGGTCTCAAGTAGTTCTGCCCCGGGGCGTAGTTTCTAATATTCCTTTCCCTCAAAACCATATATTTTTGTACTCCGTTCGTGAGAAACACAACTTGAACTTAACTTCAACATGCGGGCTATTGATTAAATTATCGACCGGTATTACGTCATCATTTACCAAAACATTGCTTGTAACTACTTTTGTTATAAGTATCTACTTAGGTCGATAACATTAATTGTTTAAAACATTCATTTATATTACGTAAAGAGAAATAAACGAACTTTTTTTTTCTGTTCTCTTTATCGCCCAACACTAGAATTTCTCCTGTATTGTGCGTGGGTGCGTTAACAGATACAAATCTTACATGCACAAACGCCTAGGCCCGGAATCCGTAGGCCATACAAATATTTGTTCCGTGAGGCAATCGAAGTCGCGACCCGTAGCACAGAACCAATCGCTCAGCCACTGCACTAAACGTGCCGTTTTCCTCTTTGTTTCCATCTTTCTTCCAAGTAGCTGGTCATGCGCAGTTGTATAACTTACCTCAGGGCCTATAATAGGCTGGCCCCAAGATGATTCATTTTAATAGGTATAACTTATCACCCAAAAAGACAATGCCTTGTAACAACTTTCAACCCGCAGGAATGGGTCTCAGAGATATTTGCTGGACAACACTACCAAACCCAAATACATCTTCTTCACTCACTGCATCGTAACCATGTTATTTTTTTCTTCCAGACATGAAGCGGCTAGCCACCCAGATCTGGGCGTCCAATTGGACGTGTTCGAAGAACAGCGGGAGAGCGATGAAGCGCAAGGACCAGGTGGAATCAATCTCAACTCGCATCTTGATGTGTTTTATGCGATACTCAAACAGGTAAGCTACAGTTCTGATGTGATATTGTAAGAGAAAAGAAGGTTCCGATCTAGGAGATTACTATGAAGAGTTGGAGCTATATCATTGTACAGTTGCGAGAGCGAGATGGAGCTATAGAGGATGAATAGCGCCATTTCTCTCTCGCAACGGTACAACGATAGCTCTAACACTTCGTACGCTCCGTGATGGTGAAAGAAAGCCTTAATCCTGCCTTTGGAATTGAATCTTCTGATCTTTGAACATTGGTTGTGACTTCGGAAGTCACAGAGCCCCTGGTTCAGGTGTCTTCTGGTCAAAAAAAGAGCATCGAGTAGATATTTTAAGGTTGATATTTAATTGCAAGCTCTAAAAATTTATTTGACGACGTCTGTGGTCTAGTGGTTCGAGTGTCGGACTGCTGACCACGAGGTCGTGGGTTCGATTCCCACACATCACAAATATTTACCTATGTGATGAACATGAGTGTTTGTGTTGGTCTGGGTGTTTCTTATGTATTATAAGTAGGTGTTTACAAAAAAAAAAGTATATAAGTATTATATCCATTGTCTAGTACCCATAGTACAAGCTCTGCTTAGTTTGGGACTAGATGGTGCTGTGTAAAAATGTCCTAAAAATATTATATTATTATATTATATTATATTTCTATTATTCAGGTGGCCGACACTCCTCAAGAGATCCCATTCCTAAGCATTCTGCAGCACCTCCTAAGGATAGACCCGAAGGAGCCAGTGAGCGATATCGTGTGGGATACGGCAGAGACGCTTGTGCATCGTGCTACGTTGCTGGAGACCAGAGAGGATGCTGCGAAGCTGCTCAGAGCTCCCAGTGTGCAGGTATACTATATCAGTGAATATTATTATCTTAATCATAAGCATAATCAGCCCATTTCTGTTCCATTGCCGGGCTCGAGTCTCTCCTGAGAAAGGCAAGGGTCTTAGTCTACCACGCTGCCGTAGTTCGGGTTGGCGGAGATCTCTGCACTTCCTTTCCGTCTTTAATTCGTCCATGTTTTATTAACAGGCTAAAGTGGGCTGCACATGTCAGCACCGAGACATGTCTGGTGGTGGCAGGAAGCAGAGTCTACAACGAGCGCTGTCACCTCCACCCCCACCGCCTCCACCTGTCATGATGCCCAGTGCAGGTAAAGTAAACATTGAAGAAATTCTGATTCTATTATCTCTGATGAGTTTCTGAATCTATATGTAATGTAATATCGAAAGGCTACTTGTAAAAATATTTGAGATTGTACCGATGAATCAAAAAATAAACTGGTTGTTACTAAAGCCTTACTTTGCTGAATGTGTAAAGTTCCTCAGTGGCCTACCTATTTCTAGGTGAGAACTCGTAATCGGAAAATAATTTCTATATTTTTCGTTTCAGGTATACCACCTCCCCCAGCCCCGATGCTGCCCCCGCCTCCTCCATGCGGTCCTCCTCCTCCCCCCGTCCCACCTCCTCCATCAGCATGCCCCCCCTCACCGCCCGCGCCCGTGCTGGACATCAAGCTGCCGCAGCAGGAGACCCCCATACCCAAGACCAAGATGAAAACCATCAACTGGAACAAAATACCTAACAACAAAGTGAGTAGAAAATGTAAACTATACGTCTCTTGTCCAAAATATAATAGACACTTGGTGTGGCTCTATAAATACCTGCTGAATACTTCTTGCTAATTAGAAGAAGTAAAGTTTCAATATATGATGAAAGCTAGTAAAAAATTAATAAGACGCTGAATTGGTCTATTTAAGAATCTTGTTTCAATTGTTTTTGATTTCGTTATGAATACTTTGATATTCTCTTTATCCAGGTCATCGGGCAAAACAATATCTGGTCGCTAGTAGCATCAAGTCACAAACACTCACCGAAGGCAGATCTGGACTGGACCGAGATCGAAGGACTCTTCTGTCAACAGGTTAGTACATAAACCTCCAAGAACAAAGATATGGTTAAGAATTATAATGGTTCCATCCGTTCCGACCTACGGAAGAGACGGTAGGATTAAAAAAACTGCAAAAGTCTGGCTTTTCCTGGGACTGAGTATCTTACTCTCCTTTTCACGGTTGCAGCTCCGATCGTCCATTTAAACCAGCTGGCAATAAGCCTGAATTGCTAGACAAGATTAGCAAATCATCATCTCATTTAACTTTATTATTGCAGATACAACCAACAGGATCTGCAGGCTCATCACCAAGGTTAGGGCGAAGTCCCATCTGCGACAGCTCAGGAGAAAGGAAGCCCAGAAAGGAGTCTTCAGAGATTACACTCCTGGACGGCAAGAGGAGTCTTAACGTTAATATTTTCCTGAAGCAGTTCCGAAGGTAAGAAGATTATTTAATATTAAACTTCTTGCTGCAAATATTACTATCTGTAATAGTGTTTTAAAATATTCGTCTAAAGTATGTACACTAACCCAACAAACGCCAACAAGGGCCAACGAACGGAGTTCGTTACAGCCTACATCCCACTGAAACCGGATTCATAGTAAACCAACAAACGATAGGTCGAATTAACAAGAACGTTTAACTTTGTTAGCATTCGTTGGCTTGGTTTATACATACCATACCATAAGGTAATCATTTTTAGCAGATCTAATTGCTTAGAAAGGAATGAAGATAAATTGTATACAATTTTTACTGAAAATCAGAAAGAAATTTTATTTGCCGGTTCATAATGATGAAGGTGTAACTTAACCACTGCGTTTAATTCTAGTTCTAACGAAGACATAATCCAACTGATCCGCGAGGGTGCTCACGACGACATCGGCACAGAGAAGTTACGCGGTCTTCTCAAGATATTACCAGAGATAGATGAATGCGAGATGCTGAAGGCCTTTACCGGTGACGTCACGAAGCTCGGGACAGCTGAGAAGTTCTTGCTACAGCTAATACAGCTTCCTAAGTGAGTGGTCTTTCCGGTCTTCTAATTGGTCTTTTTGGTCTACTGAGTAGACCGTGTCTGATTTTTACATTGCGTTATTTAAATATATTTTTTAAGCACTTAATATTTTTTTTCTGTATTTTTTTAACTTTGTGGAAAACATCCCAATTTATCAGAATATATTCGTTTATGTTTTTTTTTTTATTCTCACAGTTACAAACTACGCATTGAATGCATGCTGCTGAAAGAAGAGTGGGCATCAACGTCAGGGTACTTGGAAAGTGCTATCAACGCTATTCTGGTAGCTGGAGACGATCTGATGTCTTCCAGAGCGCTTCAGGTATAAACCATGTTTATAAATTGTGTTGTTAAAAATCTTAGTTCTAAAAGTTGACCTAATAAAGTCATTTCATCAAGCAACATTTTGAAAAAAGACCAGTCCACCTTCTTAAAAAATCGTTGCTAAAAAAAGCTAGATGATCTTTGCTTTTGGGCGACGAGAGAATCTTGGCCATTAACTCCAATTTTATCTCTTTCCAGGAGGTGCTCTACTTAGCACTGATTGCTGGTAACTTCCTGAATGCTGGTGGTTACGCTGGTGGAGCAGCGGGAGTCAAGCTGTCGTCTTTACAGAAACTGCCTGATATTAGAGCTAACAAACCTGGGATGACGCTCATGCACTACGTCGCTATGGTAAGAAAAAATACGAGGACCGAGTAATTTAGGGAAGATAGATTTTTGACTTCGTAACGAGAAAATAGTAGCACTAAAAAGAGACAACAATCGATTGAAAGAAAATGAGCTTCGGTTTATTTTACCGCCTGAGGAGTCACCATCTCGTTTATGTTTTTTCTTAAAATTTAGTCATAAGTGGTGAACAACCTAAGTATAATGACATTTATCTAGTTCCTTTTAAAGTTTATTATCTACGAGGTTTACACACCTAAAAGTTCCCGCAAGCGTGAAAATTACTCAAGAAGATTCCTTTTCTCCCTACAGCAAGCCGAACGCAAGAACAAAGAACTAATCCACTTCGCGGACGATACACGCGTTCTTGAAGAAGCTGCGAAAGCCAGCGTGGAGCAGGTGCACAACGAGATCAAGACGCTTGCTAACAGGATACAAGGGCTCAAGAAGGAGATACAGATGCCAAGCACACAGCAGGACATTAAGGAGCAGATGGGGGATTTCTTACAGGTAAGACAAAGATACCTTCCAACCATTGCGAGAAGACTGCTGCTTGCCTGGCGATAGGGGCATAAGGTACCTCCCTTCTCGAGAGAGGCCTCTGTTCGACACTCGATTGCTACGAGTATCAGCTGTATCTACAGTGATAATTGAATGATATTCGAAGGCTACAAACAAAACTGCAGAATTCTGCCAAAAAAAAGAGCAGATTAGATCGGGGTTCACGACACTCCTAAAATGCCCGAATAGTGTTATTTAATTTAGAATCTTTACGTTGTTACAGGTAGCAGAACAAGAGGTGTCGGCTCTCAACAAAGATATGGAAGAGGTGGAGAGCATAAGGAAGCAGCTCGCAGAATTCTTCTGCGAAGATCCTGTATCTTTCAAACTTGAGGAGTGCTTCAAGGTTAGACTTCTACAGTGTTACTCTGATCAGTCAGTCTTTTTCGTCCTTGAACTCTTTTGGCAGCAAAATCAGGGTGTATTTGGTCTGACTGCAATATTGTGGGTTTGCCAATAATGATGATGAAACCTCGGATATTTAAGAGATTTTTTTGCATTCCAGATGTTCGTATGGTTCTGCAGTAAGTTCAGATCGGCTGTGAGCGATAACGAGCGACGGCGAGCTAATGAAGAGCAAGCTGCAGCTAGAAGACGAGCGAGAGACCTGGCCGCCGCAAGAGTTAAGACTGGTATGTTTGATAACTTACATTATCATCACATTCGTGCTATACGAAGACCTAGGTTGTTAGCTAAGCTCGGCACAGTCCATTTATGAACCGTCATGACTTGGCGCTTGCCCAAGTTTAGGCAAAGTAGAACCAGTACCCTAGCCGGTGACGTTACAGCTTCGTCACCGGCCTCGGGTATTACCGGTACCCAGTACCTAATCGATAGCCTTCACTCTACCTTCAGGGTGCTGTGTGTTTTTAGAACCTGGATAGACGCTTCTCATACACTTCGACTAACACAATTTTATTCTTACAGGTACGGGCAGTGTTTGCAGTACACCTGTGTCGGAGTGCGAATCTCTCATGGAGTCTCTACTGCTAGACATCAGGAACGGACTGGGCAGGAGATCTCTAAGGAAACCGCATGACCCATCACCGTCTCCTGGTTAGTATTATTACACGTATTTGTCCTCTCACTTGTGATCTAGGGATAGGCTAAAGTGTACCAGACTGTCCTAATTATACCAATAGTCGATACGAATCATCGCATTCCCAAATGTATCTTACATTAATTGCACAGTGTACCTACTTACTACATACAGTGGGTCAACGCCCATACATTTGACAGGTCCTATGAAATGTCAAAATTATGTAGGGGCGGAGGTTATGTCCCAAGTATGCAGTATGGCTACTCGGGATATAACCTCCGCTCCTTCACCCCGCAACCTCCCACACGATTGCTCTGCGTCAATGTTCTACGTTGACCGACTGTAAGGAGTAAGATATAGGTAGACTGTGTTAATTATATGATTAATCAATTTGGCTCTAGGTAAGAAGTTCGAGGATTGTCATCCTCAAGAGGATGGTGCTTCTGCAGACATAACTCCTTAGTCACCTTTTCTGCTACCCATGAAAAGCTTTGATTGCCACGCCTATTCAGTAGTAGGTAGAAAATTGACGCAGATTCAATATGACCAACGTCTTGTTTCCAGATGTAACCCCAACGGGTAGCTTACGTCGTAGAAGTCGTGCTAGTCCTGGTGATGGAGATGAAGAAGGGTTGCTGGAGTTCCTGCGACATTCCTCACCAGCTGCCAATGATCTGAGAGAAAGGAGTGCTTGGGGTAGTCTTGGTAAGTTTTTTGTATATGAGTTGATTTTGGCGGAGGAAGTTTTAGTAAGAGTGCCAAGAGGACGATATTTTGATGACAAGATGCGTTTTTATAGCTGTCCATTGTCGCTAGGTTGTCAACTGCCATGGACAGGTACATCAATTATAATTAACGACTCTGACCGTCATATCGAAGACAATAATGTATGCTTATTTTTTGTTTGCCATCATTACAAACTTTTTTGTTCGTTTAGATCGTTCGTGGTCCCGTCGCGGCGCCCCCCGCGCGCGCCTCGAGATACCGGAGAGTGGTCGCGAGCGTCCCGCCTCCCCCCGCGCCCCGCACACACCCACCACCCCCGCGCCCGCCTCACCCGCACCTGCCGAGCAAGACACCGCGCCCGCTAAGCCCAAGTATGCAAGATCTTTCTTTATTTACATTACACATGCTCTTAGCAAAGTGGCTACTACGCAGACTAAAGTGCAACTGATCAATCAATCAATCAATATTTATTTGTGATTGAAGTGGTTGTAACACACTATAGCCCTAGTGACCTGTTGCGTCTTCTTAACACTGAAAACATATCCCAACATTCAAGTATATCTTCAAATTCAAATAATTTTATTGTGGATCATAGGTTCATAAGATGTAGTGCTAAATACAGGTAAGTCTGCTATGTCCCGCCATTATGGCATACAAAATTCATGACATAACTTCGGTAAATGTGCAGTTAAAATATAATACATCCAGATGTCATGCAATACATTATAATTAAATTATTGAAATAGTTATATATTTATGTCAAATTACAAATTATTCATTCAATGGATTCGCTTCAATGTATTGTCATCTAGAAATTCTCTTATAGAGTAGTAACATTTACTTATCAATAATTCGTGTAGTTTTTTTTTTGAAGGTATTTATATCGCTCACAGCTCTGAGAAAAGGTGGAAGATTATTAAAGATACATGGGCCCATACAAATAATGCTTTGGTGCAAAAGCTTTGTTTTACTGGTAACATTACAGTTTCATATATGTATACACAAGGGAGAGTAAATATTTTTAAATTTATGAAGTGTGGTCTGCATGAATCCACTTGGTGTATATTGCACATCGATCTGATACACCGTTTTTGAGCTCTAAAAGCACGCTCTTTTTCTACAGAGTTGCCCCAGAATATGATGCCGTAGCGTATGATTGGAGCAACATATCCATGATATGCAGTTAGTAGTGCAGACTGACTGACAGTGTTCCTTAACCTGTAAAGAGCATAAGAGCCCTGGCTAAGTCTTTTGCAGACTTGCTCAATATGTGACTTCCAATTTACTTTGCTATCAATATAGAGACCTAGAAATTTGGTTACATCGATTTCTTCTATGCTGGTTTGAGAGTAACATATATTTAAATTGGCATCAGATTGAACTCGCTGCTTAAAATCCATTATTTTTGTTTTTTCTAAGTTTATTTTTAAGTCATTTTCATCAAGCCATTTTATAATTGTAGTTAGGGTGCTGTTTAAGTCAAGTTTTAAATCAGATCTGTCATTACCGGTAAATAATATTGTACTATCGTCAGCTAATAGGGTCATATGGTGCATTGTAATTGTCGACATGTCATTTATATATACTAAAAAAAGTAGCGGGCCTAGAATACTGCCCTGAGGGACACCGGAAAGGATATTTCTAACCTTAGAAACTACGGTTTCTTCAGTTCTGGTAGTTAAAGAGACTCTTTTTAATTCTACCATCTGTTTTCTGTCACTGAGATATGATTCTATTAATCTGTATACGCTACCTCTTACGCCAAATGCATATAATTTATTCAAAAGTATTTTATGGCTAACTCGGTCAAATGCTTTTGACATGTCCATGTACAGCGCGATGGCTGGCGACCTAGTGTCCATGTTTAGAAGGACTTTGTGTAAAAAGTTATATATTGCTATGTTAACCGATTTGTTTTTCCTAAAACCATATTGACACGGGGTAAATATGTTATTACTTTCGAAAAATGGGTAGAGGCAATTATGTATGTTTTTTTCAAATATTTTAGAGAAAATGGTTATTAAAGCAATTGGCCTGTAGTTACTCATGGAAAATTTGTCATCTTTTTTATGTATTGGTTTTACTACTGACAATTTTAACTTCTCTGGAAAAATACCGTGTTCTATGCACAAGTTGATAACATAACTTAAAGGAGCAGCAATTAAAGTTGCTACATCCTTAACGATCTTTGTAGTAATACCGTCATAACCTACGCTATTTGTATTCCGCAGAGAAGCTATAATTTTAAGAATGTCTGGAGAAATTGTCGGGGGCATGAATATTGATTTAGTGTTAAATGTCAAGTTAGAGGAATATGATCGTGTTGAGTCAGGAAAAAGATTTTTATTAGTATTTTTAACAATGTCAGCAAAATAGTCATTAAAGGTATTTGCAATAGTCTTAGGATCAGTAAGTACCACGTCATTGATTATTAGTTTATCAATGCCCTCCTTAGGATAATTATATTTGGCGTCATTAATTACTTTCCAAGTTGCTTAGGATTTATTAACAGCCGTATTAATAAAATAATTGTTCTGGGACATTTTTGTTAGCGAGATAATTTTTTTGTATTTTTTAGCGTAAGCTTTAAACTTCATTTTATTGTCATTGTTTGAGTTTTTCCTATACTTCCAGAGAAGTTCGCGTTTACGCTTACTACACAGTCTTATACCTTTTGATAACCATGTAGGTCTTGAAATATTATTAACGCGAATTTTTTTAATAGGAAAGCACAAGTCATATATCAAGCTGAAAATATCATGGAATGAATTGTAGGCACTGTTAGGGTCTGTAGACTCATATACACTGTGATACGAGATTTGACTTAAATATTTAGCAAATATACATCTATTTTCTTTAGTGAAACTACGTTTATATACATACCAATATTCAATTGGACTACACTTTTTTACCGGACACTTCATAATTTGTGCAGTGTGGTCTGAGAGCGCAAAATCTCTAATTACACCTTTGCATCCCTTAATGTTATGAGCTATGTTGTCAATACAAGTGTTACTGGCGCTTCGTGTTACCTGATTAAACTGAAGGGTTATATTAAAGGTTAACAGTAGTTCTACAAATTCAGTAGATATTTTTGAATTGTTTGTAATATCTAAAAAGAAAGAATTTATTGACCCGATTGTTTTGTTCGGCGGTCTGTAAATACATAAAATATATATTTTGTGGTCTATTAATTCAATAGCAGAGCATTCAATAATATTTATAATAGACATTTTGTTAACATCATCGAGACCTTTTAATCGCAATCCATTCTTATTTAAAATACATGATCCCCCATGTCTACTACATCTCATAAAATATGATCCCAAACTAAAGTTCGGTATCTGTAAGTAATCCTCGTCACCTTTCCTCATGTTATGTTCCGTAATGCACAATATATCTACCTTCGTACCTTCTGTCGCCAACTCATCCAAACACACTGATAGCATATCTGATTTATTAATCAAACCATTAATGTTTTGATGCATGATAGTTAAATAATTATTCACGAAATAAATTATCACAGCTTAAATCTTTGGTTGTTTGAGTTACAGACTTTTGGTTACTTATTTCACATGATACAGAGTTGTCATTTTGTGTTATGCAGGCGTTGTATTATAAAATACTTTCAATTTGTCCTTTAATGTCCCTGAAAATTGTGTACATGCCTAAATCATTGATAACGCCTGTTGTCTTTGAAAACATTGAGTAGTCATACGTTAAGTGCTTGTTTGAGTCAAGTGTATAGCAATGTTCGTGAGTCATGATATCGAGATACAGTAGGTTATTAAAATTTTCGATTCTCCAATTATACATATTAGCATAACTTTTGCACTTAAACGTAGGGACGCATAAAATAACATTTGTGTGTTGCACTTTTTGTAGTGATTCTCTTATGGCTAGTATTATGTTGATGGAGTCATTTGTTGTGTTGAAATCTGTCTCTCCGATTAAAACTATACAGAAGTCTTTCATTGTAAAGTTTTGCAATTTAAGTTCAATTCCTTTCATAATTTCTTTGATTCCACAATTTGTCTTTAAGTAATGACATATTTGCGTGTTTGGGCCTAAGGTGTTGTCAGCAATTGTAAGTATTCTGTTAGAGTTGTTCGTACTCAATATGCAGATTTTCCGAGCTACGGTCTTTTTTTCGGTTAGTATATTATTGTTGTTTGGTATGGAGGTGCTCGCCAGTTTTGATACATTGTTCAGTCCATTTTCATTGATTTGTTTTTGTTCTGATATGTTTGCCAATTTTCAATCTTTAGAAAAGATGATGGTATGAAAGTTAAAATCATTTCGGTCAAATTCTTCCAGAATAATTTAGTGGTACATGATTCATCTCTGTTTGTATGTTAACACTAACTTGAATGTATTGCACTTGCTTAGGGAGTGGCGACAGAAGATCGAGTCGTGGTTGCGCGCGAGCAGCCAGGAGGACGCGCGGCCGCGCACACGCACCGCCAGCAGGCTCCACGCCGACAAGCGCTCCTTGGAAAACGACTCCGGTATGTATACTATAGGGAGTGGCGACAGAAGATCGAGTCGTGGTTGCGCGCGAGCAGCCAGGAGGACACACGCACCGCCAGCAGGCTCCACGCCGACAAGCGCTCCTTGGAAAACGACTCCGGTATGTATACTATAGGGAGTGGCGACAGAAGATCGAGTCGTGGTTGCGCGCGAGCAGCCAGGAGGACACACGCACCGCCAGCAGGCTCCACGCCGACAAGCGCTCCTTGGAAAACGACTCCGGTATGTATACTATAGGGAGTGGCGACAGAAGATCGAGTCGTGGTTGCGCGCGAGCAGCCAGGAGGACACACGCACCGCCAGCAGGCTCCACGCCGACAAGCGCTCCTTGGAAAACGACTCCGGTATGTATACTATAGGGAGTGGCGACAGAAGATCGAGTCGTGGTTGCGCGCGAGCAGCCAGGAGGACACACGCACCGCCAGCAGGCTCCACGCCGACAAGCGCTCCTTGGAAAACGACTCCGGTATGTATACTATAGGGAGTGGCGACAGAAGATCGAGTCGTGGTTGCGCGCGAGCAGCCAGGAGGACACACGCACCGCCAGCAGGCTCCACGCCGACAAGCGCTCCTTGGAAAACGACTCCGGTATGTATACTATAGGGAGTGGCGACAGAAGATCGAGTCGTGGTTGCGCGCGAGCAGCCAGGAGGACACACGCACCGCCAGCAGGCTCCACGCCGACAAGCGCTCCTTGGAAAACGACTCCGGTATGTATACTATAGGGAGTGGCGACAGAAGATCGAGTCGTGGTTGCGCGCGAGCAGCCAGGAGGACACACGCACCGCCAGCAGGCTCCACGCCGACAAGCGCTCCTTGGAAAACGACTCCGGTATGTATACTATAGGGAGTGGCGACAGAAGATCGAGTCGTGGTTGCGCGCGAGCAGCCAGGAGGACACACGCACCGCCAGCAGGCTCCACGCCGACAAGCGCTCCTTGGAAAACGACTCCGGTATGTATACTATAGGGAGTGGCGACAGAAGATCGAGTCGTGGTTGCGCGCGAGCAGCCAGGAGGACACACGCACCGCCAGCAGGCTCCACGCCGACAAGCGCTCCTTGGAAAACGACTCCGGTATGTATACTATAGGGAGTGGCGACAGAAGATCGAGTCGTGGTTGCGCGCGAGCAGCCAGGAGGACACACGCACCGCCAGCAGGCTCCACGCCGACAAGCGCTCCTTGGAAAACGACTCCGGTATGTATACTATAGGGAGTGGCGACAGAAGATCGAGTCGTGGTTGCGCGCGAGCAGCCAGGAGGACACACGCACCGCCAGCAGGCTCCACGCCGACAAGCGCTCCTTGGAAAACGACTCCGGTATGTATACTATAGGGAGTGGCGACAGAAGATCGAGTCGTGGTTGCGCGCGAGCAGCCAGGAGGACACACGCACCGCCAGCAGGCTCCACGCCGACAAGCGCTCCTTGGAAAACGACTCCGGTATGTATACTATAGGGAGTGGCGACAGAAGATCGAGTCGTGGTTGCGCGCGAGCAGCCAGGAGGACACACGCACCGCCAGCAGGCTCCACGCCGACAAGCGCTCCTTGGAAAACGACTCCGGTATGTATACTATAGGGAGTGGCGACAGAAGATCGAGTCGTGGTTGCGCGCGAGCAGCCAGGAGGACACACGCACCGCCAGCAGGCTCCACGCCGACAAGCGCTCCTTGGAAAACGACTCCGGTATGTATACTATAGGGAGTGGCGACAGAAGATCGAGTCGTGGTTGCGCGCGAGCAGCCAGGAGGATACACGCACCGCCAGCAGGCTCCACGCCGACAAGCGCTCCTTGGAAAACGACTCCGGTATGGACACTAGCAACGCTATGAACAGCCTCTCCCGGTCCACTGCTGGATATAGGCCTCTCCATAAAGAAGATATTGGTCCTAGTCACCAATGCGTACTAGAGACGCTGCTACGTGTGCTCTTCTGAAAACATTTGGATTTTTGCAAATCTTTATTCTTATGTTAATACATTTCTAGTACTAACACTACTCCAATCATAAAAACTGACTAATCCGCAGTGTTGTTACAGAATTTATTTTTCCTCTTTTACGGCCACATAAACTGCTAAGAAAGTGATCAAAACTGCCATCACCAATCAATCTACCAGTGATGAATAGTATCCTGTATTGATCAAAGGCCAACAGTAGCATCTAATGTTGGTACTGACTTGTTGTTACTTGTATTTCAGAGAGCGAGCGTAGCGCGACCCTGGAGCCCCTGCCAGAGGGCCGCGCTGAGTGGAGGCCCGCTGTGCTGCCTGACAGCGACGTCGTCAAGGCGCTCGAGACTGTCGAAGGTAATGCCTTACGAGTGTATCTAGTAATTAATGGTAAATTACGTATAAAACACAAGATGAATAGGGAGTTCGTTAAGCAGCATGTAACAAAATGTTAAAAAAGTTTACAGCTCTTACTACCTTTCTCAGAAGTACAACATAAAGTCCAAAAATACTAGCTCATAATATCAAGCTTGATTGTGTTCTGAACTAATGAAGTGTTCTTTCCAGATGTACAACCACAAAAGAAGGACAACAGAGTGCCTTGGAGAAAAACGGAAGAGAACGAAGAGATGAGAAGACTCAGGAGACAGCGGTCACGACAGCAGATAGAATCCCCACAACCACTTATATCCATCACCGAAGAACAGCGGAAACTTCCCGACATAAAGGTCACCAGCGACAGGGAAAACAAGGTCGTCAGGCAAGAGAGGATAGACAAGTCGGATAGGATAGAAATAGATTCCGACAACATTGAAACCCCGCCAGCACAGAGGAAGTTCAACTCATCCTTCAACCCCCCACCAGAAAGAGAACCCTGCAGGAAGTTCCAACCGTCTTTACCCACCCGATCCAACCTCGGTGACAAAGCTTCTGCCGAAATGAAGGACCTGTGCCAAGAAATTTTGGGAGATGGCCAGTTCGACAGGTTCTCTGCCGCCAGACGGACCAGAAGGTATAAGAGGAACACGGATTCTACAAGTTCTCCAGAAGAAGATAAGAAGCCTGAACCAGCACCTGAATTAGTAGCCGAGACCCAAGTCATCAGACCTTCGAAATTAGAAGTACAAGCGTCATACAAAGTTGAGGCGCCGCAAGAAGTGGCGAAACCGATTGAAACAGGAAAGGATGAGAAGGAAACTAGGTTGAAGAGGTGGCAGGATAGACTTAAGAACCAAAGTACAGACAAACCGACCAAAGAAACAAAGCCATACCTTCGGATGAGGCGGCAGACTTCCATAAATCAAGAGGACGTCCAGAAAGCAATAAGAGAACTCAAGTCTCCTGCTGATACCCCTACAGGAGTCTGGTCGAGGGACGGGTACAGAAAGTCTCACAGCACCAGGACAGAGAAGGCCCCAGAAAAGGTTCCAGAACGAACAACCTCACCAAGGATGTCGAAAGTCAAAAGTGAGCACGAATTAAACGACGAAGGGTTTGAAGAAACCCAGAGCCTGAACTCAGAAAGTGCGTCACAAGGTGCTTCGTCAGGCTGCAACGTTGAGTGCGAGTCTCCGGTGCCCAAAATCTCCAAGTCCCCAGTTCCCAAATTGGGACAACCAAAGAAGATTCCTACCAAAGAGACGAGGACGCCCCCTCGGACGCCCATAGATCCCAAACGCGTGATTCCAAAACGGGCTAGTTCTTTAAGAGTTGAGAGATCTACTTCTAGAGCGTCGTTGCGGAGTTCTAGAAGTTCTTTGAACAGTTCTACGTCAGTATCGACTGTGAAGCGAGTCCCGCCGGCTCCAGTGAAACCGACACCCAAACCTGTACCGAAGCCTGTGTCAAGGATGCCAGCTTCCAGGTCGTCTTCCAGCGGCAGCTCAGTCGGTACTTCTAGGCCACCTTTGAAGAGTTTCAGCAGTAGGACAACAACGTCAGGTTTCATGAGGCCTACTCAGGCCTCGAAAGGCAAAGTTGGAATCACCGCGCAGCAAGTCTTGAGGGCAAGCGTCAAGTAAAAGTGCTGTTATTTCTAACTGTAGAGGAACTGTCAAAAGTTAATATTTGACAGTTCATCTATGTGTTCTGGTGCTAATTCTAAATAAAATTCTGAAGGACATATAGTCAGGACCAAACGTTTACCGCGGAAATACGTAAACCAGTGAAAGAGCAAAAAAAAATCGGTGTATTTTTATTATGTTATCTTCTTAACCTTCCGCGGTAATTTATTTGTAAGTGAGAATCCAGTGCCTTGTTTTCCGACCAGACTTGTTAGTATTAATTTAAATAAAATACAAAAAATATTAATCTTTAAATAAACAGGTAATTATTGGAAACTTCAGATGAAATTAGGCGCTAGAATCTCAACTGAAAAAAAAATCTGAAGTTTTCAATGACTGATTATTTTAATATAAGTTTTATTATTAGATCTGTTTACAAAGAAAGTTATCATATACGTAATGAACCCGTACGTAATTTTTATTATCATTATTATATGTTTTATTTAATTTAATAAAAATATAAATTCAATTAATGTGCCACGAGTCAGTACGGGTATTTTATTTAAATTACCATTTTTTATAAAATAAATTTAAGGGCAGCACCGGGATTACAGTTTTTGGAAATTCGCAATTGCTTTCAAATAGTATTTAAATAGGAGATATTTTACCAGAAACTGTTGAATATTATTTCTTGTTAACATTTAAAGCACAATTTTAAAGTTTTCGCTATCCTTAGCCAACTTACTCAGTCGCAGTAAGTGAAAAAGTGATAGCTTTGTGTTCGGCAGCGCGGCTTTAAATAAATTAGAAAAGAAAAGTATTTTACAGTTTTTGGAAAAAGCGATTGCAATTTGCAATAATTGGAAAATTGAAAATTTCCACAAAGTGTACCGGAAGTATCCCAGTTATCGAAGTCATTAATTGTTTTATTGCATTATGTACTAATATAAATATTTTATGGAATTAGATAAGTATTATAGACATTTTTTAATTCAAAGACGTACAGAAATGATCTGATTTTTATAATTATATCCAATAGATCTTGATCAAAGGGACACATTGTCACAAAGTATAATATAAATAATTTTAAGGCTTTAACCCAATATTTTATTGTACGTGTTTATTAACTAAACGATATACAATAAATTGACATACCTACGACATATAATTTGTGTTATTTTATTTACCTTGTCAGTATTACAAAAATTGGAAAATACAAATTCATGTCAGACATTTCGGTTCGAAGATTCCTTATTTTGGTTTATAATTCAACGACATTGTTAATTATACATTATTAAAATCAAACTTATGTCTATAAACAATTAGATACCTAAATACAATTTACAATACTAGGAACTCTGTTCGATATTATTGTAACAAAAACAATAGAGATACATTATCTTTGCAGTCTTATATAAAACCCCGGTTACATTCTATCTTATTCTTCTTCCTATACATCTGACATAATATTCTCCACATCATAGTATCCCAGCGTCCACCAGCTCTATGACTAAGTCCGTCATCTTTCTGCTGCAGGCTGCACTGTTAGTATGCACTGGCCGCGAAGTTGATGATGGCTCGCTATCCTGATGAAATAAAAATAATGTATTTTTAACCCTAGGTACAGCTACGGCGGATACTTCTGAGGGGTGGGGTTCAAGGGCCAGACGGTCAGGGAGTTTTCTCATAAGCTAATATGAGTGAAGCCACACTGTTTTGTTGCGTTGCGTTGCGACGTCGCAGCGCTAAGTTTTAGCTAGCACTAGCGCTAGCAACGCTCTAAGCCGAGGTCCGAGTTCCACTAGGGGTCGCCCTTAGTGCTGTTGTTGCTAGTAGTCAAAGTCATGATGTTAGTGTAGTACAAGTTAGCTTTGGTTAAGTATTTTACTTCACCACCATTGGCTGGAGACTCTTCAGGTCTTGGCAATAACTCGACGATCTCCAGGCACCGTCGTGTGTGGCCTGCGGGCGGCAGGTTAGGGGACCCGTCGCCCGACCAGTAACAGGCCCGAGAAGGCGGCGAGCAGTGATCTGTGTGTGCCTCTCAGGAGGACGTGGGGCGAGGCCCCACAGAAGCAGAGGTCAGCCAGGGGTTGGCGGACCGAGGCCTGCGGGGGTCGCGGTGCATGCAGTTGCGAATCCCGCGACCCCAGCTAAGGGTCAGGAGA
The DNA here is from genome assembly GCA_905220435.1 of Amphipyra tragopoginis. Classification (NCBI taxonomy): domain Eukaryota; kingdom Metazoa; phylum Arthropoda; class Insecta; order Lepidoptera; family Noctuidae; genus Amphipyra; species Amphipyra tragopoginis. The sequence goes on from HG992013.1 coordinate 23,827,760, forward strand.
AGGAACACCGTGGATTTTTAGCTGGTAAGAGTCCGCCATAACCCTTCGCCATCCCCGGGCGAAGGGTATCCATGACGATTTTCCGACGATAAAAAAAAATGCTAGCAACGCTCTAAGCCGAGGTGCCAGTTCCGCTAGGGGTCGCCCTTAGTGCTGTTGTTGCTAGTAGTCATGATGTTAGTGTAGTATAAGTTAGCTTTGGTTAAGTATTTTACCTCACCACCATTGGCTGGAGACCCTTCAGGTCTCGCCAATAACTGCCTGGTTAAGTAGAAACGGTTCGCAAGTATCATTTATAGCAGTACAACAGAACAAATTGTTTACCGAACACGAAGCACCTCATATATGTGATGCAGAAGTATGGAAATACTAGGTGTACTGCTGTATGTAGGTGTTATCAAAAATATACAGAATTTTGCCAGTTACCTCTTGCTGGTACAAGTTGGGTGCCTCATCACTGTCGCAGGTCATGATGGGGTACATGTCCACCGCTATGCCGAGACCGAACCGGCCGGCGCGTTTGAACTCGTCTTGTAATCTGTTAAGAAAAGCAGTAAATTGAGTATTTTTTACGAGTTTGCTTCTTACATGATTTGCTGAAGGGTAAGTTTATCCTGAGCTTTGCGCTTGCCACTTTAAACATTATTAATTCGTTTTCATTCAATTAGCAACATTATTAATTTTAGTAATCTGCAACTTAAATTGCTACTTATAAGTGTGTGTAAATCAGCCTTTATGGCAAGGGAAGCATAGTCCAACAATGATCGTGGATGACGGCGCTGCTTGTGAAGGAAGATGTCAAAAATCTGTCAAGTCAACATTTCTTATTAGTTCTCTACTAAGATCAAGTATGTAACCTTTGTCTAAGAGTTCTCTATTTCTCCACGTTTTATTTAGGTCCATGACAGACTATAGGTGTTCGGAATTCGGAATAGATCGAATCGAAATGTGGGTACATAAACATGATTTTACTTTTACGAAATCTACCAGCATTTGTTTTGATTATTTTGGACTAATATCAAACTAAGTGGGTACAGTTGTAATACAGACGTGTATATGTCTATAATACAACTGTACCCACCGTATACGTCGTTGGATTCGATCACCATCGTTCTCAGAGCTAGGCGGTATACGAGTATCTTTCGGTTATCGATTTGGTTATTGCGCCCGCGCTGATTGTTGACTACAAAAGTTTCGATTGCGCATAACCAACCAGTGTTTTTAAGGACTATGACAATCGTCCCGCGATAGTGCAAGAACAATAAATTCGTGATGTATTCGTGACGTAACACGTGTTGGTGAAAACCGGAAGATGGCCACGCGGTGGACTTGGCGCTGGTTAAGGGTAAGTTGGAAATATTGCTTCAGTAACCCTTAATGCCTGATTATATAAATTTAATATAAATTTAGGGATAAATTTAAGAATATAAATTTTAACCGCGCTGGAGAAACACTTTACATTCCCTAACCTATTTAGACGGAATAACATGCCACCCATCGCCTTTACGATAGCGGCTCATTGTTTTTTTTTTATGAATCTTTACTCCGCTCTATCATCTCTCTTGTATCATATGTGCGTTTACAGACACAAATCTTGCACGTTGTGCATGATTATGTGAAGAAAATTCAAATTCGGTAAAAGACATTGTGTCTTGAAAAAAGAAAAAGAACTTTTACCGAATTTGCCAATTTTCCGGGCAACTTTTCAAATTTTTCTTTCCATAAAAACCTAATTAGGAATTTAGGACGATAAGGAACATTAAAAAAAAATAGTTCTCAAGTGATGCGCTTACCGACGAACAGAATTTCATTTTTATTTTATTTAAGTTTATGGATGAGTTAAGGTTTTGTAAGCAATTACGGATCGTTTAAAGAATCTATGGCGTCGGGACGCCGCGCCGCGCCGTCCCCGTTTGGTACGACACAGTAATTATATTTCAAGTGGTCTACAATTTTTACTCACAATTCAAACAACGCATCCCTATTTAAGCTGGTATTAAACACGGAGTCCTCATCACTCATCTCCACCAGTCTTCGGTGTAGTTCATCTGTGTAATACTCCAGCAGCGATGAGAGGTGTTCTGCCCTCTGCTGCCGGTCCAGGCACAGGTACATAATGTAGACCAAGTCTAGAGCTGGTGACGCGTAGCGAACGAGCTGAAAGTCTACTATGTACATCTGGAACAAGAGGAAAGGTGTTTGGGCCCTCATCATCACCTAGATTTAGATCATCATGCTAGATTTTAAGAAGTGTCATGAGGTCTGCTTCCAATAGGACCAGATGCATCTGAGTATTAGTGTTTTAAAGGAAGAGACTTTCCTCTAAAGAGCAATTTATATTGATCCAGCCGGATCCAGTGTCACTCGATCCCAGTGCAGAATTGGCATTGGACCAATAGTAACCAAATGAAGCGCTGGATTTCAAACGGGTTTACACAAGTCCAATGCCGATCCAGCGTTAAGCAGGAAACACATTATAAACCGCGACTTACAGACGGAACCGACGTTCGTGACTTATAGTGAGCACAGTCGTCTTCGGGCGCTCCGTAATATGAATCCTACTACTATTGCAATAGGGTTTAAAACGGTTATACTGCGCCTCAGCCAGATTTGCTTCGGACGTCTGAGAGCTATAAGTCGCGGGCGTGACGTTGAGCACTCAGACAGCTGAACCAAATGAGAGGCACAGTCTAACCGTTTTAGACCCTACTGCTATTGCCAATACTACCTACATATTGCGGGGCGCTCGAAGAAGACCTACAACTAAACTACTAAAAGAAGACACTATAGGTCGAGACCATCCCATCCGTAAGTCGCGACTTATAATGTGTTTCGCGCTTTACAATCCAGCTATGCTGGATCCAGTTACTGGATCAATGGAAATCCGCCTTAACCTCTACATTACCTCGTAGATAGCGGTATTCTAAAGTAAGACCAGGTAACAGACGGTTTTTAGCTACTATATTCGCACGACTATAGGCAGACCTCTATAATCTGTGAAAAGAAAGATCACAACGAAGGGAAGGACTTTCTATGATTCATATCTCAACTTACATCAGCAATATCACCATCGACATATTTAAACAAGAAATTATTAGTCCAGCAGTCTCCATGTCCAATCACTGCCAACGGTTCCTTGGGAGTGACCAGTTCCACCATGGTATGGAAGAAGGTCTCTTCGCTGCAGAACCTGCGGAACTTATCCAGGTAGACTTCCTTGTCTTCAGCGTCAGCTAACTCCTGTTCTACCATGGCTATGGCGTTGCGTGTCGCTTCCATGTAGTAGCTCTTATAGTAATCCACGTTTTCTTCTACGTAGAACACTGTAATGATAATTAATGTTAGTAAGATCTGACACTGTTAAGTTCCTTCATTCTCTTAAAGCTCGAGCCGACTCGAAGGACGAAAATCCACAGGAACCAATTAAGGTAAAACATTAGATTTCGTTCACTTCGTCGTGGTGGCCCAGAGGTTACAGCCCCACTGGTTAAGCACCGGGTTGCGGGTTTAAATCCAGGCAAGTTGACTTTTTCAATTTCATATGTACTTTCTTAGTTAATCTAAGACACCACTGACATACGGTGAAGGAAAACATCTTGAGGAAACCTGGACTTATGGTCTGAAATCGCCAACACGCAGTGAGCAAGCGTGGCGATCAATACTCGTTCCTTCTCTGTATGAGAAGAGGCCTTTGCCCAGCAGTGGGACAGTTACAGGCTAATATTTACTAGATTTGCATACGGAAGAAGCATTTATTCAAGCGATAGCATAATCATCCCACTACTGTCCCACTGCAGGCCATAGGCCGCTCCACAGAATGAGGAGGGTTTAGACCTTAGTCCACCACGCTCGTCTGATGAGGGTTGGTGGATAGCACACACCATCGAAAGCTTTTTGGAGCTCCGTCAGTTGTGCAGCTATCCTCACGTTGTTTTTCCTTTATCGATAACGCAAATGATAATATAATTCTGATCGAAAAGTCAGAATGCGGGCTGGGTTCTTTCGTTTCTGCATGGAAGGCAATAGAGAGATTCGCGCAATAGGTCAAAAAACGTTACGAAAAAGAACGTAAGAAACTGACCTTCAGAAATTCCATCCTTAATGTTCAACAGCTCATAAAACGCCTCAGGATTGTGACACTTCAAGGCAAGCGACAACGCATGGAATTGGGACAGATGCTTCAAAACAAAGTAGCATTGCTCCACGGTCAGACCCTGACGCCTCTCCGGCATAACGTACCCCTCCCTCTTCAAATCCTTCAACACCACACAATCATTCTGAGCCAAGTAACACTTCGGTATTGACTTAAACGGATTGTGCACGTTCCATTGCTTCTGAAAGCTGAGTAAAGCAGGCCAGATCTTGTTGTAAAACGCGACTTCGTTGCAAAACAATTCGTCGCTTTTGAAGGCTTCTCTTCGCAAGATACTTTCGGGGAGACACTTGTAGATGATGGTGCTCTCCCACGGTTCGTCCGTCTCGCTTGAACCGTCAGGTTCGACGTGTCTTCGGATGCCGGTTAAAGAGATCCGGTATACCATGGAAGTGTAGTTATCACCTCGTTTGGAGCCTGGCGCGCCCTTCGGAAGAATGTTTTTGGAGATTAGTAAAGAGCTTATGAAATATGTAACGAACACATGCTGTACCCAAAGAGGAAAGAAGTTTATTTGTTGTACTACTGTAGTTACTTAATTAACAACGTTTCTGATATTCTATTGTAAGAAAAATAACATATCATCACGCCTGTATTCCCCGAAGGGTTAGGCAGAGGTGTATACCCTCATTTCGCAATTATGTTTAAGTCCCATAAAATAGGGGGCGAGCCTAATTATTTTATTTGTTTATTTATTTATTACGGACCTCCAACAAAGGACATACACACAAAATCACAAAAATTGGTAAATAGAATGAGCCTTATATCCGAGTACTCCTTCAATTATAGGAGGCCACTACATGCCATTTTTTTATTGTTCGAATAAGCTAAATTACAACAAAATTGAATAAATCATAAATTGTAGGTTAAATAGTGCCAGATTGTAGGCTAATAGGTTAAATTGTAGGTTAAATAGTGCCTAATGCCATCAACCAGGCACCAATCTCCGGGCTGCTACTGAGAAATTCCACACGGCAAAACTCAATAACACTTTGCCCGACCTAGGGATCCAGTCTCTGAGAGAGGCCATGGTCGAGCGCTGGAATTTGTCCCTTAAGGCAGTCTCCGATTGGGGCGATGCCAACCTGGTCAAGTTCAATGCATCAAAGACCCAGGCGTGTCTGTTCTCTGCCAAAAGGAGGCCATTCCAGCTGGCTCCTACTTATCGAGATGTGTCTATACCGATAACTGACCATCTTGAGCTCTTGGGCGTTACTCTGACGTCAACCCTCAACTTTGGCTCCTATATTGAGTCCAAAGCTCAATTGGCTGCTAAAAAGCTGGGTGTCCTCTCGAGGGTGCGGCGGTACTTCACATCGGAACAGTTGCTTCAACTGTATAAAGCACAGGTTCGTTCGTGCATGGAGTACTGCTCGCACCTTTGGGATGGCTCAGCCACATACCAGCTTGAGGCGTTGGAGTCCATTGAGAAGCGTGCCAAGAAGCTCATCAGCAACGACTCCCTTGTTCAGACCAAGCTCCAAAGTCTTGAGCATCGGCGCAAAGTTGCCAGTCTATCGGTTTTTTATCGGACACATTTCGGAGAGTATGCTTCAGATCTGCATGATCTAATACCCCCCTGCCCTTTTTTCTATCGGACGGCCAGAAGCACGAAAAAGCGCCATCGGTTCATGGTTGATATACCAAAAACCCGAACGAAGCGCTTTGATTCCACTTTCATTGTGAAAACCGCCAAACAGTGGAATGCGCTGCCCGAGTGGGTGTTCCCCGACAGCTACAATTTGGGTGTCTTCAAGTCACGAGTGAATCGGTTTCTTCTGGGCAAGCGTGCTCCATCGTAGACCGCATCATCGCTTAACATCAGGCGAGATGGCGGCCAAACGCAGGCCTAGTAATAAATAAAAAAAAAAAACCTGGGACCTCACGCTCAGCAGTCGCGTTTGCGACCACTAGACCGACGAGTCAGTCCAAAATCTAAGTATCTAAGTAGGTCTTTGTTAGCAATATCTTGCGTTTATCGTCATTATATTCGTGTAGATACGTAGTACCTACATATATGGCTGTTTTTAGGGTACCTACTGCTTTAGCAAGAAACCTGTTCAGATTCGATATACAGGTTGAAATTGTAAACACTCGACAAATCGCAATGGGAGATTGTACTCATCACTATGAACATCTTTTACTATGGGACCAAACCGGAAATCGCGAAAAAAAAAATCAGATGTTCCCTACATTGATGTTCGCATAACTCGTCAAAATGTAGGGAACAGCAGATTTTTTTTCGCGATTTCCTATTTGGACCCATAGTAAAAGTTGTTCACAGTGACGAGTACAATCTCCCATTTCGTTTTGTCGAGTGTTTACAATTTCAAACTGTTTAGGGCCGAATGACAAAAAAAATAACCCAGTTACTGAGCAATGCCGATATCCTAAGGCTAGACTGGTTATCAGACTTTCGGCTTCTGACTACCCGTAACGACTATCATAGCTATCGTATGATACACAACCGTTTAACGTGTTCTCCTAGGCACTGAGGTGTCTCAATAAGTAACGAATGGTCACCCATCCAAAGACTGACCGCGACAAGCGCAGCTTAACCTTGCAAATATGATCCGCGCGATTGTTAATTAGCCTCACGAGACCTCACGAGAACTCACGAGCCAAAAAAAATTATACCTAGGTAATTTTTAAAACGGTCTAGAGCTTGTTGAGCGAGTTCGACGACGATTTTCAACTAGAGTAACTAGGTATCATAAAGCTGGAAAAATACAGGCAATTTAATTTGATTCTGCCAATTAACCCTTTTTACGACAATCTTCTTTATTAACGCTCAGTACAAATGAGTGAAGACCGACCTTTAATCAGTCTTAATTACTATACACCTACCTCAAATTGTTGTATGCTGACATCGGGATATTCATCCTTGAGTAAGCTCTGCAGGAAATCGAGGGTGATCTCCGACATGGCACTGATCAGCCGTCTGGAGCTGCTGGCTGGATAGACGATTGAATTCGACTGAAGAGCTGCACCTATCATTATCTAGTTGTGGCCGTAGGGTGACCATCTTTTTGGGAACGTTTGGGACATGTAGTAAATAGTCCTATCGTTATATAAGTAATCATTTATTGTGAAATGCATTGTAAATTTTTTTTCTTGTTAAATTTTTTTTATGAAATAATAATATTCTTTTTCTTTGTGGACAGGGGGCCTACTCCCTAAGTCCTTCAACGAAGTTAGTAGCTCGTCCGAAAGTAGCCCGAAACGTAAAAGTTAACAAAACAAGTGTCAAGTTCAACTTTTCGGATGGGCAAAAACAACTGTCAAATCGTGTTGTCATTCATTCTTAGTTCGGGCCCCGAAATAATCGTATTTCCGTAGGTGATAGGGAGTAGGAAACGCTCGTAACTAAGGCCGAAATAACGGACTTCGTGCTTAGGAGTAGACCATCAGTTACGGGCTGTTTCCAGACAATAACTACAAGCAGTAGATAGCGTCATTTTGAAGCAATATTTCGGACCATAAGATGTTCGCATTGACACCTCCCTTTCTTTAGTTCCTAGATCTGTTAGATATACCAACGACCATCTCCAAAGCGGTCAGAGAAAAATGGCGAGGAGTATGTGATAGGTAAATCCAGTAGTAGTGTTAAATTAAAATTTGCTGAAGTTTGCAATTAATTTATCTTTTGTTAAACATCAATAGTTAGTACTGTGCATCTATAACCGAAAGAAGGATTTCAAACAAATATGCAAATACAATATAGCTTTAATTCCGCCAAACAAGATCGATAGTTTGGATGCGGTATGCAGCACTACTCTCCCGCCCACAAGTATAATATGCGCATGTAGAAGGAGTGAAGAAATAATGCAAAATGCAACCGCTAGATGCGAGAAGCACAGGACCGGTCGATGTGGCGATGCTTGGGGTAGGCCTATATCCAGTAGTGGACGTCTTTCGGCTGAATGATGATGATGATGCAACCGAACCAATAGTTACGACACGTGTTTCGCCCCTCCACAGGATATGTTGACTCGTCGACCTACGAATTACGTATCTACTAACAACTCATACGTTTCCAAAAAGAATGATTATTTTGGTAGTAAACTGGTCCTTTCTTCAAAAATCAAAATCATGCAACCACGGCTACATAATTATCAAGCTATAAATTACCAGTATAAGCTGACCTCTCATTGTACGGAAAGCCTATACAATGCGAGATCAGCTTATACTGGAATAGTTTGATAATAGGCATACCTACAAATTGTCCCTCAAATTAAATTTTGGTTACGCAAGCATCGGTATCATTAGAGACGTTAAGTATGATACATTTTTCGCACAGAAGAAAAATAATAAAAAAGAACTTTGTGCCTAAATATATCCTTAGACATGGTCACCGTACGGGTGTGGGGCGCATTATTGAATTGTTACAGCGGCTGGGGTTCCCGTGATTGAATAATATCACCGGTTGTTTCAGTAGTTAACCGTGCAATCAGCTGTGTATCTGCCCTTCCCTCTTACGCAAGATTGTTCCCGAACCAATTATTCTGTTATGGATACGTTGTAGTTTGTGGTTTTGCTTCGATTTTACATAAATGGTCTAAGATTTATATTTATGGACTTCCCAAACAGCATGTGCATGGTCTGTTTGTCTTATAGATTGGGTACTAGTTGTCATTATAAGTTCAAATACTTATTTTGTAATATTACTGCAGACTACATTTTTTATTTTATTTTTATATTTTTAAAGAGTCATATCCTACACAACCGCATAAAAAGTTCAATGCATAAAACGGAACGTTGCTTCAAAGTTGACATTCCCGCCAGAACGTGCGTTCAAATTACTTACATTCTTTTTGCTGTTGCATAAAAAAGAAAATAATCAGAGGAAAATCCTTTTATAACGATAAATCATCTTCATTATTAATGCAAATAAATAACAGATTACTTATCATAGGAAAAACAATAAAACATTGATATCAAACGAAACTTTTAGTAAAATGATAGACTTCCTTCAATTGGTTGAAAAAAGTTTGAATGTTTCGAACGCAAACGTCAACGTCAAATGAAAATTTGATTTTCTGTGATAGAAAAAACTGGTGCCGGAGATATTCATAAAATATCGGCTCTTTTACGATTTAAATCGAACTGATTATAGCGTTGTTTTAGTGAGTAGACAGTGTTTGTTAAATAACCTGCAAAATGCCCGTGGATCAAATTCAATACTCTGAAAGATATACCGATGACGTCTATGAATATAGGTAAGATTTTCTGAGTTTTCTTACGTTTTTACTGTATAAAATATTGTTTAAACCTTCTTTCTCCATTGCATAATTCCTATACTAAGTTTTCATACTAATAACTTTCTTATTTCAAAGTGTTTTTTTGCACAATATGGTTATAATTTACGTCAGTCATTTCGCGTAATTTCTTATCCGATTACGAGAGTTTAAATAAAAGATGTTACGCTGATTTAGTATCACATACCAAGTTCAGCTGAGATGAATCAGCTGTACTAACTACATTTAATTTGCCAGAACAGTAGAATGTTGACTCACTGACTACGTGAAATATTTCTTATGACTTGTGACATCAATAAACTATTTTTAATTCCAGGCATGTCATCCTACCGCCAGACATCGCTCGTCTGGTGCCAAAGTCTCATTTGATGACAGAGACCGAATGGCGTAACCTTGGAGTCCAGCAGAGTCCTGGCTGGCTGCACTTCATGGTTCATAACCCTGAACCCCACGTTCTCCTGTTCAGGCGGCCTCGGACTGACAACCAGACCCCAGTCAATGGGCTCGATAGTAATACAAACTCGGCGGTCAAAGTATGAGGAAGATGCAGCTAGGTAATTTAAATATACGTAGTTAGTTATAGAACATTGACGGTTTACCAAGAACATAAGCTTACATAACAACACGCCTGTGTTCCCTGAAGAGTTGGCTAGAGATGTATAGGTAGTACACCCTCATTTCACACCATGGACAAAGGGCGAGCCTATTGCCATCAACTGGGCACAAATCCAGACTCCGGTCTGCTACTGAGAAATTCCACAAGGAAAAACCCGATAACACTGCCCATCCCGCGGATCGAACCCAGGACCTCACCCTCAACAATTGTGTTTAGTCGGACCACGAGACCAACGAGGCACTCAACTTAACCTTACTCAGTAAATAATAGGTTTTGTACTTGTAACCTCAATAAATCGTCACACACATGTTGAAAAAAGGCCTAGTGTGTGAACCGAAGAAACATGGAGCTGAACATCGGTCATTTGTACTCTCTGTGGCAAAGAACAGCAAAGAAAGCACAGCCGACCAGTTCCGAAATAAGGTCAGGCAATGTGCAATTAGGTTTTTCTTTCAGGTAAACTAATTTAAAGCCTGGAAATTTGAATTGTACCTCCTACATGGCAATAGGTTTGATTCATAGGACTACGCTATTGGTATAATATGAGTGTACAGTAGTACCCGTAGTATCTGGCCCTTCAAATATGCAAAAATAAATACTGTATCTAAAGAAAGATATTTACGTTTCAATAAAAAAACCCTGTGTTCTATCATTAGCTACATATGCGTAAACCAGGGGTCTCCAAACTTTATAGCCTAAAGGTCACACTGACTTCTCCGGTAAGCTTAAGGAGCCAAGACCTGAACCCATAGCACGAGTTTTTGCAACATTATGTAGTTACCATATTCATTTCGTAATGGTAAACTTTTGTATGGGAATTTTACTAGCACGATGTGTGTATTTGGAATTAACTAATTCCTTTACAAAATTTGTCAAAACCAAAATGAATACGTAAACCGCTAGCGGCCCGACCGACGAACCGGTTCATCAGTGCTATTTTCGACTTTAACTACACTACATAGCAAAACCTCGTGCTAGTCTCGGCTTAGTTCATTGTAACACCTGCTGCGGGCCAGGTTGTTCGTGCTTGCAGGCTGTAGTTTGGAGATCACTGCTATAAACACACTATAAGAAATATGTTATGCTATTTAAACAAATTAATGTAGGTAGCTTTTATGCAATTAATATTATAATAACATTATTGTTTTCAATATGAAAGACTAATTTAAAAATAATTTGTATTATGACCAAAATACTTGTCCAAAAAAACTATGATTATTTTGTTTTTAAGAACCTTGTGGAAACCATAAATTTGTGTTTTTTTATAGTCCAGTCATTTAAATTCGTATAAAAGATAAACAATGCTTTGATCTTGAAACATTCATTTTGCTTTATGAATTCATTAAACATACACATTACCTACCGTAACACGTATCTGTGTATCTGTTTTTTCAACAAAATGTAAAATAAAAATTTACAATCAAAGGTTTGTTTACCTATTATTGAAATTTTAATGAGCAGATTATACATACCTATTGATAGGTTCATAAAAACCAACTTACATAGATAAAAATGTTTATCTAAATTCTATTATCTATTTGGGTAATTAGAGCACTGATAGAACTAAAGGCGCGTTCTCACTTTGTCGTAACGTTTTTTATCGTTAGATGATTGTCGTTTCCAGCTATTCCTAATATATTGACTGTCCGTCGCCACTGTTTCGCGCATTTTTTTATCAATGATCGACTATCGTGTCTAGGGATGAAAATTGCCGAATGTTTCCGAAACTTACTAGGAAAGTTTCCAATATTCCCGGCAATATTGGTCAATATTGCCGGAAAGTTGCCAAAATTGCCAGATTACATAGGTTTTTTCAAATGCCGGTAATGGTGTAATTATACGTATTACTAGTAAGCCTGTATGGTATATTGTTAATTATACTTAATTATTAATTATCAATGCAAATATGTGAAGATAAAGTTAAACTAGGACACTGGTAACTTCATGATAGCTGAACCCATAGTTTTTTGAGAATTTCACTTATAAATTTTATAAACAAATACAGAGGACATTGATACCGAATGTTCCCCTTGTACCCTTATTTTGATTTACGATAACTTGAATGTTGAATACTACGTTGGTACGTTACCCCAGACTAGTCGCTTAGCCACTTGAAAAATCGTGTCGTTAAAAGAATTTTCTAAATCGGATCAGTAGGTTTTGAGAAAATCGCGGACATAAATACATACGGGTCAAATAAAGAACCTCCTCTTTTGAAGTCAGTTAAAAACATCAACTTGTTGTTGCTGATCAAATTGTCTTGCAAGGTTTGACCCTATTATACATACAGATATGTATACACATAAATGTTATACTTTCTTACATACAAGTGTGGTTTCATATAGAAAGTAGAAAAAAAAAGATCATTTCTCCAAAATAGTTATGGTTTCATCACCAATGAAGTATCGTGGATAGCCTGTTTCTTTTCTTTAGTTTATCAGTAAGAAAATAAATGCAAAAACAAAAATTTTCGGTTGGATAATGTAGGCAAGTATAAAAACTAGCACCCTGCAAACCGCAATTTTATCCTACTATGCAATTATGTAAAGTAAAATACGTTTTCTATTAACACGTTTCTTGCCAATGTTGCCGGCAGGATTGGAAACATTCGCGGCAGTTTTGGCAACTTTCGCAATATTGCCGGCAATTTTCATGCCTAATCGTGTCGAGCTGTACCCATTTGATCGTGTAGTAAATTTTATTGATTCACGGCAGTCGCTTTGTCGTTTGCATGACAAGCTCGTTTAATGCACAGCAGTCACCTCTTCGTTATTTTGGAAGTCAGTAGTATTACTACTACAACTATTTGTCGTCACGACTATCTATCGTCATCAGTGAATCGTGACGTTTTATTTATCGTTGGACGACTGTTGTCTAGCTGTTGTCATTGTATTGAAGGTCTGTCATCATAATCGTGGATGACAGTTAATCGTGACGTGCTGTATGTGAACATCTCCATTTAAGTATTATAACTTGAGACACTTGTGTGTGTTTTTATGATTAGTTACGGTTTACTCACGTGCATTTTTCGGGACTACTAGTTTGTTCGACTTGCGACCTGGCCGCGTGTTCAGCTCATAATTAAGGGCTCTGTTTGGGTCCGAAACTAGTCGGGCAATCCCGAAAAATGCACGTGAGTAAACCGCAACTAATCATAAATTCCATTTTAAATATACAAGTCACGACACTTTAGACAGAACGACTATCTTTCGTTACGACACAGTGGGAACGTGCCCTAAAATTCAATAATTTAATTAGATAGCATACAATATTATAGTATACAAGGGTACTTATCGAGGTATCTATTTCCAATATTAGCTGACCTTTCATTGTTTGGAAAGCCTATACAATTGGAGATCCTTGATATGTTGCTATGCAAACACTTGACTATTCCACAAGGAGAAATAATTTAGTGATGAATTAATGATTACACCTGCATATTGTAGTTATGCAAATAAATAAAAAATATGAAATACAATGTTAACGTAGGCTGTTCCTATTAATGACTGAAAATATATTAATAATATAAAAATTGTTTAATTAAAATATATGTGCCTTTAAGCTGTTTGCTTGAAAACGTAATGTAATAATCTAAAACTGCTTCATGAATTACTTAATTGTAGGCACATTAATGTAAGAACAGCGGTTAAGAGCAGTTTTTTTTTAAAAGGAAACTTTTTTTTTCTTTTTTTATATAAAACGATGCCCACAATAGGATATCTCCTATATCGATGAGCGTTTACGTATATAAATCGCACATAGACATACACCTAGAACAACTATCTGTAGGCTATACAAGTATTTGTTAAGTGCGGGAATCCTGACTCGTAGCGTAAAAGCAAATTGCTAAGCCACTATGCATAGCATGACGTCAATATGTATTCTTTTTATATCAACACTACTGTGCAGCAGTGGAAGAACATTTAATTGTCAGAACATATACAGGGCGTCCCACGACTTTGCCACATGGAGGGGAAGTACCTTAAATACTGTAGATAGAAAAAAATACTGAATGAAGACTTCATTTTTATTTTAAAAACAATACGAACTGCATTTAAAGAATTTTAAATAATCACCTGTCTGAACCGGGAATCGAACCCGTCAACAGTGAAAATAAAAAAAACGGTAATTTTATTGTACTAATCGAAAGGCTCGATCAGATACATTTATTTCTTCTAAATAACATAGCATCTAAAATAAAAGGAACACCATGAAATTTAACATTTATTTGAAATAATAAGACACGTTTCACTGTACAACTTAAAAACAATTTAAGTTATTAAATGGTCAGAATGTGTCTCTTCCTATTGTATACAAATTGTAACTCTTTTAATAATCTTGCTTACCGTTGATTTATTTATTTTTTCATGGTGAATATTTGAAATCATACTTCGAAATATTAATAAAGCAGAAAGTAGTACATAAAGTTAGTTGTTATAAGCACGACATAGAGAAAATGCTATTCATTATTCTGAACAACATTTTATATTAAATGTTAAATTTCATGGTGTTCCTTTTATTTTAGATGCTATGTTATTTCGAAGAAATAAATGTATCTGATCGAGCCTTTCGATAAGTACAATAAAATTACAGTTTTTTTTCTTTTCACATTTAGCGGGTTCGATTCCCGGTTCAGACAAGTGACTATTTAAAATTCTTTGAATGCAGTTCGTATTGTTTTTAAAATAAAAATGAAGTCTTCATTCAGTAAATTTTTCTATCTACCGTATTTAAGGTACTTTCCCTCCATGTGGCAAAGTCGTGGGACGCCCTGTATATATGTGATAGTGTAACATCCCCTAAGAGCGATTACGCACTGCATCCGATCCGAATCCGTGAAAATACGGATATAAAAAACTCGGATCGAATTCGGATATTGCTTTACGCACTGCATCCGATCCGAATCCGTGAAAATACCGATCTAGAGTAAAAATCTCGGACCGAATTCGGATATTGCTTACGCACTATTCCGATCTCTGATTCAAATTCAAACAATTCAGGGGCCATCTTTGGCATATCCGTTTGGCGTCTGATTTGAATCCGAGGTAATGCGAAAGCGTTCATACAAACAGTACTACGGCTACTTCGGTCCGTCAATTGTTCTTCCGAATTAGAAACTCACGGATGACGGATAGAAATCGGATGACGGATGCCGAATGTAGTGCGTAAACTAGCATACAAATAGTACTACGGCTACTTCGGTCCATCAATTTTTCTTCCGAATTACAAACTCACGGATGACGGATAGAAATCGGATGACGGATGCCAGATGTAGTGCGTAAACTACCATACAAATAGTTCTATGGCTACTTCGGAACGTATTTTCACGGATTCGGATCGGATGCAGTGCGTAACCGCTGTAAGGGTGTGATTCTATAGTTTGTTGGATTAATATGATTACTGTCAAATCAGGCTATACCAGTCCACTGCTGGGCATTTGCCTTTCCCAATTTGCACTATAACACTTGGCTACTCGCTTCCCGCACACGTTGGGCAAAGACTTCAATTATACTTACAAGGTTAGTCAGAAAGGGGGTACTAATCCGAAGCCCACTTAAAGTATCACTGATAGCTGTCTTAAAGCAAGTGTTAAAATTTCAAAATTCGATAATTTTTATTTTCATGCAAAATGATTTTTATTTTAGTTTTTTCAAAAAATCTTTGTCCCTGCATTAGTTACAAATTCAGAAAATAGTGCTTCTGATTCATGGCCCTAATTAAGACCTAAAATGTAAACACAGCTGATCATAACTGGGGATAGACAGATTTTAGCGATTTTTTTTTGAGATTTTTGAACAGCTATTTCTCCATAACTATTGACTTTTGGGGAAAGTTGTCGAACAAAAGTTATTCATTATTATGGGTACTTTAACGCCCTTTCGGATTAGTACCCCCTTTCCGACTAACCTTGTATACGTAGTATTTATAATTATAAATAAATACTGTTACCACAAGATGCCTTCAAAAATGTATAACAATTATACAATATTATAATAATGGTTATGTATAATATTATTTAATAATGGTGCAAATTTCAATTGACTAATAATATAAGTTAGTGTATTGTTTTCTTTTATTATAAATGTTTGTTAACAATAAAGGTTTATATGGGCAATATTCTTTTTCTTTTTGCTTGCATTTACTGAATCTTATCAAATCATTGCGGTACTTCATTGAATTTTTTGTAACGTGATTAGTTTTAAATAATCTTAGGCCATGGTCTGTTACAAACGCTGTAGGCTGCGTTCGGCGTGACGCTGTACGCAGCCGACGAATGCTTATTATGTGTTTACTTAAAAACACACAGCGTCGATATGAAGATGATTTTGTGAACGTACTTATTAATCCCTGCTCTATGGTATTATACCTGTTTGTCACTGGCGAGGGAGCCAATATTTTTTCATATTTTTTATGAGGTATGTATGGCAACCCTTTTGAACTGTCATTAGTGTTGGGTAGGACACGACTTGAAAAAGAGTTTGTAAGAGTAGCCTCTTTTTTGCTCTGAGCCAGTACAATGTACTACTTCAAATGAGGCGAGGCGTACTGAAGCTCGGTGATACGATTGAAGTAACGAGTACGAATATGACATTTGACGTTACTGCGGCGAGTCGAGTTGCGGTCGCGTAATGTCCATTGACACTGACACACTGACAATGACGTGCTATTGTAGCATGTGCCTCGTTCCCTCTCTGTCTCACCCTACAGTTTACCTACCGAGAGTAACGAGTAATGCGACTACCGCGACATAAAAGTTGAAGTAGTACACTTTTAAATGTCGAGCCGCTCTTACATTTTGACGTCATGTACGGGACAAATGTACCGCCTCTTGTATGTCCTACTCAACACTAACTGTCATAGCGTTTTGTGAAATTCCCGCTTAACGGTCGAAAACTTTTTTCGCTTCGGCAAAAGTGAATTTTCTTAAGTTTTCCCATACGTATCGACGTAATTTTGGAGTGCGGAAGTGCAAAGTTACGGATATGTTAGTAAAATAAGTGAAAATGCGACGATTCGTGACTTCGAATCGTATTCTCACGGAGAGAAGTAAAGTCCCGATACATTAGATCAGGTCAATGGAGAGGCAAACTTTACAGTCAGGACCTCAGGTGGTAAGTAAGCCGTTCCCGCCCAGCTAGAGGACAAGAAAAAACCACTAGGACATATTTGACTCACGAATAGTAAGTCAAACCACCAAGTAAGTCAGATTTCAAATTATTTGCAATATTCTGTCCCATAAAATTATGCAAACTAAATCTCACTTAATATCTGAGTGGATATCCACTCTGACCGTTCCTTATAAGGCGCTACCGTCATGCTCCACGGCGGAGTTTTTAGTCAATCCTAGCTCTGGGCAACTGGACTAAGAAAACCACGAGATGGTGACCGATACTGCAAAGATAATCAAAAGTGTAACTCCAAGCATTGTTCAGACACTTTTTACACAGAAAGTCAGTGTAGCAGAGTTCTGAGTTCTCTAGTTAATGGTCAGTGGACCAGCGGTCTAGTGTTGAAATCTTAATTTTAAATACTTACTTATGATTGGATGGAAAAAAGTGTGGACTTAATAGACAGATTTCAAAGATCTGAAGTTAAACAAAGAGTTTGGTCTTCTCAATTGGGGAAAGGACTATTTAATTGGAATCTTAAAAATGGTAAATTGAGCCAACAACTCACTGGGCAAATTAATGTAAAGAAATTTATTTTAAAAATAAATAAATAATAAGTTTGTTTGGTTTTGATCAGCTTTTACAATTAGGTAGTTAGTGGATGTACCTAATACATAGGTAACTTCTAAGGTATGAGAAGAGTTCTAACTGTAGAACATCTCTTTGATTGCATTGTGATTTGGCACACTTTGTACATTAACATCAGTTATACAATCCTTGGGGGTACAAGTACCTAAGTCAATATGACTACTTACTGAAAGAAAGTAAACAATATAAAGTCTTTACCGGAGAACAAGCCTACATCAATGCAACTCAGATAGGATAACCTATAGACTGATAAAACAAGACTCCTAAATTCCTAAAGGAAACCAGACTTAATAATAAGAATAATAGTCCTTTCCTTCCAATAAGAAATTACTGTCAGTATTTAGATATTAAGGGGAAGAAAAACAGCATACTGTATAGTTCTAGGAACGGACTGCTTTATAATTATTATTTTTCCCTGGTTCTTACATTCAACTCTTGAATGAGCCCTCTGATGATAATATATCCTTCCACAAGTATAATAAGGTGATACAGTACCAAAGTCACACTGGAAATGACACAGATAATAAAATACTTGAAGGAGCAACAGGTGCACACCCACACAGACAGGCATCAGAAAATAAAAAACTGGCAAGCCTACGCTTCCTGTTGAAAATGTTTTAGTACCATAGAGCAGCGGTGGCCTCCGCCCTGTTTTCGACCTCCATGTACTGAACATGTATGTTCATTCATACCAAGAATTTCTGACTAATTTTTCATGCCGTGATATCAGAGGTTTGGCAGGCATAAGTTTGCATAGTGGAATTGGATATTTCCAATGCATATTATTTACATGCCAAGAGCAAAATCCCCTTGTTAACACGTAGTATTATTTACCAGGGTGAGTTACTATAAATTTCATTTCTCCCTTTGGGGCGATGAATCGGTACGTATTGCTCATAAGAAAATTCATGCCAATTTGCCATTAATCTTTAGTCTATCTAAAAGATTTCTCCTTGGTCCACCAGGACTAGTCCAAATTGATCTGTCAGACTGCGGGAGTCTTCAGACTCTTGGAATGGACCAGTGCAAGTTGATCTGTCAGACTGTGGAAGTCTTCAGACTCTTGGAATGGACCAGTGCAAGTTGATCTGTCAGACTGTGGAAGTCTTCAGACTCTTGAAATGAACCAGTGCAAGTTGATCTGTCAGACTGTGGAAGTCTTCAGACTCTTGGAATGACTGGGAAGGCAACTAAAGTACCCAAAATTGATACTGAAACTAGTAGATCAAATGGAATACCAGAATAAACCAAATAGCATTGCCTGAAGAAAAAATATGGAAAGATAGGGCTTATTAGGCGATACTCTGAAGAGAATTTATGCTAAAGTAAATAAAAATTTACTAATTCAATTGAATTTCGCCGTTTTTGGTCCTCAAGGGGCTGACTACACTGTCAGTACCTTAAAATTTTCCTGGAATGCTTCAAGCGAGATGCTTATTCTGCAATCACAGAATGAGTCGAGTGTTGCCACCAAAGGTGTTAAACAATTTTAGGCCGCCAAGACCACGACGGTTTTATACCAACGGCCATGCCTTCTTTTCTTGACAAACGTCGCAGCGGACGCGGGTTTGGGACGCCCAGTTGATCGATACTCAGATGTCAGGCATCTGAATGGGAGAACAGGGTAAATAGCCTTTTTAATTGGAAGGAGCTGTTAGCAGTGTATGTGTCGATTCGAAATCGATCGCATGGTCTGTAATGCTTATTTTTTGTTCAATTGTTATAACCTTTTAGTCCAGTCTGATATTCAGAAAGTGTGGATCAAAGGTGGAATACGATCCCTGAGTTTTCTAAATATAAATCGCAAGTTGTTGAAGTTGACAAGGAAATCAGATTTCTATCAGCTCATTACCTCTCGGAGGGGTGCAACTGCACAGCCGATTGCCTCTCAAGACAACGGCTACTTAAGTGGAGTCTGTTGCCCACTGCAACAAACCGATTATTACATCGTTGGGGCACTTCAGACGCAGATCTCTTCTCGTCCGCAGAAACAACCGTGTTCAACAGACACGTCTTGCTAGATTGCAGACATCACTTAACATGAATTTTGAATTCGCGAATTCCGTCATTCATAATTGGAAATTTCGCCTAGGGGGGATATTTCCTCCCCCCAATTTCACTCCTCGAGTTATAGCGCAACTAAACAATGCCAGAGACCAATATATTACCACCATAACACCACTGTGAAAAAAAAAAAAAAAAAAAAAAAACCTATTGTTTAGCGTAGCGGATATGAAGTCACGAAAGCCTAGCCCTAGAGCCGCCAGTGACCGTAGAAAGACTTTCGGAAAGTCCAATAGATCCAGCATCAGGCTTACCTCCAGCTCATAGCTTATGTACACCAACTGACCCCTCAGGCTAGGTTAGTTGGAGGTGGGGAGAATAAAACCACTGTTGGTCAGAGATCGATAAACAGCTGTTAAATACCAGATGGAGGCATGGATAATTGACACCTACTATCCAGCCATTAGAGAAGTTGGTGATTTGAGATGTTGATGATGAAGTCAATACTCAAAGAGTCTCAGATACAACAGATAGCTAGATTTTTTGCCTATTTACATGTACAGATCTTGCCTACAGCACAATGTTAGCTACACATGTATAATTCAGTTGGCATCACATAAATCAGCAAAACAGCATCACATAAAGCAGAAGATCATACACTTCTGAAGCAAGTAGTGCTATATAATAATAAGGCTATAGCTACAGCACAACTACTGAACCTGAAGCCACCAGTATGGCATCCTCAAGTTGTCTTCAATGTAGCTTTTCTTGTTTTAGTATTTAAAAGACAAGTGTATGGTCTCACCTTACTTGAAAAACATAAGAATTCTATATATTTCTTTCAGCAAATAATATAATCCTAAGGCTAGTATTAGCTTCTAGAACTAGCTCGGTTTGGCATAACCAATCAGGATGGCTATTTCTAACACCCAATACAACAGGTTTACCCAGTTAAATGTATCAAACATCTAATTTTCCTATCAGGAGAAATGAAAAGCCAAGAAGACAGATTACAGTACGACTTGTATATTACAATAATTGGCGAATTAGTCTCTACTTCTTAACTATTGTGAGGGATTGGTAAAGACCTGTTTTGAGTGATGTAGCAGCTACTTAGGATCATTCAGGTCTACAGTAGCCTCAACCGGATAGTCTGGATAGAGGCTCGTCCTATGCATGATATGCTGTCTATATATCTTATGTGTAGGAGAAACTGGAAGTTAACATATTTTCAGGAAATCCTATTGTAAAGAAATAAGAATGACTACAAAGGAACCTTATTGCTCTTTGAGAATCTTCAGCTTTCTCATATTCTGAAGGATTAATTGATGTAATGTCATGTGTTGATTTTATTATGAAGAAGTTAAATTGTTTTAATGTTTGATTTATGATATATAATTATTACAGAATATTTCTGAAATTGTAGAGATTTATTCTCTGTAAGACTGATTGAACATCAACAGTGAGATTACTTTAATATAAGTAATTCTTTTGTTCTTGCTTCTTTAAACATTTATTATTCTATCACATAGCGTTTTGTGTTTGTCACCAGCAGATACCAAACAAGTCTTCATATCGACGCTGTGTGTTTTTAAGTAAACACATAATAGAATATTTTGAATTAAAACAAAATTATTATTATGTGTTGAAAGAAAAACACACAGCGTCGCAGGAATATCTTCCTGGTGAAGAGACTATGACAGTTCAAAAGGGTTGCCATACATACCTCATAAAAAATATGAAAAAATATTGGCTCCCTCGCCAGTGACAAACAGGTATAATACCATAGAGCAGGGATTAATAAGTACGTTCACAAAATCATCTTCATATCGACGCTGTGTGTTTTTCTTTCAACACATAATAATAATTTTGTTTTAATTCAAAATATTCTATTATGGAAATGCACTATAGTGGTCTCTCTCAGACGTCGGATGCAGACTACGGCGTTTGTAACAGACCACACCCTAAAGTGCATTCCCATATTAAGGATCCTCTCGGAAAAAAAGCGTGCAGATGAAGCAACTTTTCGTCGGCATTTACAGGGAAAATATATCTGAAAAAATAGGTAGTAATCTACAGGATATGATACGTAACTTGGACTTGCCAGATTTTTTCTATCGGCATCACATAATAAGAAAAAAACCACCAAATCACCTCCAAATCGTTGAGATGAAACCATTTTACTCCTACATTTTTATCAAAAGACTATAAAAAAATATCTTCTGCTTTGCAATACAAAGGGCAATAACTTGGACTTGTTACTTTTTTAAAATATGTAGGTATTAGTTTCATTATATTAAATAAAAAATGCGTCAAATTACAGATTGCGTCACTCGCACTCGTCCCTCTTTCTCTCGTCGACTCGTCGTAAGTTAGTACGGTACCAAATGCTCAAGGTCGTTGGCGTGAATACAAGCCTTAAGCATTCTCCAGCCGCGTACAGCGTCACACCGGACGCAGCCTACAGCGTTTTTAACAGACTATGGCCTTAGGCCGTGTTTTCACGGTACACGACACGACATTACAAGTGTCGTAGTGAACGGGTCACATAATATTGTCGTCAACAATTTATGTAGTGTAGGGGGCTTTTCAAAAAAAGACCCAGCCCACTTACCCAACATTTACGTCTGGCTGGTGATGTTTGTGTAGCCGCTGACAGGGACTTGTTTGGTTAGCTCTGGGCTATACCTTTAGACTTAGGTCAAACAATGTTCCGCAGGTCGGCTCTATTGGTATAATTAGGTAGGGGTGTAAAGGATAATTACAGTTTCTCCAAACGATAGAGTACTATCCAGCATGCTAGCTAAAATACCTCAGCCGGGCTAACATGCTCAGCGCAACATAATTTTGCCGAGATCAGACAATGGGACGACAAAGTTATGTTGTGCTGGTCATGATAGACTTGCAGGCTTCTGGGTTTCCCCAAGATCTGACGTCATCGTTGGGCACTAAAACCCATTTCGGTGGCCACTTATCCAAGCTATCTTCCATGTGCTTCTCTTTTGTTCTTGACTTTCTCTAGTTGAAGATTAATTGACGTGGCCAAATGTATTAGGTATAGTTTTGTTTGACTGAAGACCGCTTATTACGAAAGATAGTCTAAATAAAAACCCAAGTATCAAAATAGCGTCATCTCTTTTTCTTAATGACGTTCGAAAGTGATGGGTTTATTTTAAATCTGGGTTTACCTGAGTCTTGGTTTAATTTAAACCATCTCTTGTAATAAGGGCGTAGATGTTTGCCTTTTTCGTTTATGAGATTGAAAGAGAGATTCGCAGACCACACTTGGACTTTCCTAAGTCGGCTTTTCATATGAATATGAACATTATTTGTACATTGTCAAGGTTCATTTTGAAAATTCATATGAAACGCTTACTTTAGTTAGCAAAGTAAAGTCTAAAAAAAAAAGTCTGGTGTGTAAATCTCACCCTTAGGGCCGCACTACTAAGGTGACTGCGACTCGACGGCGATTTAGTAGTGCGGCCGCGGCCTTAGGCCGAATTTCGCAACATTGTTAATCCAGGGCTAATTAAATTAATCTCTGTAAGTCATACAAACTTCAGTGCGCTATCGCTAGCCTTGCTAGCCTTGGGCGAAGTTGCGCAAAACGGTCTTACTGCAATCATTTGTTATTTCTAATGGTACGTGCACACTAAGCCAACGAACTTCGTCATTTGTTGGTTTGACGAAACCTTGTTTACAAAGAATCCGGTTTAACTCGGATGTAAGCGGTAACGAACCCCGTTCGGTTGTTGGGTTTCGTTGGTTTAGTGTGTACGTATCATATGGGGATTGGTATGAGTAGAAATTTAAAAAGAAACCACCGTATACTATGTTGAATGTTTATTTGTGTTTAACTTCTAAAAACATTATAAACACAGTAAAATATAGAAATAAATGCGGAAGTAGTACATTTCGTATAGTTGCCAATATTAAAATAATAATTAAATTTCGTAAACAGAAAACTACGGTACTACACAATAAACAAAAAATAAAATTATTAACAATATATTAGTGTAAATTTTTATTTTCTATTTTCGTTAAAAATAATAATAAAGATTGTGCTTTTTTTCTTATATACTATATTAGCGAAATTAATAAGAATTTAAGTAACTGTCGCGGGGTGGGTAGAAATTTCGGAATGTTGCCAGCGTTAAAAAGTGCCGGGAATTCAAAATTTCTACTCACCGTTGCGACGGAAAAAATAAAATAAACCATGATATGGTTAGATCCGAAGTTCTTAATGTAAAGTTAGCTTCAACAGGATTATTTAACGATCGTATAAAAGTCTCTCCAATATATCCTTATCTAAAAAAGGTAGGCAGCATCTTACTAGTAGACACACGGTACATATCGAGATACATCGGTGTGCGACATAAAAATCGTCGCAACCAAAATTAGCCTAATCGAAAAACGTGTCATCATGCCTTTTGTAATAGTGAAAAAGTTTTGGATACATGTTTTTAGTTCCTAAGAAGAGTCCCTACAGTCCGACAGTACTATCTAGTGCGCCCGCGACTATTAAACACGATTAAAAAATCGCACGAAGTTGTACGTCAAGGTTGATGTGCGCATCTTTTCGTTTGCGATTTTTTAATCGCACGACAAAATAATCGCGGCTCGCCTAGATCTAACAGTGAAGGAAAGGAAACTGCCACTACACTGCATAGAAGCACTTCGATTATTATTTTTCATCATCTAACGATACATTTTTGATAACTCGATAAATGTTTAACATACACAAACATGCATATAAATAACATGCTTGATATTCATTTTGGCTACATCTAAATACTACTCGCAAAATTGTTAACGAATCCATTTTTAACTACGGCCACACTAGACATATGGCATACATTTTTTTGAAAATCGGAGAGGTCAATCTATATAACAATACATTTCCACTAAGACTTAGGCCCTTCCAGTAGTTTCGCGGTAAAAACTTGAAGGTTTGCATCCATTGTATTGCATTATTTATCAAAATATGTCACAGTTGTGGTTTTAAAGCTAATTGTGATCCTATTAAAGCTTTCAGCTTATAACGTTCAGTGTGACCACATTTCAAAATTTCCTACTATTATAGTAGTTTCTTAAAATTCTGTTTGCTTTTTTGTATAATAATAGAAAAGATGGATATGGGTTTCAGTAGAATATTATTCTCGTTGATATGATAAAAATGTGGTCAAACCAATCGAGCTGTGTTGTAAATAATATAGACCACCGATTAGTCGGTGACCACGTCGCTTCAGTTTCGTTTCACGTGATATAATACATATGCCTGTATTTTTTACACAGCAAAATGATATGGAAGTATACAAGAAGTGATATGATATATAATGGAGATTGTACTAACAAGATATGTACTTAAACGATTAAAATATCAAGTATCCACAAATTTGGTACGTTTTTTTTTGTTAAATATATATGTATAAATGCTCGTTACAGTGTCTTTTTCGTTGGATCATCTCGTTCTAGCAACACTGTCGGGGTTACGGAGGGGAAAAATCAAAATAGTAGAAATTCTGTCAGGGTTGCCTACAAGAATTCTAATAAAGAAAATGGTAGAAATTAAAGCGACTCAATCACGATACGTACTGCAACAATGGCATGCCCTTATTAATACAATAAGCGTTGCATACGACTATCGTTTCGAAAACGACGCTACAAGGAACTAAAACTAGATAAAATCATTGTTAGTTCTATATAGCCGATTCCTTACAGGCTTCTACTTTTTAGTATCTTTCCCCGCGAAGCCCACTTGATTAGAAAATGTGTGGAATGTTAGAGCTTATGTATAATAAGGTAGAAACAGCATGTGCAGGTATTGTTAGTGATGAGTCGAAAATTAGTAGAGGTACTGTACAATTTTTTTATAATACTTCGATGTTTAGCAAGGATAGAGTTTAAAGCGTTCTCTTTGGTATTACTCGACAGTGTTGCTAGTTCGAAGGTATCATTGAGAAGGGTAGGCAGGTGCCGGTTGGCTCCAGCCGATGGGGCAGCACCATACGCGCGTTGTAATGTGTCCCGATGTGAGGGCTACTCTTTGGTGGGTGGTTTCCCGTTAGTGTACTGAGGAGGAGAGTTCGATGTTTGGTTTTGTGTGTCCTCCGTCATGACTGATACTAGTTCTTCGACGGCGCGGCCAAGGTCATCTGGAATTTGAAAATGTGGTTTAATAAATTTATATTCATACAATTTTGTTACGTTTGGTTTAGTAGTCATCAATTTAGAAATGAGGGAAGACATGTATCGTTGTCTATTTTACGTAGATGATCAGCTATTTCCTTAATAACGAGTGTAATAATCGTGTAGATGCAATTCAAATTAACTCTAGATGATGAATTTATTTTAAAATATTATAATTAACAAGAACTTTCAGAAAATGATTACCTCAAGGTATACGTCCTGTTAGGTTTGCAGAAAACAGAAAATATAATTGCGTGAATATTAGATATTATTGCTAAACTGACGACAATTAAACATGCATCACTCAAAACCATGCAAAACGACGACGAAGAAATCAAAGCAACACCGACTCAGGAGTAAAAAAACAAACTAGAAACACTATTGAAATACACCTAAATAAATATTAAATTCTGTGAAATAAAAACGAAGCCAATATAGCTAGATGCAAAGTCACCAGTGCACGTGAATTGCCTCTGTGTGCACTAACTCGTATTCCTACCGTGGTGACTACGAAAATCGACGAAAACTAGCAAAACAAAAATCAATAGCTGCTACAAAAGTTCAAACTTGTAACAAGAATGCTACAAAAGCGTAGAATGAACGTCTGTCCACACTCTAACCTGCGCAGTGCATGAGCGAGTGCACGGCGTGCGGCGGCGGCGGCGGCCGCTCCAGCGCGTCACGCTCCGCGCCCGACCACCGACCCCCGCCGTCTTGCGCCACAACAACACATGTTAACGTACACGTTTTAGGGGAACTCATTGAATATGGGACCTTGGTTGGCACCCTGCGGGACACCTACATTGAGTACTCTAAATTGTCTTTCTCGATGATGGGACACAGAATTGTACCTTGGGGGACACCTAATCATATAACTTTATTTATCCATCGTGGATAGTCTTCTTTGCAGAATAGTGCTGGTCTTACCATTTTCACGATAGTAACATATTGTTATCCTTTTGTTCAAGCCGCCTTCTTAATTTTAATAAACAAATTATGATGTAATCTGTATCAAAGGCTTTTAACAGTACTAGGGATTTTAAGCATTGAGTGCGGTAGTGGATACTTACTAGTTTGCGACTCATGGTACAGTCCATTGTGCATTTTCGCCGGCGAATCAGTAGCGAGTTGCGAAGCGGTGACAGAGCGGGTCTGTAATGTGCCAGTACGGGCTGGTGGAGAACCCTGGGCAGGCTGGAATTGATTAAAAATAAAACATGAATGTCCGTTCTTTATCTATAAGTGATCGTATACCAGAAATTGATTAGTTTAATAAAAAATACAAGGTTGAGAAATGCATCACTGTTCCATTACAGTTTTTGTAGTAATGGGATATCATCTGAATTTGACAAACGCGGAACTAAATAATTCCAGCAGAATGTTCAATGTAGCAATAGACTCAGAAGAAACTATTTAAACAAATACTTTTATTTTTGCAGTCGAATCTGCAATATTCCTGCGTAGAATACTAATTTATATTGCCTATTTTTATTTATTAGTGTCCGTACCTCATCGAGCAGTCTCCGCAGCCTCTGTAGCTGCGCCTCGAGCTGTCTGTTGTGTTCCTCGAGGATCTGCATGCGAGCCTCCAGACGACCCTTGTGCTGTCTCAGCAGACGGGCTTCGGCCATCATGTCCTGAAATAAGGTTTTTGAACTTAGTGTTATTTGAGTTTTACGGCATTTTATTTTAAGCTGTGTGTGAGATTGCTTAGTTTTTTTCTATATTTGGAAAGTGGATTGATAAGTAATTTGACCTCGCTACAATCTGTGACATAAATGTTGTGGATAGTTACAATACAATTTATGGCATTTGTTTTAAGGCCACAATAGGGTGAGTTGATTAAAAACGTAGGTTAGCGCAATCTACATTGGCTGGTAACATTGAAAATATTACAAGGGTTATTGACAATGCTTTTCGTGAATTGAGGATAATATGTGCCTTTTATACTTCCTCTTATCATTAATCATTTACCTCTATTCAATTTCCTACATCAGAAATCTACATAGTAGTTAATGAATTCTGCGTTAAAACTGAAGAGTCACAGCTGTTATCGGTGCCGCAATTTCCAACTTCAACACCATTTTCGGCATTACCTTAAATGTCATGATTTTCATTTTATCTTTAACTTCTGTAAAGCATTCAAGAACAACAGGTATCCCTAAAATGTATAATTCTGAGAGTGTTTACCTGATCAACAGGAGCGTTTCGGTTATCGTTGACGCCGTGTTGCTCCTCAGGAGTGGATCCTGGGGTTTGCTTTGCCTTCAAACGTTCATATTCAGCTTGCAGACTGGCGTTCTCTTCTTCCAGCTCTCTATAATTTCAAGGGGATTTCAATTAACTTTATATGGGTCCATATTTGATTTTGGTAGGGCATTTTTGGCTTAGTAAAGCCAGAAGACGCCATTGTTTAACGGCCTATAGTTATATATAAATGTGGTTCTGTTGACTTCATACCTGATCATAGCCTCAAGCTCGTGTCTCTGCTCGCGATGAATGATGGAGACAACCTGCACGGGCGAACGTGGAGCGTCATCTGCTTCGCCACCACCGTTGAGCGATGCGCAGTATTGTGCGATCAGCTGATGTTCTTCATCACTGTGAAGGAAGGGTAGGTTCAGTTAAAAGGGTGTGTAGGCTAAAAGAAGATTTTTGGAGAATGTCGAAGTTTAGATAGGGTAGAGAAAATAGAAAAGGTAGAATAAAAATTCGTAGAGATTACCTGATCTTATCTTTTGAATTAGAAATGAAAAATGGAGAAAGATAAAAACCCTATCGAATAGAATATTTCTGCTGCAATAATGATACTAATATTATTGGTAAATCACCCAAACCTGTCAGGAGTATCTCCTGGCTTAGCTCCCAGTTCGACCTGCGCCAGTCGTGTAGCGTACAGTTCTAGTCGCGAGTGCATGTCGTCACCTCCCAGAGCGGACCCCGACGCGCTGCCGTGCTGTGGTGATGGGGCTGGAGACTCCAGGGCGTCGCCTGGAAGTACAACAACATAAGTCACTAATGTCAATATAAACAGATTTTAGCCCTAATAACAAAACAATAGAACCGTTAATTGTTTGTTTTCTGCAGTGGTCTATGATTTGATGAACCGAGGAGTTAGTAAGGGGCATGTAAGGGGTAAAACAGATTATGGCAGCAGTCTGTAACATTGGCTTAAATGAAATAGAATAGTCTTGATTACAATGATGACCAAAATATCTAACAGTCAATAGTTGCTCTTTGATTTCATACAAACAAATTAATCTCACAAATAATGACTTGGTCTAGTAAACTCATGAATTTGACATCTTACCTTCAAGCACAGTCTGTACGGGTAGATAGCCAACTCGTGGATGTTTCTTGAAGTAGCGAGCTGACTTGAACTTGTTGCGTAGTGCCCGGGTGAAGTCGCGAACGTCCTCGCCTGATGTTGTCTGAAATTGACAATAAATGTTGATAAGACAAATTTAAAATTATAGCTGTATTGAAGGATGAAGAGACTTCTAATATTACATTTGGTTTTAACATGACGAGTTGGTTTTACTGCTGTTACTGTCCAAATGCGTGCATAAATAACAATTGCATTACTGCAGTTAAGAATGGATGGAATATAACTAACAATAACTTAACAAATGGAGTAATTAAAGAAGAAATATTAAATACTTACAGCAGTGCAGTACTCCTGCATGGGATGCGTCAGTTTGTGGTTCTTAGCTTTGCGACCGTTGAAGAAGCACTTCTGACACATGTCGAAGTTGAAGCATTTCAGGCAACGGTATCTGGAAAACGAATTGGTTATTTAGTAAAATCTTCCTTGGGCGTGGGGCACTGGGACCTATAATCTAAATTAAAAATCTAAAAGATTAAGCAATACCCTTTTTTTTTGAGTATTTCTGTCACTAAATCTGGCCTAAGGCACAGTTGAAAAAAGAGATTGTAAGGGCGTTTCGTTTGTGCACTACTAGGAATTTTATTGTCCGGCAGTCCGATTTTTTACGGTTCGATGTGACATGAATAAAACGGAAGATTAGCTTGTGCACTTGTCCGTCTTTACTCGGATCGGTGCGGTGCAGTTTAAGGTAGCTCTCTTTGAAAGCGTCGTGGGCGCAGGTCGTCGAGGAGCTGAGGGAAGGGCCAACGCAGCGTCCTGTGCGTGCGACACACGCGCCCCCCTACCCCGCGCCCGCCCCGCCCTCTCATGAATATACTGATCGCGGACGCAGTGCACAATCATAAACACGTTTTTCATTACTGTCATCTCAGACCGGAAAAAACGGCCCGGAATGGAGGAAAGTAAAATGTCGGACGGTAAAATTACGTATAGTGCACAAACTAGTACATTTATGGCGTGCCATATCGGACCGCAAAAAATCGGACTGCCGGACAATAACATTCCTTGTAGTGCACTAACGCCCTAGCAGGTGAATAAAAAAATACATACATCCCTGTCCTGATATTATGAAAGAGGTGTCTTTAACTGTTATACTCGTATAGGTATATTTTTTTATATTCTTCTATCCCTTTTCTTCGATCGAACACTCACCTGAACCCAATAATCGGGTACTCCTTGCAAATGTTACACTTGGCCTGATGCTTGGCAGTCTCTGCAGCAGCGAGGCGGTGCAGTACTGGCAGCCACACCATGGACTGCGGCTCCTTCTGCAGCCACTGCAGGAAGTGGAACGCCTCTATGAACTGCAGCTGTCCGTCCGCGTCACGCTCTAGAGTCTTGTCTTTGGAAGGTTCTTCTTTCTCCTTTTCTTTTTCTGGAAGGTTAACTGTTTCTTCTTATTAGAGAGAATTTTTGTTTTGTGGTAGGAGCAATTTTTGTTAGGTTTTTCCTTGGTTAAAATTGTTTGGCAAATCCTAAAGATCTTATACCAATTGCTTTAAAGTTACGCTTCTGTCATCTATGAGATGAAAATCTTCTAAATTTTTTGGTTTTCTTGTTTGTTTATTTTATTTAATATAGATTTTTATTTAAAGCCCTTTCAATACGTTCTGTCTATTGACTACTATTCGATGCTGTCATACATCAGTACATACAATATTGTTATTGTAGCAGAGTTCTCTTGGTGCAAAAATCCAACATCGAGCAAGAAAAATAAATCTATCAACAACTTTTTCTTAAGTTACTCACCAACTTTCCTGTCAAGAGTTCCTCCCTTATTACCCTCTTTGGTAGCAGCAGAAGCCTGTTCAAAGCAGCTCCTCACAGAAGGTTCTATGTTTGATCCTCCAAAGGCAGCCACTTCACCCAGTTGTCTTGGTACCTGAACAATATTAAATAAATTCATCAGGAGTTACTTCATATCGTTTAGACGTTTTAAAACAGTCTCTATAACCAAGAAAATAACGTTTTTTTTTGGAATAACAAGTGAAAATACTTATGTTGATATTATTATCAGCCCATTGAAAACAAGGATATATTTTTGGGACGAGCACGTAGAAACTGCTATTGAACATTTTTTTTTTTTACAGTACGCGTAAAATAAGTTTGCCTCTCTGAAACCAGGCTTTGAGCGTTCTGTTCCTCACTTCAAAGGGGCAAAGTTATTTGGTACTTGTAAAATAACTTTTCCGCTCTGAAAACAGGCTGTGAGCGATCTGTTCCTCACTTCAGAAAGGCAAAGTTATTTAGCATTCGTTAAATAACTTTGCCGCTCTGAAAACAGGCTGTGAGCGTTCTGTTCCTCACTTCACAGAGGCAAAGCAATTTGGTACTCGTTAAATAACTTTGCCGCTCTGAATACAGGCTTTGAGCGTTCTGTTCCTCACTTCAGAGAGGCAAAGTTATTTAGCACTCGTTAAATAACTTTGCCGCTCTGAAAACAGTCTGTGAGCGTTCTGTTCCTCACTTCAGAGAGGCAAAGTTATTTAGCACTCGTTAAATAACTTTGCCGCTCTGAAAACAGGCTGTGAGCGTTCTGTTCCTCACTTCACAGAGGCAAAGTTATTTGGTACTCGTTAAATAACTTTGCCACTCTGAATACAGGCTTTGAGCGTTCTGTTCCTCACGTTACAGAGGCAAAGTTATTTGGTACTTGTTAAATAACTTTGCCGCTTTGAAAACAGGCTCTTAGCGTTTTGCTCCTCACTTCGGAGAGGTTAAGTTATTTTACGGGTACTGTACGTCATTAACAACTTGTCAGGTTTTTTTTTTATATTACCTGTATGCAGTCATGCAGCAAAAGTCCAAGTTTTCTTTGGTCAGCTCTGCACGATGGGTCCGCGATCAGTCTGAATAGGTACCTGAAAATAAAAACTTCATTGTCAACCGTTTCTTTCTATCATTACTTTGGGCACTGAAGACGGGCATTTGAAAGAAATCGATGCAGTTAAAACTGGCCCAAAACAAGCCTTGGAAGGGAAAGGTTTTCAATTACTACTGATATTGCCATTTAGGTGCTATTGGACCTTACTTAAGAACCAAACGACTGCAGTTCTATTACTTAATACGTTTAGTACTTGAAAACACTGTAAATAGAACACGGCAACGCAGTTACCAATTGCAAAAGATGTCTCGAGAGCGCGGGAGTTGTTGCACCGCGCGCGTTTGTTACACTCGCCGCTACACTACCGCTACTACTCGCTCTAGCGGAAGGGTAGGTAAGCAACCTGTGTTGCCTACGTACGCCACGCTATTATACATTTTATAGCATCAAACCGGCAATTTCTTTAGTCTTTCAGACTTTTAATTTAACTCCAACAGCAGGGGTACCTAGGTACCTTTCACCTGCCCTTTTCTCATCTACTATAGATATAACAGTATCCTCATTTACCTATACTTCTCCTCGAGATGTCCCTTGCACAGCAGTACGAGTCCGACCTTGAAGCTCAGCACCCGGATCTGTCCGGTCCTCTGGCTGTCGTATACGTTGAGGAGCCAGTTGATGGACAGGTCCAGGCACAGCGGAACGTTCACTAGGCTTGGGTTCTCCGCTGCTATTACCTGTGGGAGAAAGAAATGTAGTATTATCATAGTCGTATTAAACTTTGGGTTCTTTTTTTCTTTGGGAGCAGTAGTAACGTATTTGATTACGTTGATTAGTACCTACAATAGATGCCTCATGTTTTTCAAATTAAAGTGAAAGATCGAAGGACCTTATTTTTTTCTTTAATCTCTGATTTGTCTGATCCTCCACGAGCATTAGGTACATTAGTTTCAAGGCTGTAGCTAGTGGGTTTTGGGGGTTCAAAGCCCCCTCGAAACCTGAGACATTGAAATTCTTTATGTTTAAACTCGCGTTATTCAATTTTTGCCTCAAAAGACAGCTAAATATCATAATGTTATGTAATCTAACTGTTACAAGATTGACATTGATGCAAATAAATTAATAAATAATATAAAACTTCATCCTACTGCTAAATGAAACAGTTTTTTTAAAGTTTTAATTATTATATTAGGTTTAATAAGTTGTTCCTTATTGCCTTCCTTGTTCAGGGTTCAACCCCCCCGAACTAAATTTCTGGCTATGGCCTTGACTATTCTATTATTAAAAGCTGAAGGGGAAGGTCAATACTTCAGTAGTTGATATTATTGGTTTTGTCTTCCATTATTGATTAGGGTACAAACCTCATACAACGAAGTAAGAACAGTGATCATGTCAGGTATGTCAATGAGGCGATCGTTCTGAGCGCGCAGCCCGTGAGAGTCAAACGCTTCCAACGCAGCCGGCAATTGCAGCATGTGCACTGAAAAACGAAGAAATGATAATGATAATAGGTATTAAACAAAAATTACACCCTAAATAAATAAATCTTTAGACGAGATGTAGCCAAACTCCAAAATGATAAGATTCTGGAGATCAATCAGATGCCAGTACAAAGGTCGACAGGTCACAAACATTTTTTTTTTTAGGTGTTCACAGCTCATCTTCCGTGCGGAAGTAGTCCAGTCCTTTGGAACCTATACGGGGGACACAAGTCCAAAACGCAGAGGCCCCTTTGAGACTTTCATCTAAAAAGGGGATGGGGCACCAACCGTGGACTAACCACGGCTGCACTATTGAAGTAAGTACAGTTATGGACCGTCCTGGATAGAGATCCAAGATTTATAGAAAATAAGGAAAAAAAGTGGTCTGTGGCTTTCCACACACTTATTAATAAAAAAAATGTTAAACTTGAAAGGCAGATGCCGGTTTCTTCACTAAACAACCAAAGGGTTGTTTAGTGGACTGGTTAACTTCTATTGCCGGAAGAAAACGGCATCTGCCTTTCAAGTTTAACATTTTTTTTATTAATAAGTGTGGTGTTGTGATTCCTGACCCGACCACGACATGGAACGGAGATTTTACTATGGCACAAAATGGTTATTTTAATTGTGTTTTATTGTGCCACTTATCCCAGGAATTTGTGCCTAGTACTTTTCGAGTAATAAGAGTACGATTGTGGTCGGGTTGGGGATCACGGTTGCTGACCCGACCACAACCAGATCTAATAAAATATCAATAGTGGGAAGTTACTGATTATGCCAAAAATATGTGTCGAATTGTGCCTATGGCACACGAAATTCTTTTACTATTCATATCACAGAATATATCTTAATTCCGATAAAATGTAATAATCAAGAAATAAAGTGTGTCAATCACACGCTATGCAATTTTACTACGACTTTGCAAGCTGTTTTATTTTGTGAAATTATGCTACATATAAAGTACTTTATTATTTTATTTTACTAGATGTGTTCACGACTTCGTACGCGTATATATGTATTTATAAAAAAAAAATACAACCACTATGTTTTGTAGCATTAGATTAGTGTGGTAAGCTTGTATAAAAACCGGTCAAATGCGAGTCGGGTTCGTATCCTGAGGGTTCTGTAACCCAAATTATGACGATAAGTTGAAATTTAAACATAAATTATCTCGTTTAAACAGTACCAGTACAAGCGGATCTCTTGCTGCATACTTTTACTATTAATACAGGGGTCAAGAAGTTAATAGTTAAGAATTAACCTTTTAAAATATAAAAACATCGTTTTCAGACTTTCCTTTACTTGTGATGTAAAGATCTTGCAACTTGCCAAATTTCATGATTCTAGATCAACGGGAATCACCCTGGTTTTGATTCCCGAGCGATTTCCATAGATTTTTTCTTATTTTGTTTTATGTAAAAATTCAATAAATATTGAATTTTTATATAAGGAAGCTGACAAAATAAACTCCATTTTTATTTCTTACGTCGTAACAAATGACCAGTTTTATTACGACAACAGTTCCGTTAAATCTTAACTAACAGAATTCAAATGTTTAATTGCATACATAGAGTGTGACTACTTGACTTAATGCGTTGTGTGTGCCATAGGCACAATTTGACACATATTTTTGGCATAATCAGTAACTTCCCACTATTGATATTTTATTAGATCTGGTTGTGGTCGGGTCAGGAACCGTGATCCCCAGCCCGACCACAATCGTACTCTTATTACTCAAAAAGTACTAGGCACAAATTCCTGGGATAAGTGGCACAATAAAACACAATTAAAATAACTATTTTGTGCCATAGTAAAATCTCCGTTCCATGTCGTGGTCGGGTCAGGAATCACAACACTAAGTGTGTGGTGTTTTATTAATAATTAAAATAAATTAAATTTCAAGTTTAATAGCAATAGAAGTTAACCAGTCCACTAAACAACCCTTTGGTTGTTTAGTGGACTGGTTAACTTCTATTGCCGGAAGAAAACGGCATCTGCCTTTCAAGTTTAACATTTTTTTTATTAATAAGTGAATGTGTCGCGTTTGACCGTGGTCTCACCTCATGGAAAGCGGAAACAGGGTTTAATATGCAGCACACGAACTCAAGTACCAGAGAAATAGTTACATTAAATAGTTAATTAAGTTATTTCGGGTCTTGAAATGCGAGGACATGGCTAATATAACAGTATCTTAGACATGTGTTCTGAGTCCATTTGTGCAAGTATATGGATCTTCTGGTATTCTTAACCTTCTAAAACATCTACTTACTGCACAACGCTTTCTGCACAGTCCTCAGTTTGAGCGCAGTTCTGTACGCTGAAAAGCGTACTTCGTTCAGGTCAGCTAGAGAGTTCATCAGGTCGATCATCTTCGGGTGGTCCCAGTGGGTTGTCTCCAGTTCATGGCTGAGGAGGTAAACAGAATTTGTAAAGCGAGCAAGAATGTTTTGAAAGCTTGGTTTGACTGTACTAGGTTAGTTAAATAGATTAGAAACTTTTCCAGAAGATTTGGCTAAGGGATCTCTGGGTTGTGTTGCTTTTACTAAATAATATAATTCTAGTTAATCTAAAGCCTAGAGATTATTAACAGGAAGAAGGCAAGGCACTCTTTTTCAATATGAATAATTTGAAGTAATTTTCTTCCAAATCGTCTCCAGAAAATGACCAGTCTTATTTTCTTTTGACTTTGTGTGGTTCTGGTTTTCGATAGATTCAATCTTATCTTGCGTAACATTAAAGAACCTATAATTCTCGGCAATAGTTTAATTAAAAATATCTTGTATCTTACTTGATATAATAGGGCACGTTGGCAGGAGTTACGGCTCTCTCCCACGGAGGTTCCACGGAGCCCGCCAGGAAGCCCTGCGCAGCGCCCGCGCCCCCGTCCCGCGCGACTCCGGCCAGCTGACGCACGCGCTCCTCGCCGCCGGACACTAGGCCTGATACCCTGGAGGAAAACAACACTAGGTTAGGTCTGTGTTTTTGTTGGCTTTTTGCATAAAATTATATTTTATGAACCAGATTTTTTGCTAATTCTTATCCCAAATAGATTCTCACTCAGGGAGAAGTTGTGTTTTGCCTCTTTTGCTTGAAGGTGTGTTAACGAGGGGATACATACATTAGATCAACAATCACAAAATCAACCCTCAAAATATCATCCTTAATAGATCGACCGTTAAAGAAGACAACGGCATATTTTTTTATGTTCGTATTCAGTTCAATTGCCGAATATGTCCGAACATTCGGCGCATATCTAATATGTATTGGTTGCTTATTAATTACCGTTGTTTTTTTTACCCGAGTGCGCGACAGCAAAGACAGGGTTATTCGATATACAGCTTGCGTTTTATTGTTTATTTAAGACCCATTTACCTTTTAAATAGTAATCGACATTTTAAGTTGTTGATTTGGTGAACTGTTTGAGTTATAAACGGCTGATGTTAATGATGTTTGGTAATATGACTTGTTGATGTCATGAACTGCTGACATTGTAAATGATTGTTGTAGTAAGCCGCTGACTTCTTCAACAGTCGATCTAGTGATGTTGATATTTTGAATGTTGATTTTGTGATTGTTGATCTAACGTATGTATCTCGTAATTTGCAATCTTGTATTATAGGTGCTGTATTCTCTACCTATCCTCAAAGAAGTATTCCGTGAATATCATTAAGAATGTAAGTTAACTATGTAATAATGTAACATAAACAATTCGATTGACTTTCAATCGTGTCGTTCATTTGTTTAACATTCCAACTTCATTCCGCGCCTACTAATGTTTACGTTGTAAGTGATTCTAAGCGTGACTTATTTTACTTTTCAATAGCTATTACGCCAATTAGTCACGTTCAGAGATTTTATCTATTATGTCTACTTGTAATATCAAGATGTTTATCTGCATCTACAGATTTAATCTTACTTGCGCATTTATTTTAACTACATAAACCAGAATCTGAGTCACTAACATAAATCTTGGAAGCTAAGAATGCTAGCTTATTCAAACAAAAAGTATTTTATAGACTATTTAATACTATTTATATTTGAGTAATATTAGATAGTCTATAAAATGCTTTTTATGAATAAACTATCATTCTTAGTTTCTGAGAAATTAAGGATTATGTTGGTAAACAGCATTCTAATTTTGTCAACAAAATGGCAACAGTTGGTCAACAATTTTCATAACATCGTATGATTAACTATCCAACTTCTTCACAACTATGTACCACGCAATGTATATTGTTGTATTGTCAAAATGAAAGCTATTGTGAAATTAGGAATGTGATACGCAATTCGGGTGCCGGATTCATTGGTCTCAAGTGTACATCATTAATAGCCACTGATTGATT
This sequence comes from Amphipyra tragopoginis, assembly GCA_905220435.1. Taxonomy (NCBI): domain Eukaryota; kingdom Metazoa; phylum Arthropoda; class Insecta; order Lepidoptera; family Noctuidae; genus Amphipyra; species Amphipyra tragopoginis. The sequence goes on from HG992013.1 coordinate 23,865,773, forward strand.
GTTGACTGGCAAATCTTGGAATTAAGGATTTCTGCCTCCTCCCAAATGGAATTCGTCTCTTCTAAAAATGTCTTGGTTAGGTACACCTATGGCTTTATGTTCTCCTTTCCCTGGCTAGTCGTTCTGACCAGTGTCTGATTACGAATTAGTTCTTCTATATCAATAGTTTTATGCATCTGTTGTCACACATTTGTTCAAACCTAGGTACCTTGTATTCAAATCATCCAGTCTCGCCAACAAATGATCAGGCAGCTGAATCTTGTCCCTTGCTAGCTGCTGAGCCTGAGCATGGAGCTCATCAGCTAATCTTCGTAGAGGGGGCAGCTGTGCGCGTGCGCGTGACACAGCGTCGAGTTGCGCGCGAGCATCTCGTGCGTCGCCTGGCCCGCGCCATGATGAGCGCGCGGCTTCGGCGGCTTGCACGCGACCCGCGAGCTCGTCGAGCGAAGTTGTGAAGGTTCGGACGCGCTGGAGGAAAGAGAAATAGAATGTTGTTAGATTAGAAGAAACGGTTATTGAAATATAACATCTAGATTACATTACATACAATCCTACAGAGCAAATACTGCTGGAATAGGTGAGGAACATTATTAAAGACTTAGAGGGTGTTTCATCAACATATCAATAAAGTAGTCCACAGCTAGTCACCAGATAAGCTAAATGTGACCTATGAATATGACTTTCGTGAGATACATTCATATTTATGATTAGTTACGGTTTACTCACGTGCATTTTTCGGGATTGCTCGACTAGTTGCGGACCCAAACGGAGTCCATAATCATGAGCTGATCACGCGGCGAGGTCGCGAGTCGAACCGTCGAGTCCCGAAAAATGCACGTGAGTAAACCGTAACTAATCATAAATATGAATATGACATTTATGTGTTCAATAATCTTGTCATTATCACTATCGATATTTAGGGGCTGTTTTACCAACCTATCAATAACTGTTCATTAAGCTAATTCGGTCTCTAAACTGCTCAATAGCAAATTTTTGCATTTCACCACATATCAATAGTGTTAATGACAAAATTATTGAACACATAAAGGTCGAATAAAGTGATCTGTAAGCGTCCTGAGCTGTCAATAGTTTGTTTACTTAAATTTGGGTTGTATTTGTCAAATTATAAATTAATTTGTAGGATGGATTTCTGGATATGGAAGCTTACGAGTTAATAGACGATGAACTAGATGAATTTCTTGAGAGGATTTCAAATCAAGTGAAACTCAAATGTTAGCTATTGAAAAGTTTAGAGATCGAAGTAGCTTAATTAACAGTTAATGATAGGTTGGTGAAATACCCCCGTAGTACGTATTAAATATATTTAACACTAAATAGAGCAGGATTTGGTTCGTTCAATTGTAGAAGGTCTTACTAATTATTATGAAGACACCAAAAAAACTTAACCATCAATTCTACTCTATATTTCATCATCATTATCTCCCTACCCTTATCCTACACTAGGTGTGGTCGGCACAACGTGTATTCCTCTTCCATTCTCCTCTATCAGCCGTCATCTCAGTACTCACTCCTTTCTTACCCATATCATCCTTCACACAATCCATCCATCTTTTCTTTGACCTACCTCTACTTGTATGTATATCCATCCACATTCATAATTATTTGATATTTAACACTCTTCTAGTAACATGACTTATAAATATTTAATAACACACCATCACACCTGTATTCCCCGAAGAGTTGGCAGAGGTGTAAAGAACTACTCATTTCGCCGTTATGTTTAAGTCCCATGTAATAGAGGGCGAGCCTATTGCCATCAACCGGGCACAAATCCAGACTCCGGGCTGCTACTGAGAAATTTTACACGGAAAAACCCAATAACACTTTACCCGACTTGGAGATCGAACTCAGGGGGCCTACTCCCTAAGTCCGTCAACGAAGTAAGTCGCCCGTCCGAAAGTAGCCCGAAACTTAGGAGTGAACAAAACAAGTGTCAAGTTCATCTTTTCGGACGGGCAAAACACATCAGTAGTAGCACAGTAGACATAAAGCTAAAGCAGTAGGTACTTCAACTACCTACAATCGTCCGATTTAACACACTCACACAGACACGCACTGCAACAAGACAAATAAAGTATTTTCGGGATACAGTTCCATACAAAATCAAAAAACTACTCATTATACAGAGCGTGTCTGTGTGAGTGTTTCAATTCTTGAGATTATAGTAAGTTGAGGTACTGCTTTAGCTTATATGTCTATTGTGGTAGTAGGAACAACTGTCGAATCGTGTTGCCATTCATTCTTTGTTCGGGCCCCGAAATAATCGTATGTCCGTAGGTGATAAGGAGTAGGAAATGCTCGTAACTAAAGCCGAAACTACGGCGTGTGTGCTTAGGGAGTAGCCCCCAGGACCTCACGCTCAGCAGTCGGGCTTGCCCCCACTTGAGGCAGTCAACATATTTTAATATGCAGTAGAATTTCATCCACCCACACACAAAATACTGTGTCAAGACATCGCATCTTATTAAATTCAAACTTATTATAATTCAACATCCACCCACCCCTCTCTTTATTCAAAATTTTGACATTTGTTATAGTAAAAAAAAAAAAAAAAAAAGTACCTATAAACCGACTTAAAAAAAAACGAAAAGCAGTGAAATAATTAACATAATATAAAATTAACAGTTTCAGAAGTCGGTGGCTTCTATTTGTTTCAGTGCAGAACTGCACCGACTTCTGAAACTGTTAATTTTATATAATGGTAATTATTTTACTCATTTTAGTTTTTTTGACGTTGGTTTTTCCTTTTATTTAAGGTCTATTATTAAATACGATTTAGCGCCATAAATAACACGGTTTAAGACTTCAAATTTAAATGACACTGTTGCGTAATCTTTCCAATCATCAAATCATCAAAATCCATCCATAATTGGCGGAATTGAGAATCTCCTCCTTTTAGAAAGTTGGTTAATACTAACGATAAAACATTCATTTTTCCCACAAAGGCTATCTTTACACCACTAACAGACCGGTCGTCGGCAGTGACCTTGCTTACAACCTTGCAACTAGTATTGAGTTACCTGACCGACGACCGCAACAGCCTAACGTTACCTACCGGAATGTAGTCTGGATAGAAATGATCTCCTTGTTTAAAAGAAAGTATTTCTATTGAGAAATGTTCACTGAAGATGAAGATCTCGGAGGAAAAGGGAATTTAGTTTTCCAAAGGGAAAAGTCTAGTCTAATTATCTTTAATTAGGAGCACACATAGCTTAATGATTAATTACGGTTTACTCACGTGAATTTTTCGGGATTGGCCTACTACTGCCGACACTGTACTGATCGACTCGCGACGTCGCTGATGTTATTTGGAGCTCATGAGTAAGGGATCCGTTTGGATTCGAAACTACTCAATACTCAATAAAGATATTGAGTAGTTTCGAAGTAGTTAGTTTATTGCTTTACCATAATGTGTACTTAGGTGGTAACTATATAAATGAGATGAATTATGGACCCTGTAGGGAACAGCAAAAGGCTAGGAGAGGGAGCCCTGTTTTAGGAGATAATGAACAGTGTATTCCAAAAATGCAAAGAGTGTGTCTCACGAAAGTTACAATACATAGCTTTAATTCTTGAATTGGATTCTGATTTTTTCTTAGATTATTTTCTGATGCAATACATACATACCTCCAGTTTCTGAATTGAGAATTCGGGATAAGCAATACTTAAGTAGTATATAAGTACGGAGTTGCCAAAAAAATGCTTTTTTTGGCAACTCCGTCATTTTTTTGACAACTCCGTACTCAAATGTTACTTAAGTACGTAGGTACTTAAGTAACATGTGTTGCAGTAGTGCTTATCCTAGAATTCTCAATTCAGAAACCGGAGGATAGTATCTTACAACTTTGAGTAGAGTGGTGTTCAACAAAGCCGATAGACATCCGGAACATTCCCAAGACCAGTAAATCGTACTCTAGCCCCAGTATTGTTCAAAGGGCAACAAACACGTGCACTTAACAAATAAATTAAGTAATTAAAAACAAAGCAACTCGCGTTAACTAACGTTTAATCAACGCTTACTTACAGACAGACAATTGAGCTAATAGAATAATTGCATGCGAGCTATTTGAGGCGGCAGTAGTTACAGCTGTTAAAGAAGATAATTATGGGTTTTAAGTGAAAGTAGTAACTATGGTCACAGTAGATATACAACGTTGTTTTTAGTATATAAAAAAACCGAGACACCCCGAAAAAATTTCACCAGAACTGCCTGAATATGTGATACACAAGTTACACCGTAGTTTATGTCGCGTTAAGTTCCCTAGTAAAGTGTGAAATGCCTGAGATGTGCTATGCAGTGGTTGTCTAATACACTGAAACTGACCAAGCGGACCATCTCAAGCCTCAAGGTGTCTATTCCCGTCAACTGTTATGGGTAGAAACCTACTGAAACAAAATTGAAATTTATGAAAAAAAATGTTATAAAATATAATGTGGTGTAAAAAATATGTCAATCGATTCTCCTAGTGATTCTGAACAAACTAGTTTCAGGTTTAATGTATACTAAAACTAAGCTTGTATAACTAAGCTAAAGCAGTACCTCAACTTACTTCGCCGAATTGAAACACTCACACAGACACGCACTGTATACTGAGTATAATGCACTCTTTGTATGGGACTGTATTCCGATAATACCTTAGAAGTCTTGTTGCAGTGCGTATCTGTGTGAGTGTGTCAAATCGGACGATTGTAGGTAGTTGAAGTACTGCTTCAGCTTATATGTATATTACTGTAGTAGTACTTACAGTTTTTGCAGAAGATATTTTTTTAAGTGAAAGTAGTAACTATGGTTGGTAAAATTTTGTACGATAAACATAAGTACCTATATTATTTTGGAAAATGAAAGTTTTTATGCAAAACACAAGTATTAATTTTTTCGCTGTTTTGTTTTGCAAATACGTATCTACGTTTATTTTTTAAATGTTTTATGGCTATGGATACTAAACATTTATTTAACATAAAGTTTTTTTGCATAAGTAGGTATTCTTTTTTATTCAACATAAAAAATTTGAATGTTGAGAGTTGAGTAGGTACAGTGAAAGTATAACTACCATATCGTCTTTATTTGTTTTGTGAACTCATCATCGTCATCGGCACGTTCAGTGTCGGGTGCCCTCCGCGACACCCTCTAGTCGCATTCGCGGTGCCGGGAGCCCTCGTGGAGGGCTCGTTTTAAATGTAGGTTTTTCTTAGAAAATACACCGTCATAAAATAAGCAAAAAGACCCCCAAAAAACACTATTCTACGTAGTAGCGTGTTTTATATGACACCTCGTGGAGGGCTCATTTTAAATGTAGGTTTTTCTTAGAAAATGCACCGTCATAAAATAAGCAAAAAGACCCCCAAAAAACACTATTCTACGTAGTAGCGTGTTTTATATGACACCTCGTGGAGGGCTCATTTTAAATGTAGGTTTTTCTTAGAAAATGCACCGTCATAAAATAAGCAAAAAGACCCCCAAAAAACACTATTCTACGTAGTAGCGTGTTTTATATGACACCTCGTGGAGGGCTCATTTTAAATGTAGGTTTTTCTTAGAAAATGCACCGTCATAAAATAAGCAAAAAGACCCCCAAAAAACACTATTCTACGTAGTAGCGTGTTTTATATGACACCTCGTGGAGGGCTCATTTTAAATGTAGGTTTTTCTTAGAAAATGCACCGTCATAAAATAAGCAAAAAGACCCCCAAAAAACACTATTCTACGTAGTAGCGTGTTTTATATGACACGTTTTTTAACCTAATGCCAAGAACCCTTCTCATGGGTTCACTCTTAGCGCAAACGTAATGTCGTGGACCCTCCTGGAAGGTCCACTAGCAATATGTATGGCGGCATGACGTATAAGCTCTATGAAAAGTGTGGTACTCGAATGTGTTAAAGCAATTTTCTTTTGTCTATTGATCAAGAAACCAAAATTCGATTGATTGATGGATGTATGACGTAACGCGAAGAAACACGAGCCGCGCAAGATACGCTCAGTGTGTCTGCAGCCTAAGGTCCGGACTCCATCAAAGCGGAGATGTGCAGAGATGTCCGAAGCGGAGACGACAAGAGATGTTTTTCAGCTAAGGTGTATCCACCGAAACTGTGCGGAGATGCGTACTGGCTGGACTGTAGCGGAGAGCGGAATTGAGCTACGTGCAGCGAGCGTTGGATGTGAACGCACAGTTTAGTGCGATCTGACACAAAAGGCACCGCACACATCTCGTCTCCGCTGCGCGCCGTCGTCAGCTTGCGAGGAAGCTCACATCTCCGCCTTGTACCGCGGCCCAGCTCAATCTCAGCGAGGAACAGCTCACATCTCTGCTTCCATCGCGCCATACAAATATGATACATTTCCGCTCAATGGTATCCACTTAAGCTGAGTGGAGACGAGATTGTGAATAACGAAATTCTATTGGTTTATTGGTTTTTTAAAACACATCTCCGCTCCGCTCGTCTCGTCTCCGCTTTGGTGGAGTCCGGGTCTAACTCTTTAAAAATCTTTTCTGCACTTTACGAGGTATAATCATTAGTGACACCATAATAAAGTAGAAAACGTAGCTCTGCACGTCTTATGTGAACTATTCGTTTCTTTATACCCTAAGTCGCGGACCCTCTGTTTACACTCAACGTTATTTTTTTTTATATATTCTTGCCCCTTTATTCGTGTCGTCAATCCACACAAATCAACAAATCCACCGTTTTCTCAATCTGAAATCGTCCAGACTTTTCTTTTTACGGTTTGGCCCTCAGGCCGGGGCCAACCTGTGTTCATGAGTGTCCAACTGGATTGCTGATGCATTGCAAACCTGAGTGACATAGTTGACAAGTCTCACGTTCAAACCGTAACACAGCAATGCAGCTTGGCGACAGACAGCTCTACTACTCCTCAGCTTTTCGCGGTATCTACATTTCTCATTTTCTTAAACTGTGTTCTGCCGAGCCTTTTCCAAATTATTCAGTCAGATTCCAGTATAACCAGATGCGGCTGAATACCAGTATTTTACACGTAGCGAGTGCCATCAGACCTCCGCAACCCAGTTGCTGGGCAATGTTAGACTTCCGCCCCCTTATTACAAAACATGGTTTAAACCAAGACCAAGGTAAACCCAGGTTTAAAATATACCCATCACTTTCTTATGTCATACAGGGTGTTTGGCAGAACGTTGAACATACGAAAATGGTGGATAGTTGGGGTCTTCTGCTACTTACTCAGCCCTAATTTATGTGGCCCTGGATACATGGATATTTTTTAAAAAAAATTTTTTGCTTCTTCTAGTTTCACCACTTTCTTAACTTTTTAATCTTTAATGTTGGCAGATTCTTATAAAATGATTGCTTTAGTCAGATGTTAGCTAGAAAAAAAGTTATGAGTCCTCAAACTTAAAGAAAGATGTAAAAAAAAAAAAAAACTTAATTTCAACTTGCATTAAAAAATTTACAGGGGGCCAGGGCCTAAGTAGCAGATGACCCCACCTATCTACCATTTTCGTATGTTCAACGTTCTGCCAAACACCCTGTATAACAAAAAGAGACGGGGCTATCCTAAAACCAGGGTTTTTCTTAGACCATCGTTTGTAATAAGGGGGCCGGGGTTCTCATTACCCGTAACGATTGTCGTAGGTATTCGTATGACACCCGGGACCGACGGTTTTACGTGCTCTTCGTGGCACGGAAGGGTCTTGATATGTAACGAATGGTCACCCATCCACAAACTGACCGCGTCAAGCGCAGCTTAACCTTGCAAATGACATCATAGAAATAAATACATAGATTGTTATGAAGTGTTTCATATTCAGTGAACGGCGATTAACAAAAGGAATTTATAAGGCGAATGTCAGTGGAAACGCCAGTAGAGGACGCCCCCTAGAAGGACATACATTGATGTTATTGGTGATGTTCTTCAAAAAGGACAGGTGCGTAGTACTTTCAACCGGCGTGCGTGTATGACAAGACTAGCTTTTGCCCGCAGCTTCGCTTGCGTGAAATTTTGAACCCGTTAAGTGACGATTTTCCATACAAACTTTCATCCCCTATTTAACTACCTTAGGGGTTGAATTTCAAAAAATCCTTTCTTAATTGATGCCTACGTTACAAAAAGAACCTACTGTCAAAATTTTAAGTTTCTAACCCCAGCGGTTTAGGCTGTGCGTTGATAGATCAGTCAGTCAGCTTCTCCTTTTATATGTATAGAAGATGTATGACCGTGGACGAAGCGAAAGGAGTATGTAAGGATCGTAACATGTGGCGTTCTACAGTTTCTGCCTCCCCCCATGGGAAAAAGGCGTGAGTTTATGTATGTATGTATGTATGTGTTTCATATTCGTACATTCTACAGGAAATATTTTTGGCGAGAGCGTTTCTTTCAGGATAAAAAACACAATACCTTCATACCATAAATTCTTATCAAAACTACCGACCATCAAATACAGGAAGAAAAAAAAGGAAAATATCAAAACTAAACTTCATAGTTCCCTTGTCCATCGTGTGCATTTTACGAGATTCCCCCTGATAACCGGGCCGGCACAGTCGTATCGGGGTATCGGCTGTTATACCCGGGTCGAGATGGCAAGGCGCGATAATCGCCCGCATTTACCCAACTACGATGGTGTAAGGGTGTATTGTGTTATTATCTTTAGGCTAGTTTTGAAAGTGTAAGTAGGATAGTGTCTAGATAAGGGTAGGTCAGTCCGTGTCTGCGTCAAAATTGACTAGGAATATCGGGTGGATGATAAACGCCATTCGTCTATACAGAGTGACGCAAATCGTCACCCACCGCGCTAACTGTCGTATCTAGCAATTTTTAGCAATTTTTCAGTACCTAGTTGCGTTAGCTGTGGCTTTATTAATGAATTAATAACTTTTTTATATTGCTCTTGGCTTACTCTTGGCTTGGTTAGTAGTTGCCCTAACGCCCTAAGGTATCTATTTATATATTTCTATTCATTTGAAGCAGATACGTCACTCTGTGAGAATTTCTCTGAAAAAATATCAATTGCTAGTTACGACAGTTAGCGGGGAGGGTGACGAAATGTTGACGTCAAAATGACGACACGGTTGACGCAGTGGCTGAGCGATTCTGCACTGGGTCGCGGGTTCAATTCATGGCTACAATAAATATCTGTTTGGCCTACAGATAGCTGTTCCGGATCTGGGAAATCTGTCTGTAAACGGGCGATCGATAAAGAAAAAATTAGAGAGAGTGTTAAGGTTAAGAAAAAAATGGCTGCATGCATGATTTCCGCGTTCCACGTTTCTAAATTGACTTGCGCAGCGTCCGAATCGCGAACCAATAGACACACGGAAACACAGAACTCTTGACCGCTGGGAATTAGTGCGAGATGTAAAATAAAGTGTTCAATTAAAATCAAATTTCGTTGGAAACGGTAATAGCTATAACTTGTTGTTTAAATCTAAAAGTCGCCTCAGCGTTTGCCAATTTAGGTAATGCCCGAATAGGGTATTTGACTGAACAAATCTAATTAGTCCGTCAGTTAGATTATCAAAAAATATTTGACCCGTATTTTTTCTTTTGTTACGTAAACCAAAATTGACGAAGATACGACACTTTTACAATTGGCAAAACGTCACAAGCAAGTATAATTTTTACTTGCTTCTGACGTCACAAGCCCCCACTCTCGAGTTTTGATGAGTTTTATCTTTCCAAATATTCATAGATTTAAACAGAAGAAAAAATAGTGTCCGTTATTTTTTTAAACTCTAACTGGCGTACTAATTAGATTTGCAATTTATTGATGCTGTCAACATGCCTATTCTCTACAGGAGAAACCCTTGTGGAGAAACTTGGTGTGGTGTTCCTCCAAATAAAGGGAGGATCCTCCAACCAGACGGAGTCTTGTGCCTGGCGGGCTACTGCCCAACGGTTGATGTTGGGAGGTTGTATATATGTCGTGGCCATATCGTAGAATTGATCACTTCATGATGTGGCCGGCCATTTCATGAAATGGTCGTATTTCATGAAATGGCCAACTAAAATTGGCCATATCGTTGAAACGTCAACGTTTAATGATATGGCCATCCACGTTTGGCCATATCATTAATGTAGGGTTTCCATGATATCAAAGGTTTAATAAAAAAAAACAAATAAAGGAAGCACGTACCATCCAAGCAAAGGAGTAGACTACGGAATTTCGACCCACAAAATATCGATGCACGTTACCGCGAAAGTTTAATAGCTTGATTCACCAACAATTAAGGGGATCTGGCGCTCGGCGGCCGCTGCCGCGGCACGCTCGCTTCGCTCGCTCGCCTTCGCGCGTTATTGGTCACTGTTCTAACCTAACCTAACCCAAATGATTCAATATACTAAATAGTAAATGTTTGCAGTAACGTGCATCGATATTTTGTGCTGTAGTTTCACAGGTTAACCAGATAAATAATCGAACAAATAAAATTCTATGAAAAGTTCACCCGCAGTTACCATGAAGTCATATTTTGAAATCCAATAATAGTCCATTAATTTTCGTTGCGTGGTCACCCTACTTTACTTATTATTATTAGCTTTTTTGTCAGAATAATTGTCCGCCGCCATGATGCATCACAAAAACAAAACGATATCAGCGCCTCTAACGGTGAATAATGTAACTATTTTACGATATGATCACTAATGTTTGACCATATCATGAAGTGGCCGTGCGTTTAGCTGATCATATCGTTAAACGCTGATTATTCATTGATCCGGCCAGGCCATATCATGAAATGGCCAACGGGTATTGGCCATTTCATGAAATGCAACCATTTCATGAAATGGCTGGCCACATCATGAAGTGATCAATTCTATGATCTGGCCACGACATATACAGGGTGGTAATTTGAAATGGGGCATGAAGGGCAGCTACCTTAACCATTGTAACTATAGGAAAACGTTCTTAGAAGACTACCCCTAACTTTTGGGATAATTTCAATCGGCATTCACAGATTTTGAAAAAAAAGTACAGTCAGCGAGAAAAAGGGCTGTTTTCACAAAACTTTTTTATGATGCCAATCGATTCCATTTCCCATAAGGATCAATAGACTCTTCTGGATCAACTGAGGTTTGAGTACTAGAAACGTCAGAAATAACAAAAAACTATTTGAGATGGGTTAGTTATAAGGGCAGCTACCTTAATCGTTGTCGCTACAGGAAAATGTTGATAGGAGACTGGCCATAATTTTTGAAATTATTTCGAAATGCAGAAAAAAAACAAAAAAAAACTTTGGTACAGTCAGCAAAAAAATGGTCGGTTCTCACAAAACTTTTTTATGATGCCAATCGATCCCATTTCCCATAAGGATCAAAATACTCTTCTGGACCTACTGAGGTTAGAGTACTATAAACATCAGAATTCACGAAAAACAACATTTCGTTAAAAGTAACATCAAAGACGAAAAAATTTTTTTTTTTATTTTCGTAATTTTTGAATGCAGTTCGAAATATTTTCAAAAATTATGGACAGTTTCTTAAGAACATTTTCCTGTAGCCACAACGATTAAGGTAGCTGCCCTTATTACTATCCTATCTCAAATAACTTTTTTGCGATTTCTGACTTTTCTAGTACTCGAACCTCAGTTGGTCCAGAAGAGTCTTTTGATCCTTATGAGAAATGGGATCGATTGGCATCATAAAAAAGATTTGTGAAAACAGCCCTTTTTCTCGCTGACTGTACTTTTTTTTCAAAATCTGTAAATGCCGATTAAAATTATCCCAAAAGTTAGGGGTAGTCTTCTAAGAACGTTTTCCTATAATTACAATGGTTAAGGTAGTTGCCCTTCATGCCCCATCTCAAATTACCACCCTGTATACTATCTGCGTGTTAAATCTTGATTGCGCGATGTAGGATAAGTTCACATGTGGCGAGATAGATGCCGCCACACCCTAATAGGATCTTTGAACTTTCAAGCCTAAGACTTAGCTCTCACAGTTCATTGTCCCTTAACAGAATTCATTGTAAGAATGCCAGTTCCCCAGACTTTTTGACCGCGACTCCATCGGGACTAATACAGATTGTAAGGACGATAGCACATGAGGTATGGTTTCTTTTATGTTACGCCATAACTCAACAACTTCGTAAAAAATGCCAGGCGAACCCGTAAAACTTTACGAGGCTGTCGTACAGTCTGCATTCGTTTTTATTTTGCTTCATCTTGTGTGATTTGATGAATTTATAAATAACAGCAGTAGTTGGTTGTTAGTTTGGAGTTGGTTGGGTTATTCTAGGCAGAAGAAGGCTGCCCATTTGGTTATTTCGTTTTAAAAAACGAGATAACAAACTGATTCGGAACTGTTCGATGAGTCATTTGTCGTAAATTTTTCCCAAGTGTTTTGACTATTGCAGAAAAAGGCAAAAATATGGCAGAAAATTAGATATATTACAATACCTATTGTTTACTGTGGATTAAAATATGGTAATTTTATTCCAGGAAATATTCTGAACAAGAATATCGTAATTTGTTAGCGGTACTTAATAGAAATTACATTACCTACAGTCTCATTTGTTAACCCTGATATAAGACTCATAGATATTTATTTTGCCACCTAAGTGTACATAAGGTGTTACAATATAAAATAGCTCTCTTAACTTAGTTGCCTTTTTCAGGCGTTGCGAAAGAATTCTTAATAAAATAAATTAACTAACCGCAGATCGCCATAGTAACTTTGAATAGGTCATTTATCAACTCGAAGCAACAACAAAAATATTATAATATCTAGTGGAGTCTATTGTTTTTTGTTTTATATTCAAAATATTCTTCCATTGAGTAAAAGCAATTTTGTGTCAGAAATGTTTTTAATTTTTTATTAAATATTGCTAATTTTGTTTCTTGCTTTATATCGTTTGGTAATTTATTATACATTTTTACTGCCATATAATAGGGACTACGGTTAAGTATTTTTATTCTGGAGGGTGAAAAATATAATCTATCTTTGTGACGCGTGTTTACTTTGTGTGTTTCTTTTACTTTTGTGAAATGACTGTTATTTTCGAATACGAATAAGCATAGATCGTGTATATATATTGAGGGCAGTGTTATTAGTTTGTATAAACCAATAGCACTCGTTTTTGCGACATCGTGTAGTTAACGTATTCGTTTCGCTATCGACAAATTTATTATTTGGAACTAAACAATACCTATACAATATTTGTCGATAGCAAGCGATTTTGCAAAAACTCCTGCTATGAGCTCGGTTCAGGGATCATAGAAGTGACTTTAGGTAAAATCATTTATATTATATGTCACCGAACCCTATAGAAATATAGGTCACAATAACTCTAACATTACCATAATAAACTACACAATCGGCTATCGCGTCGACTCCTGCGCACGTGTTAGTTCAGCTAAGTTACAACACTACAATTGTGGGTGCGCCGGCGCCGATGTAGGGTAATGCGTTCTACAATAATTTATTATGTGACTTTCATAATTTCAGTGGACTTCACTTTGACAAATGGTGTTATTTTGATATTTCGAGCAAGCTAGCTGTGGTCAGATATAACCACAGTAATCTAAATTAATCGTGTAAAATCGAAGGTGGCTGTCTCACTTTTAGCAACGTTTCAGCAAATGAAAAAATGAAAAATTAAGCAACTGCCCTAATTCACGATTTCCGTCTTTGGAAATCGAGATTTTGTGTCGATTTAGCAAAGAATTTGGCCATGTTTGGTTATGATATGTTCAACAAGCAGTTTATTTTGAATATTTTTTAATTTTCTGCATCGTTTACTCAAAATTGGCAAAAAGTGAGATTGCCACATTTGATTCTATACGACTCATATCAATTACGGTATAAACTCACATAAGGTTGAATATTGAATAACCAATGAAATCTATACATATAATAAATCTGTAGATATGGCGTGTCTGTACATAGCAAATATTTTGAAAAAACCTGGTTGGGGTGTTAAACTTTATCCAATAGAACCCATTTTTAACATTTTTGGATTTTTTGTCTGTTTGTCTGTTTATCTGTTTGTCTGTTTGTCTGTTTGTCTGTTTGTCTGTTTATCTGTTTATCTGTTTGTTTGTTCAAGCATCACATAAAAACAACTGATCCAATGTTGTTGACTTTTATAAATAAATATTGTGCTTATCTCAAAGTAACATATGTTTTTTGTTTCATCGCAATCGGTTCACGCAATCAAAAGTTATGCGAATTTTAAGTTTTCTAAAAGAACTTAGCATGTATTTGTGTATACTTACCATTTCTTTTCAATAGATGGCGTTACGTGTATCAAATTACGTTGTGAGGAAATATAATCAACGAATATATATTACTATTCTCAGTCTATGGAAGGTCTATTGAAATGCTATTCGAAGAAGCTTTTATAAAAAAACTAAGCTTTTATAAAAAAACGAGGATAATGTTATTTAAAATTTATAAGGTACCTATCTATCTGAATGGCAGTGGAAGAGAAATACATTCAATTTCATAAGCAAGTGTAGGTATTCTAAATTTTTAATTGTGCAAGGCAATACGATATTTTAATTTGAAATACTCATATATTTTATTATGAATACTTAAATATGTATTTATAAATCTATTTACTATTAATAAAATTCAAAGTGCACTTTGTCTGTAATTAAATATTTTTCCAAAATTTCGATTCGGTGGTACTATACCTACTATCAATACAGAAACCATAACATATTTTTTTAAAATTATTGTGTCTGTTTGTCTTTCCGTCCGGACATCACGTAAAATCCCGTGGATGGATTTTGATGGGACTTTCGCTGATGTGTTGCGTAAAGAGCGACAATTTTGCTGCTACATATATCATCACGCTATTGTTCATAGGAGCCGAGCAGCGGAACATTATTTCCACATACTGCGAAGTATAAGCTTAATATTCGGATCGTAAAATCGCGTGAATCGATTTTGATGGGCCTGCGCTTATGCTGGTATATAAACTATCACGCTATTGCTCATAGATGCCGAGCAACGGAACATTATTTCCATATACTGCGTAGTATAAGCTGTAGACTGAAGTAAGTGCTGCAGTGAACGGTCGCTGGCTCAGTGTCCTGCGTTAAAAGCTCACTTTAAAAAAATACACTACTTTTTTTGGAACGTTTTTATGTATTTTATTTTGTTCATTGTTGTCAGAACTATTCAAAACCTGTCGTCGCCGTTTTATTAAGTTTATTTAAGCCTTAGGTAATGTCCCAAAACACATAACGATGAAGGGAAAGTACTTTAAATATTAAAAATTGCAAATTTCACTCAAAGGTGACTTCATTTTATTTTTAAAAGTAAGAAATATTGCCTTTACTGATTTTTTTGCCTGAACCGGGAATCAAACTGACAAAGCTATACCATCTGCAAAGGCACCTGTTGAAAATATCTTTATGGTCTATATTCAGGATCAAAACTCTCCAACAAACACACTGTCTTAAATTGAACGAAGAGGAAAAAATAAGAACTACTTAACAACAATTATTTTTATTTAATTATTTTACTTAACATTAATTATTAGTGCTTGAATTTAAATGTACATAAGTTAGTCAATTTTGGTTTTATGGTCTTCCATCAATTTCAGACAGAATGTTTATTGGAGCGATTTGATCCGATCCTATCGATTGGTGAAATAAAAATACAGATGATATTTTTTCGCATTTGGGTTGGTTCGATTTCCAGATCAAACTTTTTGAAATCTTTGAAAGCAGTACCTATTTCTAACTTATAAAAATAAAATGAAGTCTTCTATACGTGAAATTTTTATATATTTAAAGTACTTTCCTATTCCACACCTCGAATGAAATCATTTTATAGACTGCACTGCGTAAAATATTTTGATTTAGTTCGCCGATTGTAATTAGATGGCGTTGTAGCCATTTTTGTATCGCGATAAGGTTTCGTTACATTATCACAATAAATATCAATATTCAATTATAATCCATTTTAGCAAGGAAATGTATGGAAATAAGCACCGCGTTTTTAGTATTATGGTTATATGAACCTTTACGGTCAATCAATAAGAGCTGAAACTCTACCTAAAGAAATGGTTTAAAAGATATAAGTGCCTTGGTGGACCACCTTTGTCTATTATTATAATAAATGGAATACATACTTATACACTATTTAGTTGCTGCGACACAATGTTGTTTTCCGAGTTCCACGCGGACGGAGTCGCGGGCACAGCTAGTTTTATAATAAGGTGCGAGAGATTGAAAAGTATGAAATAATAATAAAAAATTAAAGTATCTCCCTCTTGTTTATATCTCTTGGTAATGTGAAAACAAATCGGTTCACGTATGTTTCAGCACGCTTACGCACACTCACGCATGTTTCAGCACGCTTACGCACACTAGCGCATGTATTAGAACACTTATGAAAATTCACGCATGCCTTAGTACGCTTGCGCACAGTCACAGTCGCTTGCGGGGTGTCCTGCGTAAGCGACAAACGCGATGCGACGCGATGCTGTGAACGCGAAGAACGCGATCAAAACAATGGCATTCTCTGCTGGCGGCCTATATACCAGTCTGCGCCGAGACGCGACGTTACGTGTATTTTCGTCTGTTGTCGTATCGCGTAGCATTTGTTGCTTACGCAGGACACCCCGTTACACAAACTCACGCATGCTCCAGCACGCTTACGCATACTCACGCATGCTCCAGCACGCTTACGCATACTCACGCATGCTCCAGCATGCTTACGCATACTCACGCATGCTCCAGCACGCTTACGCATACTCACGCATGCTCCAGCACGCTTACGCATAGGTACTCACGCATGCTCCAGCACGCTTACGCATAGGTACTCACGCATGCTCCAGCACGCTTACGCATACTCACGCATGCTCCAGCATGCTTACGCATACTCACGCATGCTCCAGCATGCTTACGCATACTCACGCATGCTCCAGCACGCTTACGCATAGGTACTCACGCATGCTCCAGCACGCTTACGCACACTCACTCATCTTATACAACGTTATTTTTAGCATATACAAAAACCGAGACACCCCAACAAGATTTTCGTCAGAACTGCCTGAATGTGTGTTTATTTTTAATAAATCTTCAAGTTACACCGTAGTTTAGGTCGCGTTAAGTTCCCTAGTAAAGTGTGAAATGCCTGAGATATGCTATGCAGGGGTTGTCTAATACACGGAAACTGACCGAGCGGACCATCTCAAGCCTCAAGGTATCTATTCCCGTCAACTGTTATGTGTAGAAACCTAATGAAACAAAATTGAAACAAATGAAAAAAAAAATGTGTAAAATATAATGTCAATCGATTCTCCTAGTGATTCTGAACAAACTAGTTTCAGGTTTAGTATACAGGGTTACTGGTAATTCGACGTATTCCTTGCACCTCGTTATAGGGGGGCTGATATGCAACAAATTTAACCCCACATATGTTCTACGAAAGTCAATGGATTTCGAGATATTGCAATTTTTATATTATTTTGAATAATACCCAGAATTCTTTCTTAAACACTATTTATCTCTAAATTATCAAATTGATCGGCTTTGATTATGATATTAGCTTGTAGCTGATACTTTTATAAAGCTTTCTGTGTATTTAACTGTTCATAATGACCATCCAATTAAAAGTAATCATTAAAAGTTAAATAAGTGTATTACAAAATCATCGAGGTACACGATAAAGAATGAAGTTTATCTCAAAAATTTACTATGACACTAAGTGTACAAATTGCAAGATAAATATCCTTATTAAATCAGCTATCCAACGAGGTATAGACTTTCAAAAAATATTTAGAAACTAATGTAAAAATGTCTTATAATACTGACAAAGGCGATTTCTGAAAAATCTGTACAAGCTCGCAGGTGGCCCGTTAAGTGCAATTGATTGCATAATCTGTCTAAACAGCAGTCTGTCGGGCACCAACTGTCCTCTAAATGTCAGGATTAGATTAGATCAGGTCGTTAGGTTATGTTTGGTCAGGGTTAGGTAGGTTAGGTTAGGACCAAAGTGTGCGAGGGAACACCGGGGTGGTTTTAGTCAGTAAGAGTCCGACAGACCCCTCTGCCCACCCCCAGGACGGAGGACATCCATGAGGATTACTAGTAGGCAAAAAAAATGGTTAGGTTAGGTCACGGTTAGGTTTAGGTTAGGTCTCAACTTCGATGCCCTGGGATCTGGAGGCGAGGGCCCTCGCGCTGAGATATCGCCAGAGCAAGGAGGCGCTTGAGCGGAGTGATCTCCGCCAGATCCTAGTGGCTGTGGAGGGAACGACTTGTGCAACCCAGTGCAGGGCACGCCGCAACAGCGGCGGTAAGACCCATAATGGAGGAGTGGCTGGAGAGGCGGCATGGCACCCTCAGCTTCCGGATGACGCAGGTGCAGATATCTCGGCGCGAGGGCCTTCGCTTCCAGATCCCAGGGTATCGAAGTTGTGACCTAACCTAAACCTAACCGTGACCTAACCTAACCATTTTTTTGCCTACTAGTAATCCTCATGGATGTCCTCCATCCTGGGGGTGGGCAGAGGGGTCTGTCAGACTCTTACTGACTAAAACCACCCCGGTGTTCCCTCGCACATTTAGGTCCTAACCTAACCTACCTAACCCTGACCAAACATAACCTAACGACCTGATCTAATCTAATCCTGACATTAAGAGGACAGTTGGTGCCCGACAGACTGCTGTTTAATCTTTACGCGAGGATTATGCAATCAATTACACTTAACGGGCCACCTGCGTGCTTGTACAGATTTTTCAGAAATCGCCTTTGTCAGTATTATAAGACATTTTTACATTAGTTTCTAAATATTTTTTGAACGTCTATACCTCGTTGGATAGCTGATTAAATAAGGATGTTTGTCTTGCAATTTGTACACTTAGTGTCATAGTAAATTTTTGACATAAACTTCATTCTCTATCGTGTACCTCGACGATTTGCTAATACACTTATTTAACTTTTAATGATTACTTTCAATTGGATGGTCATTAAGAACAGTTAAATACACAGAAAGCTTTGTAAAAGTATCAGCTACAAGCTAATATCATAATCAAAGCCGACCAAGTTGATAATTTAGAGATAAATAGTGTTTAACAAGGAATTCTGGGTATTATTCAAAATAATATAAAAATTGCAATATCTCGAAATCCATTGACTTTCGTAGAACATAATTGTGGGGTTAAATTTGTTGCATATTAGCCCCCCTATAACGTGGTGCAAGGAATACGTCGAATTACCAGTAACCCTGTATACTAAAACTAAGCTTGTAGAATGCTTTCGCAGCTAAAAGCACATTTTCAAACAATTTTTCATGGTATTGCGGATAGCCGCTTAATGAGCGCTTGAGCACTCTTCTCTTAGTCAAAATAGGTCTGCTCCTAACACCATAGCCTTCAACCAAGTAAGCTGAAGTCGGCTCCTTAAAACGAGATATTTCTGATTAAGTCGTTTTATTAACTGTTACCATGTGTTTACAGCCTAAGCTTACACACCTTGGCTCAATAAATATCTTGTCAAATATGCATATTTAATAGCTTTACTAGTGTTGTACTTTGTACAACTGTCTTACATAAATCTTGGATGTCAATTAAAGAAACAGTCCTAATGAAGGAATGTTTACGATCATTATTATCTTTTCTATTACTTTCTGTTTAGTTTACATTAGTAGCATCCTTGGAAGTTGAACGTATGTTTACGAGGTAACCATTAGGTAATTGCTCAAAATAGATTAATTTTATATGAGCTAAGTATTGCTGGGGATGGGCTTCTTCTCAGAATGAGAAGGATTTAAGCTTTTGTCTTTCACGCTTGCCTGATGCAGGTTGGCGGACTATACACACCACCGAGAACTTGACGGAAACCTGTCAGGTGTGCTGGGGGCTTACTACGACCTCTTAAAGCAGGATAGAAGTTGCCTGGAAGTTGAACTGCCCTGCTTCTTTGTACTATGACATCGTTAGAGCAGGCCTGCTACGTTGACGTTTACGAAATCCGTTCACCTTTTTTTTTGGTTTAGACTTTTAGTACCATGAACAAGCATTACCGTTCAACTTGGTTCAATAGTCGTTCACCTTTAGTACTGTCATGGTACGATTTTTAGCGATTCAGAAGCAGGCCTGCTTTTGAACGGAAGTTGACTGGCTGAAATTTGAACGTTTGCATATGAGGTCATAGTAAGCCCCCAGGGTTCCTCACAATGATTTCTATTCTGATCTGCACATGAATTCGAAAATACAGAGGGGCTGGTAGCGATCTCAGATCTCCCTGCATCGAAGGAAAGCGTTCAAACACTAGGTTATCACTGCTTTATTAAGTAATTGCTTGAATCAGATTTGTTTTATAGGAGTTAAAGTATTATAGGATTGAACAAAGGTTCTTGTAATCTATAATCCATTTCATACAACATTAGACTATAGCGGCCCATTAAGGCACGGAAATATCTTTAGAACCATTTCTTCAAGTAGAGTTTCAACTCATTTTGATTGATCGTTAAGGTTCATAAAAGCATAATCATTTCTTGAATCCCTGCTGCAAACAAACATGTTGTATATTTCTATACATTTCCATGATAAAACGGCTCTTATTTGTGTTATTTTATATTAAATAGAGTCTAATTCACCTGACAGACAGAACTGTGTTGCTGGGGAGTTTGTTGCGCCGTTTTTTCTTCACAGCTAAACACTAGGAAGTGGTGAAGGGAGGGAGTTTTTGTGGGCTGTCTATTGTAACATTGAAGTTCAAAAAGAACTAAGTAATTCTAGTTTATTTTGAATAAATGAGTTTTGAGTTTGAATCAAAATACGATAGAGGTACATTTTTATAGCCATGAATCAGATATTATGCAAACCTTTCATCCACCATTTTTAAGCATAACAGTTTTTTTTTTGGTCATGTTTTACCCTCGTCGCACCGGTAAGCGCAGACGGTCTAAGATAGAGCACGCGAATTCAAGTAATAGAGCTATAGAGGGATTCCCATATACCCCTCTGGCTCTCTCACACACACACACACACACGCACACACACAAAAACGCGAAGACACACAAATGAGCATTATACTCGTACCTAACCTCACGCTCTTGTTCTGTTCTGTTCTGTTCTAGGCGTAGCAGATATCCAAGCTTTATAAACTCTAAATACAACTACAATACCATTTAAACCCAGACAGACATTTTCAAAATCACCGTAGACCGAAAAAAAAAAGTTTTAAACCAGAAACAGTAAAAGTGTATTACATCCGGAAGTTCTCGAGATGTAAACAAACAAACAGTTAAATAGAGCAGCAAGGTCACCGCACACAGTGAGTGATTCATGGCGGCGCCGGCGCCTGCGCAGTGTGCGTCGCTCATTATCAGATGCAATAGGCCAATGAACTGGGCTTTAAGTTTTGATGGTTGAGTGATTTATATCGTCATATTAATTGTGTAACATTTCATTGATTGTTTTTGTTTTATGGGCCAGTGAAATGAAGAAAGAAATTGATAAAATAATTGTTTCTAGAATTGGGAATATCATGGGAGGAGCTCGTGGCTAAATAATTACAGCCGCATAGACCGATCTTCCGGGTTAAGCCACGCTTGCCGAGGTTGGTCTGTGGATGGGTGACCATTTACCATAGCGAGTTTCCTCCGTGCCTCGGAAAGCACGTAAAGCCGTTGGTCCCGGCTGTCATTTGTAGATCTTTGACAGTCGTTACTGTTGGTCAGAAGCCAGAAAGTCTGACAACCAGTCTTACCAAGAGTATCGTATTACCCAGTTACTGGGTTGTGGAGGTCTGATAGGCAGTCGCTCCATGTAAAATACTGATATTCAGCTGCATCCGGTTCGACTGGAAGCCGACCCCAACATAGTTGGGAAAAGGCTAGGCAGATGATGATGATGAATTGGGAATATCATGGAGTAAAAAAGGGATTTTGGTGGAAAACTGTAACAGCGTAATCAACCCATTATTCTGAATTGATAACTGTGTCGGACTTTTCAGAATTCACTAAATATTATACTATGTAGTTTACTTACGTTTTATTGTATTTCAATAAATGTTTTAAAACGGTAAATAAACTGCGTGTTAAGGACAGATTTCAAAAAAACGAAACAGTGAATTCAACTCATTATTTTAAAATTGAAAATCAGTTGTAAATATCCATAAAGTATTCAGAATTTTCCGATTTTGTATATTTTATTCTTGCAAAATGCTGTGTATCCTAAATAATGAAATGTTTCATTCACATGAATCAAGAACCAATTAACTCAGCCTATCGCAGTCCACTGCTGGAAATAGGGCTTCCCATAATTAAAGCATACCTAATAATAGTAGTAGTTTCCGAGAAATTCTAGGAAAAGCTTCAAAGTATTTATTTGTATTTAATATGGCTTTTGGATCAGAATTTGATTATCACTTGCGTTAAGAAAAACGTGAGGAAACCTGCACAACAGATAAGGCTTCTAAAAAAGTTCTCTATAGTTTGTATAGTCCGCCAACCCGCACCAGGCCGGGGAGGCAGACTAAAGCGCAGTTCTTTGACTACGCTATAGTAGGTAAGCATCAATATGCTTACCTACTATAGCCTAGTCAAAGAACTGCGTCATACGCTATATCGCAAGCTGATCTACTATGTATAGCGAGGGGCGGGAACCGAAGAATCGTACGATATAGCTCTGAGAATCGCTCTAATTTATCGCGTACAGCAAGCCAATACTTTATAGTATAGCTGCGTTGTGTGAACGTGCTCATACAAAATTTTTGCTGAGCGATATCGTTGTGCTATACAATATTTTGCTATGTATTATTGTGTAGTTTGAATTGCTCTTATAGCCCGAATCCTTCTAACTCTATGAAGATGCTCTTGCCCAGCAGTGGGACAGAAATAGACTGCTAATGCTAAAGTTTAAATCTAACCTACATTTCACCCTTTCCGTACATTTAGTTATCAACTACTCGTATAAGCACATCTAAGTACATAGGTTCTCTGCAACACATTAATAGCAACATGAACACTAGCCCCCATATAAGTCGTGTACTATTGTGTACTGTGTATTATGTGTTTGTGTACAGATGTACTGTACTGATTGAGGTTATTGCTTCCCGATAACGCTTATCTACTTGTAACCGCTTCCGTGTCGCAGTTGGCTTAGATTTGTTATTAATACATACACATAACTGTATGGAGTAAATATGACTATGAGGCTGAAATGTGACCTCAATATATTATTATATCTGTACCATACCTATTTCTAACGCAAGGAGGAGCTCGTGGCTAAATAATTACAGCCACATAGACCGATCTTCCGGGTTAAGCCACGCTTGCCGAGGTTGGTCTGTGGATGGGTGACCATTTACCATAGCGAGTTTCCTCCGTGCCTCGGAAAGCACGTAAAGCCGTTGGTCCCGGCTGTCATTTGTAGATCTTTGACAGTCGTTACTGTTGGTCAGAAGCCAGAAAGTCTGACAACCAGTCTTACCAAGAGTATCGTATTACCCAGTTACTGGGTTGTGGAGGTCTGATAGGCAGTCGCTCCATGTAAAATACTGATATTCAGCTGCATCCGGTTCGACTGGAAGCCGATCCCAACATAGTTGGGAAAAGGCTAGGCAGATGATGACCTATTTCTAACGCAAAGCTGTATTGTATTCCGGTTTAAAGCATATGGGTGTCGATGAAATTACAGGTACATGAGACTTCTCAACTTTGTTTCTAAGGTTGGCAACGCATCAGCAATTCTCTTGGTGTTGTAATTGTATACAGGGTGGGTCAAAAACCGTGGATCAAACGAAACAGGGCGATAGTTAGGGTTATTTGCAGTGAAAAATATCTTTGTGGCAGAGCCCTAACTTGATCTCCTTAAAGGTTATAACAATTTGAGTATTTTTAAGAAGTATGTAATAAATACGCAATTAGAGTAAAATGGGTGCCTATATTAAAAAAAAAATGGTGTTTAGTTGCTTGAAAGTGCTTTAATGACAGTGGGTGTCACGATTTATGAGTATTAGCACTTTTTTAATTTATCTTTTAAGTCTCACGAAAAATTATTTGTAACTTTAGAAACTTACTGTAAAAAAAATGTACTACTAAAAAATGCTGCAAATAACCCCAACGATCGCCCTGTTTCGTTTGATCCACGATTTTTTACCCACCCTGTGTACCCACTAGTACCACGCAATGAATATTGTTGTATTTTCAAAATGAAATCTATGGAAATTACGAATGTGAAATGCAATCGGATGCTGATTTCTTTAAGTATTGCACAGAAAGCAAAAAAACCACGTAAAACGAATTCTACAGCTTCTTTCATATTCTCAGTCACACATCCCACACACGCAAGCCAGTTGCGCGTACGCACATGACCTTACCGAAGGACATCATCTCGCTACGTCCTTCACGACTAACAGTAACACATATTACTGGGATTAGCATAAAAACAAGACCAGTACACCATACGCGTCTAGCCGTTATGTTCACTTGTATGGAATAGTGGATGTAGCTAAATTTGTATGGTAATGTGAGATTAACCTGAATTTGTTGATGAGTTTGTCGTGTCAAGGATGGAGTTGTTGTGTGATACCAGATACGTGTTTTTAGACTTTGACGAGGAATTTGTGATTGTTTTGCTTTGTGTAAAAAACTTTAGACAGTTTTTTCCGTCTTCAGATCGTTCTTTTGTAGTATGAAGTATGATCTAACTACAGTATGGCCGAAATAAATAGACTCCGAACTTTCACGATGTAATCTTACTCAGAAAGAAAACAATTACTTACATAAACTTTGGTTAAAATATGGCTGATCCTATGATAATGTTAAGAATAAGATTGTTTAGAAATGAGTATGGTTATATCCTTTTCATCGTAAGGTGAATCCTGACGTTTCTCTACAAAACTAATAAAAATAAAAAATATAAAAAAAAACATGGATGAATGGATGAAGTTTATGGGGTTACTCGGTATCGTAAATTAAACAACTTTTGTTCTACAACTTTACGAAATTCGCGTAATTTTTTATAACTTTTCATGCAAATCAATTAAAATACTTATTTTTAATTTCCGATACCGAGTAACCCCACGAAATTCTTAGAGTTGATTTTTTAACACCTTATACAGCTATTTTACGGTTTTTGATGATGTCGTTTACGATTTTTCGATAGCAGTCTCCTTGCGGCTACAATGTAGGTAGAAAATAACCGCTATGTCAGCGGGCTAATTCTACAAACAAAATCACTGCCGAACTCGAACGAACCACAAACGTCAATCAGTTTTTGTTTTCGAAAACTTTTAAAATGTTCGATTTTGTTTTTGTTGTCAAATATTTTGCCAGTTTTTGTAATTGAAAACTGTGTTAATGAACAGTTTGGCTTCTGTTCTGTTGCGATCGATCAACATAACGGTTATAATGGCCCCTGGACTCATCTTTCGTTCAACAGAGGATAATTGATTCTTTAAGCAAAATGAATGATTCACGATCCAAGGTTTGTTTATTTTCAAACGGCCGTACTAATAGCAATAAATACACATTCATAGATTCAACCATTCCTGTATTTCCTTTACGAATCAGCCAATTTACATTTCCTGCAATTTATCCGTACCTAACTCAAAGAAGTAATAACATCTAGGAACAAATCGCAAAATGTACTACCTAGGTACCATTTAAGTATCTAAGTACTAGATGGTGGTACAGTTAATAAGAGAAACATATCACGACAGGGAATCGAACCAGCGCCAACTGGTTGACTCACTAATTGGCATACGGCCAGTTTTCACTACCACTAGTGATGGGCTATTAGTACTAAAGTGCCAATAAGTGTCGTCGCTTTGTGTGATGGAAAGTCAATTGACACGAGTACGGGTTTCGATTCTGATACGATATTGCACCAATATAAGCATCGAAAATTGTATAATTACATGTCACTGGGGTGAATTCGCAAAAGTACTATTGTTTACACCAGAGGTTCCCAAAGTGGTCAAGGTGGACCCCAAGGGGTCCACGGGAGACTCGACCTAGACCGTTGGCGTGACAAAAAGATCTAATCTTCACATTTTATATGGTAATATGGTAGAAATGTAAGTAGCTGCAGGGGGTCCACTGGGTGGAACCAGCTAAATTTTGAAAGTGGTTGAGAAAAACAGTCTGGGAACCGCTGGTTTACACTCTGTGTTACAAACAATGATCTCGAGATTGTATTTGGTGCTTTAATTTTGTGTGTGTGACTTGGCTATAGCATTAGGTTATAGACCTGTAATGATAGTAAAGGCATTCAAATAAATAAATAATGTTTATTAGATTGAGAACATAATACATTTTTATTGACAGACAAGAGTATTTTTCTATACATATAGTATAAATGTGTAAGTTTATGTAGTCAAATTGGTTTACTTGTATCGAGATTGTCAAATCAATAGGCTTGTTACAGACCATTTAAAGACCTCCCAAGTTTGCAAAATATACAGACGAAATCGCAAGAAGATCACTAATAACGTTCAACAGTTAACCTTGAGAATTTCCTCCTAACAAAATTACTTACTACCATTTCGGTACAACAATTCCAAATAAATTCGCGTACCATTATCGTAGTACCAATTATATCAAATAGGCACATCACTATGGCTATGAGTGGGTGTTCAGAAGTGGATGTAGCGTGGGTCGGAAACATGCGGGGCTTGTACCAGTGAGCAGGGCTAGGTGCTTGGACCTTTTGTTGGAGGGTGAGCAGGAGTAGGCTAGGTTTGAATATAGAAAGTGTAGGTTGTGTTAGTCAGCCAGTCAATAGAAATAGAAGTTAAAATAATGGAAATAAGGTAATCTATAACGTAAAAATCACGTCTAATCTGAATTTGATTATTTAGACCCCCTCTCAAGTTAAATTTTTGTTTCAAATAGGCATTTCCATCATTACTGAACAGCGTGCTCGATGAACACGTTAATAGTAATTCAGCTTTATGAATTTAGTTGCACGTTTGATGATTTTTTATCTCGTTTTCTCGTAAGTACACAAAACGAGCTCAAATGAATCGATCGACAATTGACATATCGGAAAGGTTCTTAATTGAGGAGCTGGTCGGTCATAGTCAGTCAAGTAATCATTTTGCAAGTTTTTACTGCAAATAGACTTATTAAACGAAGCTAAAGAACAACTGTTGTGTTGCCTGCCTCGTTGGTTGTCGCAAGCGTGGCTGCTGTGCCTGAATTCCTGGGTTCGATCCCCAGGTCGGGCAGTGTTATTGTGTTGTAATGTGAGGAGTTTTTAGTAGCAGCCCGGAATCTGGATTTGTGCGGTTGATGGCAATAAGCTCGCCCCCTATTACATGGGACTTAAACATAATGGCGAAATGAGGATGTACTTATACACTTCTGCCCACAGGTGTGATTATGTTACATTATAAAGGAACAGCTGCAACTTCTTCAGCCTTATAAAATTGATTACGAAATGATAATGGACTGAAACAGTTTACAATTCTCTCTATGAATCCGTACAATTGTATTCTGAACTTTATTAAATAAAGTCTATCCAGCTACCACCTAATAAATAACGTTTTCCCCAGAAGTAAAAATTTTACACTATATTTCAGACTACAATACCCCGAATGCAATATTCCCCGTCG
Source organism: Amphipyra tragopoginis (assembly GCA_905220435.1). NCBI lineage: Eukaryota > Metazoa > Arthropoda > Insecta > Lepidoptera > Noctuidae > Amphipyra > Amphipyra tragopoginis. Next base: position 23,893,285 of record HG992013.1, read on the forward strand.
AGTGATAATTCGCCATTTTTCCCGCCGTCCGACAGAAGATTCCAGTTTCATTACACGAAGAAATCCGGCTATCGGCCGTTACCCGGTTTTATACCGGTGCCGGCAGCCGGCATCCGGTTTATGACGTCAGAGGGAGGGATTCGCTGGTATCGGTATATTAGAAAAATAATGTAAGATAAATAATGGAACTGGATTTTGGGATATGTGGGTTCGATTTGGTGGTAATTTTGATTAATATTTTGGTTTCTAGACAGTCATTATTATTGTCTAATGTTGTATCTGGGTAGACTTATAACACAACATCACGCCTGTATACCATGAAGGGTTGGGCAGAAGTGTATGGTACACCCTCATGTCACCATTATGTTTAAGTCCCATGTAATAGGGGGCGAGCCTATTGCCATCAACTGGTTACAAGTTTAGACTCCGAACTAGGTGCGAGCCTAGCTATCAACCGGGCACAAGTCCAGATTCCGATCTGCTACTGAGAAATTCGACACAGAAAAACCCAGGACCTATCGCTTAGCAGTCGTGCTTGAGACCACAAGACCAGCGAGGCAGTTTGGGTAGACTTATGGTATAATAATAAGCTACACCTGAAGGCCAATTATCGTAATTAAAGATGTTCAAAATATAGTTTCGATCTAGTCTCAATCTCACAAATATGACAAATGGTATTCTTGTTCGTTAACAAACAACTTCAAACGTGAGATTATATTGAAATGAGATTGAAAGTTGATCAAAGCCAAAAACCCGTATTTTGGTTACATTATGTACTCGTGTTGTGTGTCGTGGTGGCCCGGAGGTCACAGCCCCGCTTGTTAAGCACCGGGTTGTGGGTTCAAATCCAGGCAAGTACCAATGTGACTTTTTCAATTTCATATGTACTTTTTAGTTAATCTAAGACACCACTGACATACGGTGAAGGAAAACATCGTGAGGAAACCTGGACTTATGGTCTGAAATCGCCAACACGCAGTGAGCAAGCGTGGCGATCAATGCTCGTTCCTTCTCTGTATGAGAAGAGGCCTTTGCCCAGCAGTGGGACAGTTACAGGCTAATATTTATAATATTTATGTACTGAGCCATTTTGACAAGTTGGAATTCTCATTTATTTCTAGAATTTTAGTCTATGACTGTTGATGTCGGTATGCTATCGGTAATAGATTTTATTTAATTTGACTGAATTGACATAATATCGAGATAGACTGAGATGATACTGAAACCGGACCGATCTTTAAGTGTTCCAGAATACCATTTTTTATTCAATTCATAATTTAATCTCAGTTCGGTCAACCTTCAGTCTTACTTCAAATTAATTACGAGAATTGGGCTTCAGGTATTCTCTTCTCACGATGGCCTGAATGTCACGATCAGTGCTGCCATTGATTAACATCTACAATACAATTACGAAGATTTTTAACTCATCTCTACATAGTATAAAACAAAGTCGCTTCCCGTCGTCTGTACACTTAAATCTTTTAAACTACGCAATGGATTTTGATGCGGTTTTCATCAATAGACAGAATGATTCAAGAGGAAGATTTATATGTATAAAACAAGCATATTCTTGTAGAGAAAAGGCGAGAATTTCAAAGATTTGTAATGTGATGTCGTAAAAAACATATTTTTATCTAATGAATATAAAATAAATTGCCAAACTAGCCTGTTTGCTATTTCGGGTTAGTCATCTCTTTAATTAAAAAGGTAAAATGTATAAAATTATTAGTTCAAAATTACTTCTTTATCGCAAGTAATTGAATAAAGGCATTATGCTCGGGTAATTTATTTACACATAGTGGCAGCATCCACAGCAGATGACCATGTACATATGACAAACCATGTATGTACGTATGATATACCATGGGAAGACTGAAAGCCAATCCTCCCATCCATGCATAAAGACTGCACAAATCTACCTTTATGCAAAAAAAACTTGATGAAACCCTAAAAACAATTAACACGAGCCGACGATTTGAGGTCAAAATGTAAAAAGGGACCCATAAAATACCATCAGAACAAAGGTGACTCACTCCTACCATATGTCGTGAATAGAAACCACCAGCTACTGCACACAATAGAAAACACACCTTATTTCATAACACGTAAAGTCCAAATTCATACGACGCTCTAGTAATAGGAATCCTTATAGGGCACAATTTTCTTAGAAATTCCACGCTAAAAATAGACTTAACTTACTTATTTTGCAATCAAAACTGGACCTTACGTACTGGAAATAAAGTTACAATTTCAATGTAAGGGGCGTAGGACAAATAGTACGTTTTTTTAGGATATGAGTAACAAAAGATTTTTTGATGTTTTTGTTAGAACTTTGTTCTGGTTAAATGGTGATTATAGGTTGTTTTAACCATATTCAACACGTGAGAGAAAGAAATCGTGAGTAAGCTTTCTTAGGGCTGAGACATAAAAGTGAATTTACATAAAACAGTTTGTAGCAGATTTACAAAAGATAAAGCCCGCTGCCGAAGAAGCCGGCGTTTCCAAGCTTTGATCAATTCTACTAACACAAAAAAAACTCTCGTGTTCTGTGGACTCCCATCGAAATTGCGGTGGACTCTTCTAAAATTAGGGTGGACTCTACCGAAGTAAGGTCCAAGATCGACCCGGACCCGCGCCTCTTACTTTTCGAAGTCATGTGCGGATCAGAATTTGATTATCACTTGCGTTAACGGTAAAGGAAGCATTGCAACTCTGATAGGGCTCCATAAAATTCTGGATGGTGTCGGTAGTTAGGCCCATGCCCAGCTGTGAAACTGTAAAAGGTTGATTATGCTATGCTTTATACAACCAAAATCTCGATTCTATTAAAATTGCGGTGAAGTCTACCAAAATTCCGGTGGATTGTACCAAAATTGCGGTGGACTGTACCAAAATTGCGGTGGACTCTACCAAAATTGCGGTGGACTCTATCAAAATAGAGAGTGTGCCTATAACCGGCATTTTTGGAAACTTACGGGGGAGACCTTTGCTCAGCAGTGGATGGCTTCTTTCAAGCGATATTATAATAATGGTAGGTAACTGTATTGGTGGTATAAAAATTCGTTACTGAAATTCAATAGATTATTTTATCATAAGATTTCAGTAGATTCATTTAGTTACATAATACGTCCTTAGTTTATCCTCAAGTGTTCAAATCCGTACCATATAAGGATACTGCCTGCTGGTACTTATAAGACCCCAAACAATGAATATTAAAGTAACATAAGATGGCTTTATACCCGATAAATTATGGTTGGGTCAGGACACACAGACGGACGGATAACTTTAAATTAAGACCATTAATATGACATTTTTGAAAACCGCCATATATGGCAACACTGTAGATTGAAATCTTTTATTTTGTGTGGCAACACTGATGTAAGATTGTGATGTAACTTAAGGATATAAATAGAGAAGAAATGGGGTCAAGGAATACAGAAACACACAGATGTGTTATATGCATGACTGATTGTTGGTCTTAGTGGTCGGAAGCGCGACTGCTGGGGTCTCCAGGTCGGGTAAAGTATTATTGGGTTTCTCCGAGTGGAATTTCTCAGTAGCAGCCCGGAGTCTGGGGGTCTATCTACTTCCTAAGCACGAAGTCCGTGGTTTCGGCCTTAGTTACGAACGTTTCCTACGGATACACGATTATTTCGGGGCTCGAACTACAAATGAATGACAACACGATTTGACACATCCCTACTACCGATGTAATTTGGCCCGTTCGAAAAATTTTACTTGACACTTGTTTTGTTCACTCCTACGTTTCGGGCTACTTTCAGACGGGTGACTAACTTCGTTGACGGACTTAGGGAGTAGGCCCCCTGGATTTGTGCCCCGTCAATAGCAATAGGCTCGCTCACTATCACAACGGCGAAATTAGAGTGTACTATACACCTCTGCTGAACTCTTTGGGGAATGCAGGCGTAATGTTATGTTATGATGGTTACAAGGTTAGTCAGAAAGGGGGTACTAATTCAATGCCCACTTAAAGTATCACTGATGACTGTTTTAAGGCAAGTGTTGATCAGAATTCGATCATCATTTGCATTAACGGTGAAGGAAAACATCGTGAGGAGACCAGCACGGAATGAAATGCTAAAGAAGTTCTGAAGGTAGACGTCTGAAAGTTATGCGAGTGAATGTTGAATGAATCGGAGTGCGAGAGATAGTATGAATTATCTGTGGTGATGCGTACGTGTCGATGATCTGATTGGAAATGGCGGTTGACTGTTAAAAAGTTTATGTCAGATAAAGTTAAGATCGGGGCACATTGCTCGCAGAACAGATGGCCGATGAGGAAGAAAAGTTTTGGAGTGACGACTGCGTACCGGAAAACGCACAAGATAGACCGATGATCTGGTGAAGGTCGCGAAAATCCGCTGGATGCAAGAAGCACAGGACTGCTCAATGTGTCGATGCTTGGAGGAGGCCTATGTCCAGCAGTGGACGTCTTTCACCTGAATGATGATGATAAAGATATTGTCTTTTTTTGTCAACTTGTCGGGTCCAAAAAGTTTCCAGTAGTGTCTGTAGTCCGCCAACTCGCACCAGGCCAGTTTAGTGGACTAAGGCCTAAATTCTTCTCATTCTAAGAGACCTATGCCCAGCAGTGGGCCAGTTCTTCTTCTATCGTGTCGGCACGAGCTATACAAGAATAGCCCATGCCGTGGTGAAAAGATTAGCCAGTCAGCAAGGTTGGTAGCGTGGCTGACTGTCCAGGGTGCTCCGGACGTACTTAAGTATCGTCACTCGTGGAGGCTCTTTTTATATACCCCAGTGCCCAGTGGACCAGTAACTGATTATGTATGTAACCTACTTGTAATAATAGTCTATAACTAAATGCAGAAGCCACTTCCACTATGACTTTTACGATCTGACGAGAACCAGCTGAAGCACTCCTCGTTTCATCCAAAGATATTATACGTTGTTTAGGATAAACAAATACAATTTACTGTTTCAGCGTGTTTTGTTTCAACATGTTTCTATTCGAACTTCGGAATTGGGGATAGATTTAAATTGTTTAATAAGATAATGATTAATGAGTATTGTTTTGAGTCTGGCTGGTTATTCCTTTTAGATCGGTTTCTGTAATCGTTCGTTCTGCTTATCCTTTTCCCAATTATGTTGTAGTCACCTTCCAGTTTAATCAGATGCGGCTGAATACTAGTATTTTACACGGAGCTACTGCCAATCCAGATACTGACGCGGCATCTTACGTGAGCAATCAAGAAGCGACGCGAAGCGGCGCGGCGCGTCTCGAAAACAACAAACCGTCGATACCTATTGAAGTGGCCTACGTGACGAAATGCACGTGGAGTGCGGTGCGGCGCGGTGCGAAGCGAAGCGAACGCGATCAGTTGGCTTGATATTTTCGCACGAAATCGATGCGGTGCCGTACAGTGCTACTGAATGACGGCACGGCGGCGCGCGGCGGGCGGTTCGTGAGCCCGTAGGACAAAGCCGCCGCATCGCATTGAATTCGCGTGTCACCGCATCAGATCGCTTCGCAATTCGCGTCGCTTTGAACCGCCTACGTAAGACGCCGCGTGAGCAATGCCGGTTACCTAAAGTTAGACCGGTTGTCAGACTTTCGGGCTTCTGACTACCCGTAACGACTGTCATAGGTATTCGTATGATACCCAGGAGCGGTTTAACGTGCTTTCCGAGGCATGGAGGGGTCTCGATGACGAACAATCACCCATCCTCGGACCAACCTTTTAAATCATATGATCCGGATGGTTGATGAAAATTAGCCGCCATGACCCCTCCCCCCGAGTCGGTTTCTGTAACCGTCTTTTGTGTTAAAACAACGCTTTTTACCGCGACTATTTTTGAAAGACAATTTAAAAGACTGGCCTGCTTTTGATATTCAACGTTTTTTTTTTTTGTTTTTATTAAAACATTGCCCCTTACTAAGATTTCTCTTGTATCGTAAGTGCGTTTACAGACATAAATCTCACATGTTCAAACGCCCAGACCCGAAATTACTATCTGTAGGCCATACACATTTTAGTTCCGTGTGGGAATCGAACCCACGACCCGTAGCGCAGAAGCCAATCGCTTAGCCACTGCACCAAACGTGTCGTCAACACAACTTTATATATTTGTAATACAAAAACTTTTTTAATGTAATAATTATCAAATTCTAGCAGCCTTACTAGTAAAGTATGATAACGAAGAATAGTTCCGATTATTCAGTCAAACATTTTCATAAATACACTTAGTTTGACTGTTCTGCAATAAAACCCGAGAGGACCCACAAACACAAGCTAGTATGATAATAATAAGTCGATACACAACACAGTTTGAGACTGGTCCCGACTGTCGATTGCATACTCAGATTACTGTCACCCCCACAGGCAGGCGAGCACGGTTGCACAGTTGTTAACGACAGATTTAATAAACTACAGTTTTAGTTGTGTAGGTGTATAACGTGGTATTGAGGTTAATCTGCTTAACTTGGCAGTCGTTCCCGGTATAACGAGAAGCATAGGATGATATTTAATTTTTAACAAACTAGAATTGCAAAGTCAGGTTCGGTTGTCGCTGAAAACCAGCGCTGTGGCTATGCCTAGGCATGTGACACAGTAATGTGGTGAACGATGGTCGATTTGCTCAGATGTGACGCATATTTTCTTTCTTCTTTTTTTATTTTGTTATTTTTGTTGTGTACGTCACGTTAGGACGCAAATAGGTTTCTTTCTTTCTACATATTCATTTGTAAACATTTTGTTTATAAACAATGTGTATGAAACAAAATCTAAGTGTTTGCGAAACATTGGTACATGTTGCGGTAAACGCTACTGACAGATTTTGATGACAAATTGTCCGAAACATTGTTTTCTAGAAACATTAATGTGGTGTTCAGAAACTTGTATCCGAAAAAATGTTTACTAGTGAATCATACTTTAATATTTCAATATGTATGATGAAATGTTTTTAAACTTGACTTCTACCTATATTCATAGAGCGCTTTTTATTTTTTTTAAATGTCTATTTAATTCAGTGCAATAGAGGTCACAGCCAAATGCCAATTTATTATTATTAGTACTAATCTACATAATTAGACACCAGGGGCCCAGTTCTCCTAAAATAAATTGTTGCCAAACGCAATCGAACCGCAACCGTCAGTCAGTTTTTGTTTTCGAAAACTTTCAAAATGATTGATTTTGTTTTTTGTGTCAAACAATTTGATAGCTTTTGAAATTTAGAACTGTCTGAATGAACGGTTCGGCCTTGGTTCGGTTGTGATTTATTTTAGGAGAATTAGGCCCTAGGTGTTTAAGATAATTAGTATTTTTTCATAAACGATTTATTATTATCATAAAATACCAAATGGTGCGTCTCGACTGTTGAAAACATGTCAAGATAGCATTAAAAAGAATACAATAAATAACCTACACAAAAATATCCGTCAATCTTAACTGCAGTTAACCAAAACGGTGTAACCGACCCTACATTGGTTAATCTTGAAACCTGTAAGAGCCAGTCATCCCTGGCAGTTTATCTGCAATCTGCTGATAAGTTTGCACTGCAGAGCTGCAAAGTTATTTCTGTAATATCAGAGCGTGGTGCCATTCGGAGATTTTTTGAAAAGCTTGTGTGTTTAGTGCATTAATTTTAGCGCTGGGAGTTTGATGAGTAGCATGGCTAAATAATTACAAGAAGGAGGAGCTCGTGGCTAAATAATTACAGCCGCATAGACCGATCTTCCGGGTTAAGCCACGCTTGCCGAGGTTGGTCTGTGGATGGGTGACCATTTACCATAGCGAGTTTCCTCCGTGCCTCGGAAAGCACGTAAAGCCGTTGGTCCCGGCTGTCATTTGTAGATCTTTGACAGTCGTTACTGTTGGTCAGAAGCCAGACAGTCTGACAACCAGTCTTACCAAGAGTATCGTATTACCCAGTTACTGGGTTGTGGAGGTCTGATACGCAGTCGCTCCATGTAAAATACTGATATTCAGCTGCATCCGGTTCGACTGGAAGCCGACCCCAACATAGTTGGGAAAAGGCTAGGCAGATGATGATGAGTTTGATGAGTAGCATATACGGAGTTCATGGCCTTTTCGGCATGGGCATGCTCGACAACATAAAATATGTACTTATGTTTTATACTTTTTATTGTTCATGCTGTCATTGTGTCTTTGGTTGTATAAAATTTATTTACTTTTTTTCTTTCTTTTAAAATCATATTATGTACAGGGTGTTAACGAATTCGTGTAATTCCTTCAAACCGCGTGATCTACTGGTGACACTGATTGACCCCAAAAAGGTTTTTTTTTCAGAAAAAAAATCCAAAAATTACACCATGGTTTTCTGTATCTGAGTAATTTTAGCGTCCCAAGTTAACTGACTGCGTGGAGCGATATCGCGCTAGTCGTGCCCGTCAGCTGTGTCGTTATGCCTTCATTCATTTATGCATGGCATCGAAATTTTAAAACGAATAAAAAATTTTTTTTTGAATAAAAATCTTTTTTTCATTTTTAATTTATCTAAATCCTGTGCGAGGTTAATCTATACCATTAATAGATCATGTGGTTTGAAGTAATTACACGAATTCGTTAACACCCTGTATACTCTGATTTTGTTGATAGCAAAAGCTATATACCTACATCTAACCATAACAAAATTTGCATTATTTTGTGCTTAAATATACTTAGGTTGTCAGTTTATGATGTCTCTAATTGTACTTTTTAGACGGTATATCATAGTGTTCCTTTTGTAAATCGACTTTTATACATCCCTTTCACAAGATCAAAATTCTGAGTAGTTATTTGGGATTTTAATTATGCTAATTCCTGACCTTTGCCGATCTTTACATCTCTTAGATGATTACATTGAGTTTTGCATACCTGTAACAAGAAAAACAAAATTATTAATAGATTATACAAAAAAAAAACATTAATAATTTATTGACACTAAAAATCATTACACTAAAACAGTAAAATAACAGTAATTAATAATATTTGTGTTAGCGACACTACAATTTAATCGATAAGGAGTGATTCTATCATTACAGTTATCGCTAATATTGGTATGTCACGATTGTGAGCAAGGTAAATGTAATAAATAAAACCAACATAGACTCTCCACCACTGAGAGTACTTGTATTTGGGTTAGTGTTAGTAACATGAACTAGATCACAATATAATACTTTAGATAATTATTACAAGTTATTACAAGATCATAAAATAAGGACAAGCTCGTAATATATAAAAGGTCAGACTTCTTCAGCTAATCTACACAGAATACTCTAGACGAGTGTTCCGTCGTACGGTCCAAAAAGCAATCCGCCGGGCGCATCAAGCGAGCCGGTCGCCTCCCTCCAACGGGCAGTGGTGGTCCGATGTTGACGTCATGGTTAGTTAGGTGGTGGACAACAGATGGCGCTCACTCCACGAAGTTCCCGACATTTGGAGCAATAACACTGTTATTCCACAATTTGATACATACTAGTTTAATATCAATATCGTGAGATTGATCGCTGGAAATAATATTCCAGCAATCCTAATTGCGTGTAGTTCGGAACTTCATAGTTCCTTATTATCTATCGACGACGACGATGTGCCTTACTTATCTATCGACTTTGAAATCTGTAACGTCCTAACAATCGATTGTTACTGTGTAACTATAAAAAATGACCCATTGCCTGTTGTAACTTAATATTCCATACATTAACTTAAATATGTTTAAGCCAAGTTCAACTTCAATGTAATAGCAAGCTTCAAATTCAAAGAACTATTTGCCAAAATTGCGACATGCATATATTTGCATTTCCTGTGAAGTTGTCTAAATATAACACCGATAAAAAGCTTCAATTTATAACCATCTTGAATGGTAATTCGAGCACAATTGACCAATATGTTAAACATAATAATGTATTCTAATCATGTTTAACACCATGAGAACGAGAAACAGAGTTACTAAGTAACTATAAGGTATGTTATGATTTGATTGAATGAGACCATTAGTTAAAATAATGGTAGGAATGATGACGCTAGTTAGAAAAAATGACACGTAAAAATGGTTAAACAATCCTAATTGCAGTAATAAATCATTTAATTGAGAAATTGGCGTTTAATTTGTAACTACTAATGCTAACCCTAGCCTGATAATCAAGAAATGGTTAAACAGTGATTAAAACATAATATCATCGATAAATTTTGTTCCCATCTCTAAATTTTTTATTTATTTAGCGTGATGATCTAGCGGTACCTACAAAAATGGAAATAACAGTTAATTTATAACAGTTCCAAAAACAGCTAATTAATCACAACCACTAATTAACAGGTTTAAGATTACCTCAAACTTTTTCAATCACAAGCGGATCATATTTCAACTGTTTACTATCCCCAAATCGATTTTTCACACCTGTCAACTCGAAAAAAGCTTAAAAAAAAGATGGCCGACTATTTGTCAGTGTCGCGATGTCGCCGTACGCGCAGGAAACGTCAAATTTGAATTTCGAATGTGAGAACAATGCGGTGCGCTCGTCGCGTGCGCATGACTCAGCTCCGGGAATGTTTTGACATTTCACTTATTTTTGTAGCGTCAACGAGATGTGATGTCATCGGCGAGTTATGATTTTATGAATTTATGATGAGTTATGAATAAATCTAAGTTAATGTAGGACGAGTTGTTTTAGGTTAACGTTATCACAATACTTAGGTATTTAGATCGTAATGACCAATAATGCATAACATAAACAAAAGTGTTTTTCCGTGTTAGCAATCATTATATTTCAGATTAACCTGTTGGCGGCGAAGGTGATTTAAATTACGGAAGTTTTTAATTTTAGTCACTTTTTTAAACAATATATTGTTTGAAAAAGTAGTACAGTTTATATTGTTGACATTGTAAAGAAATGTACCAAAAAAGTATGTTCACGTATTTAAAAGAGATTCCTTAGAAGTGCGCGTAAAAACAAATAATGCATAATGCAGTACATGTTTACTTGTTTGTTTTGAAATATTCTCTCACGCTTGCAAGGAGATACAAAGTGGTACGGAGTAAAAATTATTGAAATATCCTCCCACTTACAGTAGGTACCATATCGTTATGCAATTGTTTGAAAGTGAATAATTGTGAAAGGCGAAGGACAATTCCCTTGTCACGAATATAACTTTTAACCAATATAAGCATGTATTGGTTGAGATCAGAATTTGATTAACGGTGAAGGAAATCTGCACATCTTCTCATTCTGAGAAGAGGGCCGTGCCCAGAAGTGGGGCAGTAATCGGCTGATTCATCATCATCATCATTCAGCTGAAAAACGTCCACTGCTGGACATAGGCCTCCCCCAAAAGGGGGTGGGTATGCCGTAATCGCCACGCTTGGTAGGCGAATTGGCGATCGCAGTATGGTTGTTAAAGTACTCAGAGAACGCTGCTGCCCATCCTCTAGTGAATCCCTTAGTCGCCTTTTACGACACGTACAGGAAGAGATGGGGCAGTGCCATTCTTTAAGTCCGGCCGGATATTATGTTTATCAAGCCTTCAAGATATCAATGCAGAGCTCACGAAGTAAGAAAATTCCGTAAGTAAATTGGAAAAAAGAGCCATTAAAGCTTTTGATGAGTTGATTGATCGATTAGAATTCTGGAAAGCTTCAAAACCACAATTTTAATAACTGAAATATGGTTGCCAGTACGACAAGAATATTATGTCTAGAGATGAAGATCATGAATTTCTCGGCGACAGCTCGGAAGCTGTTCTTCCCGAGTACAACACAGATTCACTGTGGAACATGTCTACAGATATACGTATATTATAAATAAGAACTCCTTTGATAACTCCTATCAAATATCAGCAAGCGATGCAACATTTACAATCGTTAATATCAATAACAATGAACGTTTTACGAGTTGTAAACATATCAGATAAATTAATAAAGTGTCACTGCAGTTAGCTGCTCTTTTACAGCAAACAGTTGCAAATGCCTTGAAGCGATGATGGCATTTAATTGTTTGTTTGCGCATACTTTCCGATGTATATTGCCGATGACGCGAATGATTAAATATTGCAAAAAGCTACAGAGGTTAAGTGATATTAAGTAGGGCGTTAATATTTATCTCTAGTAAAAGCTTTAGCAGAGATAGATACGTATTTATTATTTTACTAATTTTAGTCTTTGGCGGGATTAAGAATACAATTCGCTACCGTCGCCGGTCAAGCGAGTTGTTAAGAGGCGACGAACCTGTAGGTCTACTCCGAAAAACGAATATTGAAGTTACGGATCGAAACGACATACCGAATTTATAAATATAACATCGAAGTATTGTCAAAAAACGAACCACTAGATGTCAATTAATATTGAGAGTAAGGTGAACGTAAAACAAAATATCAAATCGTGAAATTTGAATCGATCGTTGGATCCGAAACACTTTCGTTGTTAGAAAACATGCGATCTGTCAGCCGAAATTTCGTATCGATTTTCAGAGTAGGACCCCTGGTACCATAATTGTGCCCGAAAAATGTCAATAGGCTCGCCACCTTATAACATGGGACTTGATACCAGATCTTAACTCGGTTACACAAATTCCTGTAATAAAAGAACATCTCTGCTTACACCTTTGGGGATTACAGGCTTGAATATAATGAAGGTATATAAGTAGTTTTAGTCAAATCAGTATCAATCATCAACATCGTTTTAAAGTGCATAGTTATACATACTATACACAATTCCTTTCCATCCCATATGGTATTGTGCTCAAAGGTACAAATACAAACCGCTATCTGCCCTTTCCAAATAAACACGCGAGACAGCGATTAAAAAAATAAAATCCCGAATTGTGTATCAGAGGGAACATCGCGTGCGCCGAGCCTTTTGTATCACACTGCGATTTTAACCAATCACAGTGAGAACTGTTCTGGATTCGTTGTTTAAATACCGTCGCGTTTACAGGTTGATATGGGCACGAGATTGTCAATTAAAAATTCGAAATTCGAATCAAAATTGAAAATGGAATAAAAATATTGAAATATCGAACCATGTTTTTTTAATTGGAAGTTTTGCAGTAGGTGTGTGCTGCAGTAGTTCAGAAACTATTTTACCCTTAAAAATTGGAATTGGAACTATTTGCACACATTTTATCTCCAAATTAATGAATGAGAGAAAAAAATAAAAATGTTTTTACTTCATTCTTTGTCTAGTGAAAACGTTGATTAGTTTTCATTTAAAACAACCTATTGCTGCTGTAAAAAAAATGTAAGCACCATTTTTAACCTATCTACTTAAATTCTTTTAAGCTAATTTAATGCGATTTCAACGATTATATTTTCAATGATAGGTTTTATTAAGCTCTAGTGAATTTGTTAATAATATATTGTATTACAAATAGATAAAAAAATTGGCAACAAAAACTAAGATTGCTCGCAGCACTCGGGCCGTTCGGATATGTCATTCATTATCTGTACTGATTTTCTTTCCAATTTAATTACACAATCTCTTCTTGAAAGTGTTGTAAGAGATAATTTAGAGATTATGTCACATGTTTGTTTATTGACAGGAGCATGGACTTTTACATTGATAACATCTTATTTCGATGCTGTTTTTAAACTTAATTAACTCGAATTTCAGCACAATATTTTTATTACAAGATAAAAAAGATAATTATCGATAACTTGACGATTCGTTACTGATCGTTGGCTGTATGATTTCGTGCTTTTGCCTGTTACATGATTTTTTAAAAGAAATATCTTGTTGTTTATTTTTATAGCATTCTCACGATTGCGAACACAATAATTACAATTCGTTGAGAAGATATTACATAAGAACAATACCCGATGACGTTTTTTTACTGTCTCAAAAAAAAAAATTGAGTATAATAAGTGAACGGAATAGAATCCCATGGCATGGTTTCTTTTTTTTCGCCTTTTTTGAAATATATCTATCAATAAATACTACTAAATTGAAGTAAATTTTCATACTAAACCAATAAAAACAGAGTTTTTGACGTAAATCGATTGATTAAATAATATCTAAATTCAAATCATACACACCTGCGTATGATTTGAGTTTCTTTAGTAGATATCTGATATATCAATTTGAAATAAGATAACGAAAAAAAAAGAAATAACTATGCCAAAGTGTATGGTAAAAAAAGTCATCAGGAATAGAAGAAATGGAGAAGATGCTTTTTAGCATGCGAGTAAGCAATTTGCCGCAGATTACTAGACCTATAATGCATGAGCATGCTAAGGTATATCTAAATGTATATTGTATTGTATTTGTATCCCAGGAACAAACCAGCATATAAGATACGGGCTCGGCCTAGTTAGATGTACTAACATTTGGTTAACTAGTACTATTTTTGTACTAGATTAGTTAACATCGATGTACTTACCTAATCTTGTAGTGGAAGCAAATAAATACATTTATTATTACGGGGCTTTACTGTGAAAAGATTTGTCTGTTTTATAGGATATATATATTTTAGATTTAGTCCTAGATATTATATCGATAATTACCTAGCTTATCAGATTAATGCGAAGCATTTGTTTATAGCCTTCTTAATTCTATATTGCCATGGAGTGTAGCGATAGACTCGAAGCTCATTGACAGGCATAACCGTAAACTTATTAAATTGACGTTTGTTACTTGCGCAGGATTACTTATAAATAAGCAGCTAATCTACTGCAGGCAAAAACACTATTAAACAAAGTTACGTAGTACCTACCTTGCAATGTTTTTTTTTTTTTGTATTTTAGCGAATATTGAACGTCATCCAAGAATCTTGATCGTTTTCGTGTTTGGATAGTCCTTATTGAACTTAATACTTCTTCCTTCTCTCGTGTCGGTACGAGGTATACTAGAAAAGCCAATGCCGTGGTGAAAAGATTAGCTAGTCAGCAAGGTTGGTAGCGGGACTGACTGCCCAGGGCGCGCCGGATGTACTTGTAAAGGCTCTTTTAATGCACCCCCAACTTAATACTGATTATATTTTTTACTACCAAATCAACCAGAATATTCTTTATTTACACGGACTAAATATTCAGCTTGTATTCGAATCAGCATAAATGACATGCACACATCAAATCAAACAGTACCTACCTACAGTACTTACGACTGTATCGAAATATTTAGACAAGGAACCGGCCACCGAACTAAATTTGGCAAACATAAAGTTACGGATAAAACTAAATAAATAAACAGTTAATACCACACAACAGATAGTAACAGAAGTTACACTCTGTACAGACACCGAATGTCGCACCGAGTCACAACCGACACAAAAAAAACTCCAACAGAAGGATTGAAGAAGGTACTGTATTTAGTAAAACACTGGTTCTTGTTTCACTTGTTTATGATTCCTTTTTTTTTCAAAGTGATAGTAAGAATGTCCCTGAGTTTTAAACGCGCCCCAAATTCGTACATTTTCGCGCAAGGCACGGATCAATTGCAAGGCTCCGTTTGATACCTAATAATACGAGATAATTCTCTAAAATTCTCGAAACAATTACGATGGCTCTCTATCTACTAAAAACTAACGACCAATCAGAGACGAGAAGCACAAACAATTTTTTGGCGATGATGTCGACGGTGCGAGCTCGGCGTCCACTACAATTACATTTCGTCTGCACGCTTACCTACTGCAAAATGCTGTCTGTATGCAGTTGCCATGCAGTTGGCACCACGGTATTAGAACTGTGCAGTTGGTGCATGACAACCGTGCGGATGGCTGCAGCCACAAAAATGAGCAGCCTGTAGTTATGATTAAGATGCACTCGTGCCAGCTGAATTGTACCGGCCAATCTGGCTCGAAATTGCTTCGTTTTAATCCTTTAACTGCCTCTGTCGGTTATATCCGACAATTTTATTAACCTTAATATGGAGGGAAACAGATATACAGATTTTTTTTGTTGAATTTATCCGACTGTGGCATTAAAGGTTTGTACTTCATTCCACACCTTCGTCTAACTCAATATCCTTGAAAACTGTTAGATTAACTATACCGCTACCGTAGTGACCGTGCGTGCCTCTTCGCACATTGCCTGCGTGGACCTTCTGTTTCACTATATTGTGGTTCCACTCACAGACAGATCTCGTTATATATGCATAATTTCGGTGTGAACGACCTCGATATACTTGCCGAACGAATTTCGCGAGGTAACGCCCCGACTCACATGGGTGACCACACCATGACCACACATCTGTGGTTCACACACAGTAGCTGGTTGCATTGATAAACAGTCAATTGGTGGTTCTGTAACTAGCTTAGGTACAAACCACAAAGGTAAAGAGTAAAATAATAAAATGAAATATTAAACAATATTAACGGACAGAGCGTCGGAGTTTATTTCGATTGGTAAAGTTACGTAAATATTGCGTATTT
The DNA here is from genome assembly GCA_905220435.1 of Amphipyra tragopoginis. Lineage (NCBI taxonomy): Eukaryota > Metazoa > Arthropoda > Insecta > Lepidoptera > Noctuidae > Amphipyra > Amphipyra tragopoginis. The sequence continues at coordinate 23,909,621 of HG992013.1, forward strand.
ATATTGATTTACTTACTATCGCCCTTAGTTGACTAATAGTTCATAGAATTAACGTTTTCCTCATATTATCCATTAGCAATACAACAAAACTATCGGACGATAAATACAGCAAACATCACCGTGCACTCTCTAAATATGCATGTAAAATTGATTCGTGCCGTATAATAATTAGAATTGAATAAAGGGCTTTATTGAATACATTAATAATTCTATGTCCATCATTATGAGCACATAGCACATGTTGTGGCTGTCAATAACGAGATTATAAGTGTGGTAATGTGGTCGCATACGGTACGTTAGTGAATCATACTGATTAAAGCTTATGGGAGTATTCTAAACAAGATGTATCATCGGTATTATCGTTTTGTGTAAATCATAAAACTAAGCTCAAACATGGCAATGACAATATATAATATTCACATTGCTCAGAGCTTCTTTGGATTAACACTATTTTAAAACTAAATGTCGTTTATTCAAAGTCCTAGACTTAATAATAAGTTCTTGAAAATCGTCCATAAAATAGGCTACTCCTACACGTCCACTTTGAATGAAAATTTCAACGCACGTATACAATTCCATCAGAGTTAGTAATATAAAATTATCCTGACCACAAAAATGCAATCAAAGTAATCAAACGCTATAAAAAGAACAACTTTTACAATAACCAACAATTTGAATACTAAAACAGCACGGAAAACATTTGACCACAAAAATTTGTGGTCGCCAGCGAATCTGAGACAAAATTCTTATCTGAATTGTGTCGAACAACCCAATTATCAACAGGTTTCGCATAAATCTTTTGGAGATATTTTGCGAGATATTAATCCTCTTTTGGACCAAAAAAAGAAAGAAACAGCACTTAATACTTAACGGTCTGGTATAAATAATGTGGTGGCTTTTAGATTTATCACCACATTCGATTTTAAACAGATTTATGTGGAAGTTGTTGAATAAATTAGCGACATTTTGATTGAAAAGAAGCTAAGTGTGTTGGTATAAAAATACAATTTTATTATAATACTATTTACCTTGACGTGAGATTTCAGGTCAAAGCTAATTTTGTTAGTGTATTTGCCAATACATAATTGTCTTATTATGTTAATTTTTATCAAAAATACAGTTGTGGTATCCTCTGATATCAGAAAGTGTTTAATATACTTAAACTGGTAATCTGCCGTAAAGACGAAAAACAAGTTTATTTTTCTTTTAACCAAACTACAAGTTCTCACCGTTTCCTCTTCCTCCAACGCCCTGATGAGTTCATAGTACAGCATCTCAGCCTCCTGAGATATCTGTACCTTCTCCTCACATTTGTACGAGATCTCGCACGACAGATCCGTTTGCAGATGCATCTTCATTATTTTTATTACCAACACTCACAAAAATCACTTCACTATAATAAATATATTTTTATTTACTTTTTGTGGTCTCAATCCATTGTGGTCACTCACTGTTTCTTTGGTGGGTTATATTTGTTTTTTCTCTTAAGATTTTTGTCTAATAAAAAAAAATATTTGCTAAAATAAATAAAAAAGCTCTAAATAAAACATGTCATGATTCAATGCCATCTACTAATATTTTTGACCCCAGACAAAATAATTGCATTGATACTGAATCATAATCTCATACATATTAATGCAGTTCGGTCAAGGACCTGGCGCGAATATTTGTGGAATAAACAAATTTTAATAATTTCAAAATTTTCGAACATTTTGATCGTTCAATACATATAGTGCAATGCACTCCGAAAAATTGGCAACAGCACTTCATACATCATCATCAATCAAAATCAAGAAAGCATAATTCACGCTCAATTCAGTGGTTTCAAAATAATTAATACTGTCTCGTCTCCATCCTGTCCTTAAGGACTCGATGCCATCACTCCCGACTTCAGGACGTCCCATAAATATCATAATTCGTTATGCTTCAGCAAAACGTCGGCGGATCCACTTGGGTTATTCTTAGCATCCAGTTGGCGCGATCCTTAGATTGGAATGTGGTAATCCTTGAGGATTTTCGGATTTGAGAGAGATATGGTGATGAGTATTGGGACTGAATGAGACGAGTCACCTGTCAATGATACGTTTGGGAAGGACTACTAGTGCTGACTGACAGACTTACTATGACGATTAGTTGTAACTTTATGAATAACATTTTCGGAACTAACACTGATAAACAAATCAACTGAAATGATTTGCGAGAGATATCCGACGATTTATAGTGCAAGAAGCGAGTCTAATTTGTCGATGTAATCTCTAGAGATTCTATATTCCTTTTAAACAATTAAATAAAATATCACTTGACTTAGTATTGCTATAAATTATTTCCAGAGATGTCTCTTCGAATAGACTTCATATTAGCAGTGTCTAAATAACTAACTCCATAAGGTGAAAATCACTATACTATAAGTACATATCCAGCCGGGCTATGCTTACCCGTGAGTTAAGACACTCCGGTCCTTTTTGCATAGCTCGTTACAGCCCGAGACGGTACTGATTTAGACTCGGAATGCCGACACATAAGTACATACATACACAAACATAATATATGTACTTTACATCCTTTGAAGTATCTGGTGAAAGCATTCGGAGGCAATAAACATGTTGAACGTGATTTAAGACATAATAAAGGATTAGACTAACATTATGGGAGTCTGAGCCTTGAAAGGTTAAGTAGAGGTGCGCTGTCTTACGCCTATAGTCAAGCTATGAGGAGGACTTGCAATTAGTACAAACCTAACGCTTTTTACTGGTCATATTTCCAAGACGGGCTTTGATTGATAATTTTCTGCCAGAATTGTTTTTTGGTCTGATCTTGACGTCCAAATTACGGACATATTTTGACTCGCTCCTAAAAAAAATCCTATAATTTCATATGAAATTTATGATTTAATAGATTCAGCATTTGATGCTATAAATTGGCTGGGTATTGCCGGCTACACCTTCTCCTCCTTCTGCCCTTATTATACCAACTTTATTCGGGGTCAGCGCAACATGTTTTTTTTTCCATACATCTCTATTAGCCGTCATCTCAGTAGTCACCTTCTTTCTAGTCATATCATCTTTTACATTATCCATCCATCGTTTCTTTGGTCTTTCTCTACTCTTATAACCATCCACATTCATATTGCCGGCTACTCGTCGCCATGAAACGTTGATCCCGCAGTCTCTTAAGCAAAACGCAATTTTAAATCAGTAACAAGTCCCTTAATAAGTGTCAGCGATACAAATGTACATAGATTAGATGAATCGATCATTGACAACGAACCAATTGAAGCATTTAAAACCATTGATAAAACTGCTGTTGATTCAGAAATCGATTCGCTGTCTCAGTCGTTTATCGAATCAAATCGTGATGAGCATTTGGCAGTTTCCCAATAGTTGACCGAAGTGACTGTTAAGTCAGTTACGTATTGACGTTTTAAGCCTTTAAATTTATTAAAGCCTGTATTTCTACACTCAATTTTGAGTAAAGCTGATGATTTTTTTATTTATACAGGTTTCAATAAGATGGGTCAGTGGGGAGAAATCTTAACCTATTAGAGCTATGAGAGGGAACTATAGCGTCGATTTTAGAGTAATAAAAAACTGCATTCAAGGATTTAAAAGAAAATTACACAGCGCTGGAATCCTTCGTAATTTTCCTTGAAAGGATTGCAATACGTTTTATTGTGCTACGAATAAATTTTACTCAGGACCGGGGGTCACCGATTGTGGCCTATATAGCTCACAGAATAAAGCATAAATCAGCCAATTACTGTCACACTGCTGGGCACGAGCTTCTTCTCATGATAAGAAGGATTTAGGCCTTAGTCTACGCTAGCATGGTGCGGGTTGGCGGACTACACTCACTATCAACTCACTAACAACAACAACTTGTTGGAACCCTCTCAGGTGTGCAGGTTCCCTCACGATGTTTTCCTTCACCGTTAACGCAAGACATAAGCAAATTTTGATCTGCACATGAATTCGAAAAGTCTAGAGTTGCCAGATTTAATTGAACCTTAAAGCCAGCCATGCACAGCTCAAATTCCCTATTTGCATTTTCGGGATTATCGTCTCTAATAAAATTTAAACGTAGGAGCGTTGGTCATGTACGTGTACGTCCAACCAACCGTTAGGTTATCACTCCGATCTTCAATCTGAGATAAGTTACAGAAGAGATAGAACATATGTAAAGGCAAAGATAAGAATAACGCGTTGCCTATCGTGTTTCAGACTATTTCTAATGTTTATTTGTAGTGGGGTCATATAATTCTACTCTAATGGTTATTTAAATATCTTTGGGAGTCTACTGTTTACAGTAGGACATTAAATACTTTTACCGATGCTCAAACATTTAGTGCTGGTAATGGGTTCAGGCTTACTTGCACAACATCGTTCAGCCCCTAAAGCGATAGCCCAGTGAAGTTTGTATGGTTGTGAAAGAGATTTATTAAAAGAGAGGTTTGACCCTGGTCGCACCTGATGATAAGCGAAGATAGGGTCTAAGATGGAGCACACGAATCCTAGTAATAGAGATATAGAGGGATTCCCCTATACTCCTCTGGCTCTCACATACACACGACGGAACACAGTAAACTGCTTGACTTTAATGTTCAGGTGGTAGCTAGCCAGGCGGACCGTTTAGATCCTACCACCAAGCCTGCTGTGTTTTGTTGAATACTATAAAGCGCGTCAATTCCCAGCGTACAGTGAGGAAGTTTTATATTCTAGCCCGTCCAAACGGGAAAAAAGGGTACATATTGCCTACAATTTTGTTTATCCTACTCCTATATATGTCTAAGAATATCCAACGAAGCTAAACAATGTATAGGAAGTTAGGAACGAACTATACTGTCGCTGTGGTTCCAAGACACGATTCCAGGTAGCTTGCTATTTTGAGATCATACACTTGACTAAACAATATTACGAGTCCCCTTCCGTTCTAAGTTCGTCCACAATTTGTGGAACTTACCCGCGGACTTAGTTCTCGCGAACTTAGGAGCAAACAATGGATTTAGCCACTAACACTAACATCCAGATGTATCAGAATTTTAGCATAGGACTATAACACTGGATTTGTCGTGAACGGGTGCCGTCTGTCGGGACTGGTCAGCTCTTAACTGCTATGGCAATCCCAAAAGGTGTATTTTTCTATTTGCTAGGTACTCTCATACGAGTTTATTTCTTACATTAACCTGCATTATTCTCATACTATTTTTCTCACGATACTGTAGTGAAATTGTCATGATCTATTATTTAAAAAGAGTATCCATGGAGTTTCTTTCCGGTTCTTCTCCATGGGACCTACCTTTTGGAACCGTGCACCTAGTTTTGACGTTTTAAAAGCACCTGTAATTTGATCTACTTGAAATAAAAAACTTTGACTTCGTTTCTGAAGAATTCTCATTGGTTTCTGAAGAAAGATTTTGGGATTCTGGATTTGAAACTATGTTCAAACAAACGTATAAATCTGGGAGCATGTCAGAGGGTGGGTGACCGTACGTTACACATGGAAACCCTTCCGTGCCTCGGAGGGGTCTCCATGTGTCCTTAAGCCATTGCGCGTCGGTCCCGTATGTCATACGAATACCTATGCCAGTCATTACGGATGTTCAGAAGCGCGAAAGTCTGACAACCGGTCTAATCTTAGGATATCGGCATTGCTCAGTAGCTGGGTGCAAGCTGGTGGCTGGGTGGGAGCTGGTGGGGTGCATGAAGAGAGCCTCCACGAGTGACGATACTAAAGTACGTCCGGCGCACCCTGGGCAGTCAGCCCCGCTACCAACCTTGCTGACTGGCAAATCTTTTCACCACAGCATGAGCTATTTTCGTATAGCTCGTGCTGACGAGAGAAGAAGAAGTAGCTGGGTTGCAGAGGTCTGATGGTAGTCGCTCCGTGTAGAATACTGGTATTCAGCCGCATGAGACTAGAAGTTGAACCCAACGTAGTTGGAAAAAGGATAAGCAGAACTAACTTATGAAAATAGATAGCCCACCCATCTGGCAGACTTAAGTTTAAACACAATTCAAGTCGTGTATAAGACAAATGATAGTTTAAAAGACTACAATTGAACACAAGTAGTTCCAGGTCGTTAGCCCATCGCCTGTAAACACTACATTCCTCTCAGTTAACCCCAACTTGAGTGGCATGAAAAGAACTAGATAGATATCGGTTAAATGTATGTCGGGCACGCCGATAGGGTTCAGAGTTTAAAACAGTAAAACTTGAACCTTCATTCCACACAATTGATATAAAACCATAGGTCAACTTTACTAGTCTCTGTTGATTATTGTTGTCAACGCAAGTTTATCAAAATGTTTCATTTTTTTTAACCCCGACGCAAAAAGAGGGGTGTTATAAGTTTGACCCTATGTGTGTCTGTCTGTGGCACCATCGTTCTTAAACGGGTGAACCGATTTAGGTGCGGTTTTTTTTAATTTAAAAGCTGGTTTTCTAGCGGTGGTTCTTAGACATGTTTTATCAAAATCGGTTCAGCCGTTTCAGGGTCATCAGCTGTTTTGTAATTTGCATTGGGGGTTTTTAAAAAAATAATTTGTGTTATTGAATGCATAGTTGAAAATAACTAACAAAAAAACAACATCACGCTTGTATCCCCCGGAGGTTTGCGCAGAGGTGTATAGTCCATCCTCATTTCGCCGTTATTTTCAAGTCCCATGTAATAGGGGGCGAGCCTTATAGCCATCAACCGGGCGCAAATCCAGACTCCGGGCTGCTACTGAGAAATTCCACACGGAACAACCCAATAACATTTTGCCCGGCCTGGGGATCGAACTCAAGACCTCACGCTCAGCAGTCGCGCTTCCGACCACTATATCAATGACGGCTCATCTATCAGTAGTCAGCATGTATCAGTTCCAGGCAGAGTTGAAAAATAACAGGATTTAATATTTTGGAAGCGATGGATTAAAAATCAGATACACAGACAGACATGGCGAAAATATAAGGGTCAACCAGTCTGCCAAGGAACCCAAAAATCTCAATAAAACGCTCCCGAAACATATAAAACCTTAAGCTTTACTAAATTCTGAATTCAGAACACCTTTAGTACACCTAGAGACAATTTTTTCATAAAAGATGCAACTTATACTCACAAAATATCTTTTAAAAGATACAACAGAGCCTCTTAACGACTCTTTTATAGAGGTCGACGATCTCTAGCGAGTAAAAAAAAGATCTCGTACAATTAAGGGCATGGAGGGTGGCAATTTTAGGTTTATTTTTGCTCTGGCAACAATTTCGAAATGTGGAATGTTTAAAATTAATATTCATTATTATGCTTGTTACGTGATCTGGTGGAGAATATTTTGCTGGTATTTATTTAATGAATAAAGTTGTGTTCAATATAAGATCGAGTGAAATAGGATACCCTTGGCGCAATGACCAAGTGATTGCCTTTCTGCGCTACGGGTCGTGGGTTTGATTCCTGCATGGAACCAATATTTGTATGGCCTACAGATAGTTGTTCCGGGTCTGTGTTTGTGCATGTGAAGACTTTTTTATATAAACGTAGCCAAATGTGGCAATGATTTTATAAAAAATAGAGAAAAGAAAGTAGGCAGATATTGAAATTAATTATTTTATGGTCCAGCCTATAAAATGTTGAATAAAAGATAAAACCTTTATCGTGAAACGTTAATTTTGCTCAAAAAGAAGAAAGAATCGGGACAGTATTGAAGGATAAGTGTAAAGGTTTTCTAAAAATGTGTACAGTACAAAACAACTAACAAGTTACATCGATGTACCTGATTGAACAACCAATGACAGTCGCTCATTTTCGCGCCACACACACTTATTGCGTTAGCGTAAAGATCATTTTTTACTGCAGCACTAATAAACATTCGTGGTCTTGATCGCATTCAGTTCAAAAGTGATCGGTTTTACGAAGTTTGCCGATGCGATCTCTTAGCTGTGTCGTACTGTACCTATGTTTTATGGATTCCTAAAGCAAAATAAATGTTTCAAGTCAGAGGTTTCTTGACCTTTTACACAATTATTTAAAAGCTGGACTATAACGCAGTAGATATATAAGCTAAAGGAGTACCTCAACTTACTATAATCGCCTGAATTGACTCACACATAGACACGCACTGTATACTGAGTATAATGCACTTTTTGTATGTGACTGTATTCCGAATTTACCTTAGAAGTCTTGTTACAGTGCGTGTATGTGTGAGTGTGTCACTTCGGACGATTGTAGGTACTTGAAGCACTGCTTTAGCTTATATTATATACTGTGGCTACACCAAGGGTGGTAATGTGATGACTGGCCATACCTTCATAATACCCCTCGTTAGGTTAGGAAACAATGGGAATTTATTTTATTGGAAACCCTAATCTTTCCTTCACTCTTCAATGACCCCTAACAAAAATAATGACCTCCATTTTCGCTGTGAAATAACACTTTTTCGGTCAAACTCAGTTAAACAGGATAACTCCGGGTAAACGGAGCAGAAAGTGAATTTCACTCGAAACTAGTGAAAATCGCATCGAGTATTGGATTGTACGCGCCCTGAATATAGATGGCGGTAAAGTGGCGTATTTCGTATGCGGACTGGCAACACTGATTAAATTAAATGTCAAACATCCTTGACATAAAGTAATAAGGACATAAAATTAATTTGTGGCCTTTTTATGAGTTTTTATTACTTTTTTTGGATTGAAATGGTTGATATTCGTTATTTTTAATGAATGAAACAAAATTGGGTCTTTTTGTTAGTGATCGATAGAGGTCGCCGAGCTTGGGATACTGGGATCGATTTTTAGTTTAGGCAAAATATTTATTGGGATTTTGTCTATGGGAATTCGCAGTTCGGGATTGTGCCTGATCAATGGTCATACCCTCAGTTTTATTTTAAATGAGCTTCTATTAAATTGGGTTATACAGCAGTGCACTTCTGGCGACACAAAAGAAGGCCAAATCTATTCTAAAATCGCAATTGAACCCCAGCTGAACGGAACGCAAGGTAACTTCGAACGGCCGTGGTACAGCTGCGATTGGATTGCGATTTTAAAACAATTTTGTTAATAGAATTGAAAAGAATGAGGGGCACGTTTTCAAAAAATTGCTGTGCGTCTTTTATTCTACTTTGGTTTCCACTTGCCAGGATCAATTATGTGTAAAGCAACTAGTAGTCTGCATAATCTGTTTTCTACCTGTTTCTAGGGCCATAAATACATAACCCTATCATTTAGTTCCTCACAGTCGGTTAAAAAGAAAACTAACTCGACCAGTAGCAATAGTATTACGCAAGGAATCACCGCTGCGTTTCTGCCATTGTTCTAAACTACCATAATAATTAATGTGTATGTATGAAATGTGTGTATGTGTTATATTGTTAACGGAAGTAGCTAACTCATGAGTCACTTTCATACTGTTTTGCTGATATTTTTTTTATGACTTTTCATAGGTCAGTGTACTACACATTAAAACATTAGTGTAGCGACTTACTATGCCGAAATTACGCAGCCGAACTTTGGCATGATTACGCCCACAATTATTTTTAATATCGGCAAGACACGATGTAATTTCAGTCTTTTGTGTTGCGATTTGCGGGTAATTTAAAAATGTATGTACGGAAAGTGTGAATGTGTTTTATTAGCTAACTAATAAGTAACTGTCGAACGATTTTGAAGAAAAAAAATGTTTTGTAGTACAGTGTACTACACATTAATGTAGCGACTTACCAGGCCGAAATTACGCAGCCGAACTTTGGCATGATTACGCCCATAATTATTTTTAATATTGGCAAAACACGACGTAATGTTGCAATTTGCGGGTAATTTTAAAAGCATTCGCATGTGTCGCTACACTTATTACTATAGTAATTTTCACGTATCTCGGAACAAAATATTTTGTAAGTCGTAGTGGTGGACCTAATCTCATCGCATTATCGTAAATACCATTATCAATAAACATAAACTTACTTTTTTGCGTTTAATTTAGGTTTTTTAGTATGCGTTTAGTTTAGCTGTATTCGATATTTGTCGCATGTAGCACGTTGTGGTAGCAAAATATTTTGTAAGTCGTAGTCGTTCTATGGATACGTCTATGCATGTTAGTTTGTTTTGTATAACAATTACCAGCATTTTTCTAGGTAGGTTTTATTGGATTAACTCAACAAAGCCTGCTGTGAGTCATTGTTTGCTAATATTTGGTTATGTGGAAATTTCTAAGTTGATATACAGATCAGAGGGGCTAAAAACGTCGCTTTTGGCGAATCACATTTCGCTGTTATCAGAAAAGGATAACTCCGACCGCAATTGCAACTGCAACTGCGAAATGCAGTGTGATGGCAGTTAAGATGCAGTCAGTTCAACAGCGTGACTGGATGTGCAGTCCACTTGTAGTACGGTACAGTAACGACAAAACTAAGAAGTTACATCAATGTGTTTTTTTTTACTACAGTATTAACGAATATTCGTGTTCTTAAAGTCGCACTCAGTTTGGAAGTGATCGGTTACACGAAGTTGAAGATGTGACTTTATAGTTGTGATTCACCAAATGTGACATTATTAGCTCCCTAGAAAAACGTCGGAAACATTGCAAAAACACTAATTGTAGTTGATTATCAGGGCTTCAAAATACTACAAAGTAGGGTGATCCTTAGGAAAACCAGGGTATGAGACTAAGTACCATTATACAACCCGTATCATTCACTCCTCTCTTATAACTTCCGCAGGATGGCAAATAGTTCATTCACTCTATAATTATCGGAGAATAGTGTTATATTCTTAGTGCTATAAAGGTACAATGCAGGCAGTCGGCTTGTACCATAGTGTCAAATCGTGATAATTATCAACACCTGAGTATTTTACACAGCTTGCTACGACTGTTAGTTAGCAGTTAGCAATTAACTGCTTTACAAGGTTAGTGGGGAAAGGGGGTACTAATCTGAAAGGGTGTTAAAGGAAGCATAAAAATAACTTTCGTTCTACAACTTTACGCGAACGTTAATAGTTTTAGAGAAATAGTTGTTTAAAGATTTTATGAAAATACTTTAAAATCTAGGTGTCTATGATCAGCTGTTTATATTTTCGTTAGTCGAGATTTTTTGGTAGAAAAGAGACATAGATAAGTCACCAAGGCTTGATCTGTGGGTTTTAATATGACGTTACTGGTACACGAATCTTAAACCTAACACATTTGCAAAATTCGTGACTAAACATGACAAAGTTTGTGACACGTATGACAAAATTCGTGAAGGTCGCGGGAATCCGCTGGATGCGAGAAGCACAGTATCAGTCGATGTGGCGATGCTTGGGGGAGCCCTATATTCAGCAATGGATGACTTTCAGCCGAATAATGATGACAAAATTCGTAAGATATTTGCAAGTTTTTTGACAAAATGTGACAAAATTACTCCTATCAAAGTGTGACAATATCCGTGACATAATGTGACATATGTCTTGTCTGTACGTATTCGGGTTGCAGTAACTAATATATTAATTAATACTTTACTTATTGTACATGTGTTATCTATTGCTAGAGTTGGTTTATCGTCAGTCTTTCCTAAACTGGGTGTAGCGTTAGATAGTCTAGTAGTGTCTATTTACGTTTCTAATAATATTCTTTAAGGATTTATGGTTCAAAGGTCCTGCTTGAAGATACACAAAGTTATTGAACGTGGAATATTTAATAACTACTTATTAATCTGATTGGAGAAAAAAAATTGAATATTGTGAATACTTGTAATTTATGATTATTTATTTATGCATTAACTGTAGAAATGATTCCATATTGTGACATATATATTTTTTTTAATTTGTTATTGTTATTATCATCATTGTATTAATTTTGAAATACCTACCAAATAATTTATGTTTACCTCTCGCATGATCAATATTTTATTTCGCATGCAATTATATTTGTATGCCTCTTGGCATAATATAGCGACCTATGAACTTTAATTTAAGAACTGTATTCACTACCTATGTTACACAAATAAAAAATGATTACGATTGGTATCGCGTAGAATATTTTAAAAGGCACGAAATATCTTTTTAGCCCGACGTTTCGTCCGAATTACACCACGGCCTGTGTCACGTGTAGACTGAAGTGGATGAGCAGTTGTCATCTTCGTGAAGCAAGGGTATCTTCATTAACCCTCGCCTTTTAAATTATTCTACGCTATTCGACCCGAATAAGTATTTTGATAAGTGTACAAATCGCGAAAGTTTAAGAACATTCATTTGGTATGAGTTGATACTTCAGAGTAGGTACAGCTCTGTATGATTTTAATGTATGCTTCTGGGATCGTTTGAGTTCAACCATGGCCCGCATCTCTGACTTTTCGAATTCATGTGCGGATCAGAATTTGATCATTATTTGCGTTAATGCGAAGGAAAAGCATCGTGAGGAAACCTGTGCACATGATAGGTCTTTAAATAGTTCTCGACGGTGTGAAGACTGCCAAATCGCATCAGGCCAACGTGGCCTAAACTCTTTTCATTCTGAGAAGAGGCCTTTGCCCAGCAGTGGGCCAGTAATGACTAAATCCTAATTGCCTATAACACATTTCCTGTCCCCCATACAAAAGGCAAAATCTCCTCCTCAATTCCACTTCTCATTATGCATATGCTTCTAGTCCTATGAAATTTTAGATTGTAATTTTGTCCAAAGGATTTCTTTTCAACGAACTACGGTATTTTAACAAACACAGGACCAAGAAACATAACATGCTCTCCTTGCATAAGGATATATATATAGGCGCATATGTGTGCATGTTGTATGTGCGGGTAGCGGATGACGTCACTCCGCAACCGGTCAAGGAAACCAGTCCCGTTACTGAATACCCTAAATATTATAATAATATGGAGAATTTTAGAGAAATGTAGAGTTTTGATCTAGATGCTGAGATTTGTATTAAAAGACGATTATTTGTAAGAGTTAGTTTTTTAGAAGAGAACTTGTCAATAATGATGCATGGTGAATGCTGGACTATAGATCCAAAGAAGATTATACCATGGAGTTTCTTGCCGGCTCTTCTCCATAGGAAACGACTAATTGGAACCGTGCACCTAAATTCGACTTTTCATAAGCGCCTGTAATGGTTTATGTGAAATAAAAACTTTTGATTTTGAAGCCCCTCTGGACCTCTCCGTCATATTTCCTTCATATCAAAAATGGATTTGTACAGCCAGCTTCAAATATATCAGGACGAACAGGCCATTAATAATTACCTAAACAAGTACAGAAAATAAACTTTATCTCAATGGGATAAAATTCTTGTTAGAATGACAGTTGTCGTGTACTGTGTTCATTCTTAAACACCCCTTGTTACATTAAGATATAGTTTTTTTCTTAGTTGTTCAAATCATTTTGTATAGTTTGTTCGTCCCCATATATTTGATGCTGACTGTAAGAACCCAGACAGATGGACTGCATTCTTACTCCAACTGCAACTGCCAAATGCAGTTTGAACTTTTGAAGGCAGTGAAGATGCATTCAGTGCAACTGCGTGACAACTGCTTATTGAATGTGCAGTTCAATTGCAGATACGATGCAGTATCAATGAACGAAATACAATTCATTGAATGTTTAGTAGCTTCCAGGTTATTTTAATTTTAATAGTGTTCGAAAAGAGGAACTGTTACAATTGTGGGTGGGATTTCATGTAGAAAATATATTCTATAGAATGCTTTTTTTGGACTTTTGGGAAATAATGCAGAAAGTGTTATCGCTTACTTTGACACTTCAAATAATATGGTCTTGTGTTTAAACCGTTCTGCTATTTCTGCGACTAAGAATTTCCAATTTCAGACTATAGTATTTCATGTTCTCGATATGAATTTCAGCTGAGGATTCTGTTTACCCCAATTAAAATATATCTCAGACAGCAAAGGATACAATTTTCTTTTATCCTAATGTTTTTTATTGCCTGGTTTTGTTATAGTAAAAATATAATAGCAAAGAAAATTTAGAGCTTTTTCATTTATTTATACGCATTTGTTTGTATGCAAAAATCTTTTCATTACTTATAATCGATTGCAATTGCAAGCCGGCTCTACCTTGAATAGGCTAACTCGTATTTATTAGGTTAAGGTTCAACGTATAAGGGCATCAATTACAAACTCAAAACCAATTCAAGCGAATCCGTCGAACGCACTTAGTCCAGAAACATGAGTATAACATGACACACGAAACCCCTCACTAGATAACAAAACAGTAACACGATAATCTTATTAGAAATCCGAACACACAACACTACTCACAAAATGCAAAAAAAAACAAAAACAAAAAAAAAAACACTGCACAAAAAAATATTGCACTAACAAAAAAAAAGTTTTTGAATTTCGAACTTTTTACGGCGCAGCGCGCGCGTGCGCCATGCAAGCCGGCGCCATGACACTGAGTTGCGTGCGCGCAGCCCAGCGGTACATTTACATATTTATTATTATGCTAGGTCCTTTGGTAAAGCTACCGCGTTCGTGATTGGAGGGAATGAGGGAATAATGATGGTTGCAATTTATTTTGTTGTGGGAAAGTTTTGGTTTCGCAAGAGTTGTGATATTTTTGAATTTTTAGTAAAATTGGTTGATTTTAGGCTCTGTAGCCTTTGGTTAAGAGTTAGGCTCAGATTATCCTTCCTAAATTATATAGGAATATGAAATGAAATGAAATTGTTTATTCTGCAAATTGGATATTTAAAAATTACTTTTACATGTTGGTTTGTTTTTTTAGAGCTAGATGTCGTCGGCGTTTCCTATCTGACTACCTCTGAGAAGAAAGGCCGAAACAAACTCAGGGATCAAAGACTCTATTTATTAAAGTCCAGAACTTTTTTCTGTAGCAAAAATTTGAGTGAGGGCAATGCAGAGCAACGCCTGGACTGGCCTTGCTCTGCATTATCCTCACTCAAATTTAGAATATCAGATTAGGAGTCATTGGATATCGTGAAGGTTCACTGAAGGTGACTTCATAAGGGATAATGTTTCGTTAGATGGGGAGGAGTATTTTAAATCTGGTTTCTTCAAGAATTGTGCAGGCATTTGCTTGGATTTAAAACCGCAAGGTTTTTTTTGTAGAGATTTATTTTGTGGTAAGACTACAGATTCTCTATATCACGTAAATAAGAACTGGTCAGACACTTGATAGTCAGAGCACCAGCAATTCCAAACTATTGGCTGGGACATTGCTAGCACAGCAAAAGATTCAAGATATTTTATTTAAAATAGGCACAGTACAGTAAAAATTACTCAAAACGGCTAAAAGCTTTAGGTATAATCAACTAAAGAGATAAATGTACAGGCAACTAATTACATTCGTATTTTAACAGAGTAATGAGTGTGTTGAGTAGCAAAGTTTTTGCCATCGCTTGTCTGACCGTGTCTTACCTAACGCATACAATTACAATGACAATTGCCTGCGTAGTGCATTGATATCCGATATTTGCCTGTATACCTAAATAATTTGTTGACTGTACGTGTTCTTTAGAAACGTCGAGAATTTAGTTTCAAAAAGTTGGTCTTATGGAGAAGAGTCTGCAAAAAGCTCCATGGATACTCTTTTAAATAATAATTATTGCAATACATATTAATTTAGTAGGTAAATGTCAGAAATACAAGACTAATAAGTAATTTGAACTGTTCTCAATTACGTGTATTCCTTGTTTTATGTCTTTTAGTGTACAATAAAGTATATCTGCCTATCTATCTACAGTTGCCAAAGTATATAAGAGCTGACCAGTCCCAACAGACAGCACCCGTTCAACGAGCACGACGAAACAATAAATAGACTGCTATCAGGCTACTAGAATAAAGTAAATAACTTAATGATCCTAGTCAATCCGTGTATGTTACCTTGTCCACTAGTCACGGCTACGTCATTAACATTCTATTCAGTCTAGTTCATAATGAAGAACTGCTCTTGAAACGTGTTCTACAATCCAAATAAGTCTCTTTTCCCTCTTTTTAACCAACTTCAAAAAGGAGGAGGTTCTCAATTCGACTGAATGTTTTTTTTTCTATATTTTTACGCGATATCTCTGCCAATTATGAATGGATTTTGATGATTCTTTTTTTGTTTGGTAGGACATACTTCAGAGGTGGTCCCATATAAATTTTATTGAAATTGATTCAGCACTTTTTGAACAAATCAACAAAAACAAAAATATACACAAATCCTATGTAGACGACGATCTAGTTTTAGTGCTGGTCCGAGAATTTGTACACTATTGTAATGGTAATTTGTGGCACTAAAAAGTATAAAATAAAAAAAACTTTAAAAAAGTAAAAACCGACTTCAAAAATAAACTACACGGAGTAAAATAATTATCTCTTAATAAAACTACCAGTTTCAGAAGTCGGTGTTCTACGCTGAAACAAATTGAATGCACCGACTTCTGAAACTGATAGTTTTATTAAATGATAATTATTTTACTACGTTTAGTTTTTTTTTGAAGTCGGTTTTTACTTTTTTAAAGTTTTTTTTTGCAAATCTTTCAATTCAATTCATAAGTTACAGGTCATAAGTACGTAGAACTGCTTATAACTTTCATCATCAACCCGGAACTGAACGCATTACCCGCGGGAGGCATTGTGAGCTATTTAGCAACATCCTGTCCACACCTCGGTTCAGCGACCGTAGACACAGACAGACTTGCGTAATATTTATATATTGATCAAAGCTTTCATGAACTGAAATTGAAGTACCGATTAGTTTTATTGAGCCTGAATTACAATACAAGGTTAGTCGGAAAGGGGGTACTAATCCGAAGCCCACTTATAGTATCACTGAGGACTGTTTGAAAGCAAGTGTTAAAATTTCAAAATTCGATCATTTTATTTCCATAAAAATGATTTTTATTTTAGTTTTTTCAAAAATTCTTCATCCGTGCTTTAGTTACAAATTCAGAAAATGGTGCTTCTAATTCATGACCCCAAATATGACTTAAAATGTAAACACAGCTGATCATAAGTGGGGATAGATAGATTTTAGAGTTTTTTTTTTTGAGATTTTTGAACAGCTGTTTCTCATACACTATTGACTTTTGGGAAAAGTTGTAGAACAAAAGTTACTCATTATTATGTGTACTTTAACACCCTTTCGGCTTAGTACCCCCTTTCTGACTACCCTTGTATATGTACTTGTGTCCAATAGGGTGCCAGCAATGGGTGTAATAACATGGGACTTAATACCAAAGGCGAAACTTGGGTTTACAAACTCCTGTAACAGAAGAAGGTCTCTGGTTACCCCTTCGGGGATTACAGGCGTGAGTATACAACGTGATTGGTTAGTCACTCTACATCCGAAGACCATGAAATTTGCTCATCATCATCATCATCATCATCCCTCCACTAAGAAGAACTGTGCTTGGGGCTAACTCCCCAATTCCGCGTATGTGCAAGTTGGCTAACGAGTGCAACAGCACTGACTTAGTCTCAGATTCATTTGCGCGCTTCCGGGGCAGCGTTGGCTGCTGTTTGGTGGGTTCATAATTATCAAATTATAATTTGCTGATTGTGAGTCCTCATGGGCAGCATTTGACGCTCCTCCGGAGAAATTTGTCTTGCAGTGTCAATTACACTGTCAACTGTCTCTGCTATTATCCTTTTGTTTTTATACTGCATGCTGTGTTTGCTTTTTATTAGTTAAACATTAAACTCAAAATGTTATGTGCATGTATCCTAGATAATAAGTATAAATGTATTAACTGTAAGCGAACCTATATAAATAAATAAAATGAATAAATCATTATACATATATACAACTTTTGGTATGGGACAAACGCTGTATTCGTAAAAAATAATCAGCTGTCCATAGATTTTGTCAAGCAATTATTTGTTTTTTTAACGAACACTTTGTTTTACCATAGAAATATACAACATGTTACAGGAATAACACAACCACTCAAACATCACAATTAGAATATGTGGTTATAATCATAATACATACACTGAAATCTTACTTTTATGTGCTGAAAATAGCATTACTTTTTATTGTAACTGCATTTAAAGTTCAGTCTTGACATGAGGCTCAATTTTCATTAACTCAATTAAAAGACCGACAAGAATAAAACATAATTAAATAAAAATACAAATGAGAAATGGCTGAAATTGATTCAGAAGCCGACTCATAGCAAACTACTGTCAAGGTTTGAGTTTATTATTTTACTCGTTGTATTTCTTGGACTCACTTGTAACCGCAGGCGGGCGCCAAAAACATGAGTTTATCCTTAACTATTCCAAAACATTCAACTATTAAGTCATCTTGAAATATCATTATTACGAATGACTTCAAATAGTGTTGTTGCAAAAACACTAAAATTAAATTAAACTTACGATACCAACCGAGTTGGTTTTGGCATCGAGTTGAAAGTTGGTTGCTTCGCGGAACGCCCGCTTTGGAATCGGATTCCCGATTCGGTCAAGCGGAAGATTTTCTGATTCTGCGTATATGGCTATTTATATAACTTGGCTTTTATAGCTACATTCGTTGGAGTATTAAGTAACTTTGTGTATCAAATTGTGAAGAAACTAAGGGCAGTGCATGTTCATTTTTCATGGGTTAAGCAAATCTTAAGGATAATTCTAGACATCTAGTCGTTCCTCATACCGTTTTATCCCTTGAAGGAGATGGCATAGAATATAGAACTTACTCATCGCAAGCTGTTGTAAGATTCAATAAAACCCAGCACGATTGATGGTAGGATGTATATTGATGCCTAAAAGTCAAAAGGGAGAGTAACCATTTAACAAATTTTACAGAAGAGTGGTTTAAAATTCGTTTGCGACGAAGATATTAGGCTAAGGGCGTATTACATAATGGAAGCAGGTAACCAGCGCCGACTTACCAGCGCTTATCGGTACTAGTCCGTGCAGGTTCCGCTACATAAAGGAAGCGGGAGAAGCAGGGGCTGGCATTTTTAACAAAAATACGCCTTGTTCTAAATACAAATTCGCGCAAATAACTTCAAATAAGCAACAAATGACGGCTTACCAGCGCTGATCGGAGCAGGTCGGAACTTGTCGGCGAAGTTCGGAGCATGTCGGCGCTGGTTCGCCAAACAATATAGAGACTACCGGCGCCGACTAATTAATTGCACGGACCAGCACCGACAAGCGCTAGCAGATCGGCGCCCGCAACCCGCTTTCTACGTGTATACGCACTAAGGACTAAGGTCCTTACATACAGCCTAAGCGACAAAAAGTATGTCGTAGAGTCATGAGATGACATCGATGCAGAAAAAACAGACGATTCCAAACATACATATGAGTCCATTTCGCAAAAAAATAGCGCTTATCCCTTTTTGGCTGTTAAGCATCGATATGGTCTGCCTGGCTAGCTAGCTAAGTCCAGCGCCAGGCAGTTTACTGTGTTCCGTCGTGTGTGTGTGAGAGTCAGAGTCATACGAGAATCTCTCTATATCTCTGTTACTTGGATTCGCGCGCTCCATCTTAGATCGTACCTACGCTTACCATCAGATATGACGAGAGTCAAACGTATACAAGTAAAAAAAAAAAAAAAAAACATTCTAGTAGAAAAATAATTCGACATTCTTATCATTCTACATGTTTCGTTTTTTAAAATAGTATTGAACGACACTTGATGAAGTAACACAGATAACAATTAACAGATTACTATTGTAAACGCGCTGTATAAATAAGCACTTTTGTAAACATACTGTATAAATAAGGAAAGTGAGCTATCCCTTCTAAGTACAAATTGATAGTTCTTATCATTACGCTGTTGTCGTTCGATGATAAGCTGGGTTTAGTCTTGTAATGGAGCAACGTGTGGAATAATTAGGTGAATTTATAATTATATCGAAACAAACTTGACTTATGCGGTTACGATAAAATTGAACATACAGACATAATAAACTCACGCCTTTTTCCCATGGGGGTAGGCAGAAACTGTGGCACGCCACATGCGTCCTTACGTACTCCTTTCGCTTCGTCCACGGTCATACATCTTGTCATAAACCCACAATAGTTGAGAGTACCACGCACCTGTCCTTTTTGAAGAACATCACCAATAACATCGATGTATGTCCTTCTAGGGCGTCCTCTACTGGCGTTTCCACTGACATCCGCCTTATGTATACATCATTTTAAAAATCGCCGTTCACTCATTCTTTCAAAATGCTCAAAGCACCTAAGCATACTCCTTTCAGCTTTTGTCACTACATCGTCTTTTAAACCGCAACTTTGTCTTATCACATCATTTCTCAATCTATCATTCAAAGTTACACCGCACATACTTCGCAAGGAACGCTTTACCACGGCATATATTCTACTTTCATGTCTCTTCTGCCACGACCAACATTCACTTCCATACATAAGCGTAGGTACCAGCACACCATTATGGACAGCCAGCCGTGCCTTTTTGGACATCGACTGGTTAGCCACAACCGCATGCATAGCACCGTTCACTTTATTTCCCACATTTGTTTCCTCTCCACATCTTCGTCAATCTTACTCGTACCATCCCAAATAAACAAACGAATTTTTATGAATACTTTATTTTTTGTTTATGCACAAAATTATACAGAGGTGTACTTAATGCCTTAGGCATTTTCTACCAGTCGACATTAGGGTGGTACAGAGATAAAACATAGGCAGGTGCACTAACAAAATAGTGATTTTATAGTGTGATATTGCTGTGATTTAACTCTGTACTGTCAACTGTCACGTTTGACGACACGTTTGTTGCAGTGGCTAAGCGATTGGCTTCTGCGCTACGGGTCGTGGGTTCGATTCCCACACGGAACAAAAATTTGTATGGCCTACAGATGGTTGTTTCGGGTCTGGGCGTTTGTGTATGTGAGATTTGTGTTTGTAAACGCACCCACGATACAGGAGAAATCTTCGTGTGGGGCAACGTTTTTTTTTTAACTAATAAACTAAAACCGTTTAATCTTAACTGAATTCTAATTGGACCCGTGATTATCAAATATAATTCTCCATGTTACGGAATTGACATACTACTATGTTAATTCTTACAATACATTATAAAGCAGAAATATTACTTAATAAGGAATGACAGGCAGACAGTACATTGTACACACTTGATGGCACACAACCCGGCCCCTATCAATCGTATTATCATTACTTAATTGTTAAGTAACCAGAGTTGATTAACTTGAAGTAACTAAAGTAGTTAATTATGTCTCTGTCAGAACTGGAAAGTAGTTACTGCAATACAGAGAATAGCTGATGCGTTGCCAACCTTAGAGACGATATTGGAAAGTCTCATGTGACTGTAATTTCAAAGGCAAAAATAGATTCTTTTAAAAACAAAAAAATTGGGTCCGTTCTTGAGAATTCGATCTCGCCTGATGGAAAGCGATGGATGAGGTCTACGATGGAACTAGCACACTCAGAAGATGCCTATTTACTATTACTTTAAAAGTTTATATTTATAGCGTAATGGGGAACACGCTAGCAAGGAGTTCTACACCTTTGCTGTGCGCACAATGAAGGATGAGGAGAAGCGCTTAGTGCGACATGTTGGGATATCAACCAGAAGCGGATGGTAACATGCAGTATGCCTGGAACAAAGGTGGTAGAAGGGAGATAGTGGGATTAGGTCGTGAAGCTCCACGCACACTCCCTTAGCTTTCAAACCTAAACACAGTAATGTTGCTTGACGGCCGAAATATATAGTGGTACGATGGTGTTACTTCCCCGGACGAACTATTTCACAATGAGCTTTAAAAGCTATAAACAATGTTTAGTTTAGTTTGTCAGTTGTAAACAATGTTTCGGATTGCCAGCAATTTCTGAAACATCACGTAGGGGAAGGGAGGGCAAGATGAATATAGCGGGCAACATGAATCATTCATATAATTTGCTCTATCGAATCAGTGTATACACGTCCATAGCGCAAGTAGACGCGCGGTGAGGCGGGGGCTCGCAAACCAGTACGAACCGGACTGCCAGCGCGTGAGTACGCACGTCAGCGACAAAAAACAATACGAACTCTCGACACTAAAATATTTGACTACGGTAGGTTTTGAGATTTCTAACGGAATTAATCATCTATGTAATATATTTTCATTGTTTTAGTTAGTTTATTTATTGTAAATTAATGTATTTTTAAAGTTTTTTTCAACAGTATTCTCATTACATTTTTAGGTTATGTTTCATTCGTAAAGTAGCCTGGCGGGCAAAATGAACATAGGAGGAATGAGAATCGGAGGAATGAGGAAGAGGAGCAAGGAGAATCTATTATCATCCACAAACTATCAGACACCTTCCACATCAAGAATGAAACAAAAAAAATCGGTGCAGGGTGCTGCCAAAACTGTGTGTGATTATTATTGCACAGTATGCAAGGAACAATTTGTACATCCTCCAGCTGAAGACTGGATACAATGCTCCCAGTGTAAGGACTGGACTCACGAAGCCTGTTCAGCTTATCTTGGAAGAGGAACATACTTTTGTGATGACTGTCAAGATAATTGAGCATTGTCTCATCTTGAATCATCTTGCACGATCGCTAGAACCATCTTACCCGATAGTATAGGGCAAGATGAATCAAACCTTATATTTCATATATTGATCTCGTGTAACAATTGTGATAAAAATTAGAGTCATTTCTTTGATCATTATGAAAGTTTAATTATAGTTGATTTTGAGAAATTAAAGGTTACTTAGTATTCTATTAAGATTTTTTTTTTATTAATTATTCAAGTTAAGTGAACCATCTTGCCCGCTCTTCCCCTAAATGGTTCCGGAAACAATATTTTGGGGCTTATGCCATCAAAACTAAAATAAATAAAATAAAGGTTTATTGCAGAAACTCGTTCTTTTTACAGTAAATCTTACATAGGGGCCTCCTTTTAAGTAAAAGATATACCTGTTCTAGGAGGCCCCTCTCTTCAATGATAAATTATTAAGTGGCAAAAGAAATCATACGAAAAATTAAACAAGATAAGAAAAAAAATTTAAGAGATAATATCCTAAATTAGTGTGAGTGAGTGTGTGTGTGCATGTGTGTATGTGTATGTGTGTATGTGTGCGTGTGTCTGTTCAAGTCATATTGACGATGCTTACAGCATTATTTCAATGTCATCATAGGTCTTCAGTTTTAGCTGTTGAACTATTGCCTTTTTGCAGTCTTTAGTAGTCATGGGGAAAACTGTTAGCATTGCGGTAAGCAACATGTTTCAATGTTTCAGAAATAGATTTTGTTTCTAACAGAGTTTTTATAAACAAATGTTTACAAATGAATAAATGACATTGTTTTACTTCTACTAAAACGTTGTGTTAGATGTTTCCTTCTTTTTTATTTTCTGTCTAGCCTTGTCCCATTTATATTGGAGTCAGCTTCCAATCTAACTAAATGCAGCTGAATACCAGTATTTTACACGGAGCGACGACCATCAGACCTCCGCAACCCAGTTACTGGGCAATGCCGATATCCTAATTTTAGACCGGTTGGGACAAACTTTCGGGCTTCTGACTACCCGTAACAACTGCCATAGGTATTCTTATGGCACCCGAAACCTCTCCGAGTCACGGAGGGGTCTCGATGTACGAACGGTCACCCATCCACGGACTGACCGCGGCAAGTGCAGCTTAACCTTGCAAATCGGATGATCCCCGCAGTTGTTTTAATTAACCACGAGCCCCTCAGTTTCTTTCACCCTCTTAAAGGGGTTAATTAACTTCACATTACAATGCAATTATGATAATAAGACTATAACAGAGAAAGGAACAAACAAACTTATTATTTAACTAAAGAATCCATCAAGTCTTCAACTTAAAGTTTATAAAGTGTATGAGATGAGATGCAGCTGGGGGTCGGGAAAAATTAAATATATCCAGCTTTAACGAGGAAAGCCAGTAGTTCACTATTTAATTACGAATTTATGAACAGCGGGCGAAATGCAAACCTGAGTGAGGTGCGGGCATGGTGTTTAAGCGGAGGCGAGAGCGGGATTGGTAATTTAAAATCTTCATTTAGCGTTTTTCTCTAACTAGAAAAATAGATCTTATTTGGCTTATGTTAAATTAAATAGAGTAGATATTATGAAAATATTTCATTTTCGAAGAGATACATTACGTAGTATGTGTGCCTAGTTTTCTTTATGAATTATGACAGTCAAACTACAGTGGCTAATGTCAAAATAAAACATAATATTATTAGGCTTGGCTATAAGATTTTGCTGCCAATTTACGAGGTTCCTGATTATTTCTTAACCCCCTACGGCATTCAAAAAAAAAGAGAATTGGTAGCCTCATTTTTGTTAGGGATCACTAAGTTTAAGTAAGTCTTAGATCTAAACAGCTGTTATGATTTTTTTACTTAGTTGTGTTTGGCTCTATGACCTGATGGTTAGTTCAGATTGGGTCTAAGATAGAGCGTACGAATCCAAGGAACAGAGACATAGAAGGATTCCCTTATAGCCTTCTGGTTCTCACATACACATGACAGAATACTTTAATGTTCAGGTGGAAGTTAGCCAGGCGAACCGTATAGAACCGACCACCAAGCGTGCTGTGTTCTGTTGAATCTTACAACTCGTACTTATTCCCAGGGGTGCGGAAGTTTTATATTCTAGCCCGTCCCACGGGATATTTTTCTATAAGAATATCATGTTTATTTATTGCCAATACGTAATTAGCTAAATCGCTACCGCCTATCACTAAGCACCCACCCGAGCCATTGCAGCATCTCTCAGTTTCGGTTAATTAAGACAGTGTTTTGAGTGGCACTTAGAGCAAGCTAAATAAATAACGGCCAGGGTATGCCAGAGTTCGGACTCACTGAATACAAGTACCTAACGTAAAACATTGTAAAAGGGGTTATTCAGAAGGAAATTTATTTTTTAAGAACTATAGTAGCATACTTGAAACATACATGTTTTTTAAAATTAATTAGCTGTGTAGCAGCGATAAGCGCAGTTCATACTACGCTATACAATATATAGCAAATATTGTACAGCACAACGACATCGCTCAGCATACATTTTATATGGACACTTTCACACAACGCTATGCTATAAAGTATTGGCTTGCTGTACGCGATAAACTTAAGCGATTCTCAGAGCTTTATCGTACGATTCTACGGTACCCGCCTCGCCTCACTTCTATTCTACCCCGTCCGTCGCTCGACGGATCGCCGTCAAATAACGTGCTATACACAGTAGACCGGTTTGTGATATAGCGTATAGTGTGAACGTCAGGCTATGTAGTTTTATAGCTTATAACGCAATATGCTTTACTGTACAAGATTAGTCAGAATAGGGGTAGGTACTAATCCGAAAGGGTGTTAAAGTACCCATAATAATGAATTACTTTTGTTCTACGACTTTCCCCAAAATAGCTGTTCAAAAAATGCGTAAAAATACGCTAAAATCTATCTATCCTCAGCTATGATCAGCTAGTTTACATTTAAGGTCATACTTGGGGTCACGAATTAGAAGCTCCATATTTTGAATTCGTAACTAAAGCAAAGATGAAGATTTATTTGAAAAAAGTAAATTAAAAATAATTTTACATGGAAATAAAAATTATCGAATTTTGAAATTTTAACACTTGATTTATCATCATCATCATCATGTTATATATCATATAACAGTCATCTATACTAATATTATAAAGAGGTAGAATTTGTTTGTTTGTTTGTTTGTTTGTTTGTATGTAGGAGGTAATCTCCGAAACTACACATCCGATTTCAAAAATTCTTTCACCAGTAGGAAGCTACGTTATCCCTGAGTGCTATAGGCTATATTTTGGGATCAAAAAATTAGGGATCCATAAATTAACGCGAGCGAAGCCGCAGGCAAAAGCTAGTTATCTATAAAAACGGCAAAAAAAAATCACGTTTGTTGTATGGGAGCCCCCTTAAATATTTATTTTATTCTGTTTTTTAGTATGTTTTGTTATAGCGGCAACATAAATACATCGTCTGTGAAAATTTCAACTGTCTAACTATCACGGTTCATGAGATACAGCCTGGTGACAGACGGGCAGACGGACGGACAGACGGATGAACAGCGGAATGTTAGTAATAGGGTCCCGTTTTACCCTTTGGGTACGGAACCCTAAAAAACAAAACATGCAAAAAAAAATGTTGTCATAGAAAATTTCGATGCCACGCGTAAATGTAAGAAAGCACGGCGACAAGGCTGGCTGCCACGACTAGTGCGATGTCGCTCCGCGCAGTCAGTTAATTGCATTTTTTAAATCCCATGCTCTGTCTATTTGTCATCAATACATCACGCGGTCGGAAAGGCGGAAGTCTTTGACCAGTGGGTGTTGCCAGTGATTACATACGGCACTGAAACGTGGTCACTCACAATGGGCCTCATAAGAGTGATCAAGGTCACCCATAGGGCAATGGAGAGGGCCATGCTCGTCAGTGATATTTTAAGTGGCTCGCGGATTAGTACCCCCTTTCCGACTAACCTTGTATAGTTATAGCTTATGACGCATTATGCTTTACTATATAGCGAAATAGTATAGCGAAGTCTGAACTGCGCTTTAAAAGTAATAAATCGAAATCAAAAGCTTATCAGTAATCGCAGCATATTTTTATCTGATATGCACTAATTATACCAGTTTAACAATAACAAATAATAACCAGTTGAATAATTAAGAGTCGGCTCAGAATTAACGCACAACGGCGTGAATATCAACTGGATTCAATTAATGTATTAATTGTATCGATCATTAATGTATTAATTTATATCGATCAGGTGTAATTAGAGGTGCGCGCGTTGTAATTAATTGTGGCGTCGATAGTGCGGGTGCAAACGCGACAGTGGCTGCGCTATTGTGTTTGTTTAAAATTGTACGTTATTCAGGAATTGTATTGTAAGAGTTTTATTCTGTGTTAATTGGGTCACCTAATAGTTAACTAGGGGTTGATCGTGGTTTCGCCCGCGTGGATGTCGTTAATCGTGTTTGTCGTAGTAAAAGTAGCCTATACCCTTCTCCGGGTTCCAGACTATCTCTGTACCAAGTTTCATCCAAATCGGTTCAAGTAGTTTAGGCGTGAAAGCGTAACATACAGACAGACAGACAGAGCTACTTTCGCATTTGTAATATTGGTAAGTACCATGTTATAAAAAAGTGTAATTTAGACTTATTTGTCGTTGGTATCTAAATTAACACATAATGCATAAAAGTCAGATTTGGCTACAAGCACCGTACATAAAGTTCGCGAAAGTCGCTCTGAGGTTTCATAGTTTTCCAAAATTAACGGAACTTTTAAACTATTGAATGCGTTACTACCGAAGGATAATTTTCAATTGTTGTGAGTAAAAATAGTATGCGATTTTCTTGTAAATTTATGATTTCATTATGTTTACGATTATAATTTTGTCTCAATTCATACAGAATTGTTTTATATACTTTTTTTATTACTTTTCCTTATTTTACATAATTTTATTATTGTAAACTAGCGACCCGATACATATGTAAACATTCCTCTTGAATCACTCTATCAATTAAAAAAAAACGCATCATAATCCGTTGCGTACTTTTAAAGATCTAAGCATACATAGGGACAGACAGCGGGAAGCGACTTTGTTAAAAGCTTTTTTATTTACTTTTTCTATGTAGTGATAATATTATGATTTTCTTTGTATAGGCTCAATAAATTTATTCACCTGACAGACGGAACTGTGTTACTGGAGTTTGCTGCGTCGTTTCTTCTTCACAGCATAAACACTAGGAAGTGGTGAAGGGAGGGCTTTTTTGTGGGCTGTCTATTGTAACATTGACGTTCAATAAGAACTAAGTAATTCTAGCCTATTTTGAATAAATGAGTTTTGAGTTTCAGTGTTGCTGATAAACTGAAATTTTAAATGAAATTCCTTAGACAATATTAAGACGGTTTACGAAATTATGGCGTATTAGTCAGTCATGTAACTATCTCAACCACTACGCCCGTCTGACCGCGCCATTACTGTGTAATCACTTGGACAGTGCATTCGCTACGGCAAATAATTATCGATGAACAGTGATTGAGTGCCAGTCACTAGACGCCTCAGGTGCATATTAGTGAATCAAGTAGTTGGCACCAGATGTCATTAGTGGTTGCCCACTAATTATAATTACAAAGTAACTATAAGGCTAGTTGAAGCCTGTACAGTGGACTGCGCTAGGCCACAGTATATGCAAGGTGTAACTTAAATAACGCACAACCTCTTAAGGGGTCACTATACTCATCATTTTGAACAACTTTTACTATGGGAACAAACCTGAAATCACGAAAAAAAAAAACAGCTGTTAAATATTTTGACGAGTCGAACATAAATATAGGGAACAGCTGATATTTTTTGAAGGAGTTTCTTGCCGGCTCTTCTCCACAGAAAACGACTAATTGGAACCGTGCACCTAAATTAGACTTTTCATAAGCGCCTGTATTGGTTTAATTCAATTCAATTTATTGCGAATATATAGGTCAGGAAGGTGTTACATGAACATTGTTAAAAACAATCTATGTGCAGCTATACTCTGCCATGTAGCATGCAATAGTAAATAATTACAATTCTACGCGTTATTTTATGTGATTTTTTTTTTATTTGATTTTCGTTTTGATTTTTTTTTTCACAAAATTAAGAGTTTTTCCTATAGTAGAAGTTGTACAGTGTGATGAGCATCGTTCATGGTTTCGGATGTTAGCGATTAACCAGTCACGCTGTATATAGGATTCAAAATGGCGGCGGTATAATTTCGTCAACCGAGAGCCATATAGATTCGCCACTTCTAATCCCATTCTTTAAACGAAAAAAGGTCTGAAACATGTACTTTTTGATTGATAATTACATGCACTAACATGACTAAAGAAAACAGGTTTTTAGTTTAAAAATAACTATGTATATTTCTCTGTGCCACTAACAAATGAAAAGATCGGTTTTGTTGCAATCGCGTCGTTAACTATAAGGTTCCGGTCGCGCGTTTTGGTCGCACGGCTGTCGCCGACGTGTGCACACGTGTCCATTGTCTCGTGATACAGCACCTATATGCTTTTTTTACATCATACGGCACGCTTGGTGTTAAAATCGTTACATCATCTGCCTAGCCTTTTCCCAAGTATGTTGGGGTCGGCTTCCAGTCGAACCGGATGCAGCTGAATATCAGTATTTTACATGGAGCGACTGCCTATCAGACCTCCACAACCCAGTAACTGGGTAATACGATACTCTTGGTAAGACTGGTTGTCAGACTTTCTGGCTTCTGACCAACAGTAACGACTGTCAAAGATCTACAAATGACAGCCGGGACCAACGGCTTTACGTGCTTTCCGAGGCACGGAGGAAACTCGCTATGGTAAATGGTCACCCATCCACAGACCAACCTCGGCAAGCGTGGCTTAACCCGGAAGATCGGTCTATGCGGCTGTAATTATTTAGCCACGAGCTCCTCTTCCTCCTCTGTTAAAATCGTTACATGTCAAGTGAAATTGACAACTAGTTTGGTGCCACTGGCTAAGCGATTGGCTTCTGCGCTACGGGTCGTGTGTTCGATTCCCACACGGAACAAAAATTTGTATGGCCTACAGATGGTTGTTTCGGGTCTGGGCGTTTGTGTAAGTGAAAACGCACCCACGATACAAGAGAAATCTTAGTGTGGGGCAACGTTTTTTTAAAAATAAAGAAAGAATTTCCATAAAAACGACCGAGTGCGTGTAAAATAATCGCGAAAGAACGTATTTATTTGTGGCCATGAACCGCCTAGATAGACCGCACAGATCGCTACGTTCAATACGACAGGATAAATAATAGACATGTTGACAGCATCAATAAATTGCAAATCTAATTATTCCGCCAGTTAGAGTTTTGAAAAATAATGGAAACGTATTTTTCTTCTGTTAAATCTATGAATATTTGGAAAGATAAAACGCATCAAAACTCGAGATGGGGGCTTGTGCCGTCAGAAGCAAGTAAAAATTGTACTAGCTTGTGACGTTTTGCCAACTTCAAAAGTGTCGTATCTTCGTCAATTTTGGTTTACGTAACAAAAGAAAAAATACGGGTCAAATATTTTTTGATAATCTAACTGACGGACTAATTAGATTTTTTCAGTCAAATACCCTATTGTGGTAAGGAGTTAAGGACACAGCGCCGTATATTTCTATGAACATTTCGAAACGACACGATACTAACGGATATTGCTAATCATGTTAATTTCATGCTTAGATTAGTAATTCCTAAATTATGTAAATATTAGTAGTAAGTACGCATAAACTGGTTATGTTGTATGCTATTGGTTACTTGCTGATTTTGGACTTGACGAGTCTGAGTGCGAGTCATCGGGGGGAGCCATCAAAGGCGAGGTAAAGGATCGTGTCAAGATTAAGAGGGATAACCGTTATCATGCTTCTTTATCCAAATAAAAACATACTGCATCCACGAATTGGTTTATCAAGCGTTGTGATTATATCCATATAAATAAAAGGAAAGGCCCTGACTGACTGACTGATTGACTGACACATCAACGCCCAGCCCAAACCCTTGGACCTAGAAAGCTGAAATTTTGCACAGAGGTTTCCTTTATAATGTAGGCAAGGAATAAAGAAGGATTTTTCGAAATTCAACCCCTAAGGGAGTTAAATAGGGGATGAACGTTTGTATGGAAAATCGTCACTTAACGGGTTAAAAATTTCACGCAAGCGAAGCTGCGGGCAAAAGCTAGTTAATTATAATAATGAAAACGACGTTACACATTGGACACAAACTTCCTTCAACTACCATTAAATAAGTATCATCCGGCATTACGACAAGCTGGCACTTTATGACACTATTGTTCACTGAACAGTGTGTGACGAATCATTTTGTAGCAATTAAGTTATAAATACTTAGGGACATGCATAATGATACGGCGGTAGTAAAGATAACACTAAAAAGTTTGACAGAAAAATGTAGACGGAATAGTGACGTTATCTGTATCATGTAATTACGAGTATCTTATAGTATAAAACAAAGTCGCTTCCCGCTGTCTGTCCCTATATATGTTTAGATCTTTAAAACTACGCAACGGATTTTGATGCGGTTTTTTTTAATAGATAGAGTGATTCAAGAGGAAGGTTTTAAGCTATAAAACGTACATGTGCAAAGCCGGGGCGGGTCGCTAGTTGTATACTCGTACAAAGTGGAGATGACGCAAAATGTTACCACGTATTTCTATGATGCGATCTAGGACCACGGTTTACCGAATTAAATCAAAGTCAGAGTCAAAGTTTTCATTTCAATTAGACCAGATTTTAGGCACTTTAAAACGTCAAAACTAGGTGCACGATTCCAAAAAGTAGGTTCTATGGAAAAGAGCCGACAAGAAACTCCATGAATACTCTTTTTAAAATAGTAGTTCATGACAATTCCGTTACAGTAGTGTGAGAAATAGAATGGGAATAATGCAGGTTTAATGTAAGAAATAAACTCACTTATGAGTAAAAAATAGAAAAATATGCCTTTTAGGATTGCCATAGCAGTTAAAGGCTGACCAGTCCCGACAGACAGCACCCGTTCACGAGCATGACGTGCACACGTGCAAATCTTTTTGGAACCTATCAAACTAAGCACATTTTTAATCGTCAAAGTCGAAGAAAAAAAAAAAAGTCATCGCACTAGCTTTTTATGATAGATAGCTAGGAACCTCACTAATTAAGAACATAATTAGTAGTAACTCAATAATATTATTTCCACCGATCGCCCGCCATTTGACCACCGCTCCTATTGGAAATGCAATCTATCTAAATCCATAATTTTCATTAGAATTTAGCAAATTAATCAGAACAAAATCATCCAACGTTGCCCGGGGATGTTAATAATGTACCGGTTGCCATGGCAACGGCCGGCCCTTGAGGGCCACTGCGTCGCGTGTAATATGTAGTCTGATGACATCGCACTGTGGTACAAATAGAGGGGAGCTGTCGACAAAATTAGGTTAGGTTTTTGTTATTGTTGAGATGAGTTTATTTTGTGGGATATTTTAGAAAAAAGAGAGTTGTTAAGCTGAAAGTTGTAAGAGAAGAAATATTTGAATACATGTGACTTTGTCTATAAAGGACATCTGACAAAATGGACCAAAAAGTAAAGTAGCCGGCCAAAGAAAATTATGCATAAATTATGATAGTACATGAATACCTAATGAATAAGACGTCATTCCTCTAAGTCTGATATCTGAGTCACTTTATAAGGTTAAAATATTCCATTTCAGTTAAAACTAAAACAGAGTTTGTAAGTTGGGGTGCATGAAAAGAGCCTCCACGAGTGACGATACTTCAGTACGTCCGGCGCGCCCTGGGCAGTCAGCCTCGCTACCATCCTTGTTGACTGGCTAATCTTTTCACCACGGCATGCGCTATTCTCGTATAGCTCGTGCCGACACGATAGAAGAAGAAGAAGAAGTGAAAAACATGTGCCAAACGTTACTTGTTATTGTTTTAGAGGAAGGTAGCCATGAAGGCCGAAAGATCGCATGCCTGCGTGACTACCCTGCTTTTTAATTATCCATGCAACTTCAGTTTCATCGGACGGCTATCCTATCTTCAGTGTTGTTATCGTGTCGTCGTATCTTAGTATTCTATAGTTAATATGTATTTTACTTACAAACATTATGATAGGTAGGTACTGTTAGTTAATATCTTAACGCTTAAATTCTTTAATTTTTTTCACTAAGATCGAACATTTTAACCTTATGTAGTGACTCAGATATCAGACCTAGAGGAATGGCGTAATAATAAAAATGTTTAGGTAGTCATGTACTATCATAATATGTATATACTTTTCTTTGGCCGGCTA
This sequence comes from Amphipyra tragopoginis, assembly GCA_905220435.1. Taxonomy (NCBI): domain Eukaryota; kingdom Metazoa; phylum Arthropoda; class Insecta; order Lepidoptera; family Noctuidae; genus Amphipyra; species Amphipyra tragopoginis. Next base: position 23,942,329 of record HG992013.1, read on the forward strand.
TTTTGGATTTTGGTCCAAAAATGTATGAAGCTTGTCAGGTATCCTTTGGAAACATAACATTAATATTCTTGGTGTTGTAGCTAGGTATACGCGGTGGTGGTGGTGGTATCTGGTGGTCTGTAGGCTTGTTTGCCAACCTATTACAAAAAATAATACTTTCTTTTCGTACCTAAATGAAATCTTGATTTTTGTCCAAATAATATAATAATCAAATAGATCTAATAATATTTATTTACCGTTTATATTCTGACTGTTAATGTAAACTATAATTGATTTCAATTGTATTAATATTTGCATAATGTAAATGGTTAATTGTGGTTATGGACTTTAATTATTTTATATTATGTTCTCGATGTACCCACATTTCACAAATAAATGAAATTTAATTTAATTTAATTATGTTCCACCTTATCCCGCTATTGGTAGATACCTAAATACATTAACAATGTAGTTTTAGTGTAAAAAAACCTCATCTCGTAAAGGTTTACCAAGTTTCACCAAGTCAAACGAAGAAAACCAATGGCACTATCAGACACAACAAAAATATCGCCGGGTTAGTTAAAAAACCAACTATCTGCCCAACTCGTGATTTCGAGTTATTGCGTTTTGAAAGTTTGTGTCCTAAAATTTCATATACTACCTTATCTAAGTTTGTGTCCTAAAGTTTCCTATATAATCTTATCTAAGATAGTATATGAAACTTTAGGCCACAAACTTTCAAAACGCCATAACTCGAAATCACGAGTTGGGTAGTTAGTTGGTTTTTGAATTAACCCGGCGATACTTTATAGCTTAATTAAATAAAATAATTTTTATTTATTTTATTTAATTAAGCATACACACGTTGCATAAAGCTGACTTACATCCGTCACCTCACACTTGGTCCAGTTGAAAACCAGCGTCAGGCACTAGTTGTCTGGCATTTTTGCTGAACTGGGCCTTTTTGGAGCAGCCGTGAGGCACACTCTCCTGCTAATTTCTTTTGTTTGTTTTTTTTTCTGCTTTATTTTATATTGTGTGCCTTTTTAGTCTGTGCTAAATAAAGGTATTTTCTTTCTTTTCTTCTTTCTTTCATGTAATCCTTCATAACACGCAGATTTAAGTACTATGCAAATGTAGCAATGTTAGAACCAGGGCGATCTAATACCTCTGCTATTCAATTTTCGCCGCCAATCCGTTAAGATAATTAGTGGCCGGATACCTACGTAATTTATAGCATGTTGATCAAATAACTTTGTAGTCATGTCAACGGCCATGCTCGGGAGGCTACATACGTTGGCACTTGTAATTAGTACAGTCTGATGGCACAGTGGGCCGAACGTTGATGATGCTGGTCAAAATAATTTAGGAAAAATATGTACTTCATCATATATAGGATCAATGCTCGTTCCTTCTCGGCTTTTGGCCTGTGCCCAGCAGTGGGACAGTTACAGGCTAAAATTTGTTTATTTATATTTATGTTCTTCATAAAATGATTAAAAACTGCTTTTCTGTCTTAGGAAACGATAAGTAGAATTAAAACTAGTATCAAAGTATGGAATAGTCATGATTATATGGATGTAAATAAAAGATTATTAGAAAGTTAAATGACATGTTGTAATTAAAAAAAACTTCAAATAAAAAAGAAATACTACTGTTGCATCACAGAGAATTATAAGCATCAAAAAATCTATTAGCGACACCAGTAACATAAATATTTATTCCAGCGTCTTATATTAGTCTTCAAAGCGTTTAATAGTGACAATCACTTACGATTTTTCCTAGAAAATTTCTTTTCAGTTGCATCAGTCTTCTTCGAAACAATCGTTATAACATACCTAATACTTTCTCTACACAATTATATCTTACGCTAAAAAAACTGTTTTCTTTTTTTTTCAGGATGTTTTTGTTGCACTTTCCACCAATCCAGATCCACCACACTGTAATTCCAAACGCTGTCAATACTAACCGTACAAAAATGTGCAATTTGAATTTTGGCCTGTGTCCAACCGATGCCGGTGATGGCGCACTGTGCGGCCATTAACATATTAATGCAAAACGTTATTAGGCGGTAACTGATGGCTAGCTTAGACGGGCATGTTCGGTGTTAGCTGATAGCTTCACGGCCCTGTGATTATTGGGTGAGTAGAGTTCCAGGTGGATGGACATTGGTGGAAGATATACTCGTAGTTACCTATCTAGTTTGATTTTAAGATTGAAATTGAAGTCTTGCTTTCCCCTTATATTACTATAGATACTCTTTGGTCTGGCTGCTTATTCTTTACGAACTTGTAGTTGAATTAACTAACCATCCAAGAAAATTGACGCTAGTATTTTTTTTTTGTTTTATAACTTTCGTGAGACACATTCATATTTATTCATAGTTACGGTTTCCTCATGTGCATTTTTCGGGATTAGCTGACTAGTTTCGGGTGTTCGACTCGCGACCTCGCCGCGTGTTCAGCTCATGACTTTAAAGGTTTTCTTTGAGTCCGAAATTAGTCAAGCAATCCCGAAAAATGCATGTGATTACCTAACTAATAATAAATAGTGAGAAAGATAAACAAATAAAATATCTTGATCTAGCACACGAGGTTGTCGGCATGTGGGATGTGGACTCAGCTGTCATTGTTCCGATAGTCGTTACGGCGAATGGTCTAATAGCCAAGAGCCTCGACCAACATCTCAAGAGGCTCTCGTTGGGCGGCTGGATCAAGGGCATGATACAGAAGGCAGTACTCCTTGACACGGCGCGCATAGTGAGGAGGTTCCTTTCTCTGGAGCCCTGACTGCCGGCAGCTTGGACCCTGTTCCCGATGCCGGTGGGATACTATTTTTTTATATTTTTAAATGTTTTTTGTTAGAAATATTTAAAAATGTAATTTGATATGTGTATTTAAATGAATAAAGGAATATGCTAGAGTCAAATGATATACAGTATGTAAGGGTAAACACCGTTATCACTCAAACCATGGGTAGTTGACGTGAACACAAAAACATAGGACTGAGTAAAAACAAAAAAAAAATGTATACACGCGCGAGAAATGAGCGGCGCGGCGGCGCGCGGCGCTACGACGCGGCGTACACGCACTCGCTAGCAAGACAGCTGACTGACTGGGGTAGCGAACTGTGCGGGGACGTGCGTCGGGCCACACGGCGAGTTCCCCGCGCCCCCTCCCGTAGCTTGTTGCCCCCGCGCGTAGGGTGAAATGATTTCGTGGAAAAATGAAAAAAAAAAAAAAAAAGTTTATTATTTTCCATTGATTTTACGTTCTATACCTAAATGAAACCAAACCACTGGTTTCAAGGATAACGGTGTTTACCCTAACAGCCTGTAGTTTACGTTACTTAATCAGTAGAGATGGGCCGAACATGGATTTCACCGAATACGAACATTCGGCCGAATGTTCCGTAAAACTTTTTCCGAACCGAATATTCGGCCGAATATTCGGCACAATTGATTCCTTTACATAAACAATACAAGTCTGAACACGTTTACGCAAAACGCGCAGATGGGCGCCGGACCCCGCCCGCTACCCTCGCTGTACCCGATGTTGTCTTTGCATCATCTAGTAAAGAGTAAAACTTGCGTTTGTTTTGGTTATTTTTTATTTGAAAAGTCTATTTAATTGAGTTAATTTTGCTTGGTTTAATTGTTGTGTGCAATCATACACGTGATCACTTGTGATCAGTCATACACGGCTCAATACAGTAAAAATACTTTGAGTACCACTTTGCCGAACGTTCGGTGATTTAGCCGAACGTTCGGTGATTTTGCCGAATATTCGGCCGAAAACGAATATTCGGTAAACCTGCCGAATATGCCGAATAACGAATATAAAACTAATATTCGGCCCATCCCATGGGCATGGACCTTTTCTCATAATGGGAAGGGATTAGGCCTTAGTCCACCACGCTGGCCTGGTGAAGGTTGGCGGACTACACACACCATCGAGGACTGTTTGGAGCCCTCACAGGTGTACAGGTTTCCTCACGATGTTTTCCTTCGCCGTTAACGCAAGTCCTACTCAAATTCTGATCCGCACATAAATTCAAAAAGTCTAAGGAGCGGGCCAGGTTTGAACTCAGAACCTCCTGCAAGGAAGGCAAGCCATTCAACCGAGGTCGAGGATAAAACCTTGTGTATCGACAATATTAATATACAGTTCATTGCGCGTCCCTATAGCAATAAAGTATAAATCATAGCAATTAACTGCGCAACGGAAGACGTTTTATTATTTACCGACTACATACTGTTAATCGTAAAAGTATTCACCGTTCTAAACTACAGTACTTACGTGGTTAATGTTGTAACTTAATCGACGCTTACCTGTAAAGAAAACATAATACATTATTATAAATATTTAAATTGTGAATGATAGATAAAATTATAATACATTATTATAAAATATTTAAATTGTGAATGATAGATCAAATTATAATACACTAGCTTCTGCCCGCGACTTCGTACGCGGATCCTGTTGCTTATGCCAGCGACAACGGGGTCGTCAAAATCGAAGATCTGAAACGTCTGATGTTGAATTCTAAGAGACTGGGGACGGGAAAACAACGGGATGCGCGAGACTGTTCGAGACGTTCCAGATCTTTCATTTTTGTAAGTCAACAGGAAATGCCCATTAGACTAAACAACTTTTGCTAAGACGCCATTCCTATATACCTATGTTATAGTGTCGCTGGACTTTGGAGTTCCACAACAGGTGTTCCAGGTCTTCAAAGGGGAACGCCCATAAAATGCCTGAAATGGACAGAAAATACGAATAGTCCTTAATTCTAATTAGAATTAAATATGCATAATGAATAATTCTCAAGTTTGTAAACGTAGGAGGAAAATATAACGATCTTTAAAATATTTCGCTTGATATCCGTCTAATTCATTCTTATTTTTTAATGGACAACTGTGTTTAATCTGACATGTGTAATCGACATTCAGCCAAACAAGAATTTTCAAATAATTTATCGAAGTATTTTATAGAATTATTGCACAGTTATCGTTCATTTAGAATAATTCGACCTAATTATAACGTTTATCTAATGAAAGTAATATTATATGCATGTCAATATTAATTATAATAAAATTATTTTCAAATAAGAAAAAGTATCGTAGGCTGCATGGATAACATGTCCTTTGCCTTACTGACAGTTTGATATTGATTACTGCATTTCATTTTTCCGTTGAATTGTGGTTTTGAATTGATCGATTCACATTTTGCGTTTGCGACTTGAGTATAACTTAATAGGATATAATAACGACGACTTTGGCCATTTTTAAGGATTTTGATTTTACTTCTGCACACGTTACCCCTTTTCGAACTCGACTTAGATTGAACCCGCCTTGACGACGACTCGGCTTTTTGACGACGGACCTGGACCTGCTTTTTATACGACTCTGCTATTGTTTTGGACTCTTACACCGTGTACATTTAAAAATGGATGGAAACGTACACTGTGTTAATTGCTATCTCGATCTTACAGCGATGAGACGTAATGTCGTATCAGAGCAAAATGATGAAGTACGTCGTTTAATACAGGCATGGATAACACCATTAGCTGTAAGTATATTCATTCCATAGTTTTTGTGAATAATTATATTGAACTGAACGCACTGACATTGAACAATTAGTACATTGTTTTTTGTTCTTTCTCACAGGTTGAACCAGGTAGTGTTGTTTGTGATGCATGTCTTAGATTAGCGGTTCACACTATCACCGAGACACCTGGAACCAGCCGGCCAGGTAGACAAGTAGGCCACCAACATGTGTGCGTTTGCTGTGGACAGTCTGTTCTACGACAACGATCACATGTTGTAAGAAATAGCAGTGATCGTGAGAGGCACATAATGAATGTAGTAGCACACAGAATCCAACCACGCCAGGTAAGTTCATTCCTCTGCCCTAATTCTGTGTAATTCCCTCTTATCCCGTGCAAATAACGTCACTATCATGTCTTTTAAAAACTTATCACAGAGTACTTTTTTATGCATAGGTTTTCGTTCATCGAGCTTGAAGTAAAACAAAACCAACTTTTACTTTTCATTTTGCTTGCAGCTACGTTCTTCGGATTTGATCTGCCACCCATGTTGGCAACGATGCAGCCGGGCTACCTCACCCCCTACTACTCCTTCACCAAGCCCGAGTCCGGTACCCAGTCAGGCAGGTAGTTTGAATATACCTCTACATGAAGAACCTCCTCAAATAAGATCCAGCGTACTGTTACCTAATTACGGAAGAGCAGTTGATACTCAAAGTCATTGTTTCTATCCAGGATGTAATATGATTGATAGACATGTGGTACCACTTTCATTAAGGGTGTGGCTCTTCAAGGACTACAAGTTTTATATACCAAAGAATTCAAAAATATGTAGTCATCATTTGAATAGTGACTTTTGGCATGAACTCCCTGCTTTGGAAGATATGAATCATGAATTCACTGTGGACCACATTGAAGACTTTGCATCATTTGTGAATTATGAATGTCGTGCTTTGGACTTCGAAAATATACACTTAATGGAAGAACATATGGTGTGGTACTTTTTAGGAATGAGTAGAAATAGTTTTGGTACTCTAATGGGAGAGGTGCCCCGATTGGCGCAAATGCATAGAGGTTCTACTGCCCTTGGAGCTTACCTGATGAAATTGAGAACTGGAGATTCTGATGAAAGATTATCATCTCTTCTACAAATACCGAGAAGTACTCTGGAACGTCTAATGGCTAAAGCAAGGGAAAAACTGCATCAAGATTTTGTTCCTATGAACCTTGGAATTGGACATATAACAAGAGAACAAATAGCAGCAAGAAACCTTGTTCTACCAAATGGGCTGTTTGGCGAAGTCGACGGAATAAGGAAGCCTGTCGTAATTATTGATGGAACATATATCTATGTACAAAAAAGCTCCAACTATTTGTACCAAAAAGAGACATATTCTCTTCACAAATATCGAAACCTTGTGAAGCCATTTTTGCTTGTTTGCTCCGATGGCTATATAATCGATGTGTTAGGCCCTTATCCAGCAACAACTTCCGATGCTCAGATAATGATTAGTGAATTTGATGAACCCAGTAAGCCATTGAGACAATATTTTCAGGATGGTGACGTATTCATTCTTGATAGAGGGTTCAGGGATTCCATTCCACTTTTGCAATCTTGCAATTATAGTGTTCACATGCCATCAACACTGCAAGTAAATGAAATTCAATTATCCACTCTGGAAGCTAATAAAAGCCGAAGAGTTACTATTTGCCGCTGGGTTGTGGAAGCCGTAAATGGAATATTCAAGCAGCAATTCAAATTATTTCGCCAAGATTTTTTTAATAGAGCTTCGAGACATTTAATGGTAGATTTCTCTATAGCAGCAGCATTAATTAATAGGTTTTATACTAGAATAGTTGACAGGCCAGATGCTGTTGATATTTTGCAAATAATACATCAGAATATGTATACAGAAAATATACTAGCTGATTATGTGATCACAAATAATTTGAATCGTCGCAGAGCGCAATTCCAAAGCATTAATATAAATCCTAACAATGTTGCTGATTTCCCACAACTGACATACAGCGAAATGGTTTTGTTGGCATGTGGTACGTACCAAATAAAACAGGCTCGCTCATACTATGGCGAGCACACACGAGCGAATGGTATTTATAAGATTGAAATATGTAGGGAACTGGATAACGAATTAGTTGAGCATTTATCTCTTCCGGGTAATTGCTTTTTACTTCGAGGAAAAATACAAAGCAGACATATTTCTCAAAAAATATATTTTGTTTATATAATAATTAACAATTCCTTATCAGGGATAAGGGCTTTACAGCATCGCTATTGTAACTGCCTCGTGGGACGGCGAACAGTTGGTACCTGTGCCATGTCAATAATATGGTACTTAGCATGGGCCCGGTACCAACCCAATATCAATCCTCCTGCACAGTTTCTTGATGATGTGTTAGTGGTTTTTAATGATGATTAAAACATTTAAATGCAGTTTTGTTTATTAATTATTGCGTAATAATCTTAAACCTTGACTTAACCTATATTTTAGAAAAAGATGTTTGGAACAAGTTTTGCCGAGTTTTTTTGTAATTATTGAAAATGATATGGGTTCCCTACGACTTATAGTGCAATTTGGCGTATATTTCATTGTTGTTCATTTCAGGCATTTTTTTATGTGGCTGATGGGCATTCCCCTTTATTCTCACAGCAGAAAATGCTCTTCACGTGGAATAATTTTTGCTATGGCACCATTTTTATATCTCTTATACTTTAGCTGGTCCACATCCGATTCTTCAGATGATATCGACATTCTGCTCAGAGAATGTCGAAGTCGATCAGAATTTAAACGTTCGTTGCGCTCTTTTTCTGTCTCTTCATGCCGTACTCCAGCAATTCTTTCTCTCTCACTTTCTAACCGATTATGAATATTTTGTTGTGTGCGTGTTCGGGACAATGTATGATAATCTCGATCAGCAGTTAGTCGCGCATCACGTTCATCACTCGTTTCAAAAGACCTGTTAGTAGATGTACGAATACGCTGAGAATTCAACCGTGATAATGTATCGGTAAACGTTTCCGATTCGCGAGACAATGCATGTCGTTCACGATGAGCAGACAGTCGCGCATCACGTTCCGCACTTGTCTCTAGAGACCTAAAAGCAGATGCGTAGATACGCTGAGAACTCAAGCGCAATTCTCTATCCGTGAACGTCTCCGACTCGCGAGACAATGCGTGACGTTCACGATCAGCGGTCAGTCGGGCATCACGTTCCCCACTTGTCTCTAGACACCTAGAAGTCAATGCGTAGATACGCTTGGAACTCAAGCGCAATTCTCTATCCGTGAACCTCTCTGACTCGCGAGACAATGCGTGACGTTCACGATCAGCGGTCAGTCGCGCATCACGTTCCGCACTTGTCTCTAGAGACCTAGAAGTCGATACGTAGATACGCTGAGATTTCTAGCGCAATTCTCTATCCGTGAACGTTTCCGATTCGCGAGACAATGCGTGACGTTCACGATCAGCGGTCAGTCGCGCATCATGTTCCCCACTTGTCTCTAGAGACCTAGAAGTCGATGCATAGATACGCTTGGAACTCAAGCGTAATTCTCTATCCGTGAACGTCTCCGATTCGCGAGACAATGCATGACTTGCACGATCAGCGGTCAGTCGCGCATCACGTTCCGCACTTGTCTCTAGAGACCTAGAAGTCGATGTGTATATTCGCTGAGAACTCAAGCGTAATTCTCTTTCCGTGAACGTCTCCGACTCGCGAGACAATGCATGATGTTCACGATCAGCGGTCAGACGCGCATCATATTCTTCACTGGTCTCTAGAGACCTGGATGTAGATGCGTAAATACGCTAAGAACGCAGGCGTGCTTCGCGATCCGAAGAGGTTTCCACAGAGCGAGTTGCAGTTCTCGAACAGCATCAAGTCTCTCCTGACGCTCTTCGGTAGATTCTTGGGATCTTATGATCCTCAATCTTTTAGCTCCTTTGGAACATTGGGAAAGATTTGACCTCTTGCTAGGCATGGTTATAGTTTTATGGTGAAGATACCTGATCAATTAAAATCTAAGTAACTGCTCCCCTATGTTACCGGGTAGGCTACCGTGTCACGAAGATAAATGGAAAAGGAAATGAAACACTCAAATAACATAAGCCCGAAGGCATATTTATTCGATTAAATAAAAAAGAAATGGGAGTTTTGGCCAGTAGAGTCAAATTTTCAATGATATACCATCGTCATCGAAAATCAGTCCTAAACTGTTACCGCCTTCACCGTGTGGAGGTACTCCCAACTTATGTTATTTTATAATTATACAGTAAAATTAGTGATAGCTTTGATTTCCACATCAGATGTTTCTGATCTTCGATTTTTATAAGACAACAGGAAATGCCCATCAGACCGAACAAATTTTGCTAAGACGTCATTCCTATATGTGTTATATGGTGTAGCTGGGCTCTTGGAGTTCCACAACGGTGTTCCAGATCTTCAATTTTTATACGTCAACAGAGAGTGCTCGCATCAGATTGAACAACTTTTGCTAAACGTCATTCCTATATATGTTATAGTGTAGCTGGGCGCTTGGGATTCCACAACAGGTGTTCCAGATCTTCGATTTTTATAAGTCAACAGAGAGTGTTCATCAGATTGAACAACTTTTGCTAAAACGTCATTCCTATATATGTTATAGTGTAGCTGGGTGCTTGGTATTCCACAACAGGTGCTCCAGATCTTCAATTTTTATACGTCAACAGAGAGTGCTCATCAGGCTGAACAACTCTTGCGAAGACGTCATTCCTATATATGTTATAGTGTAGCTGGGCTCTTGGAGTTCCACATCAGGTGTTCCAGATCTTCAAATTTATTCTCTCAGCAGAAAATGCTCATCACGTGGAACAATTATGGCTATGGTACCATCTTTGTATCTCTTATAGTTTAGCTGGTCTGTTACGGTTCTGCATCAGGTGTTCAAGTTTCCAAGATAAATTATAGCCTATATGTTGCCCAGACTTAATACCTATACAACAAAAGAAAAATTATTCAAATCCGTCCAGTAGTTCCGAAGATTAGCGTGTACAAACAAACAGACACACAGACAAACAGACAAACAGACAAACAGACAGACTTTTTTTTTTGGATTCGTGCTCTCTTACTGTTTCTAAACCCCCCTCAACTATTGTTTTTTTAATATATTCAATGTACAGACACAGTTTTTTTACTGTTTTATTATATGTATAGATTATTATAAATATTTATATTGTGAATGATAGATCAAATTATAAGACATTATTATAAATATTTAAATTGTGAATGATAGATCAAATTATAATACATTATTATAAATATTTAAATTGTGAATGATAGCTTCAAATTTTTCCCCGTGTGGCTAGAATATAAAACTTCCTCACAGCATGCTGAAAATAGACGCGTGTTGTAAGATTCAACAAAACCCAGCACGCTTGGTGGTTGGATATACGGTCCGCCTGGCTAGCTACCACCTGAACATTAAAGTCCGTCGCCAAGCAGTTTACTGTGTACCCGTGTACCGTCGTGCGTATGTGAGAGCCAGAGGGGTATAGGGGAATCCATCTACATCTTTGTTACTTGGTCGTGTGCTCCATTTTAGACCCCGTCTGCACTTATCATTAAATGTGACTAGAGATAAATTCGATCAAATAAAACGATAAAAAATAGTGTTTTTGGAAACTCTTAGAACATGAGAAATGAAGTAGGTAACTAGCCTTTAATAATATCATCATCTCATTATTAGCTAAACATCTGTCATAACAATAATCCAGTTTTGATTTAGAACTACTAGGTATTTATCAGTTAAAAAACTTTCTTTCTCAAATCACCAGAATCAGGATCAAAATGCTGCTATGACTCTTTCCCCAAAAGGCTATTTCAGACGTTGCCATAAATTGTTACACTCGCACAGTTATACCACAATGTCTGAACTTTAAAAGATACCTTGACTTTTGAGTTTGTTTCGGAGGAGTAATTCATCAACTCGTCCTACATGCCTACGGCCCATTTAGGACGACTTGCGGAAAATCAAAATAAATAATATTTTCATTCTGCAACTAGTCCCACGTTTCTTTTTGTGTGGAACTTTAAACTTGATCAAATTTTGGTACAATTGGTAAGATAAGATATCAATCAATCTGCCTAGCCTTTTCCCAACTATGTTGGGGTCGGCTTCCAGTCGAACCGGATGCAGCTGAATATCAGTATTTTACATGGAGCGACTGCCTATCAGACCTTCACAACCCAGTAACTGGGTAATACGATACCTACTCTTGGTAAGACTGGTTGTCAGACTTTCTGGCTTCTGACCAACAGTAACGACTGTCAAAGATCTACAAATGACAGCCGGGACCAACGGCTTTACGTGCTTTCCCAGGCACGGAGGAAACTCGCTATGGTAAATGGTCACCCATCCACAGACCAACCTCGGCAAGCGTGGCTTAACCCGGAAGATCGGTCTATGCGGCTGTAATTATTTAGCCACGAGCTAGGTAAGATAAGATATAAGTAACAATATTTTTTTAAGAATTTTTAGTTTTTACTTTCATTTTGTTCTTAGATTATTTGACAGAGTCGCACTGCGGCCGCTACGCGTAACGTCCGTTTATGGCCCTATTGTATTCTTGAAGGTAAATTTTTTCTCGGATCAGTCGCGTTACAGCCGTTCTATCCGCGATAGGAAACGCTGGCGCCATTAAGTCTTAAAAAGAACACAAAAAATCGACTTTTAAAAGTCTGTCTGTAACAGATTTATTTACATATCTTTAGAAATAAAAATTAAATGCTGTTCGTTGATAAGCGCATCACTCGAGAACGGCTCGACCGATTTGGCTATCATTTTTTTATAAATATTTGTAATGGTCCGAATTAGGTTTTTTTGGAAATAAAACTTGGAAATGTTGCCCAGAAAATTGGCAAATTCGGGAAAAACTGAAAGTTCTTTTTTATGGGATTTTTGTATGACAAGAAAACGACCGGGTCAGCTAGTAAGTAATAAATAAAAGTCATTTACCAAATATAATAATTATACAACTTTATTTTTAGTATATACGAAAACCGAGACACCTCAACAAGATTTTCATCAGAACTGCCTAAATGTGTGTTTTTTTTTTAAATAAATCTCCATGTTACTCCTTAGTTTATGTCGCATTAAGTTGCCTAGTAAAGTGTGAAATGCCTGACATGTGGTATGCAGGGGTTGTCTAATACACGGAAACTGACCGAGCGAACCGTCTCAAGCCTCAAGGTGTCTATTCCCGTCCACTGTTATGGGTAGAAAAATATTGAAAGAGAATTTAAATTTATGAAAAGAAAATATATAATGTGGTGTAAAAACTATGTCAATCGATTCTCCTGGTGATTCTGAACAAACTAGTTTCAGGTTTAGTATACAAGGTTAGTCAGAAAGCGGGTACTAATCCGAAAGGGTGTTAAAGTACACATAATAATGAATAACTTTTGTTCTACAACTTTCCCCAAAAGTCAATAGTTTAAGAGAAACAGTTGTTCAAAAATCTCAAAAAAAAATCTCTAAAATCTATCTATCCCCAGTTATGATCAGCTGTGTTTGCATTTTAGGTCATATTTGGGGTCATGAATTAGAAGCACCATTTTCTGAATTTGTAACTAAAGCAGGGATGAAGAATTTTTGAAAAAACTAAAATAAAAATCATTTTATTTGGAAAAAAAAATATCGAATTTTGAAATTTTAACACTTGCTTTCAAACAGTCATCAGCGATACTATAAGTGGGCTTCGGATTAGTACCCCCTTTCCGACTAACCTTGTATAGGTACCTAACTCTCTTTCTAAATGAAATAATTTAATACACCATGAAGTCTTCTCCATAAAATTATTCTCGTATTGTTATTTCAAACATTGTGTTGCATACAAAGTTGATAAGTGGTTGTAAGTCATAAGTTCTAATAAGTAAAGCTGAGTGCACACTGGCCGGCGCTAATATACTTAATTAGAAACTACAGGAAGTTTGGAGTTTAGTTGAGAAATTCTTGTATGCTTATTTCTTGTTTGAATACATCAATGTTTGTTTTCATATAACCTATCTTTAGAATTTCTAATTATAATAAGTTAAGTAGGTAATATTCCCGTATTAATATAGGTACGAAAAGGATTAGGAACCTATTACGACGGTAAAAGTCCTTATAATATGCTTTCTTAAGCCATGTAGATATTCATTTGTAAACATTTTGTTTCTAAAAATGTTTGTTTCTCTGTGACAAAATCACTTTATAGTTTTTCGTGTCTATGGAACTCTCTCTACTCTCTGCTACATTTTTTATTAGTTTAAATTTGCACAATTCTTTAAATAAATTCTTATACTATTCCTCAGGTCTTCCGCTTATATTTATAACCCTAACAGTAACAAATGATTTAACCCAATAGTGCTACACCGCCAAAATGTGTTTTAAGTAAACTTCTTCAGTCTTCTTTGTCTTACCCTCACCACTGAATCTCTCCTATACCTATTTAGAATTTCGCTAAATCAAAAAGGCAAAGTTCTTAAAACTTTTAGAAAAAATTCTACGGTAAATATGAACTACTCCTAACGCAAGTCATGCACGGCTTGCATGCGCCGGCGCCGTCGCTCTCGTATATCTGTCACTTAATCGGCGCGCGCGCAACTCTGCAGCGTTTAAATTGAAAGCCCATTGAGAACCGACACACATTAACTATAGGAATTCGCGGACTATGTCTATGTATGGAAGGATTTGTATATGTAATCATACAAAATTAGGGCTAGCTATTTATAGACTAGGCTGACTAAGCCCATTCAAAATGGTTACAACCCTACTTGTAATACTATAAACGTGAATGTTTGTATGTTTATGAGTTTGTTAATCAATAACGCCTTAACGGCTGAACGGATTTGGATGAACTTTGGCGCACAGGTAGACTGTGACCTGGGTTAGAACATAGGATACTTTTTATCCAAGTACATGAAGTAGCAGTTACATGAAGTAGTAGTAGATCATGTGTAGTGCCGGACTTAAAGAATAGCACTACCCCATCTCTTCCCGTGGGTGTCGTAAAATACGACTAAGGGATACTCTAGAGCAGGGGTTCCCAACCTTTTCTTGGTCAGGGACCACTTTTATATTATTCTTGTTAGCAGGGACCACTATGTAGGTATAATAAAAATAAACTGTAATAATGAAACTGAAACTTTAATTCAAAACTGAAACTTTAATTCAGAACTCAATAGGAAATGATTTAAAATCATTCGCGGACCATATTTTAGCTTCTGCGATCCACTGGTGGTCCACGGATCACAGGTTGGGAACCATTGCTCTAGAGGATGGGCAGCAGCGTTCTCTGAGTACTTTAACAACCATACTGCGACCGTGGCGATTACGGCAAACCCCCTCCCTTTTGGGGGAGGCCTATGTCCAGTAGTGGACGTTTTTCGGCTGAATGATGATGATGATGATGACATGAAGTAGTTCCCCTAGGATACGAGTGAAACCGCGGGCAACAGCTAGTATAAATATTGGCAAAGTTTTTGAATTTTGAACCGACACACGTGAACTATAGTTTGTCTATGAGTGTGCTATCATGTGAGTTGTAAGAGGATACTAATTCGAAAGAGTGTTTAAGTACCCATAACAAAGAATCTGTTCAAAGATTTCATAAATAAAAAAAACTTTAAAAAAGTAAAAACCGACTTCAAAAAAAAAACCTAAACGGAGTAAAATAATTATCATTTAATAAAACTATCAGTGAAAATTATTTTACTCCGTTTATTTTTTTTGAAGTCGGTTTTACTTTTTTAAAGTTTTTTCATTTTATACTCTTTAGTGCCACAAATTACAATTACAATAGTGTACAAATTCTCGGACCAGCACTAGTACAACTAGAACGTCATCTACATACGATTCGTGTTTTTTTTTTGTTTTTGTTGATTTTTTCAAAAAGTGCTTCATCAATTTCAATAAAATTTATATGAGACCACTTCTGAAATATGGCCTACCAAACAAAAAAGAATCATCAAAATCCATTCATAATTGGCGGAGATATGGCGTAACAAACACAAAAAAAAGAAAAAAAACTAAAAAAAACATTCAGACGAATTGAGAACCTCCTCCTTTTTGAAGTCGGTTAAAAATACGCTAAATTCTATCCATCCTCAGCTATGATCACCTGTGTTTTCGCAAATGGTCCAGAGAAAAAGAATTTAAAAAAATAAAATTTTATCACTTGTTTTGAAACAGTCATCATTGATACTATAAGTAGACCCCCTTTCCGACTAACATTGTATACTAGCGAAGAGCGCGCACGTTGTATTGTAGCTATCTTGTTATACAGGCTGTAAACGAATTCGTGTAATTCCTTCAAACCGCGTGATCTACTGGTGACACTGATTGACTTCGCATAGGTTTTTTTAAGTTTTCAAAAAATGAACCATAATAAATTCTGTATCTGAGTAATTTTAGCATCCCAAGTTAACTGACTGCGTGGAGCGATATCGTGCTAGTCGTTCCCGTCGGCTGTGTCGCAGTGCCTTCATTAATTTATATTATATCACATAAAAAATGTTTTTGAGAAAAAAAAGTATAATTTTATTTTTAATCCATCTAAATCCCGTGTGGGGTTAATCTACACCATTAATAGATCATGTAGTTTGAAGGAATTACACAAATTCGTTAACACCTTGTATAATCAACAAAATTTTATGTTTTTGTTTATTTTAAGCAAAGACACTTTAATAAGGTATCAACAATGTTACCTAATCATACTTTAACTAAACAGTCATAAAATTTTATAGAAAATTGACTTAAATGTCATTTTCGCTTACTTTTACGAGTAGGGTACATAGCTCAATAAACAGTTATATGTCTTTAAAGTCAAGGCACAATGTGGTTACAATGTAGAATCATAATAAACTTGCTACCCTACTCTTGCGATTTAAAAGCCTCTAAAATATTTTAACGACTGTGCCATTTAGCGGCAGAGATTAAAGTTTCATGTTGTATATGATCACGCGTGTAACCGCATTATTACGGCATTTTATGCCAAATATAGCTTAGTTTACCGCTAATTTAAACGAATGCCTTATTCATTAAAAATAACATCTGTGGCTATAGTTCTACCTACCCTTGCCACAGATGTGTGCTGTGCCTAGCCTTGTCCCAACTATGTTAGCAGCCGTTTTCAATATCCTATCTATTGGCGGTTTCACCTACTAGCGATAAAAAGGAGATCTTTCAGAAATGTATGGAGCCTGGGCTAGCACCATGTAAACTATATTTAAATATAGCTAGACAATAAAGTAACCGTTTTTAATGTTAATTTTCTATAATTTTACTTCGTTTAATTGTACATTCAAGATATCTTGGTCAAGGAGAGCAACACAACACATAAAAATATGGTGGATCTAAATTATGTGAAATGTCATTTTGATAACTGTTGACATGTCAATGACCCCATGGTGTATAATTCTTGTGTACTTACATGACCTATCTAAGTTATTTATAGACGAAAATACTTGGATTTCGATGTAATTGTAATAAAATAGAACTACAGGTGTCAAATGAAACGAAAAATGAAACCTAGGACTGTCAAAGTTGTCAAACTCATATCAATGTCAAACACAACTGTCATGGCAACCAGAAAAAAACGGTTAAGTATCATATTAAAAAACATTCCCAAATAATAATTCCAATACAAGAGTACTCTTCTTCAAATAAATTTATTAGTATTTTTATGGAAATCCCCTATTTTTTTCCTATTTTTCTATATACTGTGGTGACCCAAAATCAAACATCTCCTTTGACATAAGCTCCATAGAAGTAATGCCAATCGAGAATGCTCAAAAAAAACCCAGAGCGAACAGACACAGGATAAAGCTCAGAATTTTAGTGATATTTAGTGAAATCATTCTGTAAATATTTCGCTATAAGATTCGATGGCTAAATGTGTGATATTGTGCTATTTGTTTTTCATCAGGAATGTTTTTTTTTCTTTAAGATATCTTCGAATTGGGTATACCCGACGATATAATTACATACATAAATACATACAGTATGTTAATTAATGAAGGGCGTTCCCGTTAATCCGCAACAGTATAGCGTACAAACAGATTAAAAAAAGAAATGAAAAGTACGCGAAAAAAAAACTGCTGTTTCCTACATATAATATGTATGTTACATTCTCCTTTCTATCTGTAGTAAGGCAAACCGCCGATAGATAGGATATTGAAAATGGCGGAAGATCAGCTTCTAGTCTAACCAGATGCGGCTGAATACCAGCATTTTACACGGAGCGACTGCCATCAGACCTCCGCAACACAGTTACTGGGCAATCGTCAGTGAAGTTTTAACAGTGCGGAAGTCAAAAAACTATTTACAACGAGCGTAACCTACGCTGAACGCAGTATTGTTTTTATTTATCATTACAAATAAACTCTTTTATGATTTAATAAACCATTGAAAATTCTAATAATCTTAAGTAATATTGTGGCTTTCGCAGTGTTGTCTGTTTTTGTCATAAAATAACTTACGCACTGTTAGAACGTCACTGACGCAATGCCGATATCCTAACCGTTGCCGTTGTCATACTTTCGGGCTTCTAATTGACTACCCTTAACGACTGTCATAGGTATTCATATTAATTAATTATTAAAATTAATTAGAAGTCATCATCTGCCTAGCCTTTTCCCAACTATGTTGGGGTCGGCTTCCAGTCGAACCGGATGCAGCTGAATATCAGTATTTTACATGGAGCGACTGCCTATCAGACCTCCACAACCCAGTAACTGGGTAATACGATACTCTTGGTAAGACTGGTTGTCAGACTTTCTGGCTTCTGACCAACAGTAACGACTGTCAAAGATCTACAAATGACAGCCGGGACCAACGGTTTTACGTGCTTTCCGAGGCACGGAGGAAACTCGCTATGGTAAATGGTCACCCATCCACAGACCAACCTCGGCAAGCGTGGCTTATACCGGAAGATCGGTCTATGCGGCTGTAATTATTTAGCCACGAGCTTAAAATTAATTAGAAGTAACCCTGTATATTTATGGTAACTGGAAAAATGTGATATAATCAATGAATAATTTATTGTGACTAATTTTAATTTAATAAGCTTAAATAATTAATAAATGATTCGGATAGCTTATTAAATTGATACATGTATATAAGTATATTATTTTATTATTATTTACAGTTAATAAGTATTTATTAGACACAATTGTTAATTTTATAGCTGTAATAAAGTCTTTATTTATGACACTGTTTGGTCTACATTTGGATAAAAGCTAATATTTTATTAATTACCTATATTAATTTGCCATAAAGTAAAGTTGCGTTTAATTGCATTTTTTAATGCATGCTTTTAATCGTTTATTACCCCGTAAAGTATTACAGCATGCCAAACTTACGCGACCAAAATTAGGTTGCTGATGTTACGTTTCGACGTACTCAGTGTCAACACGATACGAAAGGCTAAATTACACTCAACGTAAGCGTAAATTACGCAAACCGTAATCTACGTTTTTTGGCGGAATGGACAATGGTCAACAAGATTAGTTCTTTTGGAAGGAGAAAGCTCATCCTACCATCTCCACCGGTCTGCCGCGTTGGTGTTTGCCATGAAGACCCAATGGGTCATCAGCTTGGCCGTGGTCGTCTGATATGCGTCGAGTGTGTCCAGTCCATTTTCAAAGTGACATCACTTATTTTTGTTCTGAACCTGATCCTACAAGTTTTATACCCAGAACAGCGCGTTCCATTGCTCTCTGGAAAACGTCGAGAGTGGACCAAAGACTACGCTCGGATATTGGTGAAGATACGAGAGTGTTAGTTTTAACCACTAATGATCGGTAAAACATTAGAATCAGTCGTAGAAATCAAATGATTAATGATATTTATTTCTGTAAATAAATCTGTTACAGACACTTTTACTAGTCAATTTTAAATATATTTTTTTTAAGACTAGATGGCGCCGGCATTTCATATCTGACTAGCTCTGAGAAGAAAAGCGAGGAGTGAGGAGCTCGTGACTAAATAATTACAGCCGCATAGACCGATCTTCCGGGTTAAGCCACGCTTGCCGAGGTTGGTCTGTGGATGGGTGACCATTTACCACAGCGAGTTTCCTCCGTGCCTCGAAAAGCACGTAAAGCCGTTGGTCCCGGCTGTCATTTCTAGATCTTTGACAGTCGTTACTGTTGGTCAGAAGCCAGAAAGTCTGACAACCAGTCTTACCAAGAGTATCGTATTACCCAGTTACTGGGTTGTGGAGGTCTGATAGGCAGTCGCTCCATGTAAAATACTGATATTCAGCTGCATCCGGTTCGACTGGAAGGTCTGGAAGCCGACCCCAACATAGTTGGGAAAAAGCTAGGCAGATGATGATGACTTTATCACATGATTGTACTCATGATAACAAACAACTTTCCCAAAGAAACATTATTTATAAAACAAAAAAAAATATTTCCATATTACGAGCCGCGTCCATTCCGTAACAGTTTATTCATACATTTTAGATGAAAAACATAAAATAAAAATAATGTTTCTTTTGGAAAGTTATTTGTTATTATGAGTACAATCATGTGTTAAAGTATCGGTCACTAATTACCAGTCACCCTATATTTACATATAATGCAATAATCGGTAACACATTCGAATCAGTCTTAAATCAGAATAATTGCCTCATATGCTTACAATCGAAGGTCGTGGGAATCCGCTGGATACGAGAAGCACAGGACCGATATTTGAGACAATCCTAACCTATTTTAATTAAAGTCTATTTTCGCCAAACATAAACTAACTTCATCACTAAATTTAGCAGATAGTGCGAACCATCATATGCACTTTGAAGATAAAACTTAAAAACAAAAAAAAAACGAATATTTTTGCCAAAAACACGGCACAGAAGGCAGAGACCACAGAACGATTTATTTTAATAACATTTCAACGTGCGCATTCCATGAAAAACTGTAACAAGTCCGTCCCAACTTATTCAAGTCCTTGTTCCAAGGGAATAAGGTTGAAATCCTAAAGGTGTGGAGTCAAAAAATAATTAATTTCGTCCGCGTTATAAATGCAGTTGGTAAACCACAAATATTGGTTCAAATTCGTTTTGGTGTTTACATAAATTTAGGATTTATTTAATTTGCATACACCGTTTATTGTTGGATACAGTTTAAGTGACTGGGTATTTGTCTATAAAAATTGTTGATCTGCCTAGCCTTTTCCCAAGTATGTTAGGGTCAGATTTCAGTCTAACCAGATGTGGCTGAACATGTGTATTTTACACGGAGCAACTAGCAGGCAATGCAATTGAGTAGCGCCAGTGACAGAAAAGTTGAAAGGGAACCGTATGGGCATTTGAAGAGGAGGGATGAAACACATGTGACCAAAAGAGTTATGAATATAAATGTGGATGGATGGAGAGGAAGAGGGAGGCCAAAGAAAAGCTGGATGGATGGTGTGAAGAATGATATGAAAGAGAAGGGAATTAGTGAGATCATGACGGGTGACAGGATGGAATGGAAGAAGAAAACGTGTTGCGCCGACTCCAAGTAACATGGGATGGTGATGAGTAGCAGGCAATGCCGATATCCTAAATTAGACCGGTTGTCCGATCTTCGGGCTTCTGACTACCCGTAACGACTGTCATAGCTATTCGTATGATTCCCGGGACGGACAGCTTAACGTGCTCTCCGAGGCACGGAGGAGTTTCATGTGTAACTAACGGTCACCGATCCAAGGACTGACCGCGGCAAGCGCAGCTTAACCTTGCAAATCCTATGAGTCCGCGCGGTTGGTAATTGGCCACGAGCTCCTCATATAAAAATGTTATGGACTGTGTTTTATCTCGTATCACGTGACGCATTTGTGGTGCATTAATTTTGTTTTTTCTTGGTAAAATCCTCATGTATGCCCTTCGCCCGGGGAAGGCGAAAGGATAAGTCAGACTTTTACCGGCCGTGGTCGCGGGTTTCACAGCTGCATGCACCGCGACCCCGGCAGACGTCCGTCGCCGGGGCAGTCAGCCTCGCTACCAAGCTTGCTGACTGGCTAATCTTTACACCACAGCATGAGCTATTTTCGTATAGCTCGTGCTGATACGACAGAAGAAGGGGCATTTGAGGTGCATTTGAAGAGCTCCACGAGTGACGATACTTAAGTACGTCCGACGCACCCTGGGCAGTCAGCCCCGCTACCAACCTCGATCAATTACAGTCAAAATGTCAGTTTACATATCTGCTCGTTACTGTCCTACTGCTGGGCATGGGCCTCTTCTCAGAATGAGAAGGGTCTAGGCCTTAGTCCTCCACGCTAGCCTGGTGCAGGTTGGCGGACTACTTATACAAGGTGTAACTTAAATAACGCGCAACCTCTTAAGAGGTCACTGTAGTCATCATTATGAACAACTTTTACTATGGGACAAAACAAGAAATCGCGAAAAAAAAATCAGAACATAAATGTAGGGAAAAGCAGTTTTTTTTTTCCCGATTTCTGTTTTGGTCCCATAGTAAAAATTCTTCATAATGATGAGTACAGTGGTCCCTTAAGAGGTAGTGCGTTATTTAAGTTATACCTTGTATACACCATAAGAACTGTTTTGCCCTCTCTCATGTGTGCAGGTTACCTCACGATGTTTTCTTTCACCGTTACCGCATGTGAAAATCAAATTCTGATCCACACATGAATTCGAAAAGTCATATTTGCAGGCCGGGATCGAACGTGGAAGTCAAGCGTTCAACCGCTAGGCTATAAACAATTCCAGCATTTTCCCCCACAAATCCTAATTTCCCTACAGACCCACAAACTCGTATCAGCAGAGATGCAGGCGTCCAAACAAATCCGTTCAAAACACAGTATGTCAATTAGAGCAATTTTTACAATCTCTCTGTCCGTGGGTACGTGTACATCCGAAAAATTCCCTTGCGAAGTCACGACTGCGATGTTCGCGTTTAGTTAGGCACGCTGGCAGTAGGGGGGACAGGGTTTGCTAAATTAATAGGATAGTCTAGTCTTTTTTAGGCCAAATGACGGAGGAGTGAGGAACATGTCGTGAGAAAGTTTTGAGTATGAATATGGATGGTTGTAAGAGTAGAGAAAGACCAAAGACACGATGGATGGATAATGTAAAAGATGATATGACTAGAAAGAGGGTGACTACTAAGATGACGGCTAATAGAGATGTATGGAAGAAAAATACATGCTGTGTCGAGCCCGAATAAGTTGGGATGATGGCAGGAGGATGATGATGATAATGAGTCTAGTTTTTTTTTGAGGTGCATCGAAGTACTATGAGAAGACATTTGGACTTTATCCAGCAGTGAGAGATCGGTTGCAGAAGTTGAAGCCACTCGCTTCATCTTCTGCAAGCTATTAATGAGGGGAATGAATAAGTCTACTATTCCGCAGCACATGACACGCGACGCGTGGTGACAAAATGACATTACCAGTGTCACAGTTTTTTTTTTTATTTCGTTGGCAAGTAATCCGGCGGCCCATCTGATGGTTTGTGATCTGGTTACCGCCGCTGATATACACCTACAACACCAAGAGGATTACTGATGCGTTTCTAACCTTAGAGACAAAGTTGGAAAGTCTCATGTGCCTGTAATTTCACCAGCACCCTTAACCTTAAAACCAGAACACAGCAATGCTTTGCTTAGCAGCAATGATGGCTATGGTGGTAGTACTTCCCCAGATTAACTCCTTCACAAGGAGCTCTACTACTCTTTCACAAGGAGTCCTTTGTTTAAAAAGTTCTGATGAATTATGAAGAATTGATGACAATCCTATCCCTCTTATTACAAAAGAGGGTCTACATAAAACCCAGGTTTTAAAATAGATCCATCCATATAATAACATCACGCCTGTATTTCCCGAAGGGTTGGGCAGAGGTGTATAGTACACCCACATTTCGCGGTTATTTTTAAGTGCCATGTAATAGGGGGCGAACCTATTGCCATCAACCGGGCACAAATCTAGGTTCCAGAGTGTTACTGAGAAAACCGGAAAAAGCCAAAAACACTTTGCCGGACCTGAGTATCGAACCCAGGAACTCTGGCTCAGCATCAGCAGTCGCGCTTGTGACCATAGACCAAAGAGGCAGTCAGCTCTTTTTGTTAATGAAATAAAAGGTGATGGGTATAATTTCGGTTTACTCTAGTCTTGTTTTAAACCATCTCTCGTTAAACGGGTGGGTTATGTTTTCAGTGACAATACCTGTGTTGACAGAACTAAAGGCTGATTTACACGAGGATAGTTTCTCGAAGCGAGGCTCGTACTGTCTTTGTCTTTCTCTACGACGAAAACAGAGATAGCACGAGACTCGCGTCGAGAAAGTATCTCCGTGTTAATGAGCCTTAACTCAGAACTCATGTCATTTCGCCTTTCCACCAATATAACTAAACCACGATCTCTAACGACCACAACTAACAATGACGCTGTTTTCTACCCTCCCATCACACAATCTCAAACCTCAACTGAACCATACTACGTCATCAGCCGTGATCATAACGAACCGGGACGTGTCCAGCATCATCGTGGATTATGGCGACAGTAATCCGCGCTCTGCGTGTGCAGGCGGGGCGTGCGCCCGCATACATTAACAAGTAGTGCTGATCGTGTGCGAGGTGAGCAGGGGTCTAGCTGTATGATGTTTATTAATAAACGTGGGTACTTTGTGGAACTTTTTATATGTAGGAAGAAACTTCTGAAAGCCGTGTATGGTGTTAAATAGGCATGTTGACAGCATCTATAAATTGCAAATCTAATTAGTCCACCAGTTAGAATTTTGAAAAATAATGAACACGTATTTTTTCTTTTGTTAAATCTATGAATATTTGGAAAGACAAAACGCATCAAAACTCGAGAGTGGGGGCTTGTGATGTCAGAATCAAGTAATAATTGTACTTGCTTGTGACGTTTTGTCAATTTTAAAAGTGTCGTATCTTCGACAATTTTGGTTTACGTAACAAAATAAAAAATACGGGTCAAATGTTTTTTGATAATCTAACTGACGGACTAATTAGATTTTTTCAGTCAAATACCCTATTAGGTTCATCTCTGAATGAACTGGGAAATTGGTTCAACTTCTTTTTTTTGTGTGGACTGACAGAAATGTGTTGCTGGGGAGTTTGTTTTGCCATTTTTTCTTCACAGCATAAACACTAGGAAGCGGTGAAGGCGTTTTTGAGAACTATCTATTGTAACATTGATGTTCAAAAAAAAGTAATTCTAGTCTAATCGAATTTATGAGTTAGAATGGTCATATAAATTATATTTGGCCTTCAAAATGATCATCGATCATACCATACCATTAGGAACCATAACGAAAGATAATGGAGGCTAACAATTGAAATATTATGGCGTTCACCCCCAATTTCTGGACCTTTGAATAGATTTCTTGCTGTAAGCAACGAATGGAGTGTTATAGCTATGCTATAGCTAGGCAATGTAAACTAAAATATAAGGATATTGAAGTTATTCCATCTGAACCTTGTGACTGCCTCGTTAGTCTAGTGGCCGCAAGCACTACAGGGCGTGAAGTCCGGGATTCGATCCCCAGGTCGGGCAGTGTCATTGGATTTTTCCGTGTGGAATCACTCAGTAGCAGCCCGGAGTCTGGATTTGTGCTCGTTTGATGGCACTAGCCCCCTGTTACATGGGACTTAAACATAGCGGCAAAATGAGGGTTTACTATACACCTCTGCCACAGTAGACATATAAGCTAAAGCAGTACCTCAACTTACTATAATCCCATGAATTGAAACACTCACACAGACACGCTCTGTATACTGAGTAGTCTTTTGTTTTTGTATGGAACTGTATCCCGAAAATACCTTATTTGTCTTGTTGCAGTGCGTGTCTGTGTGAGTGTGTCAAATCGGACGGTTGTAGGTAGTTGAAGTACTGCTTTAGCTGTCTACTGTGCCTCTGCTCAACCCGTTGGGGAATACAGGCGTGATTTCATTGTATAGGTATCTGAGGGTGTAGTCATTCAGTTAAACTAATACTGACGGAACTTGATAACTACAGTAACCAAAGTCGCGTCAACAACAAAGTAAGTATTTCATTTGTAACCACTACATCCAACTTTAATCAACTACGTACTATCATTAAAAATCCAATTCCATTCCACTAAAATACAAATAAAAAAAATAGGTCAACACACAATCCCGCACTATATTCAAACGACATTTTTATTTCCATGTATTGCCGAAGCACTTAAAACAGCAAACACAATTTTTCAGATATAAAAAGTTCGCGTCAAACAGTCGCTGAAATATAGCGGTGGGACTGTAGCGAGCTCGCCGCAAATATAGCGGTGGTACTGTAGCGAGCTCGCCGCAAATAGAATAGAATTGAATTTATAATGAAGGCCATTCACGGGCCGATATGTTGGGAGAGTCGGTAGGGATGGCCAATATGGCCGATATGTCTTGGTGGTAAGTTATTGGGATGCCAGGTTTCGTGGAATGAAAAGGAATTGTTGAGTATGCCAGATTTTGGTAGTCAATTCTGGAATTGAATTGCATTTATGCCCCACGGGCATTTATGTAACCCACACAGCAGGTCCTTTTATTCATCATAGAGAGTGTCCACTGTTCCGTGTTAGTTTTAATTTAATTTAAACCATTGAATGTTGTCTACTGGATGTTTTACTTTTGTGTTTTTTTTTCTGTTTCCATGTTAATTATTGTAATTGGTGTTATACCGTTTTAATTAATTATAATCTAAATATATAAAAGCGAAAGGTCACTCACTCACTCATCAAGAAATATCGAAAACCGCTTGACGTATAAAGATGAAATTTGGCAGGAAGATAGTTTATAGGTAATAGACGTCCGCTAAGAAAGGATTTTTGGAAATTCTACCCCTAAGGGAGTGAAATAGGGGATGAAAGTTTGTATGGAAAATCGCCACTTAATGGGTTCAAAATTTCACGCAAGCGAAGCTGCGGGCATAAGCTAGTAATTATATAAAAACGAAATGATGAGAAATATTTATTTTTACAAAACAAGCTCTTTTAAGAAACATTGGGTTATTTTCGACGAGACGATTGGTTCAGTAGCCTGAGCGCTTGACTGCTGCGAAACGTGTCGGGGGTCGATTCCTGTACGGAACAAGTATTTGTATGACCTACAGACAATTGTTTCGAGTTTGAGGTTTTGTGCATGTGAAAATACCTAATGTGTAAAACAGAAAAAAGAACGTACGCTGCTACGGCAATCCGATAAAAACCTACAATACCTAACCTTAATTTTGCCCTTAATCGAAGAAAAAAAAGGTCCAAGTGGAAAATGTCGATGCTTGCCACAGCACTACTGCAAAACCATAAAACTCTATTCATCTCAAAATATGGTAATCTAACTGCACGCTATTAAAAAGAATGGCGCAACACCCAACGATATTAAATTCAGAATTGGCACCGTCCAACATATCCGCAGATGAATAGGATGCCGCAAAAGCAATTCAATATCGTCGTAGAAAATATAAAAGAATATAAAATGAGATTCTCATGTGGTGTTGTTAAAATATTGGTATAATTTTAAAGTTCTTTGCGAAATAACTTAGGTAATTAAATAAAAAAATAAAAAATGCCACTCGCTTTCCCACTGCTGGGCAAAGGCCTCTTCTCATACAGAGAAGGAACGAGCATTGATCACCATGCTTGCTCACTGCGAGTTAGCAATTTCAGACAATTAAGTCCAGGTTTCCTCACGATGTTTACCTTCACCGTATGTCAGTGGCGTCTTACATTAACTAAGAAAGTACATGTGACATTGAAAAAAGACACATTGGTACATACCTGGGTTTGAACCCTCAACCATTCCAACCACCAAAAATATTCATGTAAAAAGTCTCGCGACTCTTTTGCTGTAAAATTTCTGAGTTTCTGAGATCTAATAAAAAGTAGAGCGTGTGTAAATGGACGTAAACATCAGTGTGGTGTTGGACGTAAAGAATAGCTCTACCCCATCTCTACTCCATCTCTACCCCATCTCTACACCATCTCTACCCCATCTCTACACCATCTCTACACCATCTCTACACCATCTCTACCCCATCTCTACACCATCTCTACCCCATCTCTACCCCATCTCTACACCATTTCTACCCCATCTCTACACCATCTCTACCCCGTCTCTACCCCATCTCTACCCCATCTCTACACCATCTCTACACCATTTCTACCCCATCTCTACACCATCTCTACACCATTTCTACCCCATCTCTACACCATCTCTACCCCGTCTCTACCCCATCTCTACCCCATCTCTTCCCATGGGTGTCGTAAAAGGCGACTAAGCGGTTCACTAGAGGATGGGCAGCAGCGTTCTATGAGTATTTTAACAACCATACTGCGATCGCCAACCGACCTGCCAAGCGTGGTGATTATGGACACCCCCCCCAACATGGAAAGATGAAGAAGAAACGGCCCCTAGTCCCCGGCAGCTCTGCTAGCCCTGGTCACGGTAGCGGCCTAGGTAACGGGGCATGGGGTGCTAAGCAGGACCGGTTGATGGATGGCAATGGACGTTTTTCGGCTGAATTATGAATGTAGAGCCAAGTCTGGCGTTTCATGTATAAAGATATTTCTCAGACTTCGCAATCACGCAGCATGAGGATGTATAACTGTGATAAAAGATACCTTGAAAGATTATAAACAAATCTGTATCACGGTTAACATGTAGTCTAGTATATTCATATGCTGCGTGACGTGACTGCCAAGTCTGAATAAAATCTTCAGGTATTCACGTGGAAAATTATCTGACGATTTCCGCTATAGGTATTCGGAGGAACACTCTTGTCGGGAATTGTGGGATTCGCTAATGCATTCACTGCATCCCCGGCAGAGCTCCCTAGAGTGACTTTTCTTCCCGGGAACCACACGAACAACTTTTTTACTTAGTAAAAAATTTTAATGAGATATTATTTTAATTATCAGTCCATTGTGTTATTAGCTAGGATGTCAACTGATTACATTCCACCGGGTACTATGCAAGGAAAGTAGGACAAAAAATATGACAATTTGTAACGGATTGAACCGATCGCTGCTAACGAGAGCCGGCTCTGAATCTTTTACGTAGAGATGCGCTTGTTTTAATTATTGACATCGATATCGATAGTTGGGAATGTTTGTAAAGTAGGTCGCGAGCTGTCCGGTCTGCAATTGGCAGAAGCATCAGGCTGGGGCCGGAATTCATATTAAGAAAACCAGGGATCCTAACTTTTATATTACAAAAAGGAATTAGGTACTGTTTCAATATTTTCAGAAGGGCGGGCGATTTTGGGGGCTGTATTACATGTAAATTGACGTTCCAAAAAAACTAAATAATTCTAGTCAATTTTGAATAAAAGAGGTTTGAAGTATGATAATTATGATGACCGACGTCAACAATAGCCTTAATATAATAAAAAAGTATTGAGTTCCAACTAAAAAGTTCGTTGAAAAGTTGCCACAAAACTAATTCAGTGATTGACTGACATTGCTAATAAAACAGTTCAAACAGAATTTTGCATTAGAAGATATATCTGTAGTTTATCTAACAATCTCCAATATCTTCAATAAAAAGATAACACACGTACATCAAATTCGTGTTGACACAACGACACAAAATCACGTACCAACAATTTTATCGACAAATCCTCTCAACATTGCACAACACTAGCACTCATCGCAAGTGGTCGCATAACGACGTCGATAACGAACCGCGTTGCATTGTTATCGACAAAATGCTAAGCAGCTCGATATACTCGGATTAGTTCTGGCGTAGCTCTATTCTGTGTGATTTTAACTCACGGTTAGATCTAGGATTATTCGAATAATCTTAGATTTAGATTCTGTAATACGATTCTGTTTTGCCAGATTATTAATTGGATTCGATTTTGTCATTAGCAAGGGTGCATACTGGGTTCCAACTCAGGCATATACCAACGTAACTGTTTTAATGCTATATGCAGGTACTTAGTTAATCTGATGGAGGATTTACAGGGATCAATTGTAGCCGTGCAGCAAGTCACCAGTCGCATCGCTTGTAAAAATCGAACTGCCACTCCATTTACACTAGTCGACAAAAATCGCATGCGACTTGTTCATTTCTAGCAGAACAACACAGCGCAAAACACGCCTCATGCGGCGGGCGATCGCCTGCAACTGACCATTTACACGATCAATTTTAGTCACCCCCCGCATGCGGCTTATCGCCGCACGGCAAAAGTCGGATGGCACCAAACTTTGGGGCTTGCGATTTTAGTCACTTGCGGACTAGTCGAATTGTCATTTAGACGGTCGACCCGTGTAAATCCCCTATAAGACACCACTGATATTGACAAAGGTTGACTGGTAGAGAATGCCTTATGGCATTAAGTCCACCTTATGTACCACCTTAGTGCATGGAAGTACAAATAAATAAATAAAAAAAAATGTAGTCACTGCCTCGTTGGTCTAGCGGTCGCAAGACGCGACTGCTGAGCGTGAGGTCTGGGGTTCGATCCCCAGGTCGTGCAAAGTGTTATTGGGTCTTTCCTTGTGGAATTTGTCAGTAGCACCCCGGAGTCTGGATTTGTGCCTGATTAATGGCAATAGGCTCGCCCCCTATTACATGCGACTTAAACATAACTGCGAAATGAGAGTGCACACTTCTGCCCAATCCTTCGGGGAGTACAGGTGTGATGATATGTCCTTTTACACATGACTTAAAATCGGTTTATAGTCACAACTTTGTATGAATTGACGACGTACACAAAATAATGGGTATTCTGTAGTTTGTATTATATAGATATACATGCATATACGTCCGTCCGTCCGTAACTTAGTTACTGTGGACGTCTGCGTAATTAAAATAGTTTCAGTGATTTATCGCCGGCTTCGAACCCTAGAAGTATCGCTGATGAGAAACTTGAAGAAAAATGTTTGTGCTGTTGCGACATTCTTGTGAATGGAAAAACAAAGCTTAAATAAAACGATTACGATCTAGCTATAAATAAATATCGGGTGTAAAAAGACCCCTAACGATAACGAAAACTACGTATTCTACCCATCATTGGGATCATTTTTTTCTACTAGACCATACCTGGAAAATCATTGGTTTTGGAGATATTGAAGGTCACGTACACATTATTTTTTTTAGTTTTTTCCAAAAACTATTTCCAAGTCATAATACTAAACTTTCTTCCATACAAACATTATCAAAATTTTCAATTTTTCTTAACAAATTACGCATTTGAAGTTACAAAAACGCAATAAATATCAAACGCACACGACCGCCTTGGCTCGGCTGTGTGGCCGCTGCACGCACGCAAACGCGCAGCATCGCCACAACCATAATTTGCGCGCTACAAAAAAAAGCGTTTTTTTTCATGCCAAAAAATAAAAGTCGTTTCCCAGCAATTATTTTTGGTCAATGTAATTTAGTTTGATGTACAGAGTGCGTAGATTTCGGCTATGTGATGGGTCTTTTTACACCCTGTATATACAAAATGTATAGTATATAAAAGCAAACCCTGAAAGTAGTACTTAGTTAAGAATCGGCAACAAAATTTGATTTCAGCCATTTTTAATAAGTGCAATTATTTTTAAACGTGCGTTTTGCCTATCACTTTTTTAATAGAAATAAAGCTTATGTCAAGGACATTAGATTACATTTTAAATTAAAAGCTCTGAAAGGTTTATTAAATTATAATTAAAGCACGACTTCCTATCAGCATTAGATAATTACTATCAATTAATTAGCCGACACATCAACTACATTTCCCTACTAAAGTATTGAAACAAGCAATGATAGAGTACGTAGAGTCACAGAACAATACTCTGTAAGTACGCGCTCTACCGATGTGGCAGCTTTTGTGCGAGTGCACCGGCTGTGACGGCGCTGCCGTTGAACCGACTCTACCGCTCTACCTAGAGATGTAGAGCTGTTGCTAATCTTTGCTGTTCATACGTATTGTGTGGTGTTTTGGTGAAATTAATGGTTTTGAAAGGTTTTGTTTACATTGTTTTAATTGAACACAGAGATCCAGCTGGAAAAATTTAATGGTGAGAAATGGGAACAATTCTGTTTGTAGAAGCTTTTCATCTGAATTAAATTAATGTAAATAATGTAGTACAATTGCTACACATAAAGAACACATGAACAAAGTGTCTTCGCCTTAATATAGACAATAAGAAAAGTGCTATTGGACACATTCTTAGTAAAATACAATTTAACAGTTTAAGTTATAAATAAATTACTCATTAGCCTAATTATAAGGCTAGATTGTAATAAGATTAGGGCGCATCGTCATGAAGCGCACTAAGAAAGGAAAAAAAAAAAAAAAAAAACTGAATTAAATAGCAAAATTCGAAAAAAAAATTGGTTAAATTAATTACTTAATTTATTACATGGTTAGTCAGAACAGGGGTGCTAATCCGTTAGGGAGTCAAAGTACACACAATAATAAATAGCTTTTGTTCTACATCTTTCCTCAAAAGTCCTCAGATATAATCAGCTGTTTACATTTTAAGTCATATTTGGGGTAACGAGTTAAAAGCTCCATTTTCTGAATTGGTAACCAACTAAAGCAGGAATGAAGAATAACCAAAATAAAAATCATTTTACGTGGAAATACAAAATGATCGAATTTTGAAACTATAACACTTGGTTTAAAACAGTCATCATTTTATAAGAGCAACATAGGCAAAACAGATTGCTTCAAAAAACGCCCGAAATTCTTTAATTACTATACCTACGTTTAGCAAATGAAATGGCGATTGCAGTATGTGGTTAATTAGCTCACACAAGGATACTGCCTCCTCTCGACATCTTATGTTTCCATAACTCCTTTCAAATCTGAATTTTGACAAATAAATAAATGAGAATTTGAAATGAGAGTACGATGAAAAAATATAAAACTAGATATGGCCTTGTATTTTATTACTCTTTCGTAACGCCAACAAAACACCTATACAACAGCGTTCACCAGAGAAATCAAGGAGTGGTACACAATCACAATGCATACTCCACATTCCAATGGTATCAGATCATTGTGAGGCGCATCCTGACACCATTGATGACAATTAACGCAGGCGCACCTCGTAATGTAGCTTAAAATGTGCTGGAAGCGACTGCGAGCGTTGTTTGAGGGAGATTTTGAGCGTAGACTACAAGGTAAATTAACTAGGTAAAGAATTGGTGTTGGAATTTTCTGTATGTATGGCGTAAGCATCGAGTCAAGGTATTTTAAATTTTATCTGTTTAAACTGGATGCGAGAAGCACAGGACCGGTCGATGTGGCGATGCTTGGGGGAGACCTATGTCCAGCAGTGGACGTCTTTCTGCTGGATAATGATGATGAATTTTCAAAGTCTACAACATTTCACTCAATCAACTGTCGACTGTCATGCTTAAAATAGCCGAAAAAAACGTAGTGAACGTAGGACGCTTATTGTGAATTGTTGGTATCCATCTGCTCTGATTAAGTCCAGTCAAATAAATGTGGTCGTCTTATTGCAAACTATTCAGTAATGAAATAATAAAAAAAACTTTAAAAAAGCAAAAACCGACTTCAAAAAAAACTAAACGGAGTAAAATAATTATCATTTAATAAAACTACCAGTTTCAGAAGTCGGTGCATTCAATTTGTTTCAGCGTAGAACACCGACTTCTGAAACTGGTAGTTTTATTAAATGATAATTATTTTACTCCGTTTAGTTTTTTTTGAAGTCGGTTTTTACTTTTTTAAAGTTTTTTTTTATTTTATACTTTTTAGTGCCACAAATTACAATTACAATAGTGTACAAATTCTCGGACCAGCACTACAACTAGAACGTCGTCTAGATATACGATTTGTGTATTTTTTTTTGTGTTTGTTGATTTTTTCAAAAAGTGCTAGATCAATTTCAATAAAATTTATATGGGACCACCTCTGAACTATGGCCTACGAAACAAAAAAAGAATCATCAAAATCCAGTCATCATTGGCGGAGATATCGCGTAAAAAACACACAAAAAAAAAAAGAACATTCAGACGAATTGAGAACCTCCTCCTTTTTGAAGTCGGTTAAAAATTGACTAAAATTTAGGGATAGGTAGAGAGGGTAGAGACACAGTAGATCGCTATTTGTTTTTATCTGCAGTTCATATACCATTTGTACGTTAACTGCAGTTATAAACAAATAATAATCAACTGTGTTTTGAGCAACTTAGTGGCCCACGTGAATGTGCAGTGAGCCTAAGTGTGACCCGAGTTTAGATACCTACATATTTTGGGTCATTAAATGCTGACTTTTAGCAGTAAAATTTTGCAGGTCGATTAAACATCATAATCATCTTCATGTCATGAGGAGCTCGTGGCTAAATAATTACAGCCGCATAGACCGATCTTCCGGGTTAAGCCACGCTTGCCGAGGTTGGTCTGTGGATGGGTGACCATTTACCATAGCGAGTTTCCTCCGTGCCTCGGAAAGCACGTAAAGCCGTTGGTCCCGGCTGTCATTTGTAGATCTTTGACAGTCGTTACTGTTGGTCAGAAGCCAGAAAGTCTGACAACCAGTCTTACCAAGAGTATCGTATTACCCAGTTACTGGGTTGTGGAGGTCTGATAGGCAGTCGCTCCATGTAAAATACTGATATTCAGCTGCATCCGGTTCGACTGGAAGCCGACCCCAACATAGTTGGGAAAAGGCTAGGCAGATGAATCATCTTCATGTCTTTGCTCTTAACCCAACTTATTTGTGGTCGACGCAGCATGTATTTTCTTCCATACATCTCTATTAGCCATCACCTCAGTAGTCATCCTCTTTCTAGTCATATCATCTTTTACATTATCCATCCATCGTTTCTTTGGTCTTCCTCCACTTTTATAACCATCCACATTCATACTCAAACTTTCCTCTCGACATGTTCCTCATTCCTCCGTATCACAACGTATAACAACGATGTGTTTTTCCTCCTGCCACATCTAGCAACGCTACATCGCAGTACGTTTTAGCTAGTTGATTGAGTCGCAACTATTCAGGGCGAGCCGTGATCCGCTCTCGCCGGCGTGCATTAACTGCTATTGTGTCAGTTTCCTGCTTCACTGCTATAGCAATTGCAGTAGAGATTTAAGCTGCTTTATGCTATTCATATGAGATGTTAATTTTGTGACGGAGTGCTCGTTAATCAATCAAACTACTGGGCCTATTGCAGACGAATATATTAAAGTCGTGGTCTATTATTCGTATACAGGGTGTAAACAAATTCGTGTAATTCCTTAAAACCACATGATCTACTACTGGTATAGAATAACCCTGCACGGGATTGAGCGTGATTAAAAAAAAAAAAAAAACTTGCTCTTTGTTCAAGTGATCACATCTAAACCAACTAAGAAGGATAAAAAAGAGCTAAACATTTTATGAAAAAAAAAAAAAAACTTTTTTTTGTATGACATTTCTATCCCATGCATAAATAAATGAAAGCACGGCGACACAGCTGGCGAGCATGACTAGGGCGATATCGATCCATGCAGTCAGGTAACTTGAGGCGCTAAAATTACTCAGAAACAGCAAAGTAGACTGAAAGATAGATTTTTTTTTGCTGGATCTGTAAATAACCAGTGCTAGGTTACTCTGCTAGGTGCTAGGTGCCCCTAGTGTTGACCTTTTGAAAGCACCAGGGATCTGGTCTACTTGAAATAAAAACTATTTGACTTTGACTTTGACTTTGACTCAGTCACCAGTAGATCACGAGGTTTGAAGGAATTACACGAATTCGTTTACACCCTATATGTATAGACGTCCATTGCCTAACATGTGCATCTTCACGGGTTCCTTCTATTTGGCAGAATCTTGATACTCCGATTTTTATTTGGCATAACTCACATGGCATAATCTTATTTAATCGAATATTTTTAAGGCATAAAAAATATTTAGCATAACTTTTGTTTGGCAGAATATTTACGTGTCCGAATTTACAATGGCATACTTTTATCTTGGCAGAATTTTGTTTCGCATAATTACCTTTGCCATAATTAATATTATGCATAATTTTGTTTAGCATAACATTTATTTAGAGATACGATTATTTGGTATGGGTGCATATTTGAACATCAAAAATTAAAATAGATGTATCTTCTTGTAAAAATTAGTGTTCGAAACATCAAAAACTTATTATATATGGAATAAAACTGATAATTTAAATAAAGTAAATTTATGCTGTCGAATGGTTAGATAACCTACGTGCAATGTATTTAAAATCGAATGGTCTGCAAAAGTGACATAGAATGTTCTAAATATAGCATGTATTGGTAGCATTTTCAATATTAAATTAAATTTGTGTCATAAAAAGTCAATACGTTGTGCTGCAAAATTTTGTGACAGAAACGAATCGCTGCGAAACCGACTTTACGCAGTCTTGTCTGCCCTACCCCTAGAGTGTAATTTAAACCCGCGTAGGCGCGGAGGGGTAGAGCTCGCGTGGCGCCGCCCAAACCCCGCAGCGCCGGAGCCGTGACAGAAACAATGCTTGCTGCATGTTGCATGCCTGCTTGCATGCTGCATGCCTGCTGCATGTTGCATGCCTGCTTGCATGCTGCATGCATGCTGCATGCATGCTGCATGTTGCTTTTAATGACTATCGATATAAAATGTATGCCAAAAGACGATTCTGACTGTGAATTTTCTGCGATATGATGTTTCTGCTTTTTAATTATTATGGATATAAACATTATGCCTAAAGATGATTCTGACTAACAAAATTATGAGTTTTGAATGTATGACAACTGAGTGTATGCGAAATGATTTTCTGCGAAATGAAGTTTATGCTATCCGTTGTTATGCAAAACAATATTATGACGTAAAAAGTTCTGCTATAAAAGGTAGACCCCATCTTCACAGACTGCTAAAATGGTCATAAGGGACACTGACCCACTCCTGGGCATGAGCCTCTTCTCAAAACGAGAAGGGTTGAGGTCTTAGTCCACCACGCTGGCCCACCGCAGGTTGGGAGCTTACACACAACACCGAGAACTTTTTAAAGCCTTCTCAGGTGTGCAGGTTTCCTCACGACGTTTTCTTTCACCGTTAAAGCAAGTGATAATCAAATTGTGGTCCGCACATGAATTAGAAACGTCAAAGGTGTGGGGCAGTGATTGAACTCCCATGAAGGACATGCGTTCAACTGCTGGGTTATCACTGCTTTCTGCCTTTTTTCACACTCAGGGGAATATGAAGGCTCATTTATATGGAGATAGTTTCTCGAAGCGAGACTCATTCTGTCTTCGTCTTTCTCTACGATGAAAACAGAGATAGCATGAGACTCGCTTCGAGAAAATATCTCCGTGTAAATGAGCCTTAAGGTGTATCCTATTTGTATATCCAAATTCAATTAAGGACTTAGAGTACGAAAATAAATTTAAAAACAGTCTCCAAAACTACCTTATATTAAAATCGTATTATACTCTAAAAAAATTCTTTGACGATAGGTAAATTTTGAAAATGAAACTCATACCTGTACACAATAGGTACACACAGCACCTCCAAATTTGACTTACTATGCTATTTTATTTTATGATTATTATTGTTCACTATTTTTAATTTAATTTTTTATCTTTTTTTAATTTATGAATGGAAATGATGACCAATTAATTGTTCTTACCCCATCCTATAATATATAATTATCATGACAGTTACTTATTTAAATAACACATGAAAAACATGTTAAAAATAGTATTTTGTTTATGCACAGTGGTTTGTTTTATTATTGTGATACTGTAGCACTTTATACTTTTATATTGCTGTGCCCTAGCAGGGTTCATGTATGAAACCAAATATACTTGTAACAACTTATAAACTACATGAATGCAATAAATGATTGTGATTATATTATTTAAGTTGTGTTTTTTATGACATTGTTGCGAATGATCTTTAGTTTGGAAATTTTGTTAATGATTACTAGTTTCACATGTCGTCGATAGTAGGCTAAATAGATACAAGGACATTTAACGCGATGTAAATTACTCTATTTATGGTGAATAAATGAATTGAATTGAACTGAATATAACGTAAAAAATTGTATTTCTATTAAGCTATGAAGAATCGTAAGAAAGTAACGCTTTTGCGGCAAAGGTATAAACTTATCTTACATAGGCTTTATTCATCCTGAGTCCAATGATTTCTTTGACCCAACGAAGTACACAAGATACGTGATACTGCATTCATATTATGACTAAATCCATAGTGAAATCATAGTATTGTGCCTTTCATTATAACCGGATATCCGGCTTAGTAGCTTTGAATGAGATCGTTGAAGCGCATGCGCGTAAGAAAACTGTACAGTAGCGCCATCTGTGTTTAGTTTCACGGTTTGAGTTCGGAGAGCTTTCGATCTGTTGAAAGTTACGCACTTGGAATTACAGATGGCGTGCTTTTAAGATTTGACTAAACGCTTTGTTCAAACGTGAATAGATAAAGAAACATTTAATTTTAAATTTGAATAACGTAATCAGTGATACAATATAATTATGGCAGTTATATAAAATAAACACGTATACTCAGCAGGTTTTTGAAAAGGTACTCAGTACCTACCTAGTTGAAAAAGTGTATGCTCCTACACTACCTATCAAAAAATGGGGTGCATGAAAAGAGCCTCCACAAGTGACGATACTTAAGTACGTCCGGCGCACCCTGGGCTCGCTACCAACCTTGCTGACTGGCTAATCTTTTCACCACGGCATCAGCTATTCTCGTATAGTTCGTGCCGACATGATAGAAGAAGACCTATCAGGATTTCCAGTAGGTACCTACAATTTTCCACTGAATAATGGGCCTCAACAATGTTCTATTATCTAATGTTTGATTAGTGTTCTAGCGATTTCTTTAATTAAGTAAATTCTCTGCAATCATACACATATTTATACTCCAAATAAACTTGATAAAATCCTACCTGAACAGCATCATCCAAGCACCGTCCCCAGGCGTCACTGCGATCCACCAAAGCGTTCCACTTGTCTGCTAGCTTGGCCACCTCCCGCCTGATGGACCTGGCCAGCTCGCGGGCCTGCTCCTCCGCTGAACGGTAGCCACGGGAGTCTCCTTCATTCTCGCGGCCCGCTGGAAGAGGAGGAATTATTAGTATTTAACTATCAGGTATCAGGTAAAATTATTGGTTAATGGAGGATGGCAGACGCCCTAACAACGCTGGGCCAAGGCTAATACTCATTACAGATATGAAAGTAGTATGATAGCACAGAGCATGTCATAGGCAATCAAATAGAATTAATTTTATTTTATCCGTTAACGGGGTAATAGAGAAATCCTCGTTTTTGAGGAAGTGAAGCGGGAATGTTGGAACCAAATTACTACTATTTCTATTTTTTTGTTTCCGTTGCCAACCTCGAAGAAAATCAAGCAATCACTAAATTAAAGTATATCTTTTGTAAATATCTTTTCAGTTCTGTAACGGTTTGGGCCCAAAACTGCCGATATCCTTTTTGATTCTCATAAATGTGTAACCAGCCTGTAGTGGTCGGTGGGCCTGTTATTGTCCCACTGTAGGGCAAAGGCCTTATATCATACAGAGAAACGAACATTTATCACCACGCTTGCCTGGGCTTGGATCTGTAACTTTCGGCTCACCACGACATACACGCGGCACGAGCTATGCTCTGCCGACACGAGAGAAGAACAAGAAGAATATATAAGAGCTACCGGTGACATATTTTTCTTTAATAGATTTTTTCTTAGTCGCGTTTCCCTAGTTGGACCTGACAGGTAAGCGCATACAGTGCACACGAATCCAAGTAATAGAGATATAGAGGGATTCCTCTATACCCCTCTGGCTCTCACACTATCCCTACTAATATTATAAATGCGAAAGTAAGTCTCTCTGTCTGTGACGCTTTCACGCGTAAACCGCTGAACAGATTCTGATGAAACTTGGTACAGAGAAAGTCTGAAACCTGGAGAAGGACATAGGCTACTTTTATCCCGAAAATAATATAAGTACATATATTTTGTATATATTTTCTACTAGTGCAGCACAGATTAAAGGAAATCTACCCTTTAACTGCCAACACTATTCCTCAAACGAAAAATAAACATGTCACAGGCCTCCATGATAAGCAGCTCTTGCCCCATCCTCGAGCGCCGAGCTCTCAATATTTGGAGCGTGATAGCTCGAGCCTCGAAAGGGGGGAGGGGTGGGAATTTAATAATTACAACGTTACTTCCACGCCAGCGTTCTTCTGCGTTCACTTTGGATATTGCACTGGCATAGTTTTGAAGAGGAATAGTTGCTAGACTTTGATGCTAGAATTTTGGAAGGCTATAAGCTTCTGTTTAACGTGGAAATGTCCACATGTTTCCTTTAGATAATTATTGCCGTAAATGAAAAATGGGGTGCATGAAAAGAGCCTCTACGATACTTAAGTACGTCCGGCGCACCCTGGGCCGTCAGCCTTGCTACCAACCTTGCTGACTGGCTAATCTTTTCACCACAGCATGAGCTATTTTCGTATAGCTCGTGCTGACACGAGAGAAGAAAGAAGATTGCCGTAAAAAAAACTTGTTTGAATGGGCAACAGCGATTTGATGGGTTCCATTTGGATTAATGATCCCACCAATAAGCAAAGGTAGGCTGCTTCTGTCTTCCGGTAAACGCAGTTTCTTCTTCTCAAATTCGATTCCTCATACCTAGGGGTATCCGAAAATACCTCATGTATGTTTCGCGATATTTGATCGTTTAGGAGATATGAATGTTTTTTGGGAAAATTCTTCGGGGACATAATATTTAAAAATGAATACATTTTTTTCGACAAGCTTTTGTTTTTTTTTTTGCGATGGTATTATCATGAAATAAAGGGTATTTCATGATAGTACCATCGCAAAAAAGAAATCATAAAAAGAGTGAGTTAAAAAAATATATTTTTTTAAGAAGTCCCCGAAAAAATTCCGCATAAATTAAAAAAAAAAATCATATCTCCTAAACTATCAAAAATCGCGGAACATACATGAGGTACTTTCAGATACCCGTAGGTATGAGGAATCGTTTTTTTTTTATTGACTTCACTTTTTGGACCAATCTGTTTAACGAAATATGTTTCATCAAACGCAGCGTTATTACCTCCGAGGTATTAATAATCGCATAATACGCAACTACCTACCTATAGCGTTTATAATCTGACCTCATAACCCACTACATTTACCTACAAACCTTAAAAAACACACCACAAAACCAGGAATATTTTTATTTAATCAGTAAGTTTCAAGTCCACTCGCTTTGTCACTAGCCCACGAATTCAAACGAGGCACTCGTCGGCCGCGGCGCTGTCGACCGAATATTTTTCCATTTTTTTTTTCATCTTGTAACATTTTTCTCTTGTAACGGTTCAGTAATTTAGTTAGTGTCGCTTTTTGAATATAGTTTTCGCATAGTTCTAGCGAAAGAATGATTTTAAATTATTCTTTGTTGTAGGTATCAGAATTCTGAGCGGTGTATCAATAAAAGGTGTCACGAATTTCAACTATACAACGTGTGTTTTTTGATATCCCATAACTCTAGGGTTATATTATATAAGTAAAAAAAACACAAAATCTCCTAGAATAGGTGGTCCAAAAATGCATAGTTTCGAAGATTATAATCAATCATAATTAAATTATAGGTATTAGTTAATTAATTGTTTCATTGATAAATAAGAGTAATTCATTTTTATTCAAACCAATCATTCATATTTAAAGCTAAGAAAATGTGACGTTGTCATGTTTCACGTAAGGGTGTTTTACATTAATTATCGTGACTTTGTCGAATTATTTTGTATGAAAAATGAAAACAAAAAAAAAATGTGATTGAAGAATAATTCATATGGTTGGTTCTTTGATATGGTCGCAATCATACCCTAGAGTTATGTGATATCAAAAAAACCACCTTGTATAAATATCTAGATTGTAAATAGAAGTAGAGGGGTGAAGTTAATAATAAATGTGGACAAGTGTTTACTGATTGATGGTCTATGTAGAAGCCGGAGTTCAGCTTTGCATTTTTACGGGCATTTGCCATATGTTTGTCCTGATATGAATATATTGATTTCTATCCCATCACCTATTACTGTAAAAACAGTACAATTTTCCTGATTCCGTTGACGTTTTAAGCGGGAACCTTTAAGCAGGTTTACAGGTGTATAGTTTTATTACTTTTCGACGACGGTTATGTGTGTAAGACCTATTTTTTACCCCGGAACCATTATATACAATCGACGGTGAAGTAACAATATCTAATAACTAGCTTTTGCTCGCGGCTTCGCTCCCGTTAATTTACGGATCCCTAATTTTTTGATCCCAAAATATAGCCTATAGCACTCAGGGATAACGTAGCTTCCTATTGGTGAAAATTTTTTTGAAATCGGATGAGTAATTTCGGAGATTACCTCCTACATACAAACAAACAAACAAACAAACAAACAAATTCTACCTCTTTATAATATTAGTATAGACTACAAAACCGTCATTTTACAGGAAGCGAAAAAAACCTTTCATTTCTATAGTTATTAGGTATTTTTAAGCAAATATTTCATAAATAAGAACAATTCAAGATCGATAATTATCATAAATAAGAACAATTCAACATTGTAAATACAAGCTCTTTCATATTTTACTTACGATTACGCAATAAAGTGAAAATCGCTAAAATGTGAGTTATTAGATATTGATACTTCACCGACATACTAGAACACATACTACGACACATACGACATACTAGAACTATAGAGCTAAAACTATTTGGACATAATAATAGTTTCCCCAAACGGAATTAGGATGGATCCGAGCAAAGTAGCATCTATAAAGGAATTCCCTGCACCATGTACAGTAAAGCAGCTAAAAACCTTTTTTAGGGCTCTTAATTGATAAAAAAGGTGTTAGTCATGTGAAGATTTGTGTCTACAAACGCACTAAAAATACTAGGATAATATGCTAGTGATAGACAATGTTATTAAAATGTTCCATTACCTTTATAAAAACACTATGAAACTCAATCTACTATACAAGAAAGCCATTACCCCGAAACAGAGGATAAACGAGGAAGAAAAATAGCTGTCATCTAAACAAGCCTTTCGGAATTCCACTCGATATTTTCACTAGAGTGGCAACACTGGCAACCGCGCCAATCGACTTACGAGTTTAGTCGCGTTTTTTTCCTGTCACTAGTTTCGTGAATTTTGGACGAAACGGATTTTTGCGTGCATTTTTGTCAAGGGATTTGGGTGAACGTAATCCTGAAATATTGAGTGCAACTCTAAAAGTTTTTGAATATTGAAAGTTTTGAGGCCAATTTACTAATAGGTACCGACATTGATCAATCGCAACCGAATGGAAGCTGAACTGTATACATTCAAACAGTTTTCGATTACATAAACTGTGAAATTGTTTAATAACAAAAATAAAACGAAAATTTACTGACGATTTTTAGTTTGCGTTTTGGCAAACATTTTTTTAGCAGAATTGGTCCACAGAAGCTCGGAAGAGAAATAAGTCTTTTCAAAACTTGTCTTTCATCGCTGTCGCGAATCCGTAGCGTACGGTTGATTTTACCGATCCGCTGCTGTGTTTATTAGTTTCGCGAATAGTTTACTGTATTATCAATCCTTATAACGTAAAATGGAGAGTGGAGAAGACGAAGATGGAAGTGATATGGAAATTTTACTTAATTGTGAAAAGGACCGAGACAAATCCTTGGAACCTAAAATTACGCGAGTTGAAATACATAAACAAAGTGAAAAAAAATTACCTGAGAAGAGAAAGGAGAGAGAAGATGATTT
Organism: Amphipyra tragopoginis; assembly: GCA_905220435.1. Taxonomy (NCBI): domain Eukaryota; kingdom Metazoa; phylum Arthropoda; class Insecta; order Lepidoptera; family Noctuidae; genus Amphipyra; species Amphipyra tragopoginis. Next base: position 23,985,613 of record HG992013.1, read on the forward strand.
TAATGATGATGATGACTTTATTACTGTGAGTAAGAGAAAGCCTAAAAGATTAATTAGAAGTAATTCGGCAGAGTCACAAAATCAATTGAGGGTAGATTTGGAAAAAAAAGATGATGAAATAAATAACATTGCAAATCACGAAGTGTGTATAATTTCATTAGAGAGTATGCCTAAACAAATGGCATTTGCACGATTATTGAGATGTGAAAGTATTAAGAATGTTACAAGAATAAAATATAAAAGTTACAACAAAGTTTTAATTAAATTTCAAGAAAAAGAAGATGCCACTAAATTAATAGAATGCCAAAAATTTCAAGATATGGGGTGGAGATGCCAACTAATAAATGAATTGTCCCTATCCTACGGTGTGGTGAAAGGGGTGGATCTAGATTTAAACGAAAAAGATATAATGGATATTTTGGAATGCACTACAGAGATAGTAGCCGTCAAACGACTGAGACGCGTTAATTCGGAGAACAAATGGGTTGACTGTGAATCCATAAGAGTTTGTTTTAAAAGTAATAACCTCCCAACCCATGTTTATGCGTATGGTTGTCGGTTAAAAGTGGAACCGTATGTGTTCCCCGTGACACAGTGCTCTGGATGTTGGAAATTCGGACATGTATTAAAATACTGTCCAACAAAGAAGAAAATATGTCCCAAATGTGGTGGGGACCACGAAAATTGTGATATAAGCAATATCTTATGCTTAAATTGTAGAGGAAGTCACCTTGTATTAGACAAAAAATGTCCCCTATATTTAAAAGAAAGGGATATAAGAAATATCATGAGCACTGAGCAGGTACCCTACAGAAAAGCACTTCAGCTGCTCCTTGGAAAACAACAAGAAAACGCTATTTCTCAAAACGCTATTTCTCAAAATATGCTGCAAAAGTTGTCGCTTACTACAAGTACACTAAAGGATTCTCAAACATATAGTAGCGTACTTATTAATTCCGTACAAAATCGTGGGCCGGAGACACCTACACACATTGTTCAGGAGAAGGAAAGAAATGACGTACAATGGAAACAAAACACCACAAAAAAGTCATATGAGGAAAAGGAAACCAAACGTATGCAAGGGAAGAAAAGCCAACTATCGACTGAAAAGGATAATTATGAGAGTTTTCCATCGCAAACTGAAGAGAAAGACTACCAAAAAGATGAACAATTACTTGAAAGATTTGAACTTAAGAAATTTCTAATTAAAATTAACAGAATATTCACATCAGAAGGAACATTTGAAGAAAAAATATTGTTGTTGTTTAAAAATATATACGAAGAATTAAAGAAGATTGTACTAAGTTGTCTGCTAAAAGGAAACTGGTTAGATAAAATTATTAAGGTTATAAATGGATAATGTAGACAAAAATATTGGAATCAACATTATTCAATGGAACGCACAATCTCTGCGGCCCAAAATGATTTCATTTACAGAATTGTTAAATAAAGAAAAAATTCATATAGCGATCCTGAGTGAAACCTGGCTAGATAATGAAGTGGACTTAAATGTAAGTGGCTATAACATTTATCGAAAAGACAGATATGACTCCTACGGTGGTGTTGCTATTTTCGTTCATAAATCCATCAGGTCACATTTAAATTCTTTTCAGATTTTAAATCCAGGTATAGAAGTAATAAGTGCTAAATTAATTAATTGTAAAGATTTAGAAAATATCGTTGCACTTTATTGTCCATCTTCAGTCGTTACACAACCTTCAGACTGGGACCAAATTTTTTCTCATTTTTCAAATAAAACTTTAATAGCCGGTGACTTCAACGGCCATCACTCTAACTGGTCTATCAAAACCGATTCAAGAGGCACTCAAATAATGGATTCCTCGCTTGAATATGCCTTAATTTCGCTTAATAATTGCTCGCCAACAAGAATAAAACTAGTTAATGGGAGTTTACAAAAAACTTCACCGGATATATCATTTGCTACATCTGATATCGCAATCAAATTTGACTGGAAAGTACTTAATGAAAATCTTGGTAGTGATCACATTATAATTAAATTGACAATACAAATACCTGATGATTTCACTATAAATAGGAAAAGAAATTACAAAAAGGCCAATTGGAAAGAATATACGGATTTTCTATCTAAAAGCTTTGCTGTGCAGTGCGATGACTCAGATGTTCAAGAAATGTATGACTTTTTTATAAATCAAATAAATTTAGCAGCTGATAAATATATTCCTTACATTAAATTTAGTTCTAAGCCCACAAAAGAATTCAAACCAAAAAATTATTGGACACCTGAGTTATCCCACATTGTTGCGCAGCGAAGGTTGTCTCTAGCAAAGTTTCGTCGTAATCCAACCCCTGATAACTTGTCCAAATTAGAAGAAAAAATTAAAGAATTTCATGAAGCAATTCAAAAAGCGAAATCATTGGGTTGGCGGAGATTTTGTGATTCCATTGACCATGCAGTATCAGTTTATGACATGTGGCGACGTATGCGGTGGATAAAGGGTTATAAACAGTCTACTAGCTATCCTCCTATCGATAAACAAAATGAATTGCTAAGGTCACTGACCCCTGACTATGTAACAAACAAAACACCTATGTTTGTATCTAAAAATGAAATTTTAGAGTGTGATTTTAGTATACAGGAACTGCAAAATTGTTTAAAAAAGAAGGATTCTGCACCTGGTGAGGACGGTATTTCATATTCCATGATTTATAATCTTCCCAATTCCGCAAGAACTTGTTTACTTATATATAATAAAATCTTTAGTTCAGGTATTGTACCTATTCAGTGGCGCAATATCCAGATAATACCAATTCCTAAAGCGAATAATACAGCTACTGATCCTAAATTAAGGCCCATATCTCTAATTTCATGTTTATGCAAAATATTTCATTTAATGTTAGTACGACGTCTAGAATGGTACACTGAGAGGGGAAAAATATTATCACCACTCAACATTGGTTTTAGAAAATCCCTGTCCTGTTTAGATTCGTTGAGTCGCCTAGTTACTTATGTACAAAATGGTTTTTCTAAAAATATACCAACTGTAGCGTGTTTCCTGGATATAAAAAATGCATACAATAATGTATCTGTTGATGCAGTAGTTAAAGTTTTGGATGAACTTCAAATCGGATCAAAATTTTGTACTTATATATGGTCATTCTTGAATGAGAGACATCTTAAAATTAAAACAGAATACAGTGATTTATTATCAGATCGATGGAGTAATAAAGGTTTAGCTCAAGGAGACCCTTTATCCCCGCTACTATTTAATTTGATTACATTTAAAATATGTCAACAACATCTTAATACAATAGTAGTGTCACAGTATGCAGATGATTTTGTTATATATGTAAAAGATAGAGACATTATGAAATGTGAAATGTATATTCAAAATGCGTTAGATCATATTGTTACGTCTTTAGCCGAACTTGGTCTCGAGTTATCACCCAATAAATCTACATATTGTGTATTTAGTAGGGGCAGACGCAGAATACTACCTTCTCTTAAAGTCAATGAACAGTCGATAGCATTTTCACCATGTACTAAATATTTGGGTATGTGGTTAGACCAAAGTTTGCGTTGGAGTAAACACGTAAATGAAACCATCGCGAAAAGTTCAAAGTTTTTGAATATTTTAAAGCTATTATCGGGAAGCTCATGGGGTATACATACTAAACATATACGGAAACTGTACATCTCCTTAATTAGAAGTCGACTGGATTATGGTTCATTCCTCTATGACTGTAGTGCCAAAACACTTTTATTGAAACTGGACAAGCTGCAAAACCAGGCCCTACGAATAATAGGGGGTTACATTAAAAGCTCCCCTATTCATGTGATGGAATCAGACTTATGTATCGCACCTTTATATTTAAGAAGAAAATATTTAGCATACAAATACTGTCTAAAAAGCCGATCGTGGTCAAATAATGTCACAATTAGTCTTATATCCGAGTTGAGCGACTATTGTCTTACCTCTTATTGGCAAAACAAACAAAAACCATTACTTGTGAAAGTATACAATGACGTTAGACATTTAGAAATTACAGCATCAGAATATCTGAAAATGTTTAGTTTAGAAATCTGGACATCCTATATTCAAAAAAATATTATAAATGAACTTAAAAGTATAAACACCTCTAAACGTAGTTATAACCCAAATGTGTTACTGAGTGATATTGTAGCAGAACTGAACACAATATATTTCGGATGGCATAAAATTTACACTGATGCATCTAAAAGTGCTCAGGGACAAGGAGCGGGGTTATTTGACCAGACTTTAGGGAACAGTTTTGGATATAAAATTAATTGTGATATATCCATTATGTCGCTGGAGCTCATAGCAATTTACAAAGCAATTAATTACGTCTTGAATCAAAATTTAAATAAAGTAGTAATTTTTTCAGACAGCAAAAGCGCGCTCCAGCATATCGCTCGATGCGCCTCTGGCTACAGCAGAGGTACATCGATAGCGTATGATATTTTAAAATTTATAATTATACTTAAAAAAAAAACATAGAATGTAGATTGCAATGGGTTCCAGCACATATTGGACTAAGAGGTAACGAGGAGGCTGACCGTATATCCAAATCAGCGGTAATAGACGAATGTGTAATTAATTATGTACCTGATTACTGGGAATATACAGCTAAATTTAAATCTGCATGCTTTAATTCCTGGAAAGATATTTTTTTCAAAATATCTCTGGATAAAGGCATTTGGTACAAAAGCATTCAAGGTCAACCATCTCGTGTTCCCTGGTTCGAGAATACTAAATTAGATAGGAAATATGTTAAATTGATATTAAGACTCCGTTCTGGGCACTATCCATCGGCAAAATTCGCATTTCTTATGAAAAAGGCTGAATCTCCTAATTGCACAGTTTGCAATCAAATCGAAGACGTACAACATTTGCTGATGGAGTGTGCTCGGAACAGAGTAGAACGTGAGTTATTCGTGAATGATTTTAAAATTAATAAATTTGATGTAGGCATAATCCAATCCATCTTATCTATACCATGTTCGGAGATTATTAAAAAGTTATGCCATTTAATTATTGTCCTCCACGAATAACTCAAATTAATTAGCTATTATGTATTATTATGAACTAATTCTATTTAAGCCAATTATGTAAAAGGGTACGATGGGGCTGACATATCTTTGATAAAAGCCCCTAAATAAAATATAGATTAAAAAAAAAAAAAAAAAAAACTTGTCTTTTCTTGAAAGATCATCGAGAAAGCTATAAGGAATTTAATTAAAATTATATTTAATTTTAGTATTGAGTATTTCGAATTTAGCTATAGTACATAAATACAAATAAATACATATATTGGATGGTTTATGTAAGCTCAAACATATTAATAGGGTAGCATAATTTAAAAACTTACAATCATAGATACTTACATAGACTGATAGATTATTATTATGCTTTACTGGACACCATAACAATAGCAAAAATAAAAAAACAATGTGAATTAAAGGTACAACAGCGGTTTTATCGCTAATACAGGGTGTCCTTGGAAGTATGGGTCAAATAGAATAGGGGCGTGGACAATGTCAATTCCAAAACTTTTAACCCTGAGAATGTCGGTGCAATTTTTACGGTTCAAAAGTTATGACCAATTATTGTTTTTTTTTTCAATCCGCATAGAAAAAAATCATAAAAAAAGTATCAGAGCTATCATTTTTTTTCCAGGACTTTGGCGAACAGTAGGCCTTTCTTGTGATAATATTTTTACGCAGTTAGAAAACATGTGTTCAATAAGAAAAAACATTTACTGCAAAGGCTTTTGTGGTATATTTCCTGAAACTGTGAAAGATATTGATTTTAAAAGAGCAACCATGGATTTTTTTCCGGCTCTTCTCCACAGAAAACGACATCTAAATTCGACTTTTCATAAGCGCCTGTAATGGTTATGTTTTTTTATTTTTTATTCGTTTTGGTAGATAATAATCGTACATCCACAGCCATCAAAATCGCAATACACAATAAAGTAACAACAAATAAAACGACCTTCCATCTCTAATTCTCCGATAAAAATGACGGCGCTAGTCGAAGGGTCGCTGACGTATTTCAAATCGTCCCCGGCATTGGTCCGCCGACTCGGTTCCATTTTCAAATTTACGACTTCACCAATGGCCGTTACGGACGGTTACGTACGCCCCTATACTTTATCGATATAACTTTGATTTCTTACTGAATTTATGGAATAGTTTTCATTGGAAACTATTGAAAGACGTACTTTGAGATTTCGTTCTTATCTTTGCGTTTTTGTGTTCTGGCTATCTGGAAGTCTAGATCTTGCTTAATGTCTGTCTGCTTTAGATAAAATCTAGGCCTTTCTTTCTTTTGAAGTTAAAAATCTTAATTTAACTCTTTTTCTAGGTCGCGTTTACTGAATTCCCTGTACTTTTCATGACTCCGGCTAAATGTGTTTAACTGATAACTCCATTTCAACGAACTGTAGAATTAAAGGCAATTAATAAATGTAAACAATTACTACTCGTACCACGTTTCAAACGAATATTAATTTTAATACTAAACCGGTTGTAAACGAAATCGTGTAATTCCTTCAAACCACATGATCTATTAATGGTATAGATAACCCACACGGGATTTAGATTGACTAAATAAAAAAAAAGTTTATTTTTTCCCAATTTTTTTTTATGTGATTGAAAATTTCGATGCCATGCATAAATGAATGAAGGCACGGCGTCACAGCTGACGGGCACAACTAGTCCGATATCGCTCCATACAGTAAGTTAACTTAGGACGCTAAAATTACTCAGACACAGAATACCATGGTTCATTTTTTGAAAACTTTTTTTTGTTGATTCTGAAGAAAACCTATGCAGGGTCAATCAGTGTCACCAGTAGATCACGCAGTTTGAAGAAATTACACGAATTCGTTTACACCCTTTATAGAAACGTGATTTTGATTTTATAGAAAAAAAAACATAACCCTGCTTTTGCTGTAGCGCAATCGAGTAAAGCATTCAGTTAAATTAAAGTGGGAGTGAATGGCATTCTTTTTAATATTAAAAAAGACGTGAATGTTGCGCCTTACAAAATAAGTTGATGTAGATATTGTTTAGGTTTAGTAATCTGTGGTTGTCTAGCAGAATATACGAGGATGTAGGGTGCGTTTCACAAAAGAAGTCCTTTGGCGTTATATTGGCACAACTGAATTTTTCATTATAAAAGCGTCCGAAACAATGGAAATTCAGTGGTGCCAACATAACGCCAAAGGACTTCTTTCGTGAAACACACTCTAGCAGTGTGCTTGATGAAATAAATAAATAACTCTCACGTGGAATTTTCATGTTTAATCTCTTGCCTCATCCCACATTAATCATAATTTATATCGTGGACATAATTTGGCAAATACGCGCCATTTAAGAAGCAAACAGTGCGCCATCTTACCCCGAAACGTCAGGCTGTCAAGCATTCAAACGTCTAATCCGCTCATCTTGCAAGACTGGCAGCTGGCAGCTATCGCATAGACGTAAGCTCGGCAGTTGCCAACTTGCCAATTATTATACCGGTTGCCGGTAATCTGGCATTTGGCTTATGTCTTGAGTGAGGTATATTGGGTGCTAATTTAGGGCTCAGGGGAATTTGCCGACGTGAAGCACTTTCTACATAATTATTATACAGGGTGTAAACGAATTTGTGTAGTTCCTTAAAACTACCATGATGTACTCGGCCGTCCCATTTCAAAGCCTAGTAAGGGATACTTTTTACAAAAATCGTTTTATTGCATAATCTTGCTAACCTAGACAGTCTCTACCAAATACAAAACACCAGCGTTGAAAACTCACATAATAAGCAGATATATTTAAGCATCGATACCTAGTAAGTGCCATTCACTGCCTGTGATCATTTTAAAACCTAGTAAGTCACATTAACCACATGGTTTTACCTAACATAAATAATTTTCAAAGGCTGACCGATTCTACGTTTATGCGCTCTCCTGTAAAACTACGTTTTAAGCCCTTTCTAGGTTTTGAAATGGGACAGCCGTAATACTGGTGTAGATTGAACCAGCACGGGATTTAGTTTGATAAAAAATTTCTTGCGGTTGAAGTAAGTAATCGTATACACTCAATAAGGTTTAAAAAAAAAAGCAAGAAAAAAAAATGCTAGAAAAAATATTTATGTGATACAGTATGTCGATGCCACGCATAAATGAATGAAAGCACGGCGACACAGCTGGCAAGCACTTCTAGCGCGATATCGCTCCGTGCAATCAGTTAATTCGGGGCGCTAAAATGACTCGGAACAGAAAATTAGGTTTTATTTATGCTTTTTGCTGAATCTCTTAAAATTCATTTCAGTTTATTGAGATAATTAGATAGATGGGTTTTGGTACGGATTTAATAATAATTGAAAGCCTATTTGTATTATACACGGATGCTAAAAATATTTGTTTTGTAAGAAATCCCTACCTTGTATGTAGAATGCAGGAAAAATCTAATCTAGGCAATCAATTCATTTGAAAAAGTGTGATAGTAAGCAAAGTGTGTATGTACCTATCTAATACAATCTATACCTACCTACTACCCAAGATCTAGATTTTCTAGTCCAATGAAGATTTAATCTAACCTGAATTAATACATCTGATGCACAAATAGAAACTAAGACACAAAGCCTCCAATAGCCATCAAAACGCACTTAACCCTCAAACGCTGACCGCTTAAAAACATAATCGCCGAACGCAATCAATCACTGCAGCTGCCGATTGATTGGCGCCAGCCGATTGCTATCACCTTGTGAATGCAAACTATATTGATTGAGCCGGTCCGCACGGAATTTGCAATTAGCGCGGCCGGTACGCTTCTAATTGCGTTCACTCGTTCATTCATTCATTCATTCACTCGTTCACCGCTTTGTTGAGCTGCGCTTTTGTTATACAGCGCTTTGGGGTTAGGATTTGTGTTTTGTTGTACTGTTGTTTCTTTATTATTGGCTGGTTTAGCTTTTAATTTACTTAGAGAATGATTTAAAAGTATTCTCGAAGTTTTTGTGTTTTCATGGAAATTACAGTTTAAAAACTATGCCTACTTTTGTAATTGGTAAAGAGTGACTAATTGGTATGATATATTATGATTATGACTAAGGAATATATTTGAGAATCCTAACTAATATTATAAATGCGAAAGTAAGTTTGTTTGCTTGTTACCTTTTTACGCCTAAACCACTGAACCGATCATCCTGAAATTTTGCATATACATTGTCAGGTGTACAGAAATGGACATAGGGTTCACCTTTCATTCCGAAAAAAGTACTGTTCCCGAGGAAAACAACAATAACGTTCATAGATGGCGCCACGTGTGTTTCGATTCACGATTGAATTATATGATTATAGAAACTTTAGTAGTGTGTTAAGAGTTGATTGTCAAATTCTAAATTAACACGAGCGAAGCCACGGGCAAAAGCAAGTAATTAATAAAGGTTTAGCACTGATCTTTTTTTGTGTGAAAACAAGCTAGAATATAAAATTTTCTCATCGCACGCTAGAAGCAGACGCATGTTGTAATGGTAACATTCAACAAAACCCAGCGCTTGGCGGTAAGATCTTAACGATCTAACTGGCTAGCTACCAAAATTCACAAAATGAAGCTTCTTAACCGTGACCCCAAAATATGACCTTAAGTGTAAACACAGCTGATCATAGCTGAGGTTTAGTATATTTATTTTGTAATTTTTGAACAGCTATTCCTCTTAATCTATTGGCCTTTGGGGAAAATTGTAGAACAAAGTTATTCATTAGGGAGTGCCTCTGCTGCCGGCGCCGGTTGCCAAACTGGCTGCCGGCGCCGCGCCGACTACATACATTGTTTTTATACACCTTCAACGCCTCTTCAAACTCTTCATGAGTCGATTATACGTCACCCACTTTCATTTTCGCAATAAAAACGAATGACAAACTTAAGGGGATGTTTGTAAGGTTGATTGGATTTCCAAAGCGAGTCGATGGAGCTCCACTGCGCAGGTCTCCTATTTCTATCTGCACGGTTTAAAGAAACCTAACACGAAGGGGATGACGGGAGCTTCGTTCGCTCGCTACGCTTACTCACTCTAGCCCCCGTCATCTCCTTCGAACCTAACCTATACGTGTCGGGGTGCCCTAAATAACCGAGCTCGCTTCGCGCGCTCTTGAATTAATCAGTTGCAACTGCAAGACAAGTTACAGTTTTTGGCCCAAAATCTAACCTACCGTTCAACTAACATATCTACCAAACAACTTATTACCGCCGCTGGTGTCCATTTTGGGTGCCAACAGCCAATGTTTTTAATCTCGGCTGCCGGCAGTGATGTACCGCCGGTTCCCAATGGCGTTATTTTTGGGTGCCGGCAGCGGAGGCACTCCCTATTCATTATTATGTGTATTTTAACACCTTTTCGGATCCTTGCGACTATCCTTATATAATTGCATCAGTTAACATAGCCATAGTTATAAACTAAATTCATAGTCCATAGGTCGTTAAAGCTCACTGAACTGACTGCCTTGGAACCGCAGCGTCTCAATAACGGCAGGGAGTCAGCATCAAATATGCAAATATCAGGCGATGTCAGGCAACAATCAAGGTGTGAATCGCCAACAGTCCGGAACAATGCACTTTGACGTACAGACGGACGGATTTTAGATACGATATAAATAGTAAACAGAAGGTCCACTCAGTAAAATGCACGATAAAGCCCAACTTACACAAGCCTCGGAATGGAATGGAAGCGACTTCTTGCAACGAAATTGTACATAGCATAGCATAATTAATTTTATGTCAATTGTATAAAGTACAAATTAAATACGAGCCAAAAAAAGGTTGCACGTTTTCCGGCGCATTCTCGAGAATTCCCCTAGCTACTGTGGGTGCCGTCTCTGGAATCCGCGGGAAGTGGCGTGAACGGGGAGTCGGTCGGGACGGTAACAGTAGTGTGATGCCAAGCGTTTATGATGATGACTCGCTGGAATGCGCGGGAATTCTCGAGCATTCCCGCGGATTCGTGCGCCTTCTAGTGTCATGACACGAAATTGACAATTCCATTCCATTCCGCGGCGTTTTAAATTGAGCCTAAGAGATATACAGGGTGTAAACATATTCGTGTAATTCCTTCAAACCGCGTGATCTACTGGTGACACAGATTAATAGTTTTTCAAAATCATAAAAACAAAACATTTCGTAAAAAAATTTTGGTGTTCTGTTTCTGAATTGTCAGAGTCATTTTCGCGCCCTGAGTTAACTGACAGCAAATAGCGATATCACGCGTGACGCGAGTCATCCCAGTAAGCAGTTTTTTTTTGTTGTGCTGCTTTTGATGGTCCTTGCTTATTCCTTTTACGTAACCGGGTAGTTATTAATATTTAATAATAATATTTAGTTAAAAAAAAGTTATTGGCGATATCTGAAGGGTGTCTAGTCAATCCCGCTAGCTGTGTCGATGTGCTTTCATTTATGTATTCAATTCATTTATGTTATCAAATTCAATTCATTCGAAATGTTCAATCAGATCATTTTTTTTCTTTTTTTATTGAATCCTCGTGGTTAACATAAAGGTCTAAGGTACTTTGAGCTATGAAGTCACCAAAAACTAAATCGGAGAAACGAAAATTTTTAACGTAGGGAAATCCTCATAGGTAGTTTTTTTTTTTCTCTATTATAACCGGCTGTGTGTTTCTGCGTTTTTTGCCAAATAAATGTTTTCTTTCATTCTTCAATCTATTTTCAACCCTCGTCACAAAAACTCACGGTTTTCATATTGTATGAATTGGACCTTCTGCCTATATAGTTTTTAGGTTAGTGAATATTGATGTTTTGACTATACGGTAGATGGAATTTGTATTTCCTATCCTACCCAGTGCGGCACGGAATGGAATCCTTTTCCATGTTTTTCATTTCCATTCTGATAGTGGACAGTAAGAAAAACAAGTTTTACAGCGTTTTTATCTGCTGTATGCTTTTCAATCCATCATACCGTGAGATGTATTGCAGGGAAAAGCTATGAGTCAAATGGTATTAGTATTGGACAGATAAATATTGTTACTGAATGAGCGAAAGATAATGAGTTTAAATGAGATGAGTTTAAAGTTTTTAAAATCCCTGGTATCATAGGGCGTATACATAAAGGAACCAAGGAAGGTAACCAGCGCCAACCTACCAGCGCTTATCAGTACTGGTCCGTGCAGGTAACCGCTACATAAAGGAAGCGGGTAGAAGCAGGGGCTGGCATTTTTTAACAAAAATACGCCTTATTCCCTTGCAATACAGCAACAAATGACGGCCTACCAGCGCAGGTCGGAACTTGTCGGAGCAGTTCGGAGCTTGTCGCCGCTAGTTCGCCACACAGTATAGAGACTACCTGCGCCGACTACCTGCGCCGACTAACTGCGCCGACTAGCACCGGCAAGCGCTGACAAATCGGCGCCAGCAACCCGCTTTCTACGTGTATACGCAGTTATGTCAACTGATGTTTATTAGTATTTTGGTCAACCAATTAAGTATTAGTTTTACGTAAACTAATACTTAATTGGATTCGACATCAAATTAGATTGATCAGGTTTTCAGAAACTACGATTAGCTACGAAGAGAGTGATTATTTTGTCAAAGAAATTTGCTGTTACTGACATAAAATAACCTTAAAGCTACGTCCACATTTGTAGCATTTTGGCGTTTCGTATCTCCGTCGCGTGGCACCGACGTGTATCTTGATCGCTGGTTAGGACATACACACATACAAATGTGGACGTAGTTCTAGATGGGTCTACATAACTATGTATCATTGTGGCGTATCGTATTGAATTTCGTATATAGATGTGAATACCTTGTTTATTACTGTATCGTATTGAGCTTCTTAACAAAAGCCGATCGTATCAAAACGACGTATTAAGACCTCGTAACATCCATCCGTCTACACTACCGATCGTAATACGCGTCGGCGATACGCTTACGACAATCAGAGACGAACGTACGTACGTAGAGAACGTCTTTAAACGCCATCTATCGTCATATAACAACAACACTATTACTGAATGTCTACCAATAGATGTCGCCACTCACCTTCAGTGTCGCTGGTGTCTGACAGCGGTGGTTCATTGGCGATGTATTGTCTGCCACTCAGGAGATTGCTCTCGACAACTGGTCTCTTGTCTTCAAGTTGTCTTCTGAACGCGCGATGGTCATCCTGGAATGGAAATATAAGGTTATTATAATAGTAGTTCGAATTTTCGTTCATATTTAAATTGGTTATGTTGTAGTCGATTGAGAACAGAGTATCCTGTAGATGTTATACAATGAGATACATGTAAATAATAACGAAATCATACTACGATTAAAATTCCGCTTGGTTACGCGGTGACTTAGGCCTCGTTAATGAAAGCACGGAACCCGCAGCGTGCTGTCATACGTACAACTAAAAAAATGCGCGCGAATCAACGCGTCTCCTTAAACGCTTTTCTTATACATCGTCATGTTATGACGATGTATAAGAAAAGCGTTTATATTATATGTTTGAATTGTCAGCTTTAGGCCACGTATCACGCTCCGCGCTAAGCTCCGTATCTCTATGATCAAGGCCTTAAGTATCTGATGCCGTCAAGACGGTTCATTGTACCTACTTTGAGAAAGAATCAAGGCTTCAAGATAATATCTAATATATCTTTCACGGGGAGGTACTGTTTAATTCGTTATCCTCTTAATTTAGACAAATTGTCGAAACTATGACCTTACAAAGTTTTGTAACAAACGAACTCAAACTTTTTAACTTACTCCGAACTAATCGAATAACTAAAAGCTCATGATATTGTTAGTTTAATAAAAGATGTAAGTACCTAAACCCATAACTCCCGAACGTTATCCACAAAATTCGATTAAAACCGATTACCGTACCTACCCTTAAATGCTTGTTAACATTCCACACATTCCCGCCACTAAGCCCGCCATTTTGTTTATCATCTATCAGAAAATACAGAAGGCCCACTCCTAACAAAGAGCGATATGAACATCACATAATAATATGATTTATTCATTAGCATAAGTATTGGCGACCGCCTACTGAAAGGCGTAGCGTGGGAGCCTCCCACAAGGTGGACCGATGACCTGGTGAAGGTCGTGGGAATCCGCTGGATGCGAGAAGCACAGGACCGGTCGATGTGGCGATGCGTAGGGGAGGCTTATGTCCAGCAGTGGACGTTTTTCAGCTGAGTGATGAGAAGCATAATCAGCCCATTTCAGTCCCACTGCTGGGCATGGGCTTCTTCTCAGAATGAGAAAGGTTTTAGGCATTACTCTACCACGACAACGTGGTGCGTGTTGACGGACTACACACACTCTATGGAGAAGCTTATTTTTATCTCTCAGCTGTTCAAGTTTCCTCACGATGTTTTTCTTCACCGACACGATTTATAGTTGAGCAAAGTGGGTTTTAAAAAAGAACAACACTTAACTTCTTGCATTGTGATGTAAAAGGCAACTATGATATTATTTTAAGAGATTCGGTTGGGCACTTTACAATCTCCTTGCTGTATATAGTTTCACACCGATAATTTAGCCCTCATCAAGCTGTCTCCTCCCCAAACCCTCGCCAGCAACGTCCTAAGCCGAGGTCCTAATCCCACTAGGGGTAGCCCTTAGTGCTGTAGTTAGCTTAGGTTAAGTATTTAACTTCCCTACCATTGGCTGTTAGTATTTGATGAAATTATAAGTAAAAAATTACAGTACAGCTGCAATGTTTTTTTTCTTTTTTTCATTTCGTGCACCTTCTGTTTTGAATGGTCCTTCTGTACCTATTTTTGTGTGTCACTAAACTCAAAATGGCGTCACGCGGTTGATTTAGCGGACGCGATCCGCGGACGCGGATTAGTGCGGTCAAATTATTTACTGCCGTACGTTAATTGTTGACTTTTGTGCCGATTTAGGGTGACATTTTTAGAGGTGCCGTCACATCACTATCAGGATTGGGATTTGTACTATCAGGCTGTTTACTACCTTCCAAATATAGATGTAGCATAAACACAATCAGCCTATTTCTGTCCAACTGGTGGGCACGGCCCTTTTCCTAGGATGAGAAGAGGTTAGATCTTAAAGGTCACAGCTCATTAGAGCCACCCGGCACCCGACCCGCATCGCCTCGTCATTCGGCGTCCACTGGTTGTCAGCAGGTGGTTCACGGGTGGACGCCGCGTTATCGCCTGTAAACGTCGCGTGGTCATCCAGAGGACCGATGCGCGCGGTCCTCTCAATGGCAGCGTGCGGTTCACTTGGGACTTGTGCGTTGGCAATGCGCAGCAACGCAAGCATGCGAGCAGCGAGTTGCCACCGAGTGGTCAACTCTTTGTCCGCGCGTGGGCGGCATACGCCCGAGGCGATCCAGTGACGCTACGGAGTTGATGTAGTGAGCGCACATCCATACAAGTTCATATAAAGAATACTAACCGCACGAGGCGAGGCGATGCGGGTCGGATGCCGCTGCCGGGTGACCTTTTGTCCACCTCGGCAGTTTGGTGCGGGTTGGCTGACTACAAACCACCAAGAACCCTTTGGAGCTGTCTCAAGTGTGCATATTTTCTCACGGTGTTTTTCCTTCACCGTCAACCCTTTTATAGCACAGATTTTACATTAAGGCACATATGACACCACAATTACTTGACATCACTGGCGATCATGCTAGCTCAATTCATGTTGGTGGTCGCACTCGCATTTGTGCGCTGTGCCCTTTTAACATCGATGCGTTTAGCATAAGGGTGATCATTCTTACAATAGTTTCGATAAAATCGACATTTAAGTCAGGGGGTCTACTCTCTAAGCACGAAATCCGTGGTTTCGGCCTTAGTTACGAGCGTTTCCTACTCCCTATCACCTATGGACATACGATTATTTCGGGGTCCGAACTAAGAATTAATGACAACACGATTTGACAGTTGTCCCTACTACCGATGTGTTTTTGCCCGTCCGAAAAGTTGAACTTGACACTTGTTTTGTTCACTCCTACGTTTCGGGCTACTTTCGGACGGGCGACGAACTTCGTTGACGGACTTAGGGAGTAGGCCCCCAGACTAGTGGGGCGGTTACAAGCGTTTTGTATACATTTCGTTTCTGTCCTATAAATGGCTATCGCACATGAATTCGAAAGATCTGTGGTGAGGACCGGGGTGGAGTTCTCCTGCGTGGAAGGTAATCGTTCAACCGCTTGGCTATTTACCCCAATGCACTTACAAATACCAGCTTTTATAGGAACTCGTAGGAAAATAACGACAAACATATTACAATCGTTAACTATCCAGTATTCCTAGTTTAATACTAGTAGCTTTAGAGCAATTTGAAACAAGTTGCCGGGTTCCAAACAATTACTCTCGGTCGAATTGCTAGGGCGGCCATTTTGTGGTGGAACTGTGACCAAAATGGCGTCGTTTAGCTCGTTGACTGGCTGTAGAACTGCCTATATGTCTAGTTTTAGTCTTAAAACTAGCATTCTCATGTATCTATACTAACATACATGCATATTCACGCCTGTTATCCCCGAAGGGGTAAGTAGAGGTGATCTCTTATTACAGGAGTCTGTTAATCCACGTTTCGCCTCTTATAGTAAGTCCCATGTAATAGGTGGCAACCCTATTGAAATTTTCCGGGCCAAAAAAAATTATCTTATGTACTCGAAATTCAATATGTTAAGTATTCATGTTGGTATTATTCTTATAGCAGTGATAGCCTAGTGGTTAAACGCTTGCCTTTCATGTAGAAGGGTGCGAATTTTATCCCGACGTTTCACATTCATGTGCGGATTAGGATTTGCTTATCGCTTGCGTTAAAGGCAAAGGAAAATATAGTGAGGAAACCTACACAACTAAGAGGACTACAAAAAGTTTTTGATGGTGTGTGTAGGCCATCAATCCGCGTCAGGCCGACGTGGAAGACTAAGGCCTAAACTCTTCTTGTTTTGAGAAGAGGCCTGTGCCCAGCAGTGGGACAGTAATGGATGCTTATGCTTTCCTTGATTTATACTCTAAATAGCAGTCAACGTTTTTTACATATTTTACAATCGCAGTCAGTCAAAACTAGGTGCACGGTTCCAAAAGGTAGGTTCTATGGAGAATAGCTGGCAAGAAACTATGAATAGTCTTTATAAAATTAGATCATGACAATTCCAATACAGTAGTGTGAGAAATAGAATGAGAACAATGCAGTAGAAAAGTATGCCTTTTTGGATTGCCATAGCAGTTTGTGTGGCCACAGTCGTGTCCAGCATGGAAATCTTTGTCTTGCTCACAATCTTGTCTGCAAGACACTGTTAGCATTCATACGTAATCTAATATCTTCATACCTGTTGTTTAAGCAGTGCAGGCAGGTCGCCTCTGGGCGGGGCGAGCGCGTTCAGTTCCGTCTCCTTCCTGATGACCCACTCGGTGAGCTCGCGTAATGATAGCAGTAATGCTGACCAGTGCTCCGCGTTGCTCTCCAAACGGTTTCTGTAAAGAATGAGAGGTTATTGTTATTGGTGGAATTTTCGTGATAGGAAAGCACTTAAAACAACGAAGAGGTTTATAACAAACATTAAGCTATCGGTTCTATATCTAAAATTTTAAGTCCCTATGCATAACAGCCGCACATAAAAATCGCAAAAAAATGCATATTAGTGCATCTTGTAAGCCCCTAAACACACATAACCATTACTGCAGTTGGCCAGAAGTATGGAAACACTTTTTTATAAGACTATACTTTTAACGCCGTAGGACCGGCAAGGCAGCGTAGGACACCCACTAGGGTGAGGTAGGGAGAGACTACTCTACGCTGAACAACGCAAGGCAGCGTAGGACACCCTAGTCTCTACGCTGAACAACGCAAGGCAGCGTAGGACACCCTAATCTCTACGCAGAACAACGCAAGACAGCGTAGGATACCCTAGTCTCTACGCTGAACAACGCAAGACAGCGTAGGATACCCTAGTCTCTACGCTGAACAACGCAAGACAGCGTAGGATACCCTAGTCTCTACGCTGAACAACGCAAGACAGCGTAGGATACCCTAGTCTCTACGCCAAACAACGCAACGTAGCGCATGACATCCCTCCTGCCGCATGGCTAGATAATCGCAGAAGAGCTAGGGGTGTCTTGATGCAGAAGGCGGAGGCTCAAAAAAGAGTAATGGTGTAACTTGGCCTGTGTTTATGAAAGGTCTGCGAATCCAGCAATAGGCACACTAACTAATAATACTTAAAATACTATCCATAATCCGAAATCATGATAAATAAACACTCTGTCATTTGAACCAACCTTATTAAATTAATTATAAAATCTAACATACGGCTTCAACAACTCCAAGTAATCTCCACTACCCAGCCAAGATCGCTATAAAAGCTAATCCCCAATAAAATGAAGCAGTATAAAGAACAGTGGGTAAGCAGCGAGCCAGGACTATAACTCAAAAAGTTGGCCCTCACACAAAGGCGAAGTACAATTGTTGAAATTTGGCCGCGTCGCGTCGCGCGGCTCATACCGAGATTTTAGATAACGGTAGGGATGGGACCGTGGCATCGATAGATGTTTATTTATTTAATCTGAGAGAAGTCAAAAGAAAAACTCTTACACTGCAGTAGGATACCATAGGTTTACAGTCTCAAGTACTGTAATTATAGACACAATAGATAAACAATGGCACTGACGAAGCGGTTCGTCGGTCGGGCCGCTTGCGGTTATGATTTCCATAAAAAAAGGAGAGATACGTGACAAAGACAAATCTATCGATTCTCATAGATATGTGATCGATCAAAGGTATAAAGCATCTAAAACATTGTGTTTAGCTTAACTGTAGAACGATAACTTCAGCCTTATTTTTCTTATCTCTAGTCTGTGCTCGGCTCTTTCAAAAGGGGGACCTTTTTTTTGTACCTACAGAAGATGACATCAGGCACGCTTGGCAAAGCATGCCTGACATCATCTTCTATAGAACTGACCTGGTGATATACAATTTTATAATGATTATGCGGCTTAAATGTGAAGTTGGCTGTGAAAAATACAATTCACTATTGGGAAAAAACGAAATGACTTTCCAAATAACCTATTAGATTTTGATATAAGATTTTTATCGACATACATTTTTTATCGATACCCGCACAAGCCCATCTCTAAGCACAACTTCAGATTTAAGCTGTATTCAAGAAATTGTACTGTAGCGAGTTAATTGTAGTTGTGAGTTTTAAGTTTATTTAATTTCAAGACAAATTCCACAAAATGTTCTTGAACTATAATGATATCAAGACTAACACTTTTTATTTTAAGCAGAGCTATAAAAATAATAGTCCGCAGGTAAAATAAGTTTATAAAGAAAATCACGTCTACAAGAGAATTCTTTTCTATAATATACAATCCTTCAATGCTTTTAAAAAGTCTATGACCAACCTTTGAAGTCACATTTGGTGCAGTGACTGAGCGATTGGCTTTTGCGATGGGTTGAGAGTTCGATGCCCGCACGGAATAAACATTTGTTTTGCCTAAAAATATACTTGGGAGCAAATAAATCGAGCCACTTCTATTTTTTACCGTATACCTAATTGTTATTATTTTTGGTATTATGGAACAGATCAATTCTAAACATATGTATATCGCCTAAAAGGTTACTTGATAACCTTTACAATGAGGGTAGTTTTTTTATATTTTGAATTATACAATTCATGAAACCAAAACTAATAACCAGGACACGTGAAAAAAGGAGTGACTCGATTTCTTTGCTCCCAAGTGTAGTTGTTCCGGGTGCATATGAGATTATGTTTGTAAACGCACTAATGATGTAAAAGAAACACAAAAGAGGGGTAATGTTTAAAAAAAAGGAATCTTAAAAAAAAACAAGAGACATCTTTCTTTCCCGAAGACCACAGGGCGCTTTCTCGATCAGTTTTAACCCTTTATAGGGTACATTTTACATTAAGGACACATATGAAACCACAATTACATGGAGTCACTAGCGATCATGTTGGCTAAATGCATGTTGGTGGTCACGTTTGTGCGCTGTGCACGTTTAAGATCGATGCGTTTTAGCATAAGGGTGATCATTCTTACAACAGTTTCGATAAAATCGACATTAAAGTCAGACTAGTGGGGTGGTTATAAGCGCTGTACAAAGGACAATGGGCAAAATTGTATGGAGCTTGTCCCATCGGCGGCCACTTCTGTACTATTTACTTTCTAGTAGGCAATTATGTATACAATAAGATTACAAAAGATTGTTTCTGTAACTTCCTTGGATCAAAAGTTATCATAGGTGGATTATATTAAAAAAAATATCGAATTAAATCATTTAAAGGAAATAATACAGTTTGTATCTTTAATACAATATTTTGTACACCTCGTGATGATGTTACATTGATGTAATAATGAATTTAAGCATATAATAATGATATGATTATGTTATTATATACGTAATATACAAATAGGTATAAGATAATGATAGGTTAAATAAACCTGAAGGTTTATTAAATACGTTGATTTATTAAAATGAAAACATGTATACCAGATTACAATAATGTAATATAGTGATTAACTTAATAACTACATTAATGATTGGGCTTTAATCATCATCACCGATTAATTCATTTAAAAAAGCAGCTGGCAAAAGAATTTCTTCCTCTTGGTTTCTTGCCCACCTTATGTGGGCGCAGCAACCCGGAGTGCGCTTAGGGCCACAACAGAGACGATGCTTTTAGCATCAGCGATCGGCGATTTTGCGTTTGCATCGCGTTTAGGAGACTCGTTTGTGTGCGGAGTGAAGTGTTCAGTCGCGGCATCCAGCGACCAAAAAGCGATTAAATCGTCGATCGCCGATGCTAAAAGTATCGTGTCTGCAGTGGCCCTTACCGGTAACGTTATGACAAATAAGTATTTTACATTTACATTTAAGACTAATATTTTATTAACATTATTTATTAATGCACACGTCAATAAAGTAAACAAAATGCAATGATTTTTCGTATGTTTTATCATTATAACAAAAATTGCAGCATGAAAAAAATATGATAATTCATTAAAATAGTATTTTGCCTGTATCTTTTTTCCCAAATGATATTTGACCGTACTCCTTGAACAATATTTGTTCTAAAAGCACTCGCCTTTCAAATGATACTAGTTTCATTGATGGCCGCTGATGGGACAGAACGCCCATTGTCCTTTCGTTACTGCCCCAAAAAGGGGTTAAATATAATATAATAAAAATTCTCCCTATGACTATATCTACATAACCAGACAATTATGACAAAACCGTAGAAGAAACATAAACAAAACAACGAATTTCAAAGCACCATAAACCATAGATCCTACCATAATCCCTAAAGTTTGACAGCAAAGTGATACAAACACAGAGGGCGAGCTAACCTAGCCCTCACAAAGGGCGGATGACCGCAGGTTACCCACCTGGGCCCTCGACCGCAGGACACAAGTTAAACATAAACCATGAGCGCAGAGGTTTCATCTTACCGCAGAGGGCTTAGCGAGACTGGGATGGGAATTTTTGGTAGTTAATTTTTGATAAGATTATAGTTATACGAAGACAACGGAGTTTTTTCTACGTTATAATAATATAATAATAATAATAAAATTTATTGAACCATTGTTAAAATTTTTACCTTAGAAATAATTTTACATTACATATCAGTCTGTGTACGGTTTGTACACTTACTGGTGTAAGCCACCGCGTTAGCAAAACATGTACAGTTTAAGACTGTACAGTCTGTAACTAGTAGGAATCTACATTTTGTTCTTTACGGTGGTCCCCAAACTAGGCAGTGCCTGTATCTTGGGGGCCAGAGTTGTGACGATATACACGTAGTATTATTTACCACTGGAGTTAATATTTGAATTGGTAATTAATTGTAGACAAAGTTATAAAATCTAAGTCCAATCTATAATCAGGGAAAAACTAAAACAAAAATACTTAAATTGTGCTAAACGGGGACTCCGTTTAACACTAAAAATTAAACAAACAAAGTTAACCTGTGAGTGTTTGTGTGCGTGCGTGTAGTGCGTTTGAATGGTCAGTGAGTGTGGTGAGTGTGATGTGTAAGTGTGAGTGAGTGTAGTAGTTGTGTGGGATTCCGAGTGTAAGTTATAATGTTATAATTTGTTCGGATTCATCGTATGAAAGGCCTAGTAGCCATTTTTTTACAACTTTTTTACATGAAGAGAGGAAGAGATCTTTTGAGTCATAAGGCATACTGCTGGAAACCTTGTTATACACTTGTTATCTATGCTCTATTAAAATTTCATACAACATTAGACAAATAAGACAAATTTTAGCAAGGAAAAGGAAATGTATACAGGTTGTAAACGAATTTGTGTATTATATATTATACTAGCGACCCGCCCCGGCTTCGCACGGGTGCAATTTATACATATAAACCTTCCTCTTGAATCACTCTATCTATTAAAAAAAACCGCATCAAAATCCGTTGCGTAGTTTTAAAGATCTAAGCATTCATAGGGATAGACAGCGGGAAGCGACTTTGTTTTATACTATGTAGTGATAGTGATTCCTTCAAACCGTGTTATCTACTGGTGACACAGATTATCGCTAAATGGTTATGTAGAAAATAAAAGATTAAAAAGAACTGGTTTTCTATTTCTGAGTCATTTTACAGCCCCAAGTTAACTGACTGCAAAGAGCGATATCGCGCTAGTCGTGCCCGCGAGATGTGTCGCCTTGCTTTCATTCATTTATACGTGGCATCGAAATGTTTACCAATATAAAAAATAAAAATTATTCCGTATTTTTTTTATTTAATCCTTATTAATTTAATTAATTGGTTTAGATACTATCATTTACCCCGTGTTATGCTATTATGAACCTTAACAGTCAATCGAGATGGTCTCTATTCTGAAACTCTGTTTGAAGAAATGGTTCAAATGATATTATTCAAATACAAAACTCATTATTCAAAATAAACTAGAATTACTTAGTTCTTTTTCTTCGTACCTTGGTCCACTTTTGTTTAATAATAAATGAAATGGAGTGTATTTGCACGAGTTTATTAGGTACTAATTTTAGCCCTTTTGTTCGTAGCAGTATGACTACTTATTTAGTTTTAGCGTTTAAACAAGGCTAAGCTTCGTTTTTCATTAACCCTTTATAAAAGGCAAAACATTTCCCACAAACTTTTTTGGAAGCCGTCGCAAAATCCTCTTTATTCTATTTTTATTTTTAAATTTTAATCCCGGCAATATAACATGTTTTTAGTATTTTCTTGAATAAAAAATAAACCGTAAAATCGTCATAGATTGTTGTTCCACCTTTCTAATAGACGCGTAAATATAATTACAATTAAAAAAAAAGACTTGTCCTTTTTTACAAACAGAGATATAGAGGGATTCTCCTATACCCCTCTGGCTCTCACATACACACGACGGAACACAGTAAACTGCTTGGCGCCGGACTTTAATGTGAGGGTGGTAGCTAGCCAGGCAGACTTTATAGATTCTACCACCAAGCGTGCTGAGTTTTGTATAAACTAAGTTTTATATCGATGCTTCCGACAACAAAGGTCGTAAACACCAAAATAGCACTTTTGGTAATCAACGAAAAACAAAAAATAATTTCATTTTTGGCTTATATCTTTTTAACTTTAAAAGTTGTAAAATTGTGTTCTATACAAGAAATACGTAAAATATGATGGTGTTTCATAATATATTATTGCTATTTATGTCAAAGCCTTATTTTAAAAGTTAGCTTGGACATACACCCCAGAAAATTCAAGAAGTTGGTATTTACGACCACTAACAAATCAATGGAGAACGATTTGTCTAACGGAAGTTAGAAGTATGCACCAGTTTTTAAATACAATAGTTCTGGGTTTGGTTTTAAAAACCATATACTGAAATAAAAATGAGTGTAAACACCACGATCTGATGCGATGGTATGTAACAAACATGGAAATATCTGAAGCAAATCAATGAATTTAAGACTGTAAGTTGAGTTTTCATTACTTGTAATAAAAACAATAAAGTAAAACACAAATTGACATAATTAAAAAAGGTTTTTTATTCATTGACCGTCATCGTTTAATCAAAATAATGGTTAAGCAAGGCACTAATACAAATTCAAAGTAAAAAAATGACTGAACCAATCACTTAAATTTCCATTAGAGGATCTTGTACATCAATCATCATTCATCATCATTGTTTGTGTCGCGGCTCGAAATTTTTATACCTTTAGGACCTGGCAGGTCCTAAAGGTATAAAAATACACTTAAGTAAGTATATTATAGGCATCGTCCCGTATAATTTAATCAAGCGTTTGTTACAAGATGCCTATAGTGTTCTACCTCCAACGGCGTACCTAACCAGCCAGACATAATTCAAAATGTTAAGTAATCATTTTGTTTCATTGATTTCAAGAAGATTTTATAATCACGACATTTTTTTAAAACGTATTGATAATGAATTACAAAAAAATATAAGTAGGTAAACATTCTACCAAGCTTACTGCTCTAATAATTTTAATAAACAATGCCCATTTTCACCAACGCCCTTGAAAATTTAGGTAGTTCATCTTTCTAGATCTTGTTTGTTCGGAAAGCTTCTGTACTATGGTCTACCTAACTTTTAGTGTCGTTGGTGAAAATGGGAAAGTGTTATCGACAAGATAACAAAAAAGTAGATGCAAAACATAATACGACGACGAGTTATAGAAAATCAGGTCTTCAAATTTCTGATTAATAATCTTCTGTCATTGGATAGAAGATTATTAACCAGAAATTTGAAGACCTGATTTTCTGATAGAAGATAATTAATCAGAAATTTCATCTTCCTCGTCAGTCTCAGGAAGAGTATCAATGACATTATGAGACTGACAAGGAAGCTGTTTGTATTCGGCATGAAACCGTTTGTGTATTGTCCCCTGATCACACAATCGTTGCAGATCTTTGTATTTAGCTGCGGTAATTGGTAGTTTATCCGTATATAGCTGTTTTGGAGTCAACTGCTTTACTCGATTATATTGTAATTCTAACATTTCTTCTGTATTTTCTTTTGATTTATTCTTCCCTTTTCCCTCAATTCTCCAAGACCAAGTGACATTACGACAATTGTTTCTCAGCAGAGCTTACGTTTTAAAAATGATTGTGGGGTGTAATTACAATTAATTATGTATTCATGTTTTTACGACCGACAGCTGTTTGTACGTTGTATTATACGACCTGCACGGTTATTCGGTTCTAAGCAATATGAGTTATACATACCCTCTTTTCTAAAAAATCTTGATTATACTAGTAAAAATTTTGGGTGTAAAAGTATTTTTTTTAGGCGAATATTTTTTTCACATTTTTAGATCGACGCAGCGCCAAAAATTAAGTAGGGCTGCATTCTTAACTCATTTTCGCCAAAATGGCGTTTACGACATTTGTTGCCGGAAGCATCGATATTCTAGTTCGTCGCACGTAGGGTTGCCAGATGGTATCCAAAAGGAGGACATGTCCTCCTTTTCCATGTTTTGTCCTCCCGTACCTACTATAAGTCCTCCTTTTTGCTAAACATCGTTGAAAATTTCGCGTCGTTGTTGTTAATTTGTTGAAAAATCAAGAACTTCTTGGAAAAATTGGTAGCTCAGCTAAATATGATTAAAATAAAGTAAAATAATATAAAAATTCGTTTAATCGGTTGCGTACCGCCCGTCGTCCCAGGACGATACTTAATTGTCTTATCTATTGTGTCTATAATTACGGAGATTGAGAGTTTAATTGTGAATGTCCTCCTTTTTTACAAAAAATCCTCCTTTTTAGACCCATCTGTCCTCCTTTATCAAATTATCATCTAGCAACCCTAGTCGCACGGGATAACTTTATAATGTTCTCATGATTACCGATAGTAGGTTGACCCCTTCATTTGTGGGACCCGTATGGGGTCCTACAAAACATGGGAACGACAGTGGTAAAAGAAGTTCTAGTTTTTTTTCTATGAGAATTCATTTATTTTTCTCGAACGAGAGATGCGAACATCACCAAAAGCAATATGATAGTCACATAAAACTCCCCATCATATGAATCTAACCATTAAAGTGAACGCGCACTACCGCGGGATATAGCCCAGTTTATAGCCCACTTTACATGTGATAGCAGAGATAAAAGTTCTACTATACCGCTCTTATACAGCAGTAAGTAGTGAAAATAAAGCAGGTTCGATTCTGTGCCGATAAGTTGTAAAATAGTCGTAATATGTGGTTGCAGACGATTTGAGATTGCACATCTAAATCGTTTTTGCAGCTCTATTCCAAGACTATATTTGGCTGTGAACTGCAGTTAGTATTACGATGTAATCGATTATGTTGAATTCAATGTATCCGGGCATCGACATAAAAGGCAGTTCAGACTACGCAATAATATATAGCTTACAGTAAATATTGTATAGCACAACGATATCACTTAGCATGCATTTTATATGGACATGTTCACACAACGCTATGCTATATAGTATTGGCTTGCAGTACGTGATAAATTTGAGCGATTCTCAGAGCTATATCGTAAGATTCTCTGGTGGGGGTACCGCCTCACCTCTACCCCGTCAGTCGCCCGACGGATCGCCATCAAATAACTTGCTATACATAGTAGAGCTATAGTGTCATTTTGTAAGAAACCCACCTCAATATAGACGGTTAGCTCGATATCCATAATGTTACAGTATGGATAATAAAAGCAAATAACACACAGATAATCGACAGTATAATCAATAACGCTATCAATAACGTAGTTTTGTTATCCACGCTGTGTCACGACAAGTGTCTAATTGACAGTCGCGATCGAGGTGAGATTCTTACAGAATTGCACTGCCGCTTGCGATATAGCGTAAGTGTAAACGTCATACTATACAGCGTGTCCCAGAAAGTAGTGTCAAGCGGAAGTCCAGAGGTAGAACATCCTTTGAGGTACCCAAATCACCCCCATGTATGTTCCGCGATTTTTTGTAGTTTTCGAGTTATGAATGTTTTTCATGTTTTTTAATCAAACTCTGACTATAACGACATTTTTGATCATAGTGACGTAAATAGTTGAGATACATGAGTCATTTTTTTTTCTAAATTAGCTGATTAGTGACCCTATCGAATGCATAAACATTTGTAACCATAGATGTAACGAATGCGTTACAAAAAAATATTGAATTCTCATAAAGTTAGAATCCTGCATGTTTCCTAAATCTTTGTGGGTGATTTAAAAATAAATCTCCCTAAACTTTTTTTGTCAGATGTATTTTAAAAACTTATCCATTTTATCAGCTATTTACCTTGTAAATTTCATCGAGCTGTCTCTACGACATCACAATAAAAATTTCATTCAAAGCATACAATATCGAAAATTCCAGTCGTAAAAGGGTGAATGAAAAATTGATTAAAACTAACTAATAACGTCTTTTTAGTAACCTTCGACGCAAAAAGAGGGTTGTTATAAGTTTAACGTGTGTGTCTGTGTGTCTGTCTGTGGCATCGTAGGTCCTAAACGGATTTAGATTTAGTTTTTTCTTTTGTTTGAAAGGTGATTTTATCGAGAGTATTCTTAGCTATGATTCAATAAAATCTGTTCAGCCGTTTGAAGATCATCAGCTCTTTTCTGGTTGTCGAAGGGATATGAGCAACTTCTACTGATCTGATCGTTTCGAAATTTAATATCCTGTGACTTCAATGATATTGATGACATGTGACAAGAAGGCGGTCATTACAACTTATCATAAACTTAAAGAATCAATAGGCACACAATACCTCTACTGTAAGTTGGGTATCATGCTGTTTCAGATAATGCTTGAGTATCAGGTCAAGGTTACCATGTTATTGTAATATCATTGAAGTCACAGGATAGTCAATTTCGAATCGATCAGATCAGTAGAAGTTGCTCATATCCCTTCGACAACCAGAAAAGAGCTGATGATCTTCAAACGGCTGAACAGATTTTCTTGAATCATAGCTAAGAACACTCTCGATAAAGTCACCTTTCAAACAAAAGAAAAAACTAAATCAAAATCCGTTTAGAAGCTACGATGCCACAGACAGACACACAGATACACACGTTAAACTTATAACAACACTCTTTTTGCGTCGAGGGTTACTAAAAAAGACGTTATTAGTTAGTTTTAATCAATTTTTCATTCACCCTTTTACGGCTGGAATTTTCGATATTGTATGCTTTGAATGAAATTTTTATTGTGATGTCGTAGAGATAGCTCGATGAAATTTACAGGGTAAATAGCTGATAAAATGGATAAGTTTTTGAAATACATTTGACAAAAAAAGTTTAGGGAGATTTATTTTTAAATCACCCACAAAGATTTAGGAAACATGCAGGATTTTAACTTTATGACAATTCAATATTTTTTTGTAACGCATTCGTTACGTCTATGGTTACAAATGTTTATGCATTCGATAGGGTCACTAATCAGCTAATTTAGAAAAAAAAATGACTCATGTATCTCAACTGTTTACGTCACTATGATCAAAAATGTCGTTATAGTCAGAGTTTGATTAAAAAACATGAAAAACGTTCATAACTCGAAAACTACAAAAAATCGCGGAACATACATGGGGGTGATTTGGGTACCTCAAACGATGTTCTACCTCTGGACTTCCGCTTGACACTACTTTCTGGGACACGCTGTATAGTTATAGCTTATGACGCAATATGCTTTACTTACTTAGCGAAATAGTATAGCGTAGTCTGAACTGCGCTTGAACTTTAATATCTCAGAAACTATTTAAACTAAAGGGGCCATATTACAAAAGATGGTTTAAACCAAGACTAAGGTAAACCCAGGTTTAAAATATACCCGAAGCCGTCACCTCCTTTTGCGAGGTGGTGATGGCAACCAAGGAGGGAGCGGAGAGGGAGAGAGAGGCGACGGCCACTCTCCCTTCCCGCGCCAGACGCACCGGGCGCCGCCGGAGGGCGCGCGACGATCTCCGGCCACCCTAGTGTGTGGCCTGCGGGCGACGGGACAGGGGACCCATCGCCCGACCAGCAACAGGCCTGAGAAGGTGGCGCGCAATGTTCCGTGCGCGCCTCTCAGGAGGACGTGGGGCAAGGCCCCACAGTAGAAGAGGTCCGCCAGGGGCTAGCGGATCGAGGCCTGCTGGGGTCGCGGTGCATGCAGCTGCGGATCCCGCGACCCCAGCCAAGGGTCCGGAGAAGGAACACCATGGGTTTTTAGCCGGTAAGAGTCCGGCATAACCCTTCGCCATCCCCGGGCGAAGGGTATCCATGAGGATTTTCCCACGATAAAAAAAAAAAAGGTTTTAAATATACCCATCACTTTCTTATGTCATACAACAAAAAGAGACGGGGCTATTTTAAAACCTAGGTTTTTCTTAGACTATCTTTTGTAATATGGGGGTTAAAGTTTTACTTGAGTAGTATTAAATAGTCTTTAAAATACTTTTTATTTGAATACCTATCATTATTAGTTTCCGAGATATTAAGGTTCATATTGGTGACCCAGATTCATTGCTGCCGAGTGTAATTAACGTGGTCTTGAAGGGTCGAGCTCAAATCTGTCAATCTATCCTATTCTAAAACCCGCTAGTCGCTCAAAGTCGCACCTCGCCCTGAGCTCAATAAAACGCAATCTGCATGCGTGTTAGTATAAACCCATCTCTGTTTAGTGACATAAAATGATACACCATAACTCTTTATATCACTTTATTACACATTTTACGGTTGCCACCAGATAACTGCCTTGTGGAGTGATAAAACTATGCCTATATGATATAGTATTATGGTTAGACGACGTCTGTAGTCTATATTGCTTTCACGGTAACTTGATTAATTTGGCAGATGTCAGTTCATGACATGAAACTAAATTGTAATGGCGCTTGTGTATGACAATTTAATTCAACAAGTATTAAATCAATTTAAAATATTAGTAAAGCGTTACCCAAAAGGTTGTTTTAAAATCAGAAACATAGAAACAATATAGTTATATGTGTTTAACGCCATAATTATATATTACATAAATTATTTTGAAAAAACCCCGACGCGTTTTCAAACTTGCGTCAGATGGTACCAGTTGCCAGAGACGTGCGTATCGATAAAATAATTTCGATAAATTTATATTAACAGAATGAATATTTTGACTATCGTAATAATTATAGACGATAGGCTCAGTTGATTGAATAATTAAAATAAGACTCATTATAGCCCAGTTGCCTTGCAAAATGCCGGTCAGTCCTAAATTTTGGATACGTGTTATGGATATGTGTTCTTATAAAAATTACTAATTTTGTACCTTGAGTGACCTCGGCGCGCTCTGCCATCTTGGGTTAAAGAACCCAAAAATGAGTTTTTATTAAATAACTCCTTATGGGTTTTATGCCAAAAATTATTCACATCAATTTTGTAGAAAATTAAGTGTTGTGATTCCTGACCCGACCACGACATGGAACTGAGATTTTACTATGGCACAAAATGATTATTTTAATTGTGTTTTAATGTGCCACTCATCCCAGGAATTTGTGCCTAATACTTTTCGAGTAATAAGAGTACGATTGTGGTCGGGCTGGGGATCACGGTTCCTGACCCGACCACAACCAGATCTAATAAAATATCAATAGTGGGAAGTTACTGATTATGCCAAAAATATGTGTCAAATTGTGCCTATGGCACACGAAATTCTTTTACTATTAATATCACAGAATATATCTTAATTCGGATAAAATTGAATAATCAAGAAATAAAGTGTGTCAATCACACGCTATGCAATTTTACTACGACTTTGCAAGCAGTTTTATTTTGTGAAATTATGCTATATAAAAAGCACTTTATTATTTTATTTTACTGGATGTGTTCACGACTTCGTACGCGTATAAATTTATTTATATAAAAAAAAAAACACTATATTTTGTAGCATTATATTAGTGTGTTAGGCTTGTATAAAAAACCGGTCAAATGCGAGTCGGGTTCGTATCCTGAGGGTTCCGTAACCCACATCATGACGATAAGTTGAAATTTAAACATAAATTATCTCGTTTAAACCGTACCAGTACAAGCTGATCCCTTGCTGCATACTTTTACTATTAATACAGGGGTCAAGAAGTTAATAGTTAAGAATTAACCTTTTAAACTATAAAAACATAGTTTTCAGACTTTTTCCTTTACTTGTGATGTAAGATCTTGCATCTTGCTAAATTTCATGATTCTAGGTCAACGGGAAGTACCCTGGTTTTGATTCCCGAGCGATTTCCATAGATTTTTTTTTATTTTATTTTATGTAAAAATTCAATAAATATAATAATAAGAAAGCTGACAAAATAAACTCCATTTTTATTTCTTACTCTGTAACCCTATATGACCAGTTTTGTTACGACAACAGTTCAAATCTTTACTAACAGAATTCAAATGTTTAATTGCAGACTAAATTATACATAGAGTGTGACTACTTGACGTAATGCGTTGTGTGTGCCATAGGCACAATTTGACACATATTTTTGGCTTAATTAGTAACTTCCCACTATTGATATTTTATTAGATCTGGTTGTGGTCGGGTCAGGAACCGTGATCCCCAGCCCGACCACAATCGTACTCTTATTACTCAAAAAGTACAAGGCACAAATTCCTGGGATGAGTGGCACAATAAAACACAATTAAAATAACCATTTTGTGCCATAGTAAAATCTCCGTTCCATGTCGTGGTCGGGTCAGGAATCACAACACAAAATTAAATTCTTATTTTTCATTCCCGACTCAAAATCAGAGGTATTTTATAGGTTTGAAGCCCATGTCTGTCTTTCTGTTTGGCTGTCTATTTCTCTCTCTGTCTGTGTGTTTGTTTGTGGGCTTTTCATAAAAACACCTAACATAACACATCCAAAATTCAGGACCGACGAACCTTTCGCAAGATAAACCTCTTTTTTGCGACCCGGCTACTGGGCTTATTATTGGTGATAAATAAACATTTATTTTCACTCATCCCATACTTGCTGGATTCATTATCACATCAGCACGTAATCGTCTGTTGTTGAAGATATGCATGCTAATTGACTTAATCCTAATTACTCAAATCACAAGTATTTGAAATGTACGTAAAATCACATTACAATAATTTGTCAAATTCTCGCTGAAATTTTACAAATTTTATCGATAGTTGAATCGACTACAGTCACATGTCTAGCAACTCCTATTGACATGTGTCATTTTAATCTTCTTATCGTGAAAACAATATAGTTTGGGACTAGATGGTGCTGTGCAAAAAATGTCCCAAAAAAATAAAGTGTTTTACTGTCAACATACAGGTGGTGAATAAATAACGACAGTAAATTAAAACACGATCGCTATTAGTCAATCAAAATACTTTGAAATTATTAAATAAGGTGTAACATTAAAAATTCTAAATTTTCAAACAAATTAAATGCGAAAGTAATTTAACCCTTTAACGGGCAGTACATTTTAGGAAAAGTAAATAACTAACAATTTGACAATTTCTTATGCAAATAAAAAATTAAATGAGGAAAAACATTTTTTAAGTATCATTTGTATTTTTTATTAGAGAAAATAGTAAAAAATTATAAAAATTACAGGTTTTTTAAAAAAAAAATATAACAGGAAGGGTTTCTCAACATGTCCCAAAGACATGGTGGTAAATATATTGCCGTTGCCCTTGAAAGGGTTAAATACTATTTTTATACGTAATTTCCTCACGATGTTTTCCTTCACTCTTAACGCAAGTGATAGTCAAATTCTGACCCGCACATGAATTCAAAAAGTCAGACGTGCAGGTAGGAATCGATGTCACACCCTCCTGTCAGACCAGAGGAGCTCGTGGCTAAATAATTACAGCCGCATAGACCGATCTTCCGGGTTAAGCCACGCTTGCCGAGGTTGGTCTGTGGATGGGTGACCATTAACCATAACGAGTTTCCTCCGTGCCTCGGAAAGCACGTAAAGCCGTTGGTCCCGGCTGTCATTTGTAGATCTTTGACAGTCGTTACTGTTGGTCAGAAGCCAGAAAGTCTGACAACCAGTCTTACCAAGAGTATCGTATTACCCAGTTACTGGGTTGTGGAGGTCTGATAGGCAGTCGCTCCATGTAAAATACTGATATTCAGCTGCATCCGGTTCGACTGGAAGCCGACCCCAACATAGTTGAGAAAAGGCTAGGCAGATGATGACCCTCCTGTCAGACCACTAGACTATCACTACAAACATAAATCTTAAAACATAGAAAACTTTATCTGTTCCACTTTGAGTTCTTCTTGTAAATTGCTGTGTACAAAGGCGGTGCATAAAGCTATCCTTCGTTGCACATAGGACTGAGCCGAAAGCGTTCGGGTATTTCCGCCAGCCTTCGGAGTGCCGGTTATGCTTTTAAGCTTATACATGATGCAAGGATTATATTATATGTTTGGGAACAGAGAATGCAGTGTAGACTGTGGAATGTTATTATAACAAGGCTTGGAACAGTGCGCTTGACAATTTGTGTAGACGGCACTTTATTAGGTACTTACACGCAAAAGGACTTAGTTATAGGAAATACATTAAAAACGTCAGTTAATTATTTTCTTGACCCGATAAAAAAAAACAACGTAATCTACGAATAAATTACTAAGGTATTTTAATAAATTAAGGTATGTGAATAATTAATTGATTGAAATTCTGAGATTAGTTTGTTAGGTAGGTACTTATACTAATATAAAAATGTTTGAATTTGAAGAATGATGTGATAAGACAAACTTGTGGTTTAAAAGATGATGTACTGACAAAAATTTAAAGAAGTATGCTTAGGTGGTTTGGTCATGTGTGAAAGGAAGGAACAAAAGGAATATAAGGCGGATGTTAGTGGAAACGCCAGTTTAGAGGACGTCCTAGAAGGACATACATCGATGTTATTGGTGATGTTCTTCAAAAAGGACAGGTGTGTAGTACTCTTAACCGGCGTGGGTGTATAACAAGATGTAAGACCGTAGACGAAGCGAAAGGAGTATGTAATGATCGTAGCATGTGGCGTTCTACAGTTTCTGCCTACCCCTAGGTATGGGAAAAAGGTGTGAGTTTATGAGTAATGAGAAAAATGTTAAACGTCTCCGCGAAAATAATTTTCCCGTGTATTGCGCTTGTACTGAAACTCAGTTTTTAACCTCCGACGCAAAAAGAGGGGTGTTAAAAGTTTGACCGCTATGTGTGTCTGTCTGTCTGTGTGTCTGTCTGTGGTACCATAGCTCTTAAACGGGTGAACTGATTTAGGTGCGGTTTTTTTATTTAAAAGCTGGTTTTCTAGCGGTGGTTTTTAGACATGTTTTATCAAAATCGGTTCAGCCGTTTCAGGGTCATCAGCTGTGTTGTTATTAGCGATGGGGATTTTTTAAATTTTTATTATACCTTTTTAGGATAACAGATCTTTTGGACCCATTTTGAGCTTACGATAGCCGTCCCGATCCTACCACCAAGCGTGCTGGGTTTTGTTGAACAACACGCATCTATTTCCAGCAAGTGGAGAGGAAGTTTTATATTATTGTATAGTTTTATATCAGAGACAGATTTCATTATCACATGAGCTTATAACTTAAAAAATAACGAAAGTCTCTTCTAACAACTTTTACAATAATAGAAATGTCCGATTCTTTGCTAAGAGTGTTTTGTATTCACACAGCTCCTATACAGTTTTCAATTCTCTTCAATGCAAAAACCGAAAAAAATACGAACGAATTCACACGAAAACACAGCTAAACAAAAGCAAATATGATTTACATAGATGGCACATCATAATTGAGTACGAACAGTCGACGGTTCGATTCCCCGTCGGGGGAAACTCCAGATTTATTACACGTCGTTAAGTTTGAATGATTAATTCACTGATCGGTTTGGGGCTACTAGAATAGCGATCGAAGAAAAAAATGCATATACGACATTTTTTTGCGTTGTTTAAGCAAGTGCCACGATTTTTCGAGTTTTAAAGATCTTGTTTATTGTGAGTGATTGGTTTACTGTTGTCGTTCATTTTGGCATTCAACGGATCGACCACGGATCAGCCTCAGACCAAATAAAAAACCAAGACAGACCGCTGTCAACAGTGACGTGAGGCCGGTTTCGTAAACATGTGTGCACTTAGTGAGGTGTAGTTTGATTGTAGGTTGATTGAAATATGTTGTAAATGTGTGCGTGTGTGCGTGTATGCACAGAGCGGAGGTGTAGTTTTGGCATGCTTCACTGTATTTTTCACAGCGTTCTATCTTGGTTTTTTATTTGGTCTGAGGGATCAGCATTTTAATTGCGCAACATACTCGTAATCGCTATAGCTATGATTTTGACAGGTCAACAATTTTCATGGCAAATAGTTTCATAGTACTAACAATCCGACTTCTCCATAAATATGTAACACGCAATGAATATTGTTTTTGATACATCAACTGTCGTGATTGATGTTGGTTACGTTACGCAATTGCCCCGATGTTATTCGTATTACCACTGTCAAAACAACAATCCCTAAAGGTATAAGTCCGAAACGGGCTGCAAACTGCAGACTGCATCCGCAGACCGCAACTCGCCGTCCGAATAACACCTTTAAAGTGCACACCTTAAAGGTAGTGTTCCAACGGCGACTGCAAACTGCAACCGCAGATGACAGCAGCAGACAAGCGACACTACTGGTTCATACAAACCAATGTGACTTGCGGCCTGCGGTTGCAGTCTGCAGTTTGCAGTCCGTCTCGGACTTTTCAATCTTAATTATAACAAACAACCAACAACGATCATTATTATAAAAATTACTCTGTATTATTTGATAATTTGGTAATTAAAGCTATTATTAATATTCCTCTGAGGACGGTGTATATTCAAATTGTTCAACCCGTATAAGCGGGTGTAGGCAAGGTGTGTAGATAACGCGAGACGACGCTTACCCCTAGTAGGTAAGTTTGAATCAAGTATAGTTGCATAAAGTAACATTGTTGTGCCGCTATTTGCTGCAAGCTCATTATTCAAAATAGGGGTTGGATCTTGTCTATATTTTATAGGTATATGATAACTCCTACCGCTGTGCTGTGCTTAGCTAAGCTAATCTTTATTTAGTGCTATGTTTTTTCTACAAACAACTTTGAGTTGCGCGAGTATCTGATAGACGGAAGACCGAGCGGCAGTGCGGTGAGGAGCGAGTCAGCACGTATCGCGCAATCTCTGCTATGTTTGAAACAAAGCGCAGCGTAGCATGTTTTGTTTGTTTCCTCATAATCTAAGAGGAGCGAATTGACTAAATAGAGCATAGCACAGCACAGCGCAGCATATCTCAATGTTCATTCGTCATCCTAAAGTGCGGTCGATTGGTGATTTACACAATTATTCTTCTAACATTTTCGCAGGCGTTATAAATTAAATTAAACTATAGTTTCTCTTAAAAAAAGAAGAAATTTACATTTTATTCTGCTAAGAACACAAAACGGCATAAAAAAAATTAAAACGTAAAATAATCAAACTTACATATTTTATGCTGTCGAGCATGCCCATGCCGAAAGGGTCACCAACTCAGCATATGCTGGGCGTCAAACACCCAGCGCTGATTTTCAGTTGGTACCCTTGCAGTGACACACGGACGAAGGTAATTTTAATTGTATATTTATGGTTGAACAAAGTTTTATAAGATGCGATATGTCAGAAAATCTTCTGCCGTTTTTCTGGCCCAACATATAAAATGGCTGCCTATATTAAGCATGACCGTTACACAGGGAAAATTTAATTTTTTACCGAAGCATTATTTATGGAGTCGGCGATCGGTACCGCTTGTATGTATATAAATCTACTTGTTTGCACTTCACACTGAATTGGGAACCAATTTTTTATTTAATTATACATGGATATAGACATAATTTAGATATTGTGTAAGAGCGTTTACGCACTGCATCCGATCCGAATCCGAGAAAATACGTTCCGGAGTAGTCATAGAACTATTTGTATGGAAGTTTACGCACTAGATCCGACTTCCGTCATCCGATTTCTCTCCGTCATCCGTGAGTCTCCAATTCGGAAGAAATATTCACGGACCGAAGTAGCCGTAGTACTTTTTGTATGAACGCTTTCGCATTACCTCGGATTCAAATAGGACGTATGCTAAAGATGGCCCCTGAAATGCTTGGATTTAGATCAGAGATCGGATTAGTGCGTAAGCAATATCCGAATTCGGTCCGAGATTTTTAGACTCTAGATACGTATTTTCACGAATTCGGATCGGATGCAGTGCGTGAAGCAAATATCCGACTTCAGTCCGAGTTTTTCATATCCGTATTTTCACGGATACGGATCGGATGCAGTGCATAACGCTGTAACATAGAAATTAGAAGTTTTTTTTTTGTCATGGGATTTTACCGTTTTTACAGAGTCTAAGATAGAGCACACGAGCAAAGATATAGAGAGATTATTTTATAACCCTCGGGCTCTCACATACACACGATGAAACAGTAAATTGCTTTGCGTCTGACTTTAATATGACATCTCTTGCAGTTGTTAAATTCCGACGCCAGGACTTGTAAAAATGGTTATAAAATCGTATATACAAGCTTAGTTTTAGTATATACTAAACCTGAAACTAGTTTGTTCAGAATCACTAGGAGAATCGATTGACATATTAATGACAACACATTTCTTTTTTTCATTAATTTCAATTTTGTTTCAGTTGGTTTCTACCCATAACAGTTGACGGGAATAGACACCTTGAGGCTTGAGACGGTCCGCTCGGTCAGTTTCCGTGTATTAGACAACCCCTGCATCTGAGGCATTTCACACTTTACTAGGGAACTTAACGCGACCTGAACTACGATGTAACTTGGAGATTTATAAAAAAAACATATTCAGGCAGTTCTGATGATAATCTTGTTGGGGTGTCTAGGTTTTTGTATATACTAAAAATAACGTTGTATAGAATACATTATTTCATTTAATTTTAAGGTGGTTTTTATGGCAATAGAGCCTTCAAAATCGCGTGCAAAACAGCATGGTTACCATCATAAAGGCATTCGCTACATTTGACAAGTATTTTTAGCTCCGGTACCGTTTTGAGACAGGCAATTTGTATACAGGTTGTTCCAAAAACTAACGTCAATACTGGAAAAAACAACAACAACATACAGGGTATAGACGAATTCGTGTAACTCCTTCAAACCGCATGATCTACTGGTGACATTGATTGACTCTGCATAGGATTTTTTCAGAATCAAAAAAAAAAAGTTTTCAAAAAATGTAACATGTTATTCTGTATCTGAGTAATTTTAGCGTCCCAAGTTAACTGACTGCATGGAGCGATATCGCGCTAATCGTGCCCGTCAGCTGTATCGCCGTGCCTTCATTAATTTATGCATGGCGTCGAAATTTTGTATGATATAAAAAAAAATTGGGAAAAGAAAAGTTTATTTTTATTTTTAATCAATATAATTCCTGTGCGGGGTTAATCTATACCATTTGAAGGAATCACACGAATTCGTTAAAACAATGTATAGAAAAAAAAATTAACACCTTTGATAGATATATTGATGAGGTTTATTGCGTCGTTTCTTCACAGCTTAAATAAACACAAGGAAGCGGTGAAGGGTGGTCGTTTTTGGGAGTTGTCTGTTGTACACAGTTGTTGTCTTTTGTGTCATTGCCGTTCAAAAAGAACTAAGTACCTAATTCTATCTATTTTGAATCATTAATTAATTTGACAACACGTTTGGTGCAGTGGCTAAGCGATTGGCTTCTGCGCTACGGGTCGTGGGTTCGATTTCCACACGGAACAAAAATTTGTATGGCCTACAGATAGTTGTTCCGGGTCTGGGCGTTTGTTTGTGAGATTTGTGTCTGTAAACGCACTCACGATACAAGAGAAATCTTAGAGCTACGTTTAAAAAAAAATAAAAAATTGAGTTTTTAAGTTTGAAGGTAAAATTTTATTCATGATAACTTTGAAACGCTAAAATGATAAAAAAGAAAAATAAAAATGAATTGTGTTAGCATTTATTGTGTAATTAATACTACCAGCATGTTTATTTGAATTTATTTTCATGATATTATTTCTATCTGCATTATACCTAATTGATACATTCGCGTGATTTAAATAGTGGATTGACTCGTCTGTCATTCACTCTGACACTTCACTCTGACGTTCGTTCGTTCATTCATTCAAAGTATTGTTCACGCGAACACACGCATTCGAGTTTGGGCTCTGATCAAGTAAAGATCATAGATCTGTAAATTGTTAAACCTAAGTTATTAAAAATGATTATTCTGAAGAACCGTATTCCCATACCAAGAAAAATTAAAAAAAAAACTTCTAAAAAAAGTTTTTTGGTCCCTGCGTTACGTTTACTTTCAAGACACCCTGTATGTAGTCCTATAATCTGATTCACTTTGAACCTATCGCCTATTATTTCCATCTCCACCTCCAATTATCCCCAAATCATAAACACTACTAGATCAACCCTTAAACACTTTATATAGTCCAATATCCTTCCACAATAAATTACATTATGATCGCTACCACCCCAAACTCAATTACCGTAGCGATAGTATCTTTTACAGTGTCCCTTTTGACAATATAATAACAATAACTCAACGAATATTCGCCATAGATTCTCACAAGAAACGTACCTCTTAAAATAATACT
The DNA here is from genome assembly GCA_905220435.1 of Amphipyra tragopoginis. Classification (NCBI taxonomy): domain Eukaryota; kingdom Metazoa; phylum Arthropoda; class Insecta; order Lepidoptera; family Noctuidae; genus Amphipyra; species Amphipyra tragopoginis. The sequence goes on from HG992013.1 coordinate 24,025,162, forward strand.
TGGAAAGTAACTTTTACTTCACAAATTCCTTCGACAAAGTGAATATCTAATTTTGCTGTTAATTGACAACCCTGAGTCCCGTCAACCCTTTTAACGCCGGAGTGGGACAGAGTTATTTAAAGTTCTAAAGCTAGAGCGGGACAGAAAAGGTTTTAGTTTAATAGAAGTGTCCTGAATGTTTTGACTGATGGAATGGTAGCATTCGAAGAATTTTGAGTTGTATTAGATTAAATATTGTACAGTTGAATTGTCAAGGAAATTGATATTTATTAGGTGTCAAAGTGAGTTAAGCTTTGGGCTATGATCCGTTAAAAGCGAAGATCTTTTTTCTGTTTTGTTTATTTTTTTATTGTACAATTTTTCCTCACTAGTTTGTATTGTAATATCCTAATCCTAACTAATATTATAAATGAAAAGTAAGTTTGTTTGTTTCTTACTTTTTCACCCCAAAACCACTGAACCGATCATCCTGAAATTTTGCATATACGTTGTCAGGTGTACAGAAACGGACATAGAGTACCTTTCATCCCGAAAAAAGTACTGTTCGCGAGGGAAACAACAATAACGTTCATAGATGGCGCCACGTGTCTTTCGAATCATGATTGAATTATATTATTATAGAAACTTTAATAGTGTGTTAAGAGTTTTTTTGAGCTTAATTAACGCGACCGTAGCCGCGGGTAAAAGCTAGTTATTCTTAATAACTTACGTTTAAAATATTAAACCGTAGATATTTCAGTAAATACCGTTTACTTTTTAATACTTACTGTCGTGTTTCAATTTGGTTACAATAGACGCCTAGATGGGTGATACTATTAGAAGAGAGGCATATGCTTAGTAGGGGTCTGTGATAGGCCAAATTGATAACAGATAGCACTTTTGTTTTACGAAAAAGTATGAAAATTATTGATAGTTCATCGTGAAATCAACAAACATAACCTAATCTTCATCCAAAATACCCCATGAATATCACCTATTAAAACAACATATTTCGTTTATTATGCCACGTGGTAGTACCCCATGTTTGCCAACCCCATAAATAACAGTTAATGGCCTGTTTTTGCCCAGCGTCTGTAAATACGTTCAACTTTTTTAAAGTCCCATGTGCGGGCGAAATTTGAGGGTTAATTTAAGCTCGCGTATTCTGTCGCGTTTTTATAAGGTTTTCGCGCGATATTTTATTTCACGAATACTCAAATATGAGTTAAGTTTGGTAAAGTTGGTAATGTATAATAGTGATGTATGATAGTAATGCAATGCATGCGTCGTAAATTTTTAATACCTATAGAGAAACATGGTAGGTATTTATTTTTCTGTAAGCCTTCCTTGTTTATTATGTCATTCCTTGTTTGAATAATTTTCCATCACGTGTAAGGCTGTTTATCCAGTGGGGCGATGAGGAGTGAAACAAAATTCACGGAGCGGAGCGGAGACGGGAATTCTATTGGTCAGCTCCGCATCGCTCTGCTCCTCTTCGCTCTAGTGGACAGGCAGCCTAATGGCAACGCGATACAGTGAATACTATAATTCATCAAGAATTTATTAATGAATGTTTCGTTTGTCTAGTGGTCGCAAACGCAACTCGCAGAGCTTGATATTCTGGGTTCGATCCCCAGGTCGGGCAAAGTGTTATTGGCTTTTTCCGCGTAAAATTTCTCAGTAGCAGCCCGGAGTCTGGATTTGTACCAGGTTTATAGCATAATGGCGAAATGAGAGTATATTATACACCTCTGCCCGTCCCTTCGGGAATAAAAGCATGATGTTATGAATTAATTAATTAATTTATTGTTATTAACGCATGGCAGGGGCGGACTTCCGGCCGTAGGTGACAACAAAAACCATAATTTGGCTTCACAGTGACGAGTCACTTAGAAAAAAAGAAAGAAAATACGTTTATTTGCGGTAAACATGATGCAAAAAAGAAAATAAAACACAAAAACAAAAAAATAAGATGGTTGAGGGAAACATGCGTCACATCCACACAAAACGGCTATCGTTCAGCATTATGCTGCGACCATATGCAAAACAGAGCCCCAGCGCTGGTTTTCAGCGAAAACCGAAACTTCTGTTTTGCCAACCCTAACCAAAAGCAATTTACAAATGAAGTAAGCAAGCAACTGCGTAATAACTGCAGCCACTAAGCTAATCCAAAGATCGATCCAAATAAAATCAGCTTACCAATTTATTTCCTATCAAAAAGCTTCAGCAGTAAGTGTATACAAATGAGGGGGGGACTTTACAACTCTTCCCCCCCTCATCGACGTGGCGCGATGTTGTGACACTTCGCAAATTAATTCCTGGTCCAGCGAAATGAGTTTCATTTTCTACTTTTAGTTTGGCTCTAGGTAGTTCGAGAACTTTCTATAGGAAATGGTTGGCACCTAAATATTTATTTTAAATCTGTAATTTTCTGTGGTGGTTGCTGGTTTTTAGGGTTCAAAGTTTGAAGGCATGTTTAATACGATTCCTGGTAATGGTGAAGCCTCTTTTAGGCTTAGGATCGCGGGTTCAATTCCTGCATTACAATTTTATGCTAGACTGATTTATTTATGATCAAAGCAAATAATATACAATCAAAATAAATATTAAATTGTGATTGTAATGGTATGAGTACCTTATTACTTAGTACTTATCAACCTTCGCGGCGTTTTATGATACCCTCAAAATGTCAAGTTTCAGTTGCACAGTTCACTGCTGAATGTACAAAAAGGATCTCATAAGTACACAAGGAATTCAGTTTTTTTGAGCAATCATTAGGCTAAGCGTATGCTGAGACGCAGGTGACGCAGGTGCACGCAGCGCAGTGTAGAGCAGATTTTGTAATGCATGAACGTACTAAGAGCTGCGTACGCTGCAGCGCAGCCGCGTGCAACGCAGACATGCGTCTGTCCTGCTCTGCGCCTCGTTGTAGTGCCGGCATAGATTTCTGCGCGACGCGTGCAAGTCGACATGTGTTTTTTACCGCTAATTCAAATTTTATTGCAATGACAGAACATTTAATTGAATTAGTGCGTTGTGAACCTTATTTGTATGATACTAATCATCCAGACTATTGAAAAAAAACGTTCGTCAACTCGAACGCGTCTATTCTTTGTACTAGTTAAAACTCGAATGTGTCTTCGAGCTGCGTCGCAGCATGCGGTCGTGGCCTATGTCTGCCTCGCCTGCCCTGCGCGGCAAAATCTGTACTGTGCTGCGCTGCGTCACATGCGTCTCAGCATACGCTTAGCCTGACTGTTCTTCTGCTGAGCAATTGCCTCCTCTCAGAATGAGAAGGCTTAGGGCTTCTACTACGCTGGCTTGGGGCGGGCTGGTGGACTACATGCACCGTTCCGTCAAGAACTTTAGGATAACTTTTTCACGATGTTTTCCTTCACCGTTAACGCGAGTGATAATTAAATTCTGATCATCACATGAATAATAATTCAAAAAGTCCGCGGGCCGGGTTTATACTGTCTTCTGCATGGAAGGCATGCGTTCAACCGCTAGGTTGCTAAAGTTTTTTTTTTCTTTTTCTTGTCAATAGTCTCGTTTATTCTTAGAAACATTTCTGTCCGAAAAACCTTATAAGTTATGAAGTATCAAGGTCGTAATTCCTCGTACACAAGTCCCCATAACTGTCACTACACCTATCTCGCCGAAATTCAGTACATTAATAGCAATTAAGGCTAGCAACCAGTGACGTAATTGATTTAGCAACCGGTTGCCGCAACGGGTTGCAGTTGCGATCGCCGCCGGGTAACGTGCCGGTTATTGGATTAGGAACGTATTGATTGTTTTAGACGGATCGAATGGTGAAACGTGCTGTATAATTTGGCTGGCGCCGAAATAAGGACCAAAAGTTCATGACGTCATCAGTCAATAAATGTCACTGCCGAACATTGGGAGGTCCGCAATGACCGGTAAAAGGAGGAACTGTAAATCACCACGTTTGGCGGATGGTGATGGTGATTTGTAATCGCAGTTTGTTGTAAATAGCAAACAGTGGACAGTGTAGATTTACTTAGAATCGTTAATGAGTTTCATACTAGTTTATTTAAAAACTCTGGAAAGTTGTATTTCTAAGGCTACATCGGTTGTCAGACTTTCGGGTTTCTGACTACCCCTAAATACGATATAGATATTTGTGTGCCACCCGGAACCGACGGCTTAATGCGCTCATCGCAAGATCTTGTAAACTTGCAATGAAACTTATTAATTAACTAGCGACTCGCTCCAGCTTCGCACGTGTACGTTTTATAGCTTAAAACCTTCCTCTTGAATCACTCTATCTATTAAAAAAAAACCGCATCAAAATCCGTTGCGTAGTTTTAAAGATCTAAGCATACATAGGGACAGACAGCGGGAAGCGACTTTGTTTTATACTATGTAGTGATAACGTTATAATTATAATTAATTAAAATAATAATATAAAATACGTGAAACGAATTATTAAGACTTTGCATCTATGTCTGTAGGTACCCATATTTTTTGCGAAATAAATTAATTAATAGAAAATAATTGAATTCAAAATTTAAACAAATTAAATCGTTAGTTATTACGTTAAATATTTATTTATTAAATAAGTAACGTTATAACTAACGATTTAATTTAACACCAAATAACTATTAACGCCAATAAAAAAATTATTTAATTTTGATTGGCATTTTAATCGTTAGTTAATACGTTACTTATTTACTTATTTTATTCTATAAGCACAAAAATAGTACAGAGGCGGACTTAATGCCTAAACATTTTCTACCAGTCGACCTTAGGGTGATGCAGAGAAAACATGGCAGGTGCACACATTGTTATAATACGATAATATGATATCTAAAATAACTTATTAAATACCTAAGTAACGATTAAATATAATTTTGATTGGCGTTAATAGTTATTTGGTCAGCAAAATACACTGATTGGTCAGCGATGCCTTAGCGGAGATATTTTGGACCATACGTTTTGTTACGTGTTTAAAATAAATAATCATGAAGTGCAAAGTCACTTGTAACATAACCGAGTCGGCAAATAATAATTCCGCTGACCAAATATTAATTTATCTGATTAATTAATTAGTTCCCATAAATAACTGCCTATCGCTTAATAATTCATTTTTACAAACACCTCTAGTTTAAATAAAATACAAAATACATGAAACCTCAAACTTTGTTTTCATTGCAACGTATCCGAACGCACATTTTTAAACGTCATACTTGAATGACGGATTGCCTGTTGGGGGGAAAAACACGACACGAGTTTTATAAAATGAATGAACGAGTTTTTTTTTTGCATTTACATAGGGACGTTATATCCTCACGCTGGATTTCCTATGGTTTAAGTAGAGACATAACCACGGGTTGGTCCGTGAATCTTAGCTCATTTGAGTACTAGTTTTTTAAAACATATTCTAGAAATTTGATCGTGCAAACTGATCGCGCATGGTTCAATTAGGCCACTCAAAAATGATTAACTAATATGTTTGATCGCACGTTTACAAGATGATGCAATGATCTGATCGCACTATCGCGCAAACGCCCGCCTTTTATGACCATGCATCGTTTTATAGATTAATTGACCAAGGTTAAAAATGGGCACCTTATCTTCACAAAGGTACCGAAAATGGTGAGAACTGTATCAGTAGATCAACCGCAGTATAAGTATCTGTACGAGCCAGTCGTAATGTTTTGTATATTTTGTATATCACTGCTTCTATACTCATGTTATCAAAATGAAATAACTTATAGATGAATAAGTGGTCCGTACATACGTAGCTACAAACATTGTCATTTTCATAGCAATAGATGAATTATTGTATTTTGAGTGTGCCATGCGCACTCAAGCAACATGGTTGTTTTATTCTATCACATCAGTTAAAACGCCATTCATGTCATCAGGCAACAGCAGCATAACCTAGCAGGCATTAGCAGCCGCTAGCTCATATCAAACATTTCAGTTGTTTTAATAGCAACAGTTAAAATACCGAGTTTATTAGACATAATCATCATTCACAAATGCAGGAAAACATTCCTACAGTACCCTCTACCTACATAAATGCTGTTAATACCGATAAGGAGACAACATTCGGCCTCCATTCCACCTGTGGTTACCGATTCAAAGTTCATTGATTACTCCTAAATCAGCTGTAAAATGAGCTGATGAAAATTTAAATAAATAATTTAAAACACTGCACTGACCTTATAGCCATACTCTTGGCCTTGAGATGATGCCATCTCTGGTTCATTTCATCCAGCCTCCTCTGCAGCATGACAGCGTCTTCCTGCGAGGACAGGGAGCCGAGCAGCCGGCGGCCTGTCCCCGTGAGCGACGCGTACACATCGCGGTGGGTCTCGATCTCCGACTGAAGATCCTGGAACAAGGATGAGGAGGAATTAGAATGATGTTCCTAACATCTGCGTACGTAAAAACTTTTTAATTTATTATTTCACTTGGTCACGTTTAAGCCTAGTCGCACCTGGGGATCTACTCCCTATAAGCACGAAGTCCGTTGTTTCGGCCTTAGTTACGAGCGTTTCCTACTCCCTATCACCTACGGACACACGATTATTTCGGTACCCGAACTAAGAATGAATGATAACACGATTTGACAGTTGTCCCTACTACCGATGTGTTTTTGCCCGTCCGAAAAGTTGAACTTGACACTTGTTTTGTTCACTCCTACGTTTCGGGCTACTTTCGGACGGATGACTAACTTCGTTGATAGACTTAGGGAGTAGGCCCCCTGATGGTAAGGGTACAGGGTCTAAGATGGAGCACACGAATCCAAGTAACAGAGATATAGAGATATTTCCCTATACCCCTCTGGCTCTCACATACACACGACGGAACACAGTAAACTGCTTGGCGCCGGACTTTAATGTGAGGGTGGTAGCTAGCCAGGCGGACCGTATAGATCCTACCATCAACCAACTACCTTCTTTTACAAGTTTGCAGTTACCTCACCCCGCGCTCCCCGTACCGCGCCTCAGGCGATACCCGCTTACTACTGATAGCATCGTTGTCGTCAACTGTACTGATAGCTGTGACGTTGTAACGGTCGACGACAGTAAACTCGAAACAGACGGGTAGTAGGTTTTTTAATTATTGGATATTATAATTGAACGATATGAGGGTAGTTTCTTGTGCAGAATGTACATGTGCTTGGCACATACGAGTACGAAAAATGGGGGCGCCACTGCACTGCGCAGTCATATAAATAAATAATTCAACCCTATTAAAAAAAAGGAAAACCGACTAAAAAAAACTGAGAGGAGTAAAATAATTACTATTATAAAATTAACCGTTTCAGAAGTCGGTGCTAATCCACGCTGAATCATATTGAAGGTTCCGACTTTTGAAAATGTTAATTACCTAATTATTTTTCTCTTTCCAGATTCTTTTAAGTCGTTTGTTTTTATTTGCTATTAGTCTAATTTTATTTTTCTATTTTGAGTGGCATGAACATGCAATTACAGCAATTGTGAATGTTTTGCGTTAGTCATTGAGTTTTTCCGTGTGGAATTTCTCAGTAGCAGCCCGAAGTCTGCATTTGTGCCCGGTTGATGGCAATAGGCTCGTCCCCTATTACATGGGACTTAAACGTAATCGAAATGAGGTTGTACTATACACCTCTGCCAACCCTTCGGGGAATACAGGCGTGATGTTTATGTTAATAACGAACTGGCATACAACGACGATTCATAAAGGTCACATGGGCAAAGTTAATTACATTAAAAAGCCCAGGACTCAAACCTCAAATAATTCAAACGAGTGTGCTTGCTTTTCCATTTTCTATTGGCCTAAAGCAATAGAAAATCCATTTCCATAATGAACTTTTCCAACAGAACATACCGTTTCATATTTTCTTTTCATCTGCAGTGTAGTAAAACGAACAAATCCATTCTATTACTGGAGCTACAGCCACAGTACCTAATACTATACGATGTTTTATTCATGCTCTGATTTCATAAAAACACAGATATGTCATAGCTTAAGTCCATCGTCTCACTTAGCGGACCAAAGCTATACGACGCGATGCTTCGAGAAATGGCGAAATGGGATACAAATAATCAACCAGCCACAGTTTATTGCAGGACATACGTAAAGTGCGCGCGCGCTGCCATGCGAAGTGATGTAACAAAACACAGTCAATTAAGTGAGTCTATTCCAGTTCACTACAAGAAAGAAAGAAAGAAAAATTATTTATTTTGGACTCACACAGGCAGTTACATAAATAATATACAAACAAAGAAAAAAGGATAAAACTGAACTAAATGCACGAGGGGCCAAAAAAGGCTTCTCCCATCCCAGCATAATGCTGCGATATTAAAAAGAAAAGAAAACTAATGGACATAATACCTATCCCAAGTTACGCCAGAATACCTAGTTCACCATCTTCCACATCCAGTCTGCCTCAGCTGCTTTTGATTAACTGAATATGACACAATCGAAAGTAAAGTGGCAAAAAGCAAATTCGCTCTGCGAAAACTATGTGGTGTCTTCTCATGTGTTGATTTTTTGTTGTTGTTTAAATGTACTTAAGGTGTTACAATATAAAATAGCTCTCTTAGCTTAGTTGCCTTTTTCAGGCGTTGCGATAGGATTCTTAATTAAACTTATAAATAAATAATGAACCGTACTGTCTCAAAAAACATTTGATAATAAAAATAAAAGTTTTTAACCATAGATCGCCGTATTAACTTTTAATAAGTCATTTAACAACCCATTTATTTATAGCATCTGTTTTCGTATAGCATCTCGTCGCCTCGCACCAATTTCTCACATAGAACATTGGGTTAGAGAAAATACTCGGCCACAGTTGAAATAAGTAGCCCATTTGTACGACTTTACCATCGCCGAACATTTGCGGGTAGTACGACGAAATTGTCGGGAGTTACAGCGGGAAAACGTTTTTGCGACTAGTCGGTCGTTTGTTTGAGGTCTTAGTTATTGAGGAAAAACTGATGTTAGATTTGTCATTTGAGCTTAGTTGTGAGGTTGAATTACGATTGTTTTTTTTATTTAGTGGAGGCTTATAATGGAAAGCCTCGGTCCTTTCCCAAACTAGTCCTGCGATTCAGATCAAATATAATTCGGGCAAACGGCGGTATACCTCATTGATCACCACGCTTGCTCACTGCTTGTTGGAGATTTGAGACCATTAAGTTCGAGTTTCCTCACGATGGTTTCCTTCACCGTATGTCATTGGCGGCTTAGATTAACTAAGGAAGTTACTTATGGCAAAAGTCATATTGGTATATATGCGTGGGTTTGAACCCGGAATCCGGTGTTTAACAAGCGGCTCTGTACGGGCCACCACGACATTTAAATATGGGTATATAAAGACCTTGGTTACTATATATCTATACACACATCCACAAAGGTATTAAAAATTTGTACCCAAGTAACCCCAAACAAGGTTTGTTAGTAAACATCAAATTCAGTTAACATCGACCGGATCAAACAACAAGTTTAATTATTGACCAAAAGTTAGTTAACTCATGAATAACTGATAGCCGTGTAATTCGTAACACCAACACCTCGGACACTGTTTACTAACTTTGTGCTAAACAGATTGAAGGACTCGGTAATGTCGATAAACGGGTTAACATATAGCGTAAGCACAATCAGCCCAGTCCCACTGTTGGGCATGGGCCTTAGTCAATCACGTTGGGCTGGTGCGGCTTGTGTGTAGTCCACACTACACACACCATCGAGAACTTAATGAAGCCCTCTCAGATTTGCAGCATCCGAAATGCGTAGGTATCACATTCGTGATAGGCATGTTGACAGCATCAATAAATTGCAAATCTAATTAGTCCGCCAGTTAGAGTTTTGAAAAATAATGGACACGTATTTTTTCTTTTGTTAAATGTATGAATATTTCGAAAGATAAAACGCATCAAAACTCAATAGTGGAGGCTTGTGACGTCAGAAGCAAGTAAAAATTGCACTTGCTTGTGACGTTTTGCCAATTTTAAAAGTGTCGTATCTTCGTCAATTTTGGTTTACGTAACAAAAGAAAAAATACGGGTCAAATATTTTTTGATAATCTAACTGACGGACTAATTAGATTTTTTCAGTCAAATACCCTACTTCAATAGCTTTCATTTTGACAATACAAAAATATTCATTACGGGGTTACGGGGTACATAGTTGTAGAGAAGTCGGATTATTCATACGTTGCTATGGAAATTGTTGAACTGTCAAAAACAAAACCATAGCGATTACGAGTGTTTTGGGCAATTAGGATGCTGGTCTCCTCACGATGTTTTCCTTCAACGCAAGTAATAATCCAAATATGATTCGCACAAGAATTCGAAAAGTCAAAGGTGTGCTGTGATCGAACTCGTGCCCTTCTGGATGGAAGGCAAGCTTTCAACCACTAGGCTGATACTGTTCTTATTGAGTGATAGAATAACATTTAGGTCTAAGGCACGGATGCAACGACCGCGGCCCGCGGGCCTCATGCCATCCTTCGTCGATGTAGGTACATTCGGCCCGGCAGCGAATTAAACTCTTTTATGCGTTGGTATGAAAATACTGCATTCTAATAGTAATGGCCAGCTTTAGCTTCTGAATAAAGTTTTTGAATTTTATCAAACACCCACACTGCGATACTCATATTTTTTAAGATCTCTAACTTCAACTTTTTTTATTATTTTTAATTGTAGTGGCCTGCCTTTAGTTCATGGTCCGCCCGAGCGGCCCCAAGTCCTAATAAGTCTGTGCATCCCTGGTCTAAAGTATTCAGGACAAAACAAACTGTGGATATCAATTCGAATGAGGCTGACGGTGGTTAGGAATACACGTTGGATAATTTTAACTTCCATTTAAAAAGAACTCTATTCTCATATCTCATGAAGTTATACATTCAACTTCATAATGTGTACACTGTTCACGATACATAACAGTAGGGTATAGTAATGAGCTCCGCTGAGGACTGTGCACACAGCTCACCTAGTTGTCGACCCTATCTCACTAGTGGCGTAGTGGCGGATACGTATCGATGGATTTATATCGATACCGATTATTTTACTACAGGACTGTTGCATCATCATCATCATCTGCCTAGCCTTTTCCCAACTATGTTGGGGTCGGCTTCCAGTCGAACCGGATGCAGCTGAATATCAGTATTTTACATGGAGCGACTGCCTATCAGACCTCCACAACCCAGTGACTGGGTAATACGATACTCTTGGTAAGACTGGTTGTCAGACTTTCTGGCTTCTGACCAACAGTAACGACTGTCAAAGATCTACAAATGACAGCCGTGACCAACGGCTTTACGTGCTTTCCGAGGCACGGAGGAAACTCGCTATGGTAAATGGTCACCTATCCACAGACCAACCTCGGCAAGCGTGGCTTAACCCGGAAGATCGGTCTATGCGGCTGTAATTATTTAGCCACGAGCTCCTCGAGCTACAGGACGGTTGCATAAAGATAGTAACCAAATTATTGACGATAATTTTTTGCCTAGTACTTAACTGGGTTGCGGAGATCTGAAAGCAGTCACTCCAAATGAAATATTTGTATTAGACCGCATTTGGTTACACTGGAAGCTGACCCAAACATAGCTGGGTAAAGGTCATGCAGATAGATAGATAGATTTATAACATTTTATCTTGACATGAACTGTTTATTTATTGACAACCTGATTCACTCAGCACATGGTAAGCTGAGAAGTCTATTCAATTATAAAAATCCAGCTTGATCACGTTTTTTAAGTAACAATAAATGTTTAGACTATGAATCTGCTTCTATAAGGACGCACAACGCAGTTGTCAACAATGGAAAATGTGAAACTTAAAATGTTAATCTAACATTTTTATATTTCTGACGTCTAGTAAGATTCACAACACACTTACTTCCTACTTCTCACAAACCTTTAACATAGCCGTTTGTTTCGGCTTTTCTTCTCAGAGCTAGTCAAATAGGAAATGCCGGCTCCATCTAGTCATAAAAAAACATATAAAATTGACTTGTAAAAGTGTCTGTAACAGATTTATTCACAGAAATAAATATATTTATCATTTATTTATCATAATCAGATTAGAAAACAAACCACTAAGAAGATTTATCGATAAAAAGCGAACCACTGTTCCCCGCCCTATCGGCGACAACCTCGGGCAATATTGATGTTGTTTACTCTAGCTATCGGCGCCTCACGCGCAGCCCTTAATAATATTAAGGGTTTATTGTAATAAGGGTGCCTTAATACAATGATTTTCCTTTGTTATTCTTGGAAGTGCAAGGGTTGATCGATAGGGGTTGAAAATCAGCTGGCTTTGGGATTGGGTACCTTTTTGTTCTTGTGCTAATACAGGTATCGAAAGTTTCGTCTAAGAGTGTTCTATATTAAAGTTTGTTGAGTCATAGGATATATTAAGATGGACAAGAAACGATACAATTTGTGATCAGGATGCCAAGTATTAACAAAATCGTTACCACACCGCAAACGAACTACAATCGTTACCGTGGTAGGTATTATCGTGGTAGGTACCAATTGTTAAAATGTTTTGTTTTAGTTGTCAAATAATTAAGTAGTTTTTGTAAACGAAAACGATCTAAAAGAACGGTTCGGCTACGGTTCGGTTGCGATTGATCACGAAATCCCTATCCTGAATCGTGGTATTATATCACATATCAATGGCCTTAGATTGATCTGAAGAGTAAGCAGACGTAAAATAGAAATCCGTCAACTACGAATATATTCCCCTATTATGCTAGAGTAATTTTTTGTGTCGATAAGTTAGACTGGAATACTTCAGGTTATAACACAACCTTATGTTACTGGTTGTCGGTCGTTTAAAAGTATTTAGGGCTAGAAGGAAGCCTCTTAGCCTGATCTAGATATCAACTAGGACCTTTTTGTAGAATATAAAAAATCCCTAGGATTTGCATCTCTAAATTGTATTTTTTGCAGCACTCGTGGCTAATTAACAACCGCGTGAATCACGTGATTTCTAAAGTTAAGCTGTGCTTACTGCGGTCAGTCCGTGGATGGGTGACCATTCGTTACACATCGAGACCCCTCCGTGCCTCGGAGAACACGTTAAGCCGTCGGTTCCGGGTGTCATACGAATACCTATGACAATCGTTACGGGTACTCAGAAGCCCGAAACTCTCACAACCGGTCTAAAGGTGTGTCCAGACCTGGCAAATGCGTCTCGAATGCGCCGCTTGCGAACTGCGCGCGTGCATTTCATGTTCGTACGCAGCCCCTGCGCCGTCCGCGTGCCGCTCGCGCGCAACCTACGCGCCGTACTCGAGCAGCGCAGGAGGTGCGCGCGTGCCGCCCGCGGTGCACTTCTCTCGACCCGCCCGCGTCTCAGTAATCTCGTTGTCAGTAATAAAAGGGTGCTAATTAAACAGACTTCTTTTTAATAGCATTATTCGCCTCTAAAAATCTACATTGGCTTCTAAATTACTAAGTCAGCCACAATTAACGAGCGTCTGAATGATACTATCTTAGCCACTAGTTATCTTCTATATAAGCCACTGTTCGTCACCCACTTTCATTTTCACAATAAAAAAAATTAAAAACAAAAAGAGTCGACGGAGCCCCGCTGCGTGCGGCTCCTATTTCTGTCTGCAGGGTTTAAAGTAACCTAACAAGAAGGGGATGAAGGGGGCTTCGTTCGCTCGCTTTGCTCGCTCACTCTACCCCCCGTCATCCCCTTCGAACCTAACCTATGCGTGTCGGGGTGCCCAAAAATTTAGTTGGCGTTGTAAAAAAGTCGAATTAGTTTATTAGAGGTTATCTCATTTTCCCGTTGCTTAGTTATAAAATGAGAAGTTTGATCACGTGGCCAATAAATAAATTTGAGGCTTGATTTATTATTTCTCGTAATAAAATAGCCGATGCCGTCGCAATTATGCTAACGGCAGTAGTATGGTCCGACATCTTCAGAAACAAATTCACAACTGAGGCTCATTGTTCAAACGCGAAAGAAGCTATGTGCGCACGAGATGCGCGCGCGTGGAAGTGGCCTCGGGGAACATTTTCTTTCTGTCAACTCGCTTAGGCCACGACACGAACTGTCAAATGGGGCCTAATTTAGTTTTGTTTTTAATGTGTGAATGTTGTGGCTACAGGGTAGAATGCATAATGGAGTGTATGTGCATGTGTAGAGGCGACGGCCCCTTGCTGGTCGTACCTTCAGCTAGGATCAACTTGCTGGCCAAAACCCCTCTGACTCGAGCAATTCGCACCATCAATTACATTAACGAGAGAGTCGAAATTGATATATTTACATGTCACTGGGGTGAATTCGCAAAAGTACTATTGTTTACACTGTGTTACAAAAAATTATCTCGAGATTGTATTTGGTGCTTTAATTTTGTGTGTGTGACTTGGATATTGCATTAGGTTACAGACCTGTAATGATAGTTAAAGGCATTTAAATAAATAAATAAAGGTACAAGTACAAGTTAGAGACGGGCTGCAAAGTACAGACTGCAACCTCAGACCGCAAGTCGCCATCGGATTTGCGCCTTTAAGGTGTGCACTTTAAAGGTGCTATTCCGACAGCGACTGCAAAACTGCAACCGCAGACCGCAGCCGCAGATCGCACCGCAAGCGATACTACTGTTGCAGTTTGGGGTCTGTAGCCTGTCTCGGACTGGGCTTGCGCAGACGAAGGACAATGGCGGACAAAATGTCCTAGGTGCGCTCTTATGATTACTGTCATTAGGTTGCACTTTGTCCGCGTATACCGCCAGGCGATATGAGGTATTGCGCGGACAAAGTGCAACCTTGTAGTAGTACTAATAAGAGCGCACCGCGGACATTTTGTCCGCCATTGTCCCTCGTCTGCGCAAGCCCTGAAGAATCTGTGAGACTCTCCCCCCGCAAAAAAATTATAGATTTTTTTATATTGAAAGAGAATGCTATAGCCACTCCTGACGTAGACGTGGACCGCGCTGCTCTAAGGCTGGCCCCAACATTGTTGGGAAAAGGCTAGGCAGTACCATGGGAATTAAACAATCCGTTTCCCCTGCATCCCTGCAGGGAGTTTTCTAACAACAAACTTAGTTAATCGTAACTCCTTTCAACTTAGTTAGGACCGTTCACACAATTATAATGCTTCATTTTATTACTGGAGTCGCGTAAAACAATTATAATTTAGTACAGTTGGACTTTTGTACAAGTATTTCATTTGAAACTTGTTAATTAAATTTTTATATTAATTTGTTGAGAAGTTTTGTTGTGTGTTTATTCTATACTTTGCAAATATAATGCAAACTAAAACAAATACTGTGTGATTGTGACTGCTGCTGTACTGAGCGTGACGGAGATCCTGAAGCCTCGTATCCACTAGGCAACAATAGATGCGAAACATGTGACGCTGAACATGTTTTGCAACATTGCCAGATGACGCGGGACATGACGCTGAAAGATTTAGTACGCATGAGTTTGTTGCACGTTGTCGATCATCGTGTTGCTACATGTCCAGAAACATGTTGAGCAACATGTAGCGCGTCAATTGTTGCCTATTGTTCGATCCCCAGGTCGGGCAGCGTTACTGGGTTTTTCCATATGGATTTACTCGGGTGTAAATCATAGTTGCGAAGTTCATTACCGCGATGTACGTTATCGCGAAAGTATAGCATCGTGACGTTCATTGTTGCTAAAATCGGAGAGACTAGATTAGGGCACCCCGATCAGATAGGTTAGGTTAGAACTGTGCCGGGAGGACACGACGTGGCACACGCTGGCAGAGTGTGCCGCTTGGGAGGAGCCGCGCCATGCCCTCATCTCAGGAGTAGGCGGTGACCTGTCGCTGTCGGCCGTGGTCGAGTCCATGGTCGACAGCGAGGAGTCCTGGGACGCGGTGGTGTCCTTCTGCAACACGGTCATGTCGCAGAAGGAGGATGCGGAAAGGGTGAGGGAGATCACCTCCACTCACCCGGCCCGCAGCAGACGCACCGGGCGTCGGCGGAGGGCGGACAACGCCCTCTTCCAGCCCCCCTAAATGGGTCCAGGGGCGACGGACTTGGGAAAGTCTGTCGCCACACATCAGGACCCGAGGCGGCGGCGCGAAGTGTTCCAAACGCGCCCCTCTTAGACGGCACGGGGGGAGCCTAACACCTCACTCCCCCCGCTAACCCGAGGAGGCCCGCTGTTGCGGGCCGGCACCGGCCGTGGGTTGCGGAAGTATCATACGTTCCCGCGACCCTCGGCGCAGGTGTGAGATGGAACACCAGGGTGGTTTTAGTCAGTAAGAGTCTGACAGACCCCTCCGCCCACCCCAGGGCGAAGGACACCCATGAGGATTTACACCCAGAAAAAAAAAAGGTTAGAACTGTGAACATCCACGCGTGAGCCGAGCGAGCGAAGCGAACGTGCCGCGGCAGCGGCTGGCGAACGCTACATCCAACAGTGAAGCTACAGTGAAGATCTATCGCAGTAACGTGCATCGCAATTTTGTGGCATCGTATTAGCATTTATCGATATTTTGTGCGTCGAAATTTCGTAGTACACTCGATTTTCTCAGTAGCAGCTCGGAGTCTGGATTTGTGCCCGGTTGATGGCAATAAGCTCGCCCCCTATTACATGCGACTTAAAATATAACGGCGAAATGAGGGTATACTATACACCTCTGACCATGCCTTCGGGGAATACGTCGTGAGGTTAAGTGACGTTATTTAAAAAAAAAGAGTGGTTGTTTGTGATAATCTGTGACTATAGTTTTAGTCCCAGCTCGAAAAAGCAAAATAATTTTAAAGCCTTTTAAAATTACACATCATGCCACCAAAAATCGATCACCTTTCCATCAAACAATCACAGTCAAAAATTATTAAAAGCAAAGAAATTAAATCATCCGGCCACGGTTACCCGATTAAACTGTCGGTAGGTAATACCATTCATAACGAGATTCACAGTTACCAGTTACCAATCGTTTAAAATCGCAACAGTTCGGTATCAATCGATTTAAATCATTCACATACACAAAATTCGATAAAATTCAATCGAGTGTTAATTAAAAATTCGTTACGTAATGTTTGTATTGTCCGTCTGTCCGTTGATTACAGTGGCGGTTAAAAAAACTTGGCCATTTTAAACATTTTCAACCGGAGTTCTGTCATTCAATTCATTTACTGTGACTGTAACTTGTTTGTTGGTTTAACCGGGTAGTGATACGGTTATTGATTTTTCGCTTTTCCCTGCGACATGTCGGGATTTACTCCATGATCCGGGTTTGTAAATAAAATAAATGATTTATATTCACAGCTCTATGCTAGGATTTTCCGTTTTCTATGTGGCAGCCCTGATAATATTATATTATAAACTAGCGATCCGTCCCAGCTTCGTACGGGTGCAATGTATTATATGTATAAACCTTCCTCTTGAATCACTCTATCTATTAAAAAAAACGCATCAAAATCCGTTGCGTAGTTTTAAAGATCTAAGCTTAAATAGGGACAGACAGCGAGAAGCAAATATTTTATATTATGTAGTGAGTTGGTATGTCTCTTTGTTATGTCTTTGCAGCTGAACTGCTTATGAAATTGAACAAAACTTACTTGAAACTAGGAAAAAAACAAGGTACTTTGTCTTCCCCTTGAATATAACTCACAATTCTTAGCACAAAAGGTAACTAGCTAGCCGAAGAAGAGACGCTTCTCGACATTACAAATTGATTTTTTCTCAAGCAAAAACTACTAGAATTTTTAATAGGCGTTTTTCTACGCACATTACTTCAATCTCAAAAAAGATTCTTTAAATACCATCTTCTAATAAAACATAAAAAAATCTACACACGCTGAAAAGAAATATTTCTTTTGAGCTCTTTGTAATTATAAGAATTTGTTTAATAAATATTTGAAATACATCCCAAGAGTTTTTCCTTTGCAATATAAAAGATTCTTTTAAAAAATTGTTCGCAGTTTTTTGGATACTTTGAAGGAATATTAAGAAATTTCTGAGCAAATAACTTGATGTGTGATGGGAGAGCTTCAGAAGTTACTTGTAAGTTATGTAAATATATTATAAACAATCTTATTTTTACTTTATACGAAAACCGAAACACCCCAACAAGATTTTCATCAGAACTGCCTGAATATGTGTTTTTTTAGTAAATCTCCAACTTACACCTCAGTTTATGTCGCGTTAAGTTCCCTAAAAAAGTGTGAAATGCCTGAGATGTGCTATGCAGGGGTTGTCTAATACACGGAAACTGACCGAGAGGACCGTCTCAAGCCTCAAGGTGTCTATACCCGTCAACTGTTATGGGTAGAAAACTACTGAAACAAAATTGAAAAATAAGAAAAAAAAAGTGATGTAAAAAATATGTCAATCGATTCTCCTAGTGATTCTGAACAAACTAGTGTCAGGTTTAGTATATACTAAAACTAAGCTTGTATATTAGAGCGTTCTGTACCCAAAGGGTAAAACGGGACCCTATTACTAAGACTCCGCTGTCCGTCCGTCTGTCCGTCTGTCACCAGGCTGTATCTCATGAACCGTGATAGTAAGACAGTTGAAATTTTCACAGATGATGTATTTCTGTTGCCGCTATAACAACGTCATCATGTCAACGCCGGCTTTCGCTGAAAACCAGCGCTGTGGCTCTGTCTCGTACGTGAGTCATAGCATTATGCTGATCGATGGCCGTTTTGCGCGGACGTGACGCATATAATTCCCAATAGTTTCTTCTTGGTTTTGTATATAGTTTTTTTTTTGTGCGTCATGTTGGCGCGAATAAATAATTTTTCTTTTTTTTTTTCTAACAAATACTAAAAAACAAAATACATAATGGTACGGAACCCTTCGCGAGTCCGACTCGCACTTGGCCGGTTTTTTATTTTCGTCTACTCTAGGCGATAATAATATAAAGATTTAAGAAGTTTTATTAATTTTGTTTGAGTATTATTAATTGGTCTATAAAAGACTTTTTATTTGAATACGCTCATCATCTGCCTAGCCTTTTCCCAACTATGTTGGGGTCGGCTTCCAGTCGAACCGGATGCAGCTGAATATCAGTATTTTACATGGAGCGACTGCCTATCAGACCTCCACAACCCAGTAACTGGGTAATACGATACTCTTGCTAAGACTGGTTGTCAGACTTTCTGGCTTCTGACCAACAGTAACGACTGTCAAAGATCTACAAATGACAGCCGGGACCAACGGCTTTACGTGCTTTCCGAGGCACGGAGGAAACTCGCTATGGTAAATGGTCACCCATCCACAGACCAACCTCGGCAAGCGTAGCTTAACCCGGAAGATCGGTCTATGCGGCTGTAATTATTTAGCCACGAGTTCCTCCTTTTATTTGAATACGCTATCATTCTTAATTTCCGAGATATTAAGGTTTATGTTGGTGAACCAAATTTATTGCACCCGAGTGTACATATATATTTTTAGGTCTATGTGTCTAAACACACTAAGCCGAAGATACGCGACCGAAGTTCGGCATGATTACGCCTGCAATGCCTTTAAATTACCTGCGACACACCAGGCTGAAATTACGTCTCGCGTTTTACCTATGTAAAAAAACATAGACGCCGAAGTTCGGTCGCGTAATTTCGGCATGGTGTGGCGCTACACTATGGGTACAGCTCACAGGTATCTTAAATACGGCACTATAAAATAAACGTGTCCAAAGAATTTATAAATCACAGAGAATCGCCAACTGTTATTAATTTTTTGTTTTTCAGTAACGTTTTTTTTGTAAAGTTTAAAAGATGATCGAAAAACACTAAGCCAGAATAAAAGACTCACTTCATATTTATTTATTGGTAGGTACATAGGTACCTAAGTACATAAGGTACACAGTCCCTTTGACAAAAAGCTGTTCAATCCTATGCTCATTATTTATTTGGTCCCTGTGCTCCAAAATCTCACGTCTCGGGGGAAATTTGGTAACTTATTCTCCAATAACAAGCTTTAAGACGAGACAATTGTATTAAAAGTAAAAAATATACTCAAAGTTTACGTTTTTCTGAAAGAAAATATAACTTTAAAGATAAATATATGATTTTTATTAACTTAAGGTCGCGCGCGGCTTCGCCCGCGTGGTTATCGTTTATCGCGTATTCCGTATTTCTCGGGATAAAAGTAGCCTATATCCTTATCCGGGTTCCAGACTGTCTCTGTACCAAGTTTCATCAAAATCGGTTCAGCGGTTTAGGCGTGACAGCGTAACAGACAGACAGAGTTGATTTCGCATTTATAATATTAGTAGGGAAGTAGGAATAGTGTATACAGGGTGTCCCTGGAAGTATGGATCGAATCGAATAGCGGCGTGGGCAAGGTCATTTCAAAACTTGTAGTAGTAAAAACTTGAGTAAAATTTTTGCCAGACCAAAAAAGCCTTTGCAGTAAATCTTTTTTCTTATTGAACACATGTTTTTTAGCTGCGTAAAAGTATTACTACAAGAAAGGCCTACGGTTCGCCAAATTTCTGAAAAAAATTATAGCTCTGATAGTTTTTTAATGATTTTTTTCTATGCGAAATGATTGAAAAAAAAATATCCATAACTATTGAACCGTAAAAATTGCACCGACATTCTCAGGGTTAAAAAGTTTGGAAATGACATTGCCCACGCCCCTATTCGATTTGATCCATACTTCCAGGGACACCCTGTATATGTGTTTTGACGACACGTTTGGTGCAGTGGCTAAGCGATTGGCTTCTGCGCTACGGGTCGTGGGTTCACTTCCCACACTGAAAAAAATGTTGTATGGCCTACAGATGGTTGTTTCGAGTCTGGGCGTTTGTGTATGTGAGATTTGTGTCTGTAAACGCACCTCAAGTGAAGGCAAAAGTTTATTGTAGCTAAACCTTTAAAAATTGTAGCAAAACCAGCCTATTACTATCCTAGTGCTGAGCACGGGCTTCGTATTAGAATAAGAAAGATGCAAGATCTTAGTCCACCACGCTGGCCTGCACGTTGACAGACTACGCACACCATCGTGAACTCAGATGCGCAGTTTTCCTCTCGATGTTCCTTCACCATTAACGGAAGTAATAATCATATTTTGATCCGCACATGAATCATCATCTGCCTAGCCTTTTCCCAACTATGTTGGGGTCGGCTTCCAGTCGAACCGGATGCAGCTGAATATCAGTATTTTACATGGAGCGACTGCCTATCAGACCTCCACAACCCAGTAACTGGGTAATACGATACTCTTGGTAAGACTCGTTGTCAGACTTTCTGGCTTCTGACCAACAGTAACGACTGTCAAAGATCTACAAATGACAGCCGGGACCAACGGCTTTACGTGCTTTCCGAGGCACGGAGGAAACTCGCTATGGTAAATGGTCACCCATCCACAGACCAACCTCGGCAAGCGTGGCTTAACCCGGAAGATCGGTCTATGCGGCTGTAATTATTTAGCCACGAGCTTCTCCGTGGTGATCCGCACAAGAATAATAAAAAAAAAAATAGAGGGCCGGGATCAAACTCAGCCCCGTTCTCCGACCCGGTTGAACGCATGGTTCCACTACGTGGCTACACTGCTCTTTATATTGCCCATCCTCTAATCATAAAGCCTGGAAAGAGAGAGGGTGGGTCTTTGAATCCTATAGTGGGTCCCACACCATTATTTCATAGATTGTAGATTACATAATTAGGGATGGCTGGCATATTACCTTGTTCCTTTGATAATCGTAAAGTCATACAAAAATATGACCCCCCCAGCCGGCATTTAATTCGAGTAACACTTCATTACAGCGAGGGGGGTCGATCCATCTTCCCCTGTCTAACCTGGTCCTTCGAGATTTATTACCTGCCAGATTTACTTAAGTACTTTTATTCAGCTTGTTATAAGCAAAGATTATTATACAGAAAGTGTAACTTTGTTGAGTTTTGTGCCTACGAAGAAGTTAGGTGGTTGAAATTATAATTATGGTAAATTCGATTTAAAACATAAACTGAATGAATAAAAATTATGGTGGATATTTAAAGCTAAAAATTAAATTTTATACTTTATTTTGACTATATTTTAACGACACGCTTGGTGCAGTGGCTAAGCGATTGCTACGGGTCATGGGTTCGATTCCCACACGGGTCAAAAATTTTGTATGGCCTACAGATGGTTGTTGCAGGTCTAGAAGTTTGTGTATGTGAGATTTGTGTCTGTAAACGCACCCACGATACAAGAAAAATCATAGAGTGGGGCAAAGTCTAAAAAAAAATGTTTAATTATAAGTATTTGTCAAAGAATAATGAATAAAAGCTATAAAATTGTAGTAGCTCAACGACTTTCTGGTGGAACATTTACTACGTTTACTATTATAGGCAGCTTGCCTTGCTGTTAGCACAAGTAAAGCAACCCATTGCATATGAACTGAGGGATCAAATCTTAAATCCTTGCAAAAAAAAAATGCAGAATTAGTAAAAAAAAAACCTGATGAGATACTCCAAAAATTAGTTAAACGCGATTTAAAAATGTTTAGGTCGAAAAACTTGAATTCATATCACGAATTTCAGAATATAACGACTGTGTTTTGTTTTGCAAAGATTTAAGATTTGATCCCTCATTACAGATGCACATAAAACCCACCTCACCATTATTTTCCCAAAACTCCTTAAACTCTCAATCACCGTAATTATAGACACAATAGATAGACATTTAAGTGTCGTCCTGGGGCGACGGGCGGTACGCAACTGGTTAAACTTACTGTTAGGCATAAAACTCGCCGGATACATCAACTTTACTCTTTGAAAGGCACAGGTGCACGATAACCTGGCGGGCTGTATCGTTAAATTGATACAGTCGGCTTCCAGCCTACTTGTAGCTTATACTTTAATGCTTCTCCTGCACTACTTGCACTGTAAACTTGCTGCAACTGTGTCTATTTAGTATTTAGATGCGGGTAGTACAAGTTTGTATGGTAAATACATATGTAATAGGGCTGGCGATGGAATCGACGTTGTGCCAATGCGGAGTTTAAGTTTGTAGGCAGAACGACAGTTGTGTGGTGAAGCTGTATGTAAGCTTATACACAAATCTAAGAACCTATTTTAATTATAATAAAGTTTAGTAGCTTTTGCCCGTGGCTTCGCTCGCGTTAATCATCTATACATATAAAAGGAGTGTGGCGGCATCTATCTCGCCACATGCGAACTAGCGAACTATCCTACATCGCGCAATCAAGATTTAACACGCAGATAGTATATATACAACCTCCCAACATCAACCGTTGGGCAGTAGCCCGCCAGGCACAAAGACTCCGCCTGGTTGGAGGATCCTCCCTTTGGTTGGAGGAACACCACACCAAGTTTCTCCACATTGGTGACCCCGACGTGATCGTCACAGACAGTGTTTCCACACTGGTGACGTCACACACAACCTTCGCAGCCTCGGCAGCCACATCATCACTCCCTCAGCAGCTCAGCATTCAATCGAGCAGCAAGCAGCGAGTCCCACACCCAGCCTGCATCCTCGGCTTCAACAGGTGATGTGACCACTAGCCTGCAGCGAACGCGCAAGCCTGGTCACGACCCTCAGCCCACTCCAGCATCATGGCGCATCATACTGCACTTCGGCCGGTCAACTAGAAGAGGCACTTCACTTCTCTCCTGGTCGACGCAGTCCACAGCCACCACTCACCGCTCACAGTTTCGACTCAAAGGAACCCTTCACTGGCCCTGGCAAGTTCTCAAGACTCAACGGCCGCTGACTCATCAAGACGATCGACCTCCGGTCTCAGGGGGGGAGTGATGTGGCGGCATCTATCTCGCCACATGCGAACTAGCGAACTATCCTACATCGTGCAATCAAGATTTAACACGCAGATAGTATATACAACCTCCCAACATCAACCGTTGGGCAGTAGCCCGCCAGGCACAAAGACTCCGCCTGGTTGGAGGATCTTCCCTTTGGTTGGAGGAACACCACACCAAGTTTCTCCACAGGAGAAGCTGACTGACTGACTGATCTATCAAGGCACAGCCTAAACCGCTGGGGTTAGAAACTTGAAATTTTGACAGTAGGTTCCTTTTGTAACGTAGGCATCCACTAAGAAGAGATTTTTCGAAATTCAACCCCTAAGGGAGTTAAATAGGGGATGAAAGTTTGTATGGAAAATCGTCACTTAACGGGTTCAAAATTTCACGTAAGCGAAGCTGCAGGCGAAAGCTATCCCAACTAATATTATAAATGCGAAAGGAAGTTTGTTTGTTACCTTTTCACGCCTAAACCACTGAACCGATCATCCTGAAATTTTGCATATACCTACGTTGTCAGGTGTACTGAAACAGACATAGGGTACATTTCATTCCGAAAAAAGTACTGTTCCCGATGAAAACAACAATAACGTTCATAGATGGCGCCACGTGTCTTTCGAATCACGATTGAATTATATTACTATAGAAAATTTTGTAGTGTGTTAAGATTTTTTTTGATTTTAATTAACGCGAGCGAAGTCGCGGGCAAAAGCTAGTTTATATTAAAACAACACTACAACACTTGACAAAAACACAACAACTTAACACAAAAACAACACTTGACATCCTAGGTTACAAGTTTTAGTAATGAATTCTAAAAACGGCCGTTTTTGGTACTTATCGCTAAAACATCGAATCCAGAAGCTCTAGTGTTGATATTTGGTGTTCGAAAATTTCTACAATACTTGATTAAAATGTTGTACGTACGAAATTTCAATATGTTGTGTGTTGACAGAAATAATGCTTTTTTTCTGAAGTGGCTAAACACGAAAGTCGCTGTAGAATTAAAATCTGAAAGTAAACACAAAGCGGAGCCGGGAGGCTATAACTGTGTAAGAGAACAAATAAAACATGCAAGAGAATTACAAGAGGGCCCGCATCGCAGATATTAAAAAAAGTTAAATATTTAATTTGTGAACAAATGTCTATTGTATTAGGGTACTAGCTTTCGCCCGCAGCTTCGCTTGCGTGAAATTTTGAACCCGTTAAGTGACGATTTTCCATACAAACTTTCATCCGCTATTTAACTCTCTTAGGGGTTGAATTTCGAAAAATCCCTTCTTAGTGGATGCCTACGTTACAAAAGGAACCTACTGTCAAAATTTCAACTTTCTAACCCCAACGGTTTAGGCTTGCGTTGATAGATCAGTCAGTCAGTCAGTCAGCTTCTCCTTTTATATGTATAGATTATTTTGTTTAAGGATTGATTTGAGTTGGTAAAATTGGTCTTTAACTAACGTGACCATTTTTTTCTACTCAGACCGTTATGCCTGCCAATTTTAATTATTAAGGTTCATTACCAAAATGGTAAAAAAGGATCCCTTATGGTGCGACTTTATCCATCCGTCCATCTGTCTGTCACAGCTGCTTAGTTGAGGACTACTAATGAATGACTACTAATGAATGTTCCTCAATTAAGCACTTGAAATTTGGTTTTTTTTTTAAGTACTGCTTGTCCATCTATATTTTTTTTAAATGAAACCCATTTGAGTGCACCGGCACTCAGTATCTTCACAACACGGACACGATAAGTGACGAAGATGCACGAGCAATACCGACGCAGAGCGTGCCCCTCTCGTCGCGGGCGCAACGCTACGCGGCGCGGTGCAGCGCTAGTTCGGCTCGCGACCTCGCCGCGTGATCAGCTCATGATTAAGGGTTCCGTTTGGGTCCGAAACTAGTCGGGCAATCCCGGAAAATGTACGTGAGTAAACCGTAATTAATCATAAATATGAATGTGTCTCACGAAAGTTATAATAATAAAATGAAACCCATGTTTAAAACAGGTTCACGAATATTTATAAACAAAAAAAATGAAATAGGAAGTAATCGTGTGTAGTCTAGTGGGCTGCTTCTATATTTTTCGGATGAGTAATTTGCTTTAAAATAATTATCAGGTTTTGTTGCGAAACTTCTAGGCCCTATAACGCGCGACGTAAAATACGCGTGGTGAGGCCGCCGCAGGAGAATTTGTACGTAGCGCGATATATACGCGTAACGCGACGAAACATGAGCTGAGCAAGATACGATCAATGTGTCTGCAGCCTTAACTGTATTCGGCGTATTTTCAGCGGCTACAGCGTATTTTGCGTAGCTAATGGTATTTCAGCCCTTATTTTCCAGTTCCCTCCTCCCTTAACAGAGAATCTGGTCGTTGTAGTGTGATGGCTTCAGGGGACAGATGGATTTTAGTCTGTGTATCTGATGAGGTTCATCAGGTTAATGACATTATCATCCTTTTGGCAAGCGCTGTTAGTTATACCTAGTTCTTTCGAATCAGAACTATAAAATTAGCTCTCTTTATTCTTTATGTAGTATTACTTATGTTTAAGTTAATTGCCGAATTTTATGTATAAGTAGCGCATCGCTTAATTTTAACTGAGATATAAATTGTGGTACAAAATAGCCCATCAAAAATTTGCTACAAATGAAAATGAGAAAATATTCCGGCCACAAAAATGTAAATAATAAGACAAGTTCCGACCAACAGTTAGCAAGCATGAAACAAAATGACCTATTATTCAAAACACGTTACGAAACACGTCCCAACATGTCCCGGAACAAATTACAACGTCTAACAAAGCTTAATACCCGGGCAGACCCTGGCGTCAAATGTAAGGAGTTGCAAATTGACTGGACACATTACACAGCGTTTGATTAGGATCAGAACGCGGCTGGAATTGCTAATGGTGTTGGTAGCTGTCAGGGTTTAAAGTTGAGATGATCATGCGTAGCTATACAGGGCGTCCCTGGAAGTATGGATCAAATCAAATAGGGGCGTGGGCAAGGACATTTCCAAACTTTTGAATCCTGAGAATGCCGGTGCAATTTTTTAAGGTTCAAAACGTATGACCAATTTTTGTTTTTTTCATTCACTTCGCGTGAGTGTAATAATTAGCAATGAGAACGTAATCAAAAAGAGCAAGTCCCGTTGAAATGAGTCACACATTCAAATTCAACACAGTTGATTTACACCCAAAATTTGATTTACGAACACATAAAACCGTTTAGACAAAGCATCATTAAGCCGAAACCAATCTAAAATGATTTAGACTCTGTCAAAACCCCCTTAAATCACAAAACCCATCAGAAAACAAGTACATACATCAAACCATAATCCGCAAAATCGAAAAAAGAGAAATACATTAGTTAAAAACTTGGTACACTCAAGTGAATAAATCAAGTTGCAAACGACTGCGCAACCGGGAACCGGATCAAGCGAGTAATCCCCGACTGGTAACCGGGTTGTAACCGGATTTAGCCGGATATAACCGGGCCGGCCACCTGCGATAACGACCCGTCGCGGTTGCGCTCCAACGGAGCCGAGTTAAGGTGTCCCCACACTCGGGTGAGCTGGATTTTGAGTTGAATTTCCGTTTGAAAATGGTTTGCTATGAACTGTGTTTAAATTCCAAGGAACTGTTTGCTTACTATTGAATGATGCTCATTATGTTACTAAGCTTGCGTTGTTTCCCCCTCATTTTCGTAAAATACCTTAACAGTAACATACTCGTAAAATCACATGACAACTGTATTCCCCGAAGGGTTGGGCAGAGGTAGAGGTAGTACACCCTCATTTCACTGTTATCTTTAAGTCCCATGTAATAGGGGGCGAGCCGATTGCCACGAACTGGGCACAAATCTAGACTCCGGGCCGCTACTGAGAAAGGGGATAGAACCTTTGTGGCATCATTAAAGTTGTTTTTTCGTGCTCCTAGTTTGACTCTCTTGTAATAAATAGGTAAACGAAAATTGGAATTATTATTTGAATACAAAAGAAAACATGTGAAGATGTAATTAGTTTATTTTAATTATTGGCATTGTTCTTATATGACGATCTTACCTCCAATGCGCCACAATCTTGAAAAAAATATATTGAAGTCCAAATATCTCGGCAACGTGACACTTTAGAGCACTGTATTGCTGACATTTTTTGTTTGTTTGAGTGCCCTCTACCCATATTTACCAATTACACCGTACGCCGAAATATGAAAAAAAAAATGGCGGCAGGGGTCTGTGCCAGCTTCCATAGAAAAATGTTCGAACCCCTTTCACAAAACCCAATAGCACTTTGCCTGACCTGGGGTTAAAATCCAGGACATCATGCTCTGCAGTCGTGCTTACGAACACTAAACCAACGAGGCAGTCACCTTTAAAAATATTCTATTTAAAGTTTTGCTATTCCAAGTCATTTTTAAATTACAACAACCTTCACCCAAAGCTTTCACTATTCAAATAACTCAGCTTCACATCTACTTCAATCTTATACAAGCTCATCCACACGATCTATCAAAAAAGCGTAGTATTCAGCTATGTGGCAGCAGCCTAACTCGCTTTGCTCGCTCGCTCGTAACATAGCTCTCTTTTGTTAGTTCTACAACTTTCTTACCGCTCACCTATTGCATCGAATTGAAATTTATTTTTACACAACCACTGGTTTAACTTTGAGTTTCGTTTAAGCGGAAATATTTAAAGGAATTCTGTGAGTGAAGGTTAGTTTAACATAAATACAGGTTTGGTTTTAGAATAAGCTGGGTTACACGATGTGGAACACAGAGAACCATGTGGTGTGGAATAGAATAATAAATAGTACTATGTACAGAATCTATACCGAAAGGCGCAGCGTGGTTAAGCCTTCCATAATGTGGACCGATGATCTGGTGAAGGTCGCGGGAATCAGCACAGGACCGGTCGATGTGGCGATGCTTAGGGGAGGCCTATTTCCAGCACTGGACGTCTTTTGGCCGAATGAAGATGATGATATTCAGAACACTAATTCCAGAACTAATAAGTAACAAGTACAAGACTTTTTGACTAGGTACTTTAAGAGTAGGAGAGCTTCTGCTGGAAGAGTTTTGTCCGGGAGTACTACCTTCATACCTATTTCTGGCACCAAGCAGCATTGCTATGTTCTGATTTCAACGGTATGGGTGCCAGTGAAATTACAGGCAGATGCGACTTTCCAACGTTGTCTCTAAGGTTGGCAACGCATCAGCAATCCTCTTCGTGTTGTAGGTGTTTATAAGCGACGGTAACTATTTACCATCAGGTGGGGCATCGGCTTGTTTGCCAATCAATTACATAAAGAAGTATCTAGAAAAAGGTGATTTAGTAGCAGTTTCAAATCGTTCATCTTTTTATGAAATATTGTTTGGGCCAGATTGTAGTTAAACCTACTTTCAAACTAGGCATAGTTAAACAAGAACTACCGACGACTGTTGACGCCGTATTTATTACCTCTTCAAACTCACTAAAATTGGATTGATTTATTATTGTATTGAGCCATGCACACGTTCTTATAACTGCACACACACGCCACACAACATATCTGTCAAACAATCGTTGTAAAACAATTTATAATTATATTTAAACTGTAAAAGACAAACTGCAAAACTAATCAAAAAAGAAAAAGATTTTAATCATCTTTGCTTGCATCTCAAACAAGGATAATGAAGACACTAACACCACAGAATATCACAACCATCTCACCAGCAAGCCACAAGTTCATATCAAATTCATAACTTAAAATGAATTTAATACAGCCTTAACAAAGTGGGCCGCCAAGATACACCTGAAACTAACTTAGACTACAGTCTGACGTCTTCGTTAGATAACGCGGATAACTTATCTGTTACTTGGGGTGGGCAGGACTCCAAGTAGATGAGGCGGGACAAAAGAGGTGAAGGTGCGTTTGTTTCATTGCATTTAAAGACTGCTATTGTTTCGGGATTTTGGAGCGTGTTTTGTGAGATTGTCAAAAGAAGAGCTGGAGTAATCAACAGAGCTTGCAGAATTAGCAAGCCGAAGTGGCAGTGGCCTGGTCATGTTTGTCGAAGGACTAATGGCCGTTGGAGAAGACGAGTACTTGAGTGGAAAACATGAATCGGCAGACGCAGCGTACCACCGACCAGAAAGACTGGTGGCCTGAAGCAGGTAGCTGGGGTGGACTGATTGCGGAAAGCGAAGGACCGATTGTTGGGACGGAAATTAGGAGTCTTATAGCCAGCAGAGAACTGCAATAAGCTGAGTTGATTGTCCTTCCACGTATTCGTAGATCTAAGATGCTTACGCCAAATAAGATAAAAGTTGAATAAGACTTCCTCATTAATCTAGAAGTGGCAAGTGCAACTGCTGAGCGTGAGGTTCTAGTTTCGATCCCCAAGTCGGGCAGTATTATTGGGTTTTTCCGTGGGGAATTTCTCAGTAACAGCCTGGAGTCTGGATTTGTGCTCGGTTGATGACCCCCTATTACACGGGACTTAAACATAGCAGCGAAATGAGGGTGTACTATACACCTCTACCTAACCGTTTTGTGTGATGTTATATGTTATGTTGAATAAGACCTATCATCCATCCATTCTGCTACAATGATTGCCATTCTCCCTAACTTCAAAGGCAGACAGGATAATAAGGTTCTCAGATAAACAGTTACTACATTGCGAAACTAATACTTCAACTGTCTTTTTATCCATTTTAATCCAGATCGCACCGGTTGCCGGCTGGTAGAACTAGAAAACTATACGACAGGTGTTACAGAAGGTTTATTCCAGTCAATGCGTGACATGACAACACAATCTGTCTCTGAAGATGGATTGACAATGATCCAGTAGGTATAGCTGTTTTTTTTTTTTCGGTATAGCTTAAACTTCCTTACCGCACGCTAGGAATAGACGCGTGTTGTAAGATTCAACAAAACCCAGCACGCTTGGTGGTAGGATCTTTACGGTCCGCTTGGCTAGCTACCAGTCCGGTGCCAAGCCAATTTACTGTGTTCCATTGTGTATAAGTAAGAGCCAGAGGGGTATAGGGGAATCCATCAAAACTGTCTGCGCTTACCATCAGGTGTTAGGTACTATG
Organism: Amphipyra tragopoginis; assembly: GCA_905220435.1. Lineage (NCBI taxonomy): Eukaryota > Metazoa > Arthropoda > Insecta > Lepidoptera > Noctuidae > Amphipyra > Amphipyra tragopoginis. Next base: position 24,055,900 of record HG992013.1, read on the forward strand.
GTCAAAAGCAACCAAGTAAAAGTACATAAAAAGACAATGAAACCAGCTATAGAGGTGTCAATGTCGATCCGCTGATCATACGTTTTGCGAAGTTAAGCAGCGTTTGCTGCGGTCAGTCCGTGGATGGGTGATCGTTCCCTCCTTGCCTCGGAGAGCACGTTAAATCGTCGGTCTCGGATATCATAAGAATACCTATGATATTCGTTACGGGTAGTCAGAAGCCTGAAAATCTGACAAGGGGTCTAACTTTAGAATATCGGCATTACTCAGTAACCATGTTGCGGAGGTTTGATGGCAGTCGCTCCATGTGAAATACTGGTATTCAGTCGCATCTGGTTAGACTGGAAGGTGACCCCAACATAGTTGGAAAAGGGCTAGAAGGAAGATAGTGGTGTCGATGGTTGCCCAGTTTCCTAACCCATTGATTTTCCAGTTTTACCTATATCGTAGCGACTATTTACCACAAGTTCTTTATGTCCTTGTTTGGGCCTTCTGTACGTTCCTATAATGTGTTATAACCGGATAAAACTGGTCACGTCTCTCACAGGTTGCACGTAGCATTACTATTGCATACTGACACTTTAGACACTCCAGACAGTGACTGGTGAATGTAAATTGTATTTACTGAAAATTATCTCTTCTATTCTTCATGGTGTCGTAGAAAAATGTGGAATATTAGCTGGATAGCTGGAATGTGATCTAGATCATGAATTCATCAATCGTCATGGGTCTGGGTGGGATGGTGACGGATTATATCACTAGGTTTTTAGTAGTGACTATACTAAACTTGTAACCAGTAACTTTTGTTATTTTTTTGGAAAAAGAAAACATTTTAAATCATGCATTTTTCCACTAATGCAGTATCGGCAAGAATGTATAGAACCTGATCCTCAAGACCAATAACAACCACACATGTCTTTAAAAAGCTATTACAATGAAATAAAAACAACTTTTTCAGAAAAAATATCTCACCGCTATTTTTAATGAGCCGTTATAAGATTGTAGTCTATCGAAATAGCTTTCGAATGACATACGTATGGTCGTTATTGGTTAAAGTTACGTTAAGAACACTTTATTCGACTAATTGCGAAAGTAGGTATCGAATGCAGCACTTTGTAACGCCATAATTTTATTGTTACGGCGATTTCAAATGAACCGCCACACTTACTATTTTAGTCCTTAGAAATAGTTGTCTAATGACATATGTATGGTCGTTATTGGTCTAGAGGAACACTCTGTCTGGTCTAACCAAGTGCGAACGTAGGTATGGAATGCAGCACTGCAACGCCATAACTTTTATCTTACTGCGATTTGAAATGAGTCGCCACTATAAGTAATGTAGTACATTAAAATAACTATCCTATGACATAGTGTATGGTCGTTATTGATCTTGCGGAGCACTTTGTCGGGTCTAATCAATTCCGAGAGAAGGAAATGAATGCAGCAATTTGCAACGTCATAAGTTTTCTCTTACTGCAATTTGAAATGATTCGCCATAGTAACTATTGTTGTACATTAAAATAGCTGTCTAATGACAATAATGTGTGATCGTTATTGGTCTTAAGGATCTCTTGCCAAGTTTATATGTGAAGATATTTTCACAAGTCGTTCCCGGAATTATTCCTTAAACTTTAAAACACAAGTAACACTAGCTGAGAAAACTTGCTCAGTCTCATATATTACGTAATATACTCACAGGGCTTTATATCAACGTTTATATAAAGCGTTGACTGCGTGGTGCCATGTACAGGGAATATTAAATAGGGAAATAATAACATGTGACGTGATTAATGAAAGCAAAAGTAAGGTGTTTTGCATATGGAAGGCTTGGTGTAAGTCAGAGATATGAAAACAGGGGTTTGTGGGTTTTGAACTTTTGTGTATAAAAATCAGAATGAAAGCTGTATTTAAGCTTTTTTCAACCTAAACATTTTGCTTACACAGACGTTTTACAGTCCAGAAGATATGAACCCAACCCCATGTTGACAATCGTCATTATTATTATCCAGGTATTTAGACCTTCTACGCATTGTCCATCCCTGCATGATGCACGTCGCAAAACGACAGTACAAGTCAGCCATCGTGCATTTTGCACCAGCACTATAGTTTTGCGTCGTGCTTCATGCACGACGCAAAACTATAGTGCTGCACGACAATGCATACAGGTAAAAGAGGTTATTAATCTCAGATTACGAGAATTAATGGGTCATATTTTAGTCGTGACTGATAGTAAACCCTAAAATTCAATCGTCATGTCTTATTCTTTGTCTAAGGATACCATTGTCAATTCCATGATTAAACGTGGTAAAAAAGTACCTATTTCGCTGAAAAAGCGAGTAGGCTTTTAGAATTCATTTAAAAGCGAAACTCTTCGTTACTGACCGCATTTACTCACAATAAATAGCCCACATGCAAGAAATGTAAAAAAAAAAACATTTAATCACCGAGAGAAAACCCCTAAGAAAAAAAACTAAACACTACTAGCGTGTCCACACGATGCGACAAATTGGTCGCAGCGCGCGGCCGCAGCGACTAATCGTGTTATCCCAATCAAGTAGCGACTGCCGCCGGCTTGTCGGTTGCGTTTAGTGAATTATGAGCTGTATATCCCTGCTTAGCTTGTGGTGTGTAGACCTGGGCTAAATTCAATCATGTTTTGAAATTGGTTACCTAATGACATTTTACTTAATATAAATTTATGCAGGAATAAACCTGGTTTTAAAACTTTGCAAATAAGGTTTACGCGAAGACGCAAGCATAGCTTCAGCAAATTGAGGTTTTTAAAGACTGCGTTTAATCCTAAGAGTATAATATACTAGCTTTTGCCCGCAGCTTCGCTTGCGTGAAATTTTGAACCCGTTGTTAAGTGACGATTTTCCATACAAACTTTCATCCCCTATTTCACCCCCTTACGGGTAGAATTTCCAAAAATCCTTTCTTAGCGGACGTCTTCTAACTATAGACTACCTCCCTGCCAAATTTCATCTTCATACGTCAAGCGGTTTTCGATATTTCGTGATGAGTGAGTGAGTGAGTGACCTTTCGCTTTTTTATATTTAGATGAATGTAAAAACTATCACTAATTCACTTTCAGTTTTTTGACGAAGGTAGAATCTTTCGTGAATATGGGGGCTGCAATCATGACAGTAGATGTGTCAAAAACAATATTAATTGCGTGGTACACAGTTGTGGAGAATCAGATTGTTAATACAAACGTTGCTATGGAAACTGTTGACCTGTCAAAATCATAATCATAGGCAATTACGAGTGTGTTGCGCAATTAGAATGCTAATCTGTTTTTAGTTATCTATAGAATTAACGAGAGTGTCAAATAGTCAACAAAAACTTGAGAGAGACCACTGTTAGTGCATTTCCATATCGAGCATTCCTCTGACGCGGCCTACGAAGTTTCTAACATGCCCTGACCTAGGTAAAATTCTAAATCTAGCGATCTAATGAAGCGGGTAGAAGCAGGGGCTGGCACTTTTTAACAAAAATACGCCTTATTCCCTTGCAAATACAGCAACAAATGACGGCCTATCAACGCTGATCGGAGCAGGTCGTAACTCGTCGGCGCAGTTCGGAGCTTGTCGGCGCTGGTTCGCCACACAGTACCTATAGAGACTACCTGCATGGACTAGTACCGACAAGCGCTGACAGATCGGCGCCGGTAACCCGCTTTCTACGTGTATACGCACTAAGCACTAGGGCCCAATTCTCCTAAAATAAATTGTTGCCAAACGCAATCGAACCACAACCGTCAGTCAGTTTTTGTTTTCGAAAACTTTCAAAATGATTGATTTTGTTTTTTGTATCCAACAATTTGATAGCTTTTGAAATTGAGAACAGTCTGAATGAACGGTTCCGCCTTGGTTCGGTTGTGATTTATCAAGATTTATTTTAGGAGAATTAGGCCCCTGGTTTGACGCGGCCTACGAAGTTTCTAACATACCTAAGTAAAATTCTAAATCTGCACAAAAGACTACCCTTTCTACACACATCGATAAGTAAAAGTATGTAAATTCAGTGATAAGAGAAGGGTTTAGGTACATAGCTAGCTACATCACATCTGAACCCCGCGTTACATGTCATAGGCTCTGACGAGATTAGATAGGTCGACTGCGGGCTGAATAACTTAACAGCTGTACCGATCATTTTATAATTTTGAAAAGGGTTGTAATCTTAACACGTTAAACCGTCGGTCCCGGTTGTCATACTAATATCTATGACAGTGGTAGGTAGTTAGAAGTCTGGAAGTCTTACAATAGTGACCTTAGGATGTCGGGATTGCCTAGTAAGGGGGTTGCGGGGGTTTGATTGCTGTCGCTCCGTGTAAAATACTAGTATTCTGCCGCATCTGCCTAGATTGGAACTGAACCCAACATAGTTGAGAATTGACTAGGGAGAAAGGAAATACATGTTTTAATCTATTCATGATAGTTTTTAAATAGTTTTTTACATAACCCTTTGTACTTCGTAGTTTTCTAGTAGGTACAGTGCAATAACTTAAAAGTGTTGTTTTACAGTTTATACTAGGCTGTAATTTATAAAGGAGAAAGCAAGCTGAAAACTGAATTTAACTTAATACCTCAAACTCAGCGGCTGCGCCCGCTATTATAATACCATTTTCGAAATAAAAATATAATTAACCAATTTCTCAAAAAAATGGAAATGATACAGTGTAAATATATTTTCAGGTACGTCATTCTTTACTGTCCAAAAAGAACAAACACACACACATAAATAAAACACATAAACACCTCAATATTTCTCAACATCGTAACAAAACATAATATCCAAAATTGTAACATCTCACTTTCAACCTTCCAAACATAGCGCCTCGCCTTTTAGGAACAAAGTTAATTAATACCTCCAATTCTACCCGCCTGCATTCACCCCTAACTGTGCCACGCTTTGAACCAGGTTTACATCTAATTACCGACACCTGGTACGCGTACCAGATTCAATCCTACACCGGTAAGTTAGGGTTGAGTTTGAATTGGGTTCAGTTGAGTGTTATGTGACGTAAGTGAATATTTAAGGGATGAAATTAATGTTTGATTACGTTATTGTAATTTTCGTGATGTGCTTAGCTTGTTGTTTGTTGAATAAATAACTATTTTTTATGCAATTAGGTCAAACTACATTTACATGTAGTATCTATATTAATCTAGTTTCGCGTCCGAGTGGTCGAGTCAACATCTCCTGAGGATGCCCCGTGGAGGGGCGAAACACGTATAGGTTTGGATTGCATGTTGCAATAATGCAAATTAATATAAATTAATCACACCTTCTGCATGTGCATATATTTGCGGGCTGAGGGTGGTGCTGCATACTGCATACAAGCAAACTTGTTTGGCGGAATTAACAATATATATTGTAATTAAATATTTGTATATTGTGATTTCCGCAAAGTAACGCCTGATTGCATTATTTATCTGGTTTTGGTAATAAAAGAGCTCCTATTTAGTCACAAAAACGAGCACAATGATAAAATATGTATATAATGTTTTTTTAAATACAATACCTATACAAGGTTAGTCAGAAAGGGGGTACTAATCCGAAAGGGTGTTAAAGTACCTATAATAGTGAGTAACTTTTGTTCCACCACTTTCCCCAAAACTCAATAGTTTAAGAGAAATAGCTGTACAAAAATTACAAAAAAAAAAATGCTAAAGCCTATCTATCCTCAGCTATGATCAGCTGTGTTTACATTTTAAGTCATATTTGGGGTCACAAATTAGAAGCTCCATTTTCTGAATTCGTAACTAAAATAGGGACAAAGAATTTTTGAAAAAACTAAAATAAAAAAACGAATTTTGAAATTTTAACACTTGCTTTAAAACCGTGATCAGTGGTACTTTAAGTGGCCTGCAGATTAGTACCCCCTTTCCGACTAACCTTGTATTTAATTTTACCAAAAACCGCAACCAATATAACAAAAAAAACAACTCACCTTTTCAAAATGCTTCACCTCCGCTAACAACACAAAGTTGATATGAATAAACCTCGCATCCTCACAGGACCTGGCCTTCTGCCTATATCCCGGCCTACTATAACAATACTTAAAACCCGTATACTCCGAACTGTCAATGTCCACTTTTAACCCCCCGCTGAACCCCCAGTCACCTCCACAACCCCAACAAACACCTTTGGTAACAAATTTCTCCCAAACATCTGTAAGGCCATGTTTTTTCGCCCCCGCAACGCCACTGCGGGGGCGTCCAGGCCATGTTCCGGCGTTGGCCTGTGGCCTGAGGCCTTGTTGAGTCCTTTGCAGTTTCCACTCTCCGTAAGTCTCAGTATCAGCTGGTTTTTTCCATTTCCATTTGGATATCACTCGTGTTGTTTTCTCAAAATTTTATTTGGCACTCACTTTGACTGTTTTTTCGTTTTTAAATACCGATTTTTTGGTTCTTTTAGGTATTTTGTGACCACGGTTCGCATTGGAGTGTTAAGTTTTCTTTGAGTTATACCTGTTCGATAATGTTAGCTTTCTTTAGTAGATACTCCAATTTCCGTTCAATAATTACTGGGTACTTAAACGTAATTAGCTTTTAACATAATTGGAGTTCGGAGCTGGTTTATTCAAAAGCGAAGAGGTATAGCTGAGTTTACTTTCAGTTTCCAATGAAGATAATTATTCGAAATTGGACGTCACTTATAGAGATGTGTCAATGGGAACGAAAATATAATAAAAGTGTTCTTAAAACTAAACTAAGTTATTTTGTAAAAGAAATAGGTAGTCTAAAACTAAAAATATAAGTTAGCTTTAACTTATTTCAAGAACGGCTTTCTTCAAGTTTAAAAACAGCGCAGAAAAATAATTGCCGGAGCTATGAAAAACCTTGCTTGCTTCTCAAAAGCTCCAAAATAAGAAACAACTTTTCTTAAAAATAAAGCAAGTTCTTAACGTTGAAACTTGACACTTTCCTACTTATTAATTAGGCGCTGAAAATCTAAACTGAAGTGGCGTCTTTTCAGTAAAATCGCTAAATCATGGCTGTACCCCCCTGGTACCCTGCTTACCCCCCTGGGCTCGCAGCGTTGGCATCGGAGGCCTATTAATCAAATAACTCTCTTGTGATTAATTAGGAAATCAGCAATTAGTAAGAAATCGTTGAAATTAAGGAGAACGGATGCAAGGATGTAGGAGGAAAGTCGGATGAATGGTATTCGGAGAAGGCATTTGCTAAAAAATAATGGTAGTAACTAGTGATGTTACTTGACTCCATTGTAAGATATTTTTAATTTTTCCTATCATTTTACTTTTCTATCCAAGCTTTGTTTAGGAATGGTATTTATTTTATTAAATGTATACGAAAAGCTTCAAAATGATAATATTATATTAATCTTTTACCATACGCCATTTCAACGAATGAAATGATTGAATATAGAAAAATATGTTCATAATTGCTCTAATTAAATAAACAAATCATTAACAGGATAATTTGCAGATTTAAACAGGGTAATGATGCTACTGATTGAGTGAGATCCTATCCAATTTGCGTGGACGTTAAAAAGCTGACACAATATTTAACATTTCAGGAAAACAGTATTAATTTAATCATTCCACAACATTACTCAACTAAACAGGTACATTAATTATCATTTTCTAAGACCTAAATCCCCTGGGATTTATTTTCATAATAATGCCGCATCCAGATCCTCGGTATACTTCATTAGTCCGTAATCCCACTTTATAAGAAAATAAATTCGAGTGTAATCCCTCACGGCAGATTAATTTCTTATTGTGGGGATTCTGTGGGATAAAGACTGGAACGAACAAATATAGACAGATTGTCTTTATGCTAAAGTTGAAGGAGGCTGCGTAGAGCTGAAAAGTATGACTGTGTCTTAATTCTTAGTGGGATGAATTGAAATAACCTACTGGTGTTCATGTTTTTTTTTATACTTATTAGTTTAGTTACAATGCAAGACCGATGTAGGGGACAAATCTCCCAGGCTAAAAGAGGGGGCCATAATTCTACAATGCATCTAGAGGTGGTTGACGATTGCTTGAGGAAAGACATTGTAGTCGAGACATGCCGAGGCAACGCTGGCGAGATATTTGGATGTTTTTCTAACGTATTGATCGGCGAAAGCAATGTATTGGGAGGTGTGAAAAAATACGAAAGAGATCGTTGCCCAATAATGGGACGATACAAATTATTGGAAACAGAAGTTTAATGGTAGATTGACTGAATACGAGAAGGCTAATAACGTTATATAGAGACGTAAATTAGGCCGCCCAATGCATTATAACTGAAAAAATCCGCCGCAGATCTAGCGTTACAATAATTGTGATGTTGATTTAAATGCAATTGAATTATGTCTAGAAATTGAGGGCTACAAATATCAGATGAAATCATTACTGCCTTAACTTTTAACAAAATTCTTAATTGAATGCCCTTTTAGGGTTCCGTACCCAAAAGGTAAAACATCGTCCGTCCGTCTGTCACCAGGCTGTATCTCATGAACCGTGATAGTTAGACAGTTGAAATCACAGATGATGTATTTCTGTTGCCGTTATCCTAAGCTAAGGGGTTATCAACAAATACAAAAAACAGAATAAAATAAATATTTAAGGGGGCTCCCATACAACAAACGTGATTTTTTTGCCGTTTTTATAGATAATGGTACGGAATCTTTTGTGCGCGATTCCGACTCGTACTTGACCGGTTTTTTATTTAAGGTGTTTTTTTTAGATGGTGCAACATTTATTTATTTTTTTAAACCTTGCCCTGATTACCTAGCTTCCTTAACCTTAATATCCTTGCTCTAGGCGCTTATGACCCTAACCGCGTCACTGACTATGGACATTACTCCGTTTAACTTTAACCACGTGACAAATATAACTAAAGAAAATGGTCACAATTTCTTTCTCTAACTAATTATACCATATTCAACATCTAACTACCCATTACAGTAGTATGAAAAGCCTCCAATAAATTGTTATTTAAGACATAGTTCTACCGTCTGTCTGTACGTCTTGGCGACGTTCCAGTGGTAATTACCCTGCTTGCCCCTTTGTTATATAAGCGTTATGTATTTGTTCTTCTGGGGATTTGTTTCGAGTCACTTTTTAATTGCCTTCCATTTTATTTTTGTGTTTTCTGGGAATTTAATTGGAGTGGGATGAAGTAGTGTGATCTATGACGTCTTTGGAGCTTTGAGTTCATTTCCAGCTTTGAACTCAGACTGGGAAGAAATTATATGGATATTAAACTCTCAATCACCGTAATTATAGACACAATAGATAAGACAGTTAAGTGTCGTCCTGGGATGACAGGCGGTACGCAACCGGTTAAAGTAGAAAAAAATAATTTAATGTAACTTTCCTACTGGAGGGCAAAGACCTCTTCTTATACAGAGAAGGAACGAGCATTGATCACCACGCATGCTCACTGCGGGTTGGCGATTTCAGACCATTAAGCCCAGGTTTCCTCATATTTTCTTTCACCAGGTCAGTGGCGTCTTAGATTAATTAAGAAAGTACATAATATTTATTTATTTACTTTAATTAAAACAGTCTTACACCAATAATTGGTCTAAGACCATTACAATAATTATAGATAGTAATAGAAGACGATACATACAATACAAGGACAAGAAAATAAAAATTAAAAATATGTAATTGAAAAAGTCACATAGGTACATGCCTGGGTTTGAACCCGCAACCTGGTGCTTACCAAACGGGTCTGAATCTTCCGGACCACCAAGACCTTATTGTTGAAAGGTTACGTACGATAATTATTATTTGCCCTTTACAAGCTGCTGCAGTATCTTAGGCGAAATGTGGGAATGAGTTAGCTACGAAAGAAAATAACTAAAAAAAAAAACAAATGTTGGCTCCTACTTCTAGTATTAACTTGTTGACCAATTTAATTAAATAAAAAAAGTCTAATCTGTAAAGAGGCAAGAAAACATGATTTTTTGTTTGAGACCATGGAAGCTATGAAGGAAGAGGTAAAGAATCTTTTGAAACCATATTAATCGGAAAGCTTAAATAACTTCTGTTTTTAAAACATTTTCATGATTTACTAAAAATGTAGACTTTAGTGCTTAGTTTATGAAAACAAGAATAAAGGGAACTATGGAAATGTAAGGAGTTAGCCAAGTGTGTTGAGATCATAGCCGTAAGCGCTTGTTCCTCGTTTTTTACTATTCCACTAAGGATTTGTGTAGATCCAGTAAGAATACTGAAAATATTTAAAGAACTTAGGAAATATGAAAATGGTTGTTATTTCAATAGTCTAGCTAGAAGGAAAGAGTCTAATTTGGATTTACTCTTACGAAAAGAGGGAGAAATTGGGTCTTATAACAATTTCAATAACATATTTATGATTATTTACGGTTTACTCACGTGCATTTTTCGGGATTGCCCGACTAGTTTCGGACCCAAACGGAGCCCTTAATCAAGAGCTGAATACGCGGCAAGGTCGCGAGTCGAACCGAGCCCAAAAATGCAGGTGAATAAACCGTAAATAATCATAAATATGAATGTGTCTCACGAAAGTTATAATACAAAAATTCCAATGACGTTGGATAAATTTGATATCAAAATAGTACAATTCCTGTAAGTAAATATTAATAAAGGAATATTTAATTTAAAGAAAGCGGTACTCCTTGACTCGGCGCGCATAGTGAGAAGGTTCCTTTCTCTGGAGCCCTAACTGCCGGCAGCTTAGACCCTATTCCCGATGCCGGTGGGCTACTATTTTTTATATTTTGTAATATTGTTTTTTAAGGAAATGTATTTAAAATTATAATTTACTAGCTTTTGCCCGCAACTTCGCTTGCGTGAAATTTTAAACCCTGACATGAAGTGACGATTTTCCATACAAACTTTCATCCCCAATTTAACTCCCTTGAATGGGTTGAATTTCGAAAAATCCTTCCTTGTTTACATTATAAAGGAAACTCAGTCAGTCAGGACTTTTCTTTTTATTTATATAGATATGTATGTACGACGAAACTGAAAATATTTATGAGCAATTCCCAAAAAATACTGCTTTCCTGCAAATGCAACTAGGCTAAGAACCACTTTGATTCCAATAGCCTCATGCCAAATAACATTGAACGAATTTTAATCCACATCCATTTTCATAATATCTTCACAAACGAAAGACAAGCCAACATTTCCATACAAATGTCTTGAATAAATCGAATCCAGACCAAACCGGTTTGCACCGGAAGAAGCCGGTCTCGAGCTGATTTTTACCCGGCTCACTCCTTTATCTGGTTGTAGCAATTTCCTGAATCACGGAGACTTATTATTGGTAGGAAGGGTTGAAAGGGGTTGAGTTTTTTACGGAATATTTTAGGGTTATTTGACTTCGTTTGCTAAGGACTTTTGATTTGGGAAAGAAAAATATAATGGGATTTGTTATTTTTAAACATAATAAAACACTGACGTTTATATTTTGTGAAGAAGGATATTTCAATCAATTTCTTGAATTGGCAAAAGCACAGGAAATGGAAAAGAAATAAAAAATGTATTCAAAAAAGTTGCCGCCAGAGTGGCACACAAGGCATTTTTTTTTAAATACAGTTTTTTTTTTAATTACTGTCGTATTGATGGAAGTAATAGCCTTTAATGGCTTAAGTGTCCGTGTGTGTGATGCCATCTATTGAAACATTATAGAATCACTTTTAGGCTGTTTTGGCTCTACTACTTTCATCATTTACGATAACTACATTTTAAAACTATTTTTTTTTACTTCCTTTATTCCACTCTGTTCCGCATGACCTCATTTATCATTCTAGAAATAGTTCTAAGTAGAGGTTAATTTAAAATACATAAGCAAAAATATTTTTTTGTAAAGGTATGACTATGATATTTTATATATTTCTACATTTGAAACAACTGTAGAACAAAAAGATAATACTCGTAAGCATGAATTTGAGTCTAAAACCCTAGCCCCCTTATTACAAAAGATGGTCTAGGAAAAACCTAGGTTTTAAAATAACCCCGTCTCTTTTTGTTATATGACATAAGAAAGTGATAGGTATATTTTAAACCTGGGTTTACCTTAGTCTTGGTTCAGACCATCTTTTGTGATAAGGGGGTAAAAGTTCTTACAAAATAAAATATGTCAATACAAAAATAACACCTCATCCAAGTCACAATTTTGCACCCAGATTTAAACCCAGTTTTTATACAATCAATTTTTATCTACATCGTCTACTACCCGCGGTAAATATCTGAGTGGGGAGTTTTCTACCCCAAGAGGCGTTTAGGAAATGAAGAAATCCGGTCCTTGGGGGAGGAACGACATTAATAGAATTCTGTTTCATCCCCCCCTCATCCGCCTTGGGACATTATTTGGGAGAAAATTTCGCCAAAAATAACTTACAATTATTTAGGTAGGTACGTTAATTTTGTATAGAGGTTTTTTTGGATGGGTTTCAATCGTAAATTATAGGAAGTCAGAGATTTTAGATAAACTTAGATGATCTTACTGCAGGAATGTCTATTATTTTAAACATTGGGATGTGTTTTTAAACACTTTAGTAACGATCTAACTTTATTAGGTATTTATTCCTTAGACTAATTGATTCGTCATCCTTGGTCCAGAATTTGATCATAACTTGCGTTATAAATTTTATTTTATTTTCATTTTATTTATGTAATAATTATAGTTCTTTGAATCGTACGACATTGCCTATGGCATAGTGTCTTATTTCCTTCAAATAAATAGCAATAGAAACGCAACTTTATCTGTCACGTTCCCTTGCTAAAAATAGACCACAGACCCCTCTCCCCTCACGTGTCTGTGACACAAGAATAACATTGGTTAGGTACGAAGCGTACTTGTTAACTAATAGGGATGTGACTAGGGTTCTGTTTTCCCGACATGTTTTTTTTTCTCGGGTCTCGAGAATTCTCGAGCCTGATTTCTCGGGTTTCTCGGGTCTTTCGAGAAACGTTTAAAAACGGAGTTTATCTTACAGTTAATTTTTATTTAACGTTTTATGTTACAGTATAATAAAAGTATTTGGATTTGTAATATAGGTATATTAGGAGGTGTCTGTTTTGCTTGCCTCGCTTACTCGCGCCTTGTACCGAGAAAGATCAGAAGTCAGAATGCAAAGATTACGTAACTTGTAAGCCAATTTTACAGTAAGAAAAGAAAATGTAGGATTTCTCGAACTCTCGAGTTCTCGAGGTTTTTTTTTCTCGTCTCGAAGTTGGCTTGATTTCTCGACATTTCTCGACTCGAGAACTCTCGAGCAGAAACCCTAGCTATGACATAGGTAGAAAAATACAAATCCTAATTTAGTATTAATTAGTATTGTTCCGTGTGGTGCCAGTCGTAAAGAATAGCATCACCGTCTTCCCATGGGTGTCACAAAAAGCGAATAAAGGTACAATTCCGTGCATGGCGGCCGATCGCAGCCGCGCGCGGTCTATCGCGTGTGGCAGACGCGCGCGGCTCATGCGTCAATAGTCAGAGTATGAAAATGTATGACACCGCTTCCGAAGTCTGCGACAGACGCGTGCGGCTAACGACAGATTAGTCAGTATATTATAGACACGACTATTGACGCATTAGATCGCGCGCGTCAGTCGCACGCGATCGATCGCGCGCGGCTGCGATCGGCTGCGATGCACGGAATTGTACCTTAAGGGATTCACTACAGGATGGGCAGCAGCGTTCTCTGAGTACTTAAACAACCGTACTGCGATCGTCAACCCGCCTGCCAAGCGTGGCGATTATAGCAAACCCCCCCAACATGGCATGGGGGGGAGTGTATGTCTAGCAGTGGACGTCTTCCAGCTGAATGATGATGATGATTTAGTATGTATAAGATAATCAGGCCATTACTATCAGAATGCTGAGCACGAGCCTTTTCTCAGAATGAGAAGGTTTAGGATTTAGTTTACTACGCTCTGGCCTAGTCTATCGAGATTTATTTTATGGAGCCCTCACAGGTGTGCAAGTGATAATCAAATTCTAATCCGTACATGACTACATACACACATCAAAAAAAGTTTGCGATCACTTTGAAAAATCGAAATCTTTTTTGTTACGGTAGGTTATATTATGATTTCTTCTTCCTTTAGATTCTTAAAGCTGTGTATTTCTATTTAAAGAAAACACACAACAAAGATTTTTTCTTGATAAAGTTCAATTTAAAAAATTATATCAGCTTATGCTAGTGATGAAACTAAAATAATAAAATAGTGAGCAAACTTTTTTTGATGTGTGTATGTAGTATAAAACAAAGTCGCTTCCCGCTGTCTATCCCCAGTTGCTTAGATCTTTAAAACTACGCAACGGATTTTGATGCGGTTTTTTTAATAGATAGAGTCAGAGAGAGGAAGGTTTTAAGCTATAAAACGTACACGTGCGAAGCCAAGGTGGGTCGCTAGTTTAGTATAAAAAAGATGATAGATCATCTTAAAAAATTCAAAATGTAATTTGTCAATCTCAGAATTAAATCACTCTTCAATTGCACTAGTACCTGCAAACTCGCAGGGCCATCAATTCTGATCAAGTATACAGAAATGTGTATTCATTTTCCCGAAAAGATAGTGAAGATAAGAGTTTGTGAATTGTTACTGCCCGTCCGTCGTTTAATAAAAGCCCAGCCAATCGTCTTATAGCAAAAACAATATTTCTCCTCTTGTGTCGGTACGAGCTATACAACTCATCCCCTGGTGAAAAAAATATCCAGACAGCGCGGTTGGTAGCGGGGCTGACTGCCCAGGGTGTGCTGGACGTACTTAAGCATCGTCATTCGTGGGGGCTCTTTTCGAGCACGCCAAATTATAGTATCAACTTTACATCATTCTAGGCAATAGATTACTCCCAGAAATTCTCACTTAACCAAACGATTACTCTTCATAGGTTAGATAACCAGACTCTAAAGGTTAGACTTAACCAAACGAGTTAGATTGGAGTTTAAATGCATTGGTTGATTGTGGGAGCCATTTGCTAGCCATCAGTCGCACTTAACTGAAACTTAAACGGAAACTTAAGACGGTGTCACAGATGTAGAGAAATACATGGAATAGGTAACGTAAATCGATTCATGTTTTTGATTTTACTAAAAAACCTTATTGTTTATGTTATGTTATATTAGTTATTATACGAGTATTTATCCTTCTGTTCCTGGTTACTAGTTCTTCAATCCATTCAACTGAATTCTGAACTAACGCGAAACAACTGCCCTAAACTCCATTCGGAGTGGAACAATGCTTTTGAAATTAAATTTTCTGGCCGTACAGGGGGTTTAGTTTTCCTCTTTTTACCTACTAAAACGCACAGACCTGGAAAAATCCCAAAATATAGGGTAACTTGCGCTATTACTACCTACTACATGCGAGCTCTTTGCTTATGTATTAGTTAGGTTTAGGTATTGTTATCTAATGAACTAAAGTTTAGGTTTTTTATTTAAGTATTTGTTCTTATACTGATACCTAGTAACTCTTTTATTGTATTATAAATTTCGTGAGACACATTCATTTATAATCAAATACGATTTACTCACGAGCATTCACTCAGATCAAGTCGTGACCTCGCCGAGTGTTCTACTCATAATTAAAGGCTCTGTTTGGATCTGACACCAGTCGGACAAAACCGAAAAATGCATGTGAGTAAACCGTAACTAATCATAAATACCTAGTAACCCTGTCAAGTTTCGCCAGTTAATTCGAAGTAACCCTGAATCTACACGGCTAACACTGCGCTCTAACAGTGTAACTAACTGCGCTCGCCTATCTCATCCAGTCACAAACTATCCGTAACATTAATTAAGTAGCGACTGTTAATAAATCGTAAAGTTTTCAACTCGAATAGATGTACGACAACTCTTAGGTTTATACTTTGTTACTCTCTACTTAACTAGCGGGGATGGAGATAATTATTTTTACAGAATGAAGATCAGTTACATAATGGGTTTAATTTATGGAATACTCCGATAATTTGAGATAGAGATGAAATGTCATATTTTCTTACGACAAAACACACCGTGAAGCTACTGTTTTTAAGCGTCCTGTGTGTACTGTGATAGTTAAGCAGTTAAATGCTAATCTTAGGAGGGCCTGAGTTCGCACCCGGACCACACCTCTGACTTTTAAAATACACTAGCGACCCGCTACGGCTTCGTACGTGTACGTTTTATAGCTTAAAACCTTCCTCTTGAATCACTCTATCTATTAAAAAAAACCGCATCAAAATTCGTTGCGTAGTTTTAAAGATCTAAGCATACATAGGGATAGACAGCGGGAAGCGACTTTGTTTTATAAATACTATGTGGTGATAAAGCTTTCGTCTGATTACTAGGTAGGTACTTCGCTAATTTAAAGATTAATACAATAAATATGTATTAGATACGCCATTCAGATTTTTTGTAAAAGTCGCCTAATCCCGTTAGCTTTGACATTTACACATCTAGAGGTCCAATAAAACCGAAATCTCGAACATTAACCCTATTCAACTAGTCCCAAAATCCAAGCGAAACAGATAGGTAACCCTTTTTATACCGGCTTCAACTTCGATAAAGTTTGAAGTCGGTCGAAGCCGGTCTGCTAATCTTGGCGCGGACAGACAGACAGATAAACAGTTTGTACTTGTATCGAGATCTTTGGTTCTTGTTCACAGGTATTGAGGATTAAAATAAAGGAGGTTTAGGTGATGTAATCTTTACAAAGATACAATGCTTTCCTCTGAATTTTGCTGTTAAAATGTTTGACTGTTAAGATTAATGGCCAAATGTAGTTTAGATTACGCTATACTATTTTGCTATATAGTAAAGCATATTAACTATACGTTCACACTATACGCTATACCGCAAGCGGGTCTTCTATACACCGTGGGCCCGAGGTTCCTGAAAGATTTTAACCTTCGATTCCGATGCCTAATTGGAGAAGAAAAGCTAGGACATAGTTTGTTGAATAAAGCTTAATTTTCGAAATATTCATTATTTACGGAAAATCACAATTCGAAAAATATTTATGGTAACAAGTCCTATGAACGCGGCGTTGCGACTTTTGGTATACCATACCCCTCTCGCCGTATGTCTTATTTGACGGGGAGGGTTGTGAAGTGAGAAGTTTCTTATCCACTCACACGATAATTTATAAATGTTGCCAGTTCAACCTAAGGTATTGTTTACAAGGAAGTAGGTACTAAAGTTAATTGATAAATAAAGTACCGAAAAAAATCTGTATTGGACTTTCGTTGATATAACATTTGACTCATAATACCATCAGATAGGCAAGGTTAAAATCTTTCGGGTACCTCGGACCCACGGTGTGTAGCAACGTATTTGACGGCGATCCGTCAGGAGACGGACAGTGAATCGTACGATATAGCTCTGAGAATCGCTCAAGTTTATCGCGTACAGCAAGCCAATACTAGCATAGCGTTGTGTGAACGCCATATAAAAAGTATGCGGAGCGATATCGTTGTGCTAAACAATATTTGCTATAAGCTTTATAATAAAGCGTAGTCTGAACTGCCGTTTAAATGCTACTCAATATTGAGTTGTCATTAGGACTCGTGCTGTCACACTTACTTTAACGCCAAGTGACAGTGACAACACGAAATTAATGGAAACTTAAAATGGTATGATAACTTTCGTGAGACATTCATAATTATGATTAGTTACTCAGTCAATCAGTTCGGCTCGCGACCTCGCCGCGTGTTCAGCTCATGATTAAGGACTCCGTTAAGGTCCAAAACTAGTCAAACAATCCCGAAAAATGCACGTGAGTAAACCGTTTAGTATCAGAGATCAGAATTGGTAGAGTATATTTACCTAAACTTCGAGGAAGGAAGTAATATAGAGTGGATAATACCTACTCTAAAATCCCGGAATAATTATAATGACGTTTTAATACCGGGATTTAAAAGGGGGAATTATTAATCGGGCGAATAAATAATCTATGGAAGACTGTTAATGAGATACTTTAATACTAAACCGAGCGGCAATAAAATATATTTGCGAAAAATTAACTTAACTGGCGAAAAATTATGAATGATTAAAATTCGTAAAATGAGCTACTAGCAGTGGGAAACAGTTAATCTAAGCTAGCAACTAAAATTCCAAGTGTCCGAATTAAATACTAATTTCGGCGAAAAAAATACTGAGTGGGCGAAAATATACATTTCCTTACCCCGACACGGATAGGTTAGGTTCGAATATTTGTGTTCGCCCTCAGTCTTTCGCCCACTTAGTATTTCAATACGCCATAATCAGTATTTTTGACACCCTTACTTTGAATTTATATTCGATCGTTTAAATACTAGCCATTTAAAAATCACGAATTATATAAGTACTGGACTTTATTTATAGTTACAAATTATTGATTTGAAAAATCATATAACATTTTTTAGGGTTCCGTACTATGTAAAATGTAAAACAATGTATGTAATAATGTAAAACACAGCTCTTTAATTTAATACTTTTAGTACGGAACCAAATACACTGTAACTGTTAATAAAGTCCAATAAATAATTAGTGATTTTTAAATCCCGGGATTAAAACGTTATTATAA
This sequence comes from Amphipyra tragopoginis, assembly GCA_905220435.1. Lineage (NCBI taxonomy): Eukaryota > Metazoa > Arthropoda > Insecta > Lepidoptera > Noctuidae > Amphipyra > Amphipyra tragopoginis. The sequence goes on from HG992013.1 coordinate 24,074,411, forward strand.
TTATTTCGGGATTTTAGAGGAGGTACCTTTGTATACATTTTATGTATTTATGTATGAAAAAATTCAACGAGTAGAAGCTTCTTTAGCTTTAAATAGTAATGAAAATAAGAATCAGTTTCGTGGTTTAGAAGAACAAAGCAGTCACTATTTTGCATTGAAGTTACCTACTTTCTATTTTTAGATTTTTAATGTGGGTAGGTAATACACCGATATTGGGTATTTTATTTGAGTGTTAATAATCACAACACAACACACAAACAATGTCACAATATTTTATTTTTATTTTGAATGTGTTTTTTATGTTATCAGTTTCTATCACCTTTAAATTATTCTTTTAATATCAAAAACGGACACAATTTCTTATGTTTATTATTCCAGCGTATGGCACTCGTGGGTTGCAGCTGAAAATCAGCGTCAGGTGGTACACCTAGTGTTATCATCTGACATTATGCTGAGCTGAGGCCCTTTTGGCATTACAATAATTATTGTCTGTTTTTTTTAGTTTTAAGGTGTATTTTTGCCGTAATGCCAATAGACGCATTTTTCTTTCTTTCTTCTACTCGTTGAATTTTTTCATGGCCAGTTAATCATATGAAATTATAGTCTGAATTTTATCATCAAAAGACAGAACACAAAGAAACCGAGTGCAACTGTCGAAATAATTTCAAAAGGGCGGCGGCAAGCGAAGTGAGCTCCGAATTATGTCGGGGCGGAGCTGAGTACGATAATTTAGGATCGAAGACAATGGAGCGATGAGCACCGTAGTCTGGGGATAAGATGACATTATACAAACATGAAATCTTAAGTTACTGATAACCAAAGGAGCTATTTATGTTGAATTTTCATGAATATCTTGGGGTGCATTATTAGTTTTCGCGAGTGACGATACTTAAGTACGTCCAGCGTATCATGGGCAGTCAACCCCGCTACCGACCTTGCTGACTGGCTAATCTTTTCACCACCGAAAAATACGCGAATTTCGAAATATTGTAGAACAAAAGTTGTTCGATTTCCGATACCGAGAAGCCCCATAAAATTCTTAGAGTTGATTTTTTAACACCTTGTGTAATGACGCCACTACTAACGCCGTCAATACCTATACCGAATAGACACCTAAAATTCATAATTATTATCTAAAAAGTTACTTCAAAATAACTGGCGAAACTGTAGACGGTTATTAAGTATGATTTATAGAACATGTTCAAATTAGAAATATCTACATATACTTTGATTAATTAGATACCTAACTCCGAAAAACGAACGTCGAAGTTTCGGGTCAAAACGAAACAATCGACGGGGATCGAACTTTTTAAATATACGATCAAAACATTGTTAAACAACGAACTACTAGATGTCAAATAACATTTAGGAGTAGGGTGAATGAAACACAAAATGTGAAATCGTGGAAATCGAATCGTTCGTCGGATCCGAAACAGCCTACTCCCTAAGTCCGTTAACGAAGTTAGTAGCCCGTCCGAAAGTAGCCCGAAACGTAGGAGTGAACAAAACAAGTGTCAAGTTCAACTTTTCGGACGGGCAAAAACACATCGGTAGTAAGGACAACTGTCAAATCGTGTTGTCATTCATTCTTAGTTCGAGCCCCGAAATAATCGTATGTCCGTAGGTGATAGGGAGTAGGAAACGCTCGTAACTAAGGCCGAAACCAGGGACTTCGTGCTTAGGGAGTAGACCCCCAGTTTCGTGGTTGGAAAACTAGCGATCTGTCAGTCGAAACATCGTAGTTTGATTTTCAGTTTTTTTTCTTCTGTTGTACTGCCGTAAATGGTCCTTTTGGACCATTTCTATTTAACCGGAAAGATATTGGCAAGACCTGAAGGGTTTCCAGCCAATGGTCGGCAAGTAAAATACTTAACCTAAGCTAACTACTTATACTACACTAACATCATGACTACCTGCAACAACAGAACTAAGGGCGACCCCTAGTGGGACTCGGACCTCGGCTTAGGGCGTTGCTGGCCGGACGATATTCAGAGGTGGCCCCCCATTATAAAATTAAATAAAGTTTGGGTAGGTTTTCATTTAAATATGTTCTATTATCTCCATTAATACATATTATGTCCATAGACTAGAAATATAAACCAATAAATAGTGACCATAGATTGTTTTTTTTTTTGTGTTTGGCGTTCCATGTTATTATTTGTTTTTGTATAGTAATAAGTACTTATCTAGTTTTAAGAAATATAGTTTTTTTTTGCGTTTCCTTCCGCTTGGGGCGAAAAATAAATACCTACTTTTTCTTTCTTTCTTTCTACTAATAATACCTAATAACTCTGTTAAATTTCGCCCGTTAATTCGATGTAACCTTACCTATAGTAAGGGTTCATAGCTATTAATAACCAATATCTATCCAAATACAAGACCATGTAATGTTGGAAACAATTCAATCAACTACACGCGATCATACCCGCGGGACGGCATCGATCGATCGTCATAACCTGCTCGAGATGCCGGCGGCTTTAATAAACGCAGCTATGTACCTGAAACAGAGGAAAACAGTCTTATTAGTTTTGATTTGTGATTGGAAGATAATGGCTGTATTGGTTTGATATTATGTGAAATGATGATGCGTAATGGAGAAAAGATGAACATTCTAATATCTTGACAACTATACTTGGGAGCAAATAAATCGAGCCACTTCTATTTTTCACGTAGGTATAGTTGTTATTATTTTTGGTATTATGGAACAGATCAATTCTAAACATATATCGCCTAAAAGGTTATTTGATAACCTTTACAATGAGGGTAGTTGTTTGTATTGTGACGGTGCAGCGGTGGCGACTAGCGGGGTGCGCCTATAAAAGGGCCGGCACGCTGCACTTCGTCTCTCTCACGCACCTCAACAGCCGCCTAGTTAAGTACTACCTACTACACCTGAAGACCCTGGACTCCTCGTATCGTATTGTCTAATGGACCACGCCCTGTAAACTAAACTAATTTGTAACTATTATAAAAATATATTATTGTATGGTTAAAAGTGTTTTCCTTAATATTCTTATGTAAGTACACTCATGCTAAACTGCTTCTGCTTCTTGCTAGATTCTGATTTTATGTGCACATGCTCGTTAAGGGTTGACTCCTCAAGCCACCCTTATAACCCGCTAAGCGTGACAGTATTTTAGATTATACATATAATTCATGAAACCAAAACTAATAACCAGGACACGTGAAAAAGGAGTGGCTCGATTTCTTTGCTCCCAAGTATATTAGAGAAGGATAACTTTTTCATCTTCATCTTCTGGAATCCCGCAAAAGCAACATTTTCGATTTTCGTTTTCGAATGCTTTCCAATTTCGAATACCTATAATGATCAACAACGATGTGGCCTGTGATAAAAAAAAGGTTTAATATAAATAGGAAGAAGGTGAAATGAAAATGACGTATGAAGTTGATGATGAAAAAGTTATCCTACAAGGTGCTAGTATTGTCTCTCTGCCTTTTTCCCAACGTTGGGATTAGCCTCCAGTCTAACCAGATGCAGCTGAATACCAGTATTTTACACGGAGCGACTGCCATCAGACCTTTGCAACCCAGTTACTGAGCAATGCCGATATCCTAAGCTTAGACCGGTTGCCAGACTTTCGGGCTTCTGACTACCCGTAACGACTGTCATAGGTATTCGCATGACATTCGAGACCGACAGCTTAACATGCTTTGCGAGGCACGGAGGAGATGCAAGTAAGAAAATCTAGGTAGATACAACGTATTTTTGCTTAAATCGATTTTAATAATTAAAATTTCGGTAACTTAAAACAAAGTTAGTAACGGTTGATCAATTTGTGATTTATTTCCGGTATAAGCAGATTATGATTTATTTAACTTGATGTAATAATCCGATTAGTAAAGTTCATCATCTGCCTAGCCTTTTCCCAACTATGTTGGGGTCGGCTTCCAGTCGAACCGGATGCAGCTGAATATCAGTATTTTACATGGAGCGACTGCCTATCAGACCTCCACAACCCAGTAACTGGGTAATACGATAGGTACTCTTGGTAAGACTGGTTGTCAGACTTTCTGGCTTCTGACCAACAGTAACGACTGTCAAAGATCTACAAATGACAGCCGGGACCAACGGCTTTACGTGCTTTCCGAGGCACGGAGGAAACTCGCTATGGTAAATGGTCACCCATCCACAGACCAACCTTGGCAAGCGTGGCTTAACCCGGAAGATCGGTCTATGCGGCTGTAATTATTTAGCCACGAGCTCCTAAATCCTAAAACCTAATCCGATTAGTAAAGTTATGATTAACAAAATATAAGTTACTGAAAATTGTGTACAATTTTCAAATCCCACGTAAGCGAATGAAAGCTGATTCCGAGGGAAATCATCCCAAATTGTTATGAAAGTACCTTTTAATTTAGAGCTCCCGAGGGGACAGTCTCGGTCGGAGCAAAAAGCTTGATTTTTATTCTACGTATCAGAGAAAAGTAAATCAAAATATTTTCACAATTCAGGGAGTCCCAAGATGCTTACGATTTTGAAAATATGAGATGTAAAATTTCATAAACTGGACCATGAATAATTGCATTGAAGTACACTTTACTAAAGTGGAATTCTTTATTTTTCAAAGACGGAAAAAATGTCGGCAGCAGAGCTACATTTAATTAAAAACTTAAATTATAAATTCATTAGTTTTGTCTACAAGCAAACTCCTCCAAAAGAAGCATTACTGTAAGCGCCTACAGTAAAAGCAAGAGCAACTTCCTAGCGTAACATTTTGCTATAATTTTAACATCAGGCGCTTTGTATAAGCGCCTGATGTTAAAATCTGATGTAGGCGAAACATCTGAAACTTATGTAATACGTTCTTGTTTACATAATTAACTAAAATTAGAAGGAATCTTTGGCTAAGTATGTGATTCAAACGCCTTATTTCTTGGAATTCGTGGCACACAGAAAATATCTAACACTAAAATTTTTCAATTCAGGCATCTAAAACCACCAAATATGTTTTGAAATATTAAAATCCTAGTCAATATTCAGCGAATATTTACGATACCGACGAAAGCAGTATAAAATGGAACTAACACATGTCCTGCTCCTGCCGCAGTATACAAACAGGGTAAATAGACTAGAACGCGCATTTAATCTAAAAATCGACCGCGCTCGTAAAATTCCTGATCACTTACAGTTTTTAGGGGCAATAAACGAAAATGTGGGGTACGACCACAAATTATTAGACATTGTGAATATGCAGTTTGAATATACTGGTGCATCTTAAGATTCTCGATATTTATAAAATGAAAAAAAAAAGTTCTATTATTAAAAATATTGTAGTCAATTCATATTCACTTCTTTTTACATGATGTTAAAAAGCCTTTTCTCAATATATCTACTTTGTTTTTCTTTAGAAATATCGTAGCTCAGCGTGAAAGCAATATCGTGCTCCCTAGCTGATCTGAAACAATCTTATATTTTATTTCTGTAAGGATATACATATACTTCAAGCACAATGTTGAAACTTTCATATACAGTTTTATCTCAGTTGATTCAGGAAAGTATTTTAAAGAGGTCTTAAAAGCGACTTACAAGAATACATGTGGAGAATATTTGTAGCAATAAAACTTTATATAAAGACTTTTATTTATAAATAAAAACCGCTAAACTACACGTAAACCACACTTCACTTGGATTAGCAAAAAGAAGCATTACTTTATAATGTATAGACAAAAAGAACCACTCAATTATAATGTATAGAAATATTGTTGGATAAACCGATTTAAAAAAAAACAAACAATCACGAAAATCTGTATACCGTGAAGCCTATTAAACGATCCAATCGCAACTTTACTTCTAAAATACAATTTTAATTAAATTCATTGATTAGATTAATTTAAATTCGAAACCAATAGTGGCTATTAACTTTCAATTTAACTGCCCGTTTGTTTGGCAAGAAAATTAAAGCGCGCTCGCCCGATAATAGGTGCTCTCACCCTATAAATAATTCGCACAAACTTGATAGGTGTTTTGCACAGCCCAGGATGCGGTTGAGAGTCGTAAAGTTTTGAATATACCTAGACCCGCCGAAGCTCAGTAAAACTGCTGAGGCAAATAATATCGGTCTTCATAAATATTCATAAAACAATATAAAGCTAGACCATTTTTATGTTGGCGTTTTAGCATAGTGCCAGGTATATTTTGCCTTAAACTAAAGAACTAATTTAGATTTTTCATACTATCACAGCGATTTTAAGTTTTGTGCATAGCGACTATCGCCTGCAAAGCTTTTAGGGAACCGAGATTTTCAAAGTTAGGCTATATTCGTCATGTTCAAAATAATTAAGATCATCACTAAAACTTAATACATAGCATAACTAAACAACAGCATTATAGCAAATATTATAACATCATCTAAATACAACAAACAGGATATAAATCTGAATAAGGATATCTGCAATAACCGCAGCGAACTTTGTGTTTGTTCAGCTCTCTGTGCGGATATTAGCTCTAGTATATGGATTAGTTTCGGTCTAACCTTCAGTCAACCGCGAGATATTATCAGATAGTTCTATTTGATGAAACCCTTTATTAAATGCTATTGTTACAGATCTACATATCTGCGACATTTTAATACAAACCTGTACACTGAATCAATTCATTTGTTGCATAATGTCAAATAAGCTTTTGATGTTTAAGTTGTGAATCCAAAGCTGTAAATATCAGAATAATTCTTGTCGTAACATAAATAGTTAAGCAAGCCTCAATAACCGTTTATTTTTCACCTAAAAGTACCACCACAAGATGTACATTAAATATTTTATAAAACCCGCCTCGGCAGCTAACATAAAATCAAATATCTTCAAAACTTTAAACAGCAAACGGAGACGTAAAAATATAAAATGTAGCCGCAATTTCAGGCAGAGATAGTCTAACCTCGTCTCTGGGTACGAATTGTGAATAAAACAAATCTGTCTTCTTGGCGTTTAGCTCTTATTTCCATCCACTTCCCAGCTATTTCCCACTTATGGTGCGGTCCAAGGGACTGGATAATGGCGTTCTCTTGGAAGTAGTGGAGTCTCATGGGATAGGAGGATTAATCGTGGTTTAGAAAGACAAAATACGTTGTGGAAATAGTTTTTGATTTAGTGTTTGAATTTACACTAGACTGGGTTGTAAACTTTATACCATTTAACGCATTAAACATACGGAAATGTCTATCCTTTGTCCTCGAACAGTATCTAAGTTATAAAATTTGGATTTGCATAATGATCATTGTATTTTGTACTGTTATCAATTAAACACATCATTTGTGACCTTACAATTAAACGATGCACATTAAAATGTCTTCCAGTAAATTAAATCATCAATCATAATTTCATAAATTTAACAAGTTCATAGCTTCCTTCATCAAAAACATAACAATTCATTTCTTTCACTTTCAATAGCAACAATTTATTTAGTACCTAATTAATATCGATATTCTAAAACCGTACCGCTTTTATCATCCACATATCTTCTCCCTCTCTCTACGTCAAATCGCTAGGCTAATAGTTTGCGTCAAGCGTGGACCATTTCCCGTGTTCCGCTGTGTCATTGCGCGAACACGCCACATCGTCAACTATTCAGCCGCTGTTCGCATTCTTCTCGTGTGTACGTATCATAGGATTTATCGCTGACTTCGCTCGCTGCTTGTTCAATGTAGAGAAAATAGATTTTAAGAGAAAGGATTGTTTGTAGAAGGTGTAAGAAACTTAAATTATGATGGATTAAAAATAAAAAAAGCAAACCAGGTCGAAATTAAAAAAAAACAGACCCGAATGAAAAAGATAGAATAAATACACCCACGCTCATAATCATAGACAAGTTACGCACTGATAGAATTTGCCGTAGCACAACTTGAAACGAGACACTCACATGGCATCATATGGCATAATCATTTTAAAGAGTTGTTAGCTTTACATAGTGCAATTTAATCCAATTTGGATTCACTATACTCAGGCCAATTGAGATCCATACGATTTAGACGTAACATTACATTATGGACCATAAGCATTCTACCGGCATTACAAATGTTTGCACAGTTAATATTATTTAGCTTACTTTATAAAATAAGCATGTCAGGAATACGTGAACTTCATGATGCAGCCCGCAGCAGAATGTGATGCGAATAATTGCACTGAACACAATATTAACACGAACATTTATTTAGCTGTTGCAGCGGTTTATGCTTTTGTTTTGTAGTTGCCACCGTTTGCAGAGCTCATTATTATAACATCTCCTAGCAGAGAATATGGATGCTGCTATTAGGATTTATGGAAAGTTATCATGCAAGATTAAAATGTATAAGCGGTGTTAGTCTGTTCCACTAGTAGGCCACTCCATAACTTCTCATCTATAGAGACTAGTAAAATATTGTAAGAAAATAATGAAAGAAAAAGAAGTCCGGTGGGACCAGATGTCTACAGCAATTTCGATAGCAAATTAAATAGTAAAGGTCCACACAAATAGCATAGCCTATCTTAAAATACACTAGAACGAAAAAGAAAAAAGCGAATGAAGTATGCATTGCATCTTCTCAAATTATCAAGTAATTTGCATCGGAAAACCATTCAAACGCGACCTCAACTCCAGAAACACGAAAAACTCGTCAAAATAAAGAAGTCACAATCCCTAGCTAATAAGAGCTGTGTGCCGTTAGCGGCGTCTGCGGGAGCAAATCACTCGTGAATCGCTTACCGTACTTATTTCCATTCCAGGCTATTTCACACGTACCCTCAGAACGGCGACATTATCTGACACACTGGCAGAAAGACCAGGAGTTACGTTAAATGGAATTCTTGGACATCTTTGCACGTTATGTCGATGATTATCATGTCATTGGGGATAGAAATGGAATAAAAAAACTTTGTGTTGCGAAAATCAGCTGATGACAATAGGACAATACCTCTTCACTGGCCACTATTGGATTAACCTCTCTCTAATTTAAGGTTTTGCCCAGAATTAGCATGTTGTGCAAGCCAGATGTTGGCCACATTTGACAAAGACAACGGTGATCTTTATTCTTCTTTTTTCATCAGGTGGTAATGTTAACGAAGAAGATTTTATTACTACCCTGACCCTATAATATCTCAACAATCATAAGATCAAGTATGAGACAGCAGGATACCAATTTATAAGAAAAGAAAAAGTTACTAGTCTATTCCCCGGTCCGTGTGTTCGGCTCACAAATGGTTGAATCTGAGAAAACATCGCGTCTGAGTCGATCGAGCGTGAATTATATTCATATGATATCCCCCTGAACGGATTACTGGCGATCAGATCGTATTGATGCCTCTGTTTGCCGTCTGAGTGTGCCATAATCTTGTGATTTAATGTTATTCTGTAGCTGAATTCGGTATAAAAGTATTGATGAACACAGAATGTTTGGATGTAGGAGATAGGTGGAAGCTTAACTCCCTCTGTGTTTAGTTTTGCAGTACTTTGATGTGAATATATGGCTTAGCGCAGTGACTGAAATTCGTTTTGATTTTAACGATATGCAGTGGTTTTTTTTTCAATGAACTGTCTAAACATTTTTTTTATGTTACTTGTATTAGTTTTGTAGTAGTTTACAGACATTCATGTTTCTGAATGCTTTCTTTCATCATTGGTTTCATCAAATAATGGTTATTCTGACTACTGTTACAATAATGGGGTATAAAGTGTTTTCTCAAGGAAATGAATTCTTCGCCACCCAAAATGGCTTAGAAGTACAAAATCCAATACTGAAACGCAATACATCTAGACTCTCGAAGAATCCAGATCGTTTGTCGATTCTTCACCTCACGGTACCATTAAATCTACGTCGCTACAATCGGTCCTGACTTCCTCAATTTCTTAGAGCAACACAAACGATTTGTTTGGCCTACGTCTTGGTAGGGTAGTGGGGTATTTTCGACTATTTTTTGCAACCCCTCGAGCAGCATTGTGAATGATGGTCCTTGTGGTTTATTTAGACGATATATTGTTGCAAACATGTGCTTAAGGTTGTTATGCTCCCTGGTGATGGCATTAGGCCAGAACAAGTTAGTGGGTCGGATTGTTCAGATTGCTCTCACACTTTTTGATCGGACTGTTAAGATATCTTCAGAATCATTTATGGACTTATTTGCGAAACAGAAACGCGTTTTCACTTATAAACTTTCATACATAATGATTATATTTAACTATCCTGTTCGTGATTCTTAGTTAATCGATTTTGTTCTAGTACGCACGTCATTATTTATTATGTGTTGTGGTCATAGTAGGTACTCAATTCAAAACCTCAACTATTATGATATATTTCAAAAAACTCATTTTTACCAGATTTCTAAATCGATTTGCAAGGTCTCATTCAGTTCTATTAGACCAATGAAGTTTGTTTCTTGTAAAGAAAAATGGCCGATAAGTTTTCTTAACCCATATTTTTTTCTTTTTGACCCCATAAAAATCACAACCACTTAATTTATTTCAAACCAGACATGTGGAAAGGCGGTCAGAGAAAAAAATTACCCAATCATGTACCAAAACGTTTTCAAGATTAGTTTTCTTTATGCTCGGGAGACAGAGGGGGTGGACGAGGGTCGTGGACATCAATCAGCCTGTCCCCATCCCCCGTACCCTTGACGCGGCCGTGATTTGTCAGGTTACACGCTTATTTAATAGTATAGTTGGCAAGTGAGGATGCCCTTTGTTTTTGTTTCGTAAAGATAAGGAAAATTATGATACTACTTTTTCTCTTTTATTCTTTCAGTCAATTATCATTGTTCTATAAGTAGCTACACTATAAAGTTTAGTCGTAATGTAACAAAGCCTTTGTCGGTATCATTTTAGTAGCCACTTTCATCTCTTTTGATAAGAATTTATCCAGGACTAGAATCTTTTAGAAAGTTTTAGTTGTACTTACTTGTATTACACCACTAGGGTATTTTTATTCTTAGTTTTTATTATTATTTGTGTTGTCTATACAAGCTAAGTTTTAGTATATAGGTATACTAAACCTGAAACTAGTTTGTTCAGAATCACTAGGAGAATCGATTGACATATTTTTACACGACATTTTTTTTTTCATAAATTTCTATTTTGTTTCTGTAGGTTTCTACCCATAACAGTTGACGGGAATAGACACCTTGAGGCTTGAGACGGTCCGCTCAGTCAGTTTCCGTGTATAAGACCACCCCTGCATAGCACATCTTAGGAATTTCACACTTTACTAGGGAACTTAACGCGACATAAACTACGGTGTAACTTGGAGATTTGATGTCTGTTTGTTTTAAAAAAAACGCATATTCAGGCAGTTCTGATGAAAATCTTGTTGGGGTGTCTCGGTTTTTGTACTCGTATATACTAAAAATAACGTTGTATAAGTACATTTAAACATTAATTCTCTCTCTTTCATCTAAACTCTCATCAAGTGCCCCATTACCAGTTACTTTCGACTTCTCATCCTCACTCAAAATATCCATTATATCCTGACTCCTTGATCCATGCTCCAGAGCAGTATAACGCCGCATCACGTCGTCAATATCATTCATCATGGCAACCAATTTCCGCCTGTTGCTATACGCTCCCTCACATATTGTTGATGTATCACCTTTTTATTTCACATGCTCCAAGATTATTGTGGAGTTCTTTGGATTTGCGTGGATTATTATTGATAGTGGCCTAACGGTCAAGTAGCTAGGGTTTATATTTTCCACTTAGGTTTGCGGATTTGATTTTTGTATCAATATTTGTAATTGTGACCTTTGGGAATTTGTGCGTCTTAGAAAAAATCTCCTTTTCATTAGACTAGTAAAGGGTCTCGACGACGGGAATCTTTTTTTCTTTCAGATATTAATTCAGATATACAAAATCATCAATACTTCCGAACTTTTTTAATAATGTAACGAGAGATTAAAATGTGAAAGAGTGCTTCTAATAAATTGTTGATTAATAAGGAAAATATCATATTTCCTGTGGATATTTTCCATCAGCAGAAAAACTCCTTACACCATAGCCTAAAGCACATGAGTAGATAAACGGAACAGAGTCAAAGCTTCATACAACCGCGCAAATCGGTTGCACTACTACAAGCACGCGGGGCATGTGTGCGTGACCACTGGCCGCTTGTCACGTACGCGGCGAGACTGAAAAAAACCGGTTTACGCTGGCACAGCCAGTTGACAATCTCAGGGTTAGTGCGACACACGTTGTTTGTTGCTAGTTGGAATATTTTAATGTAAAAACGTGGTATTTCATTATTGATAATGGTTTTTTATTGTACTGTGTGAATGAATAATACTTGAAAAAATAAAAATATATCATACATTAACTATTACGGAGTAAAGCTGTGAGTTCCAAATTAAAAAAAAAAGTTGTTCTTATGGATTTTTTATTTAATTAATAAAAAGAAAACCGAATGCCTATTCCGTCAAAGCGAAGGCAGAGGAGTTCTGAATACAGCCACAAGTTTGTGATGACGGTATTTAGCGCCATTAAGGCCGTGGCCCCATGTCTACGGTGCGGCGCCGGCCGCCGTGTGACGGCGCGGCGGCGCCGCGCACGGTGCCGTGTACGGCGCCGTGTAGGTTGCACGGTACACTGCAATTCGGCTGGCGTGAATATGACATGTCTAAAATTGCAATATTTCAGGGCGACCATTTTAAAGCTTTGACCTCTTCTGGTAAATCGGTAAATTATTTTAACGTATGTATTTTAGTTGTTTTAAAATATACAGGATGTTAACGAATTCGTATAATTCCTTAAAACCATATGATCTGCTACTGGTGTAGATTGTCCCGGCATGGAAATTAGGCAGATTTAAAAAAAAAACCTTTTTTTTATGCGGTACCTATGGCTAAGTGATCGAATCTAAACCACAGGATTCAGTAAAATACAAATGTAAATGACGTCAACGTCAAAATCCAAGATGGCGGCTGGGAAATTTTACAAAACATGCATCATTGGTGTCATTTCCGTGGTTTTCGGGGGTGCTGATGACGAAAATGAGGTCAACGTCAAAATCCAAGATGGCGGCTGTGAAATTTTACAAGATATGCATCATGGGTGTCGTGTCCATGGTTTTCGGGGGCGATGATGACGAAAATGAGGTCGAAATCAAAATCCAAGATGGCAGCTGTGAAATTTTACAAGATACGCATCATTGGTGTCGTTTCCGTGGTTTTCGGGGGTGCTGATGACGAAAATGAGGTCGAAATCAAAATCCAAGATGGCGGCTGTGAAATTTTACAAGATATGCGTCATGGGTGTCGTGTCCATGGTTTTCGGGGGCGATGATGACAAAAATGAGGTCGAAATCAAAATCCAAGATGGCAGCTGTGAAATTTTACAAGTTATGCATCATTGGTGTCGTTTCCGTGGTTTTCGGGGGTGCTGATGACGAAAATGAGGTCGAAATCAAAATCCAAGATGGCGGCTGTGAAATTTTACAAGATATGCATCATGGTTGTCGTGTCCATGGTTTTCGGGGGCGATGATGACGAAAATGAGGTCGAAATCAAAATCCAAGATGGCGGCTGTGATATTTTACAAGATATGCATCATGGGTGTCGTGTCCATGGTTTTCGGGGGCGATGATGACGAAAATGAGGTCGAAATCAAAATCCAAGATTTAATCTTGTAAAATTTCACAGCCGCCATCTTGGATTTTGACGTTGACGTCATTTACATTTGTATTTTACTGAATCCTGTGGTTTAGATTCGATCACTTAGCCATAGGTACCGCATAAAGAAAAAAGTTTTTTTTTGTAAATCTGCCTAATTTCCATGCCGGGACAATTTACACCAGTAGCAGATCATATGGTTTTAAGGAATTACACGAATTCGTTAACATCCTGTATATTTTAAAATAACTTAAATACATACGTTAAACTAATTTACCGATTTACCAGAAGAGGTTAAAACTTTAAAATGGTCGCCCTGAAAAATTGCAATTTTAGACATGTCACATTTACGCCAGCCACGGAACTAACATGCGGTGCACCGTACACGGCACCGTGCGCGGCGCCGTGCTGCGGCGCCGCGCCGTAGACATGGGGCCACGGCCTTAATAAGGAAAATTGTCGTTGAACTATTCGTATTTGTATTAGTTAAACAAATTGGTTGCAATACTATTATTATTTACTAAACATGAAAATAATAGGCTATCGCATTACGTAGGTAAGCAGTCTGGAACTACAAAATCTGTCCGTTTTCTGTTCGAAATCCTGGCTTAGATTTAGGTAATGCTCAGGAATGTGGTGACATGAAGCTTTATTACAAAGATGACTAAGATAGACCGAAGTCGAGTAAGGCTAAATCCGCCGCCATATTAACAGTAAGGAAGAGAGAGAATAAGTAGGCATGACTGGTATGATCAGTTGGAAGAAATTCTCATACTAAATATATGGAGGGAGCGAAAGACAAAATTTTCAATATCTGGCTTTTCTTTTTCCTGAAGTTATTTATATTATTTTACTCTCCATATAGCCTAATTTTGATAATAGCCTTAACTTTTTAAATATCTCTAAAATTGACGAAAAAATCGTCTGTTGGCACTTAACGATTCCGCCCTGTATATACTATCTGCCTGTCGAATGTTGATATCGCGATGCAGGATAGTTCGCATGTGGGGTGATAGATGTCGCCACACTATCATACTGAATAATAAAACTATTTAACAAATGCTTAGTTTAATTTGTTTTGAACTATTGTGACAACCCTACCAAAATAGGTAACAGTTTTGCACGTTCTTAAGAAGCTTCGTCTCTGTTCCGTTTATCTACTCATGTGGCCTAAAGTGCCACCCCATAAACTCCATGGCATAAACAACCCATGTCTAAGCTGATTAACTGGTCATCGGATACAGGGGTGTAATGAACCTGACCCGGGGTAATGGGGTAACCTACCCCGATGGTAAAAAATGGGCCGAATATGTTGTTTATGGTTTTCCGGTAGCTTAGTGACAGATTTTGAGAGTGATGACACGGGGAATGTGATACGGGGTTCATGTCGTCAAAACCTTTTGTATTTTAGCCTTTCTATTTCAGTTTGCATTACCACGTCCATACATAAATGAATAGTATGTTATTCCTAACCAAATAAGGAAAGTTTGGCACAAACTATGATGAGTTATAAGTTGATAACACCGTATTACGGCGACACATAGTATTTATAAAAGCTGGGTGACCATTCTCTACACATTGAGATCCCTCCGTGCCTCGGAGAGCACGTAAAGCCATCGGTCCCGGGTTTTCTATGAATGCCTATGACAGTCAGAAGCCTGAAAGTCTGACAACCGGTCTAAACTTAGGTCTGATGGCAGTCGCTCCATGTTTTTAGCCACATCTGGTTATACTGGAAGTTGATCCCAACATAGTTAGGAAAAGGCTAGGCAAATAAAAAGTATAACCTTTTTCTACTTAAGCTGAATATATCTAAGCAACTGATGAAGTGTTTGTCTTTTCGTTCTCAGCACTGAAAGTAGTACACTACGCATTTTGTCCCATTAACTATCAAATAACTAAACATTATTATAGAAAACTGCCTCGTTAGTCCACTGGTCGCAAGCGCGACTGCTGGTTCGAAGTCAAGGTCGGGCAAAATGTTATTGGGTTTTTCTGTGTTGAATTTCTCAGTAGCAGCCCACAGTTTGGATTTGCGTCCGGTTGATGGCAATAGGCTCGCCCCATAGGGACTTAAGGTCACAGCTCATTAGAGCCACCCGGCACCCGACCGGCATCGCCTTGTCGCTCGGCCGGGTGGACGCCGCGTTATCACCAGTAAATGTCGCGTGGTCAACCAGAGGAGTCCACTCGATGTTTGCGCGCGGTTCACTCGGTACTTGTGCGTTGGCAATGCGCAGCAACGCAAGGCAAGCATGCAAGCAGCGAGTTGTCTCCGAGTGGTCAACTCATCGTCAGCGCGTGGACGACATACGCCCGAGCCGATCCGATGACGCTACGTAGTTGATGTAGTGAGCGCACAACCATACAAGTTCATATAAAGAATACTAACCGCACGAGGCGAGGCGGTGTGGGTCGGATGCCGGGTGGCTCTAATGAGCTGTGGCCTTTAAACATAACGGCGAAATGACGGTGTACTTATACCTCTGCCCAACCCTTCGAGAAATACATGCGCGATGTTTTGTTATTGTAGAAAAATAGTGTAGGTTTACAAGATCTTTTTTTAAAAAGAATAACATAGCTCCAAAGTTGCCACATTAAAGATCTAATTTAAATCATGCAACGGATTTACGAGCAATATATTCGGCGGACGAGGTCCATCGGTGACATAGTGCCGGCAAAATTGGCACATAAGTTAGCGCCCGCGCCAATGGACAGCGAACGATGGCAATTCAACTTGGATTCCGGTAAGGATATCGATTTCCTCTTCTGAAACGATTCTGTCTGTGTGAAATGATAGAATCTCTTGTTTCGATGTTTTATTGTCAATTTTCGTGGTGGATGTCCGATGATGCGATTCCGATTGCGTTGCTGGAATTGATGTGTCAAACGGTTTACTTATCGGTTACAAGGAGACTTGTAGACCTATCGATTCGCTTATCGATCGCACTTTAATCTACCAATTTTGGTGTGTTGTTATATAAGTGGACATGGCCAACCAGCTTTTATATGCACAGTGCCCCAAAACAAGTATAAATAAATAATAAATAAATGGTTTATTGCAGAAACTCGTTCAAATTTTTACAGAAAATCTTACATAGGGACCTCCTTTTAAGTAAAAGATATACCTGTGCTAGGAGGCCCCGCTCTTCAATGTTAAATTATTAAGTGGCAAAAGAAATCATAAGAAAAATATAAAATTATACAAGATACGAAAAAAAAAAATTAGAGATAATATCCTAAATTAGTGTGAGTGAGTGTGTGTGTGCATGTGTGTATGTGTATGTGTGTGTAGGTGCGTGTGTGAAT
Organism: Amphipyra tragopoginis; assembly: GCA_905220435.1. NCBI lineage: Eukaryota > Metazoa > Arthropoda > Insecta > Lepidoptera > Noctuidae > Amphipyra > Amphipyra tragopoginis. The sequence continues at coordinate 24,091,301 of HG992013.1, forward strand.
ATTTCCAACTCATATTGACATAAGTATCTATCTAAACTTTTAGTTCTGAGCACAACATTCGGAATTCGATACTTCGATAGTGTGTTCGATCAAAACGTCAGTTAGGTTGATACTTATCTTGGAGTACCGTGTGTATATAAAAGATATTTTCTATTGTTACAAGAACAACAGTCAAATGTTCATAAAAATTACTTAAACGCTTTAAATACCTGAATAAGCAAATTTTTTATATCACAGTCCTCTTTTAAAAGTCTATCGGAACTTGTAGGCTTCCATCAAGCTGCGCTGGCCACGGTACGTACAATTGCGGACTTGAAATGTTTATTATCCTAAAGTCTATAATTGCTTGCACATTACTTTTTCATAAGGTCGATATGAAAAAAAAGTTTGTGATCACTTTGAAAAATTATGTAGCCTTTTTGAAGCCGAATTTTCTAATCGGTATTCAAAGCGATAATTATCATGATAAATATAGATTGATAGTTATCTAGATAAATATAAATCAGATTTCAGTTGGACTTTGAATTCGGAATCTACACATACTTACATAATTATGCTAGTGATCGCAAACTTCTTTTTGATGTGTGTAAGTTGATAATTTATGACATCTTAAACCATATTGCTCACAGTGTGAGAAGGAATCGACTTTGAAATCTGATAAACATTTAACCCCTTATTACAAAAGATGGTCTAAGAAAAACCTAGGTTTTAAAATAGCCCCGTCTCTTTTTTGTTATATAACATAAGAAAGTGATGGGTATATTTTAAACTTGGGTTTACCTTAGTCTTGGTTTAAACCATCTTTTGTAATAAGGGGGTTCGAGTCCGCGACCACACCTATAATTTATTTTACTACTTCTCTATGGCCACATTCTTTCTTTTTTACAGAATGCTCTTGTGGAATGTGCAAATGACATTCTATTCTTTTGATCTATCGACAAGTCTTGTTTTCTAAGATGACGTCCGATTTCATCCGAATTGCTTTAAGATTGTGAACCGATGTATCGAATAGGATTTTGTGGGTGTTCCAAACGATGTCCATAAGTCTGTCTGTCTTGTTTAATGCTGATGTATTGTTTCTGTGATCATAGTGGCACTGTTTGATGAATGGGGAAACGAATCCGATCGAAATCGATTGTTTTACCGATATGTGTTGGGGATGTCTTATCAGGCAATTCGTTTTCCGATTTGGTAGTTCTGAGGAGTAATCGAAGATTTTAGCGATTTTTTACGACAGACAAAATAAAATTGGAAGAATGAATGACACTATGATGAATGATCTAAAGAAGTACCATATAACTTAAATATTGAAATCGCGGTACCTTTTTATACAGGGTGGAAAAAATCAATGGGCCCTGAAGGGAAACCACCTTAAATCCTTAAGATAGATTATTTTTCTTAAAGGAAACATTCTTTTAATTTTAAAAAGAAACAAAACTGCATTCACAGATTCCTCGACATGCTTACGTAAACCGGGAATCGAACCAGTTAAAAAAATTAAAAAATAAACACTCGCTATTTTATTTCACTAGTCGATACAGTCAATGTTAGAGATAAAATTTCTCCAATAAACATTAGGTCTTACACTCGTCTGTCGTACAAGATATCCATGAAATCTAATATTTAGGTAGTACACAAGGGCATTAATCAACATTACCTAGACCAGAACTGTTCACTTTTACCAAGTAAAAGACACGTTATAATTATCTTAAAACTCTTACATCCAAAGACATTCTATGAACTACAAGCTTGCTAATTTATCTCTAAGTACCTCGTTGAAGACTTAAATAAGAAAATCATTTAATTGGTAATAATAATTCTATGCAAATTTTCTTTCTTAGACGGGGCGTTCTGACGAAAAGTTTAAAATAGAACGTTCCGTTTGACCATAATCCTATCGATTAGTAGAATAAAATAGCGAGTGTTTATTTTTTTTATTTTTAGCTGGTTCGATTCCCGGTTAAGGTAAACTTGTCGAGAAATCTGTGAATGCAGTTTTGTTTCTTTTTAAAAATAAAGGAATGTTTCCTTTAAGAAAAATAATCTATCTTAAGGATTTAAGGTGGTTTCCCTTCAGGGCCCATTGATTTTTTCCACCCTGTATACAGGTGTTAAGGAATTCGTGTAATTCCTTCAAACCACTGGTGACACAGATTAACCCTAAATGGGAATTCACGAAAATCAAGTAAAAAAATAAAAATAAAAAAAAAACTTGATTTTCTATTTCTGAGTCATTTTAGAGCCTTGAGTTATCTGACTGTAAAGAGCGATATCGCGTTAGTCGTGTCTGCCAGCCGCGTTGCCGTGCTTTCATTAATTTATGGGTGGCATCAAAATGTTAAAAAAATAAAAGACTTTTTTTGCAAAAAATTAAACATTTTTTTTGCAAAATAATAAATTCTAATTTTTACTGAATCCTTATTAGGTGGTTTAGATACGATCGGTAACAAAGCCGCATGAAATTTTATTTCGTTTATTTTTAATCAAGCTAAATCCCGTGCGGGGCCTGTCTACATCAGTAGTAGATCATGTGTTTTAAGGAATTACACGAATTCGTTAACACCCTGTATAGACAGGTTATCACCACAGGGTACGAGAGAGTTTTTTTTCTGTTAGAGTAATCACTGAGAAATATGTGGAAGATTTTGGACATATTTTATTGTTTGGCAAAGATTGCCCTACTGATGGAAATTTGTAACCGCCGCCTACATACACCAACAACACTAAGAGAAGATTGCTGATACCTTGCCAGCTTTTAAGATAAAGTTGGGAAGCTGCCTGTAACTTCACCGACTCCCATACCCTTCAAACAAGCAATGTTTTGTGACCGTCAGGATGGCTGGACCAAACGGGAAATGTACATGAGACTATGTGCACTGTTTAATACCTATTTGCTACTATTTACTACCTATTTGCTACTATTTACTACCTATTTGCTACTATTTACTACCTAGTTGCTACTATTTACTACCTATTTGCTACTATTTACTACCTATTAGTGAAATATTTGCTACCTTAGCGTTAAGAAATATGTCAAAGAAATAAAGTGGTCAGCCATTCTGACGTCAGGTTGGCTGACCACTTCCAAGTTTTAATAGTTTTAGCGTTGTATTAACCGCGTTGTTAATGTAAATATTTAACTACCTGTTTGCTACATTAACATATATTTTTTACATAACTTTAAGAAGCTTCTATATGATACGATGAGTACCAATAGTATCGATAGTATTGAGTTGTGATAGTGTGTTTTACAACAATTACTAGCGATACTATCGATAGTATTAGAACTATCGATTTTTTTAGCCCATTGATATCTAACGAAGTTCAATAGTAATGCATCAGGATATAAGTCATCATAACCTATTAGAATTAAATATTTTTATGAACAAGTAAACTCATGCAAAGTATTAAAAACACTAAATTGTTATGGATGAGTTCACAATTTGTGTACATCGCATAATTATAAGCACTTTTGCATCAACACAATACTATTGATTTTCGTTAAAGATCGATGGAGTAAAAAGATCGATAGTTCGAATACTATCGATAGTATCTCCAGCAATTGTTGTAAAACAGACTTTTATAGTGATAGTATCAATAGTATCACAACTCAATACTATCGATACTATTGGTACTCATCAATAGTATTGCATTTGTCTGTCGATTGATACTATCGATAGTATTGTAAAATCCCAATATTATCGATAACCCTATCGATATTGTTACTAGTTTTCAAGGTTAACTATCAATAGATCAACTATCGATAGTTAGGCAACACTAGTCCAGCCATCCTGACGGTATAAATGTTTTAGTACTTCCCTGGACAAACTGTTTCACTAGGTACTATAATTTAAGTAGCTAATAACTACGTACAATATTCCAGCATCTTTAACTTTGATTCAACCAAACCCGATGCATAGCAAAACAAATTGTTTACCAACAAATATAGTTGGACTGCATGAAATATTTCCTGAACTGGTCAAGTTTAAATTATATTGCTGCTGAGCACGAGAGTTTGATATTAAGGACCTCATCGGTAGGTAGCGTGCTGAGTTTTAGAAGTTCTAAGTAATGTGAATTTTAGAACTAATAGATTGTGAGATTGGTGTATCGAAAGTAGTAAAAAAAGATACAGTGTTTATAAAGATGGTGATAGTATAAGTCAATTTACACTATGAAGAATGTGAGCTAATATTTTATCGCAAGAATTCAAAGAAATTTTCCAGGGATGTCATAAAATTGAACTGAAATAACCTTGCCAAGACCCATGATTGTAACACTAGGAGAAAACAGAAGGATTTAACAAAAATTTTGTGCAATTAATAGTTGCGATGATGTAGTCTATGAATACAATTATAAAGATGGAACTTCTTATACTATGTATTACTATGTATAGGACCAAAAGTAAAATTATAAGTAATTGTGCCATGGACATTTAATGAGATTAACATAAGACCAGGCAAAGACAATAAAGCAAACAGAGGCATTAGCTAAGCTGTAGGTAGAACCATATTGAGGGCTGACGATGAAGACGGTGATGATGCATGCGTCTTATAAAGTAAATAAATTAGTATCTATTATGTAGATATTTTTTTAAAACAAAAATACCATTTCTTTATTTTGCTATACGGAGATCGACTTTTTCTTTACTCAAAAACGGAAAAACGTTCTATTACATCATTTATACGGCTGATTAGGTAAGATATCCTTGCCTATGATCATAATGTCATGATAAGACAATGTCAAACAAAAAGGATCATTTAAAAAAAAATATAACCTTTACGCCAGATTTAAAAAGACAACTGACAGTTTTTTTGACGGACTGGAGCAAAGCAAAGGCAAGAAACATGATAGGGTATTTGACTGAAAAAATCTAATTAGTCCGTCACTTAGATTATCAAAAAAATATTTGACCCGTATTTTTTCATTTGTTATGTAAACCAAAATTGACGAAGATACGGCACTTTTAAAATTGGCAAAACGTCACAAGCAAGTGCAATTTTTACTTGCTTCTGACGTCATAAGCCCCCACTCTCGAGTTTTGATGCGTTTTCTTTCCAAATATTCATAGATTTAACCTCAGATTATAAAACAAAAGGCAGATAGACTGTACTGAACCATAATGTGAGGCACGTCTGTAGACATGTGTGCATGACAGCACTATAAGAACACGTTGCCTCTTTGTGCGTGTACGGTTGCCATGATAATGACAAAATTCCCATAATATTTCATTATATTAAATAAACAATTTACTGTCTCCGAAAAATGCAGATACATACAGAGTTATACATATGTATATAAAGTGAATCTCTGCCGTTGAGTCAGATTGTATTTTAATGCAAGTACCTACTTTAGAAATTTACTAATCTCAGATTACAGAATAGAAGATGATAAATAGAAATATTTTGTGGATTTATGGCAGTCATTTAGTATAGTCGTGAATGGTTGTAATTATGTTTTTGATAGCTATATTTACTTTATGTTGGCAAATCGACTGACGTACATGATTATTATTAGAGACAGACAATACATTAAGTAGTTTTAGTTACGAAGACACATACAAACGGACACACATACCTACAAACATACCAACCAAAAAACGCGATAAATAAAACACTATAATCGAAATAAATATTTTTGTAAATCGTTATTCCTGTATTCTTTACTTATTTCCTAACTTAGGGGGTAAATGGTTTCAATATAAACAAGCAACACCGAATGATTTTTGTTAAGGTTTTGTGTTCCAAGATGTCACTAATAATAATCACGTAAAATAATATCCAAATAGATAAATAATCAATAAAACCTATGAAAAGATACTCCATCTTCTTTATTTTGTTTTTAGGAACAGTTTTTGCAATGTTTATAAACGCAAGATGGCATTACTATCATAAATATTAAAATTATCGATGACGTCCTAACAATGCGGCGCTTCGTGTCATACTGACTCGAGATTGTATTCGCTTTTGAATTTGTATTTGCTTTTTTGGCCGCACTCACGTTGTTCCTGTCACTCTATCTGCCTTCTGTTTTATAATCTAAGGATTTAACAAAACAAAAAATACGTGTCCATTACTACTGACTAATTAGATTTGCAATTTATTAATGCTGTCAACATGCCTATTGACGACATTTGGCGCCTAAAAAACACGGGTACCTTACTTATGGTCAGAACTACCATCATAATTTGAGTTGGTTCAAAAAAAGTAATGTTGTCAATTATACAAAGTACGGTACCAATAGCATCACTCTATAGTATTAATATTGTATAAATTCAGAAACCAGTAAAACGAATTCTTGATCTAGCAAACGATATATTGTGTGGGGGCGGACTCAAGCGGATTTGAATAAAGGAATTTTGCAAACATTGCACAGCTTAGAGATTTTCACTCGACTTTCTAGAGGAAAGTATAGAGCTGTTATATTTTTATTAGGTTTAAGAATAAAAGAGATACCTTGTTCACGTTTTAACGTACATCGTTCGATTAGTAGTAGAACTAGGTAAAAGGTGATTTTTATGATAGAATGCTTCGTTTTTGGCTAGGTATTTTACGTCTCCGTCTAGCCTTTACCAACTATGTTCGGGTCATCTTCCAGTCTAACCAGCCTACTCCCTAAGTTCGTCAACGAAGTTAGTGGACCGTCCGAAAATAGCCCGAAACGTAGAAGTGAACAAAAGTTCAACTTTTCGGACGGGCAAAAACACATCGGTAGTAGGGACAACTGTCAAATCGTGTTGTCATTCATTCTTAGTTCGGACCCCGAAATAATCGTGTGTCCGTAGGTGATAGGGAGTAGGAAACGCTCGTAACTAAGGCCGAAACCACGGACTTCGTGCTTAGGGAGTAGACCTTCAGATGCGGCTGAATACCAGTATTTTACACGGAGCGACTGACATCAGACCTCCGCTACCCAGTTAGGTACAGGGCAATGCCGATATCCTAAGGTTAGATCGGTTGTCAGACTTTCGGGTTTTTGTCATAGGTATTCGTATAATACCCGAGACAGACGGCTTAACATACTCTCCGAGGTATAGAAGGATCTCAGTGCGTAACGAACGGTCACACCCATCCACAGACTGACCGCGGCAAGCGCAGCTTAACCTTGGAAATCGTATGATCCGCGCAGTTGTTTAGTAGCCACGAGCCCCCTTGTTTTATTATTATTGGTTATAAATGGTTAAAAAATAAGTAGAAATACTTACTTACTAGAAAAAAAAAATTGTCTTTATTTTAGGAGGCTCTCAGACTCATATTTAACTGAATTTTAAAAAAACTCTGAAAATGGTAACGATGATATTATTTTAATGAATTATGGACTACAACACTTATCATCATCAATTCTTATCTCAGTAGGTACTTCTTACAATACATATATAATTATTACAAAGTCTAACTATCTCGACCACCCATTTTTGTACCTGCCACACTATGTAACTACATTACTTTTATTTATTACAAAAAAAGACCCATATAATATTAGTTTCTCAGCACAGAAATGTGCCGACCTTACCCAGTCTAGTGATTTATATTGCTCGATAACTGCCTTATCGATAGAACAGTCGTATGCGAGCAAACACTGCAGACCACCCACTCCATATTATCTGGCCACAACACTAAGCACGCTGTAGCGTGTAGCTGATATCTTAATAATAGTGGTGCGAATCAAGTATCGATAAGTGTAATAATAGTTGGAATTATGTGGCACTAGCAGGGAGGTTGTAGGTAAAATAAAGGCTACTGAATTCATTTTAGACGTGGCATAAAAGGCACAATTTGTTTTTTTTTTTGCTTATGCTTAATCTACTCCTAAGGGGAAAATCTCTATTTTCAGTTATCAATTTATTTGCGTTTTGGATTTTTTTAACATAAATTTTCATGAAAGAATGAAGTCACTGAGTGCAAATATAGAGTGGAATGTTCTATATTTTGACTGATTTTAATGTCACAAATATGACACAATATAATCAAAGCCTACAAACATTTAAAAGTCGGGAAGGTTCAGTATTTTTTCTTTGTACGTAATAAGTTGGCAAAAAAACCGACGGCCCACCTTATAATATTAATTTCACTACTACAAACAAACATCGACACTCGATATCGACAAAGCACAGCTCTATTCCACGCAGGTGCGCCTTCGGTCGTTGCGATCAATTAGTCGATAAGCGTTGTGTGCTTACGGATCTATGGCCGTGAACCACAGTACACCATGAACGTGCAGTAGGTAACACAGTTTAATCTAAGCGTAATGTTTTATGGTGATAAGAGAATTAATTTGTGTGGGAAATAGATGTGCGGAATATTTTGCGCGTTATTAATTACTTCTAGCTTTGAGCTATATGGGAACTGAACAGTAGGCTGTTTGGGGTATTTTTATTGATGCAGGAAACGTAGGCACCTATTAGGTGCATTAGGGCCTAATAGGGTATTTGACTGAAAAAATCTAATTAGTCCGTCAGTTAGATTATCAAACAATATTTGACCCGTATTTTTTCTTTTGTAAACCAAAATTGACGAAGATACGACACTTTTAAAATTGGCAAAACGTCACAAGCAAGTACAATTTTTACTTGCTTCTGACGTCACAAGCCCCCACTCTCGAGTTTTGATGCGTTTTATCTTTCCAAATATTCATAGATTTAACAAAAGAAAAAATACGTGTCCATTATTTTTCAAAAATCTAACTGGCGGACTAATTAGATTTGCAATTTGTTGATGCTGTCAACATGCCTATTAAAGAAGTTCAGTTGTAGTACAGTTGCAGTTAAGTTTCGATGAAAACAACGCTTATCATATTCTCTTAATAGTCCATCGCTGTCAGATATGCTCGCTCGAACTTAACTGCAGCGTAAAGAACTGCAACTAGATCCGCGTGTCATGAAATTACGTGAATTAGCCTGCAGGAAGCGTGCATGTTTTTTTAACAGTACAGTTTTCGTTTAACTGTTAAATTCTTTGACATCATCATTATCATCCTCCTGCCCTTATCCCAACTTATTTGGGGTCGGCGCTGTATGTATTTTTCTTCCATACATGTCACTCTTTCTAGTCATATTATCTTTTACATTATCCATAGTTCATTTCTTTGGTCTTCCTCTACTCTCATAATAACCATCTACATTCATACTCAAAACTTTCCTCAAAATTGTTTGACAACAAAACTAAACATTTTGTCAGTTTTTGTGAACAAAAACTGTAGATACAATTAAAAAAAAATCAGGTGAAAAAAAAACCCTGAAATAGCTTACTGCTGACGCCGCCGTAGTGTTTTTACATTTCATTATTCAGTCAACAAGGTTGGTAGCGGGGCTGACTGTCCACGGCTGGACTTACTTATTTATTGTCACTTGTGGTGGCTCTTTTAATTCAACCTCAAAATACATGAGTAAAGACTGACCCCAATAACCGATCTACATCAAAAATTTATGAATTGACGAGCTGTGCCCGCGACTCCGTCTGCGTGGAAGTCGGAATCCAATGATGTGTCGCAATAATTAAAATTTCCTCTTGGTAACTTTAAATACCAATATCTTTTGATTAAGCGAACTGATTACGATGAAACAAAAACTAGATGTTACTTCGAAATACGCACAATATTTGTATATAAAAGTCAACCTCATTGAGTCAGTACTTTTTACTTGATGCGTGTACAAACAAACCGAAAAACAGATAAACAGACAAGTATTTCAAAAATGATCAAAATGGTTATCCTTTAAACACCCACTTTTTTTTTCTATTTACGCACACGCCATGTCTACAGAGTTATGATGTAGGTAGGTTTTTTTAATTTTTTCTATTGAATTACTGTCAAAAATCTACATCAGTTCAGATATTTTGGATTGAGATCGGTTACTGGTATCGACCGTAAGGGGAGTATATCTAAGCTGAGCTAAGCTGGAAAAGGTTTTTTTTACTTAAGTACATAAGCTTTTATTGTATAAGCATTGAATATTTAATACGTCCACGAAGACGCACCCCACTCTTTGTCTTAATTGCAACAGTCCAAAAGTGTGCATTATACATTTCTTATGTGTTAGTTCTATCGCCACACAATAGTTACATGTGTGCATACGGACACTAACACAAGATAATACTAATAGATATGTGCATACGCATCACGCGGCTACCTCAAGACAAAATGGAGCGGGGAGCTTCTTCGAACGAATCTATTTGTATCCCACTCCCAAAATTAATAAAAAATATTATAACTTGTTATTTTATTTTTATTTTATTTATTGGGGAAAACAAGCAGTTACGCATTACAGTAAAATATGATAAAATATAAACAAATATGAGCAAATGTGCTACCAACAACATTTTCCACAGAATACACAAAGAAATAATCCTTACACACAGTTTACACAACATGCATTTAAAATTTAAGAAAAGAAAAGATAGAAAAGAAAAACTAATAAAGGCTTGCAAACAATTTATAGCTAATAATGACTAATGATTTAAAGTATCGAGTATTTTTTTTTAATTGACCAACAGAAAGAGCAAACATGTCGACATGATGGAACTGTTTGATATAGTTATTGGTAAGTCGACGCAGAGGTGCCCGCAAACCTGCGTTATTACGACAAGAGGTAACAGCAAACAGCGGCCGTACGCGCACCCCGCGGCATACTATTGTTCTAGGAACGATGTAACTTATTTTATTAATGGTTTTGTAATGAACTACTAATAATTTTCAAATAATTCAGTATTTTTTTTCTTTCATTCCTAGAATTCTCATTGACTGTCAATCCGTCTTAACCTACTGAATACCTAGCACAGTGGTCGAACCTCAACCATTGTGTGCTAAGATCGTATTCATAGCAAGTAGCTATTGGCTTATTGTCTTAGTATTCATGTAAGACACGATCCTGTTGGTAATCCACTGCTGGTTGAGTGCGAGATTGCAGTTGTATGGTCGGCGTGAAAGTGAATTAGAAATTAGTTACAATATGCTGGAGGAAAGGTAAAATCCTATCACGATGATGATGATACAAATGTTTTAGTATGAGGTCTATGGTTCTATTCATGGTGGACACCGTAAGAAGCGACGAGACGAGAATCAGGGGCTTAATTCTCCTAAAATAAATCTTGATAAATCACAACCGAACCAAGGCCGAACCGTTCATTCAGACAGTTCTCAATTTCAAAAGCTATCGAATTGTTTGACACAAAAAACAAAATCAATCATTTTGAAAGTTTTCGAAAACAAAAACTGACTGACGGTTGTGGTTCGATTGCGTTTGGCAACAATTCATTTTAGGAGAATTAGACCCCAGGCAGCGCAGCAACTACCTATGTTCATGGAAACAGATTTTAAGAGCAGTAGAGCTTTTGTAACAACTGTTAAACACGATTTCGTGGCAAGACAGTAGGAACATGATCTTTATCTTTGTATTGTGAACTAGGAACCCGCCCCGGCGTCGCACGGGAACGTTTTATAGCTTAAAACATTCCAGAAGAAATTACCAAAATTAAGGTGAAAACCGCATCAAAATCCGTTGCGTAGTTTAAAAGATCTAAGCGTTCAGACGACGGAAAGCGACTTTCTTTTTAAACTATACTTGGGAGCAAATAAATCGAGCCACTTCTATTTTTCACGTAAAAGTAATTGTTATTATTTTTGGTATTATGGAACAGATCAATTCTAAATCATCGCCTAAAAGGTTATTTGATAACCTTTACAGTGAGGGTTGTTTTTTGTCAATTTATAATTATATAATTCATGAAAACTAAGAACCAGGACACGTGAAAAAAGGAGTGGCTCGATTTCTTTACCCCCAAGCGTATATAGAGATATACAGAGAAGAACTTTTTAAACAAAATGATGTATGCATAATGGTGAATACTTTGTTACGTTTCCTTTATTTTCCGGATATGCTGTAAAATATGACAATGACAAGAAAAGTAATAGTAGCACTTAGTATTACCTAGTAGAGCTCGTTGTGAATGAGTTCGTCCGGGGAAGTACTACTTCTATACCTATTTATGCCGTTAAGCAGCATTACTGTATTCCGGTTTCAAGGGAATGGGTGCCGGTAAAATTACAGGCACATGAGACTTTCAGGCAACGCATCAGCAATCCTCTTCTCCGTCAGCTTGTTTACCAAACTATTACATTAAAAAAAATATTGTTCTGTCAAAATATTGTTTTCTTCGGAAAGCAGAGTTAGAGGGCAGACGCTCGTAGACCATAATTCACCATATTAAATATCCTTATGGTCCGGTTACACGCAGCGAATTGCATGCGCAGTTTGTACAAAAATTTGCGCCTAAAATATGGTGCACTGTACGGCGCGGTGGCGTCCACACGACAGCCACTAGCATGCGCAAATGGTATTGTCAGTATTAACAGCACTTTTTGCTAACGTACATGTTTACTAGTGTAAATTAAAATTTACGCAAATAATATTGAGCGCGTAGCCGGACTATAACACGGAGAATTTTTGAGGAATTAACAATTTAAAAATAAGTTTCTACGGGCTCTGGGAAATCGTGAAAATGATAGGAAAAAGTTGTGTTCCGAACTCATATTGGTACTTTCTTTCATAAATAGAATAATCAAAGTCTTCTCTAAGAAGATTATCTTCATTCGTAATTCTATTTCCCCTCTTTGATCATCGATATTTTCCCCTTAATCTCTGGTTTATATCGTAAGCTAGCGGTTAGCGCGTAATCCTTATTTATCCACGGTTAACTGAGAGTTGACGAAAACTGCAGTTTGTCGAGGTTTTGTTATGTAGATGTCGTGGCCATATCGTAGAATTGATCACTTCATGATGTGGCCGGCCATTTCATGAAATGGTCGTATTTCATGAAATGGCCAACTAAAATTGGCCATATCGTTGAAACGTCAACGTTTAATGATATGGCCATCCACGTTTGGCCATATCATTAATGTAGGGTTTCCATGATATCAAAGGTTTAATAAAAAAATCCAAATAAAGGAAGCACGTACCATGCAAGCAAAGTAGTAGACTACGGAATTTCGACCCACAAAATATCGATGCACGTTACTGCGAAAGTTTAATAGCTTGATTCACCAACAATTAAGGGGATCTGGCGCTCGGCGGCCGCTGCCGCGGCACGCTCGCTTCGCTCGCTCGCCTTCGCGCGTTATTGGTCACTGTTCTAACCTAACCTAACCCAAATGATTCAATATACTAAATAGTAAATGTTTGCAGTAACGTGCATCGATATTTTGTGCTGTAGTTTCACAGGTTAACCAGATAAATAATCGAACAAATAAAATTCTATGAAAAGTTCACCCGCAGTTACCATGAAGTCATATTTTGAAATCCAATTATAGTCCATTAATTTTCGTTGCGTGGTCACCCTACTTTACTTATTATTATTAGCTTTTTTGTCAGAATAATTGTCCGCCGCCATGATGCATTACAAAAACAAAACGATATCAGCGCCTCTAACGGTGAATAATGTAACTATTTTACGATATGATCACTAATGTTTGACCATATCATGAAGTAGCCGTGCGTTTAGCTGATCATATCGTTAAACGCTGATTATTCATTGATCTGGCCAGGCCATTTCATGATGTGGCCAACGGGTATTGGCCATTTCATGAAATGCAACCATTTCATGAAATGGCTGGCCACATCATGAAGTGATCAATTCTATGATCTGGCCACGACATAGATACAATGTTATTTATTAGGAATGTTGTAATGTATTGGTTGTTTTCTGAGGGCAATGTTTCTGGATAGAAAATAAATTATAAGTTATACGGTTTACTTACGCACAGCAGCTACATACACACATCAAAAAAGTTTGCAATCACTAGCATAATTATGTATGTGAAGATTCCGAATTCAAAGTCCAACTGAAATCTGATTTATATTTATCTAGATAACTATCAATCTATATGTTGACGATTCCAATTTTTTTTTATTAGAGTAACTCAATTGATTACTGTACCGGTGGTGAGTGAACGCCGTGACGTCACACGATTGACTGGAATGAGTTGAACGAGTGACTGAACGAGAGCGGAACCGTTTTTGGCGTCATTCTGTATCGAGCTATCGAACGGAGCGGACGCACAAAACGAGACCGTTGGTTCACATATTGCCGAATAGGTCTATTGTTAATTTTAATTAATTTTGTTCGTAAATATATCGAGTTTGTGATTTGTACACTGTTGGATTTATTTGCCTGAGACCTACGCCATGAACCCAGTTCCCAGGGACTTGGGAGTCAACGATGATTCGCTAACCCATCGCTGACGCCGACATATATTTATCATGATAATTATCGCTTTGAATCCCGATTAGAAAATTCGGCTTCAAAAAGGTACATAATTTTTCAAAGTGATCGCAAACTTTTTTTGATGTGTGTATATCAAGCCATACAGTTCCAGCATAAGCTGATCTCGCAATGTATAGGCTTTCCGTAAAATTAGAGGTCAGCTTATACTGGAAATGTATAATTAGCTTGATATGGACCGTCCGCGAGGCCTAAGCTGAGCTTTTGGCAATCGATTCTATGTGCATTCACACAAATGCAAAGCTCAGCTTACGCCTCGCCAGTTGTAGCCGTTTGTACAGTAGGGACCAAAAGTCCATAGGCAATCTCACAAAGCAATAGCTTGGCGTTTAGTTTGACTTACGACCTTCTATTTTTAAGAGACACATGCATCATCGTTGTAGTTCATAATTTCAACTTCAATCTATTTGGTAAGATGGCTTAGTGGTTAAGCGCGTCCAACAACGTGGCTGGTTCATGGAGGCGTGCGTTCAAATCTCACGCAATGCAGACTTTTTGTAAAGTTTTACTCGATTGTAAGTATTTGTAAGTAATGAGACAGATAGGTATAATATTCAATTATCTTGTTCGCCTGGTTCACACATTTCGTAACGTTAGGGAGGTAGATCATAGAAAACTAAATAAAGAATTTAGATTTTTGTGGGGTAGATAGACATGAGTTTTATGAATATTTAACTTGATCGGAACGAACGTTGTCGATTGGTTGTAAATGTTAGTTAGTGACGTGTGGTTTAATAGATAGCGGTATTGTATTTATTCTCAAAATGCAGGCAAATAATAATATTGAGACGAGGGCGACTATTATTGCGCTGCATAAAAGTGGTCTTAAATAGAACACAAATATCTGATGAAACCGGACTGAATGTGAGTATCATAATAAACAATTCATAACTTGATCATTTACTTCAAATTTATAATCACCTAAGATTATTTGGCCATGTCTCCAAATTCTTTTTTAAATCCGCCATCATGAGGCCTAAAAGATAAATAATTAGTGTTTATTATTGGATTTAAAATGCAGAGTTATAATATTATATTATTATATTAAATAAACATTATTATATTATATGAAAATGAAGTCACTTCAGTATTTTGATATAGCCGCCTAATTATTACTTTTTTTTGTTTTAGAGGAATACTGTAAGTCTTTGGATCAAAAGATATGAGGAAGAGGGAAGCCTTGCTAGTCGATAGCGAAGTGGAAGGCCGTCGCTTATTGGTGAGACGCAGCGACAACATATGGTGGACTATTATGAAACAAATGGTTTCACACCTACTTTACGGAATTATTTGACACCTCGCTGCAAACTGTTCGCCCTGCCCTCCACGCTGAAGGATTGCATCACAGCAGACCCGCTAAAAAGCCCTTCTTGAAATAATGACATAAACAAGAACAATTACATTTCGCACGGGATTACTTAGATTTTGACTGGAATACTACCATATTCTCAGATGAAAAGACGTTTAAATCTAGTCAAAAGGGTAAGCTTCACTTATGGCCCAGGAATAACACTCGCTTGTGTGAGAAAAACGTAATCCCTAATAAAGACTCAGGTCGCATTACAATTAATATGTGGGGATGGATGAGTGCAGCAGGCAGGAGAACTGGCTTTTATTCCTCCACGCACCAACAGTTCTACTTATTGGTTTTAATAATTAGACGGTGTAACTAAATATTTAGTAATATTAACATGACTGTCCGTAATTATTTAATGATCTTAAATTGAGGTTTAGTTTCAATCTTCTTTTCGTCAAGAAAATGAACACTTAAGCAATAACCTCAATACATTCATTGTGACGTTACATAAAAAACATGTTTATAAAGTCTAAATCATTATATATTAGTTTTCAATAAACTCTGATGAATACCGATACGTATAATAAGTGGGTGTCAACAATTATATTTGTGTCTTTTATATTAGAATATCCCTTCCTTGTTATGTTATTATGAATTGACTAAGTAGGTATACAACAAAAAATCTTATGAACGGTTACAAGAGAACTTCTTTTATCTAGGTAGGAATGTGACGTCACAATTCTCATAAAAATTTGTTAGTATTTAAGTAAATAAAAAGAATAAACCTTTTTGTTATCATTTAGCACGACTTTTTTATTTCCACCTTCCTACACCAAAAAATATTGAATACTTAATCACATAAATAATGAAATAATAATACAATCACTAACATTATAAATAAACATCAATAACGAATATTTTTTTGCTTTAAATACAAATATAATAATAGTTTCAAAGAAACAAAAACGAGTTACGCATTGTAAGACTGGAACTCAGACGTCATTGATTGTGGATCAATGCTTAGCCCAAACAGCTATCAGGACATATTAGTTCAATGCGAATTTTAGCAATGCAATGTTAAAAATGACGCATCACTATGACGCGTATTCTAAATGCAACAGAAATATAATGTTATTTCGCGTAGCGCGACGACAGTTCATTAGTGTGTGTTATCTGTGGAATGTTGAGACATCACTCGTACACGCACATGCATACGCATTCGCTGCATCGAGCGCGAGTTTATAGCAATGTAGTCCTTAGCGTGCCTATGGACTTTTAAGCGTTTACTGTACATACATGTTTTGGTCTTCTATCCAAAATTGAGTCTCTTGCTAAGTATAAGGCTACTCTAATATAATTATACTAATGCAGCAGTCAATAGGTCTTTTTCTCTCGTGTCAGCACGAGCTATACGAAAATAGCTCATGCTGTGGTGAAAAGATTAGCCAGTCAGTAAGGTTGGTAGCGGGGCTGACTGCCCAGGATGCGCCGGACGTACGTAATTATCGTCACTCGTGGCTCTTTTCATGCACCCCAGTCAATCAGTCATTAGGTACATACTTGAGACAACTCTATGTGAGAGCCTTATTAAAGAGTAAAGGAGGTCAGTCGGCAGCCCTGAAGCAATTAACAGTCTTCCTCTGGTAAAAATTACTTTAACTTGTGTAGTACTGTAACTATAGACACAATAGATAAACAATGGCGGCCGTACCGTTTTCGGTACAGTTGGATGCTTGTCATTAAAAAAAAAAGTATGCCACAAAAAAAAACGTTTCAGAAGTCGGTGTTAAATCGAAGGCACCAACTTCTGAAACTGTTAATTTTATAATTTGGTATTTTTTTTCTTTATTATTTAATTATTTTACCTACTCTATTCCGTTTTTTATGAAGCCGTTTTTTTTTTCAAATAAGTATCGTTTATTTTTCTTTCGCTATAAGCGATTCAAAATTTTGGAAGATGTAGCTGAACAAACATAGAAAAAACCTTACAATTGAGAACGCCCTCCTTTTTTGGAAATCGGTCATAAAAACCGGCCAAGTGCGAGTCGGACTCGCTCAAGAAGGGTTCCGTACCATTGTCTACTAAAACGGCAAAAAATCACGTTTGTTGTATGGGAGCCCCCTTAAATATAGCAGCAACAGAAATACATCATCTGTGAAAATTTCAACTGTCTAACTATCATGGTTCATGAGATACGGCCTGGTGACAGACAGACAGCGGAGTCTTAGTAATAGGGTCTCGTTTTATCCTTTGGGTACAGAACCCTAAAAACCGATTGTCCACAAGAAGAGGATCCTTTCCTTAATCAAATTAAAAAAATAATCTAAGATAATTTCCTTATTATCCACAACCTCAACACAAAAATAATGTAATCAAAATAAACAGAACGCAGAATTCTCTTTTTTCAAAATGTCATCATGGCGCGACCGGAAGCGAATGCGGCCGGAAATAAAAGTTGGATGCGAGGGGGTGAAACGGGGTGGTTTCGTACTAATCCCCAAGTAATCCACCGGCTCGCCCAAACAGCTAAGCTGGTAACTTAGCAGCTTTAATATAAAAATAAAAGCTTTTCTCTATGTGTATATTTCCTTTGATGACCGACTGTAATGAAAATGTAGATTGCTGAAAGATGTGCTGTACCTAGCTTCTGAATCTTTCGGTACGTATTATAATTTGATTCTGATAACATTTATTTCGCTTATTCGTAGTAAACATACCTATAAATCATAATAATATTTTGAAATACATATCTTAAAAAAAAAACAATATAGGTACATTTAAAAATATAAAAAAATAGTAGCCCACCGGCATCGGGAACAGGGTCCAAGCTGCCGGCAGTCAGGGCTCCAGAGAAAGGAACCTCCTCACTATGCTTGCCGTGTCAAGGAGTACTGCTTTCTGTATCAAGCCCTTGATACAGCCGCCCAACGAGAGCCTCATGAGGAGTTGATCGAGGCTCTTGGCTATTAGGCCATTCGCCGTAACGACTATCGGGACAGTGACTGCTGAGTCCACATACCACATGCCGACAACCTCGTGTGCTAAATCAAGATATTTTATTTGTTTGTCTTTTTCAGCTTTCACAAGGTTCTCGTCATGAGGGACCGTGCACTTAAGTCTACATTGCTCTCTCATAACTATGTTCAATCTGTATTTACTCAAATTGTTAAAGATATGGATTTTAAAAGAGTAACCATGGAGTTTCTTGCCGGCTCTTCTCCATAGGAAACGACTAATTGGAACCGTGCACCTAAATTCGACTTTTCATAAGCGCCTGTAATGGTTTTTGTGAAATAATATCTTTTGATTTTGACGTGGCTGGCAACTTTGTCATGGATCGTTGTTTTTGTACATTTATACATATTTATTATGCTGTGAGAACATAGTCAACGTGTTTGATTTCATGATGCTATAATTAGCACTTATTAGTTTGACTCATAAAGTTTATAATTTTCTGTTCTAGGAAATAGTTTAGGTTCTAACCAGCATTGAACGTGATTTTAGAAACAACACCGAATGGGTACTGCGTACACAGTTAGCAAAACATGAGCATTATGTAGGTCAGTTTAATGTTCTGATAACATATTACTTACGTGTATAATGTTTTCCTTTGAGATGATTAAAAATTCCTGACTTATGGTTCGGATCTGAGCACCCAATCTTCACATATTTTCCGTATGAAACTTTCTGACGCACGCCGTATTCTGTATACATTTTGTTCTAGAAACCGCAAACTGTCAGAATTTTGCGTGTTTGATCGTCCACATCTGACGTTCGCCGGATGCACGTCAACTGGACGTCAGTTGTCTGATCAGAATGTCGGAAGGCGCGCCCTTCATACATTTTGTACCTGACCCCGCACACTAGTGGGTAGGTAACGCAATGCGCCAAGTCGCGAACTGGGTTTTCAAAAGTTTCTGAAGGTCTGCGGAACGAAGAAGGAGCGCGGCAGTTTTCTGACAAAAACAATTTTACAATATGCGGCCGGCCTAAGAATGCACTAAAGGATTGTCCCGAGAAGTAAGCTTCGTCCATCTAGTGTCTGCATGATACTCGCTATTCTTATTACATCTTTCTAATGTTAAAGATTTTGTAATATATTTTTACAAATTTCGTTGTTATACGTAATTACAATGGCTCTAGATGTTTCTTCGTACAACAGCGTTTAGAAACTATATATAGTATAGAAACAGCGGTAAGAAAGCATTTCAAAATCACGCGCTTATGAAGTCGAATTTAGGTGCACGGTTCCATTTTTTTTTTTTTATGTATGTATAACTTTGCCCCACATTAAGGTTTCTCTTGTATCGTGAGTGCGTTTACAGACACAAATCTCACATAAACAAACGCCCAGACCCGAAACAACCATTTGTAGGCCATACAAATAAATTACCATACAAAAAAATTGTCGTTGCCTAAGGATAAGAGCCGGCAAGAAACTCCGTGGTTACTGTTTTAAAATCAATATCTTTACCAAGTTCAGTAAATACAGCTACGATTTAGGATAGTTATTAGAAAAAAATTGTTAGTGAGTTCGAGATTAAATGCACATGATCAGTTTTCACCAGTTATAAGTATAGCTTTAAAATTCTGTGACTTAAATGTAACCAAGAACGGTTCCAAACCATTTCACAGTCGATTCAGCTTAAAATAACAACGCAGCATCTACTACCATCTTCTACGGAACATTAGCCAAACTACCCTCCGGATAAGCGTACAATTGTAATCCTGCCGTCCATGTATCTTCCGTTCCAAGTCGAACACCGGCTGGGCGGGCCTCCAGCGGTGTACTTAACTAACTATTGAATTTAGTGCTCCCTACGAGAATTGGTACCGTCTAGATTTAGCATAGATTAGTGTTTAGTTGTTAGTTGGTGTACACATGGGTTTGGCGATTGGTCGATGTAGAAGCATTTTATACAACGTTATTTTTAGCATATACAAAAACCGAGACACCCCAACAAGATTTTTATCAGAACTGCCTGAATATGTGTGTTTTTTTTTTTAATAAATCGTCGACGTCATCACGTCAACGCCGGCTTTCGCTGACAACCAGCGCTGTGGCTCTGTCTCGCACGAGTCATAGCATTATGCTGAGCGATGACCGTTTTGCGTGGATGTGACGCATATTTTTCCCAAGTTTCTTTGTGGTTTTGTGTATAGTTTTTTAATTATGTGTGTCATGTCGGCGCAAATAAATATTTTTTCCTTCTTTCTTTCTTTTTTCTTTCTATTACAATTGCCGTAAACATGACGGCGAATGAGGGTGTATTATACACCTCTGCCCATCCCTTCCAGGACTACTGGCATGATGTTATATTACATTTTTACACATTTTTGTAAAGCGAAAGTTACAAATTGATAAAAATATACGGCCAAGTCTGGAAAAACGGATTTTTTCTTATGAAAAAATTTATCCTCAAATACCATATTTTTCGTAAAACATTTATTTAGATCAACGTCTGTAGTTTATTATAATACTCAATATATTTTTGTCGTCTAAACCTTTCAGGGGATCAAGCAGATTATCTGCTGGGTAGTTTATCAACCCTTAAAATATAACCCTGTGTGAACCCTCGGCGAACCCTGTTGCTGATGACAAACTTTGTCCTGTATCGAACCTCAGACGCGGATTATGATGAGGGCGCAATTTATGAGAGAGGGCGAGTTGATAATAGGCATGTTGACAGCATCAATAAATTGCAAAACTAATTAGTCCGCCAGTTAGTTTAAAAAAATAATAGACACGTATTTTTTCTTTTGTTAAATCTATGAATATTTGGAACGATAAAACGCATCAAAACTCGAGAGCGGGGGCTTATGACGTCACAAGCAAGTACAATTTTTACTTGCTTGTGACATTTTGCCAATTTTAAAAGTGTCGTATCTTCGTCAATTTTGGTTTCCGTAACAAAAGAAAAAATACGGATCAAATATTTTTTGATAATGTAATTGACGGACTAATTAGATTTTATCCGTCAAATACCCTATTGTTTATGTTACGTCACGATGATGTAGTGAACTTTGAGCATAACGATTGGTTTAAGGTAATTTAGGTCTCGTGCGCACTGCAGGTGCTTAGCTTAGCGCCTACGGGTAGTGAAACGTGACGACACGTTTAGTGTAGTGGCTAAGCGGTTGGCTTCTGCGCTACGGGTCGTGGGCTCGATTCCCGCACGGAATAAATATTTCTATGGCCTACTGATACTTGTTTCGGGCCTAGGCGTTAGTGCATGTGAAAATTGATGTCTATAAACGCACGCACGATACAGGAGAAATCCAAGTGAGGGTAAAAGTTGAAAAAAAAACATACTCCGTTTCCCTAGGCGTCTTGCTATACACTAAGCAAGGTGTCTGCTAGTACTGACGAGGCGATAATGTGTGTAGAATTTAGCGTTTAACTTCAAATTTTTACTTTAAACTTCAACTTTTTACTTTAACTTCAACATCATTATTGTTAATTAGCTGTTAATCTGATGCGATGGTCTTCTTCATTAATCTATTGAAAATAATAATGGATTAATGACAGTTTTTTTTTATTTAACTGACAGAATTGATTCAAAAGTTTTGTATGTCATTTAAGCGTTATCTATTTTTGCATGCCTGCTAAATTATATATGATATTTATTTCTGTAAATAAATCTGTTACATACACTTTTACAAGTCAAATATTCAATTTTTTTTTTAAAGAATAGATTGCGCCCTTCTTTCCTACTTGACTAGCTTCTTAGAAAAAAAGCCGAAACAAACTCAGAGGTCGAGTCTTCTATTTTATAAACTAATTCAAAGACATACAATTCTAATTTATTGACTCTATAAAATAACCGAGTCTTTGTTATATGAAAAATTTAATATACCCGTAAATCGCTGCCGCCTATTCAATGCACCTCACAAACCAACCAATAGCGTTTGAGCCAAAGATTAAGAAGTCACCCGACGAACATGTTTCCTTACTTTGTTGGTCGCGCTAAGCCAGGGTTGTCACTGTAGGCTTACCGCTTTATATTGCAACTTTCACTCTTTTTTGTTTCTTTTTATTACGAAGTAGTTTGGTGTAGTTAAAGTTTGTCGTGTGGCTGTTGATTGGAAAAGGAAATGCAGTAGTTAGCGTGTAAGTAAATAGGAAAGTTTGTTAGGATTTTGTTTTAATGGCTTTAGTGAGAGTTCTGTATATAATTACAATTAAATCTCACAAGAAAAAGATTTAGAGACGATCGTTAGAGTTAGATAGACGATAAAACTATATGAAAGCTTTCTGTTTCATTCAGTTATGGGATCAGATAAAAGTTGGTATAACAATAATCGAATAAAAATCCTATAAAAGAAATATATTTCGTTCTTAGGAACTTACGTAATCTCTCGCAAATCTAGATCTACAAAAACATCTCGAAATAATAGTATTTCTCCATTCACCGCAACAAAACTTCTCTCCGAAATGTCAGAACATTTATTTACGAAATAAAATCATCTCACGTCCGTGTCAACCCTACTTTACGCACACACGCGCGTTGAGAGCGATGATCAATCACAAGCGTCCTTTTACGCGCACACAAACGCACACATACGCAAAGCTCCGCTAATATAACATTAGTGTGCGTAATAAAAGAATAAGGGTTACCATATGAAATGAGTTTTTCTTGTAGTAACTAGGATCTATTTTCTGGTTTTATATTGTGGGTATGATGTGACGTGATTTTTCTTCTGGGAAGTGCTTTTTGGTACTTTTCGTAGGATAAGTGTATCGCCCTAAGAACTCTTTAGTATGCTGCTAGCGTACCTTTTAGGCGCACTTTGGTATTTTTTGAATAGAACACGGTATGCCTTTTAGTATTTTAATATTTCAACCCTATATTTCCGAGATTTATAAGACCACCATTTTTCATCACCTTATTCTTTATCGCTGTCAGAAGTCTTCAGAAGACTACCGATAACGTCTTCGAATTAAGTTATTTGCACCATAATAAACTAATTTAGTTTAACGCTTTATGCAATACCTAGATAAGTATAGCTCAGGACTGAGTGCCATTATGGATATTAAAATAAAACTTTAAAGAGCAATGATGTTAGGATGAAAATTGAATGGCAAGTACAGTCGAAAGCGTAAAGCTACCCAAACTCACTACTAGGACTAGGAATTGTAGGTACTCAATCAATTCAAGATACTCGAGGGACAGTTTAGGCGAGTCTAAAGACGTCGTTAGTGTGGTGTGTCGATTTACTAACGATAACAAATTATTAAAAATCAAGATCAATTGAGGGTAGATGGAGATACCCTTGCTTCACGAAGACAACTACTCCGCCACTTCAGTCTGCCCGCGACCACGGCCGGTGTAATTCGGTCGAAATGTAATATAATATATAATAATATAAAAAGGTATTTGGTGCCTTTTAAAATATTCTACGCGATTAGACCCAAATAAGTATTTTTATAATGAAGGTACTCAATTTGTTATTACAAGCAATTATAAAATGCAGCTCGTTCAATTCCCTGCTGAACACAGAAGTCTTCTTATTGAATTATTAGCGTTACATATTTGAATAATGTTGTGTTTATTTAAAATTCACTACTTAGCAAGTAAATTGGTGATCGTAAAAAGATTGTATAAGGTGAATATCTATCCACTAGGTATGGTTGACATCTTGTAAGTGGTATTGATACCAACCCCAAAAATAAAAACCTCATAAAATCGACACATTACAGTTTGATACAAGTGACTCCAACAAAAAAACATTTTAGCAAAATCCCACAACTCTAGAAATATAATTTCAAAACCGAGGTGTTAGAAATGAAAAATCAAGAGAAATCTCGCCACAAACTGAATTTAGCAGTTTCGAGCTAAAAGTTGAGACCTCGACTAAATAAACTAACAATTTGCTTTAAATTGAACTTGTGACTTCTGCTCGCCTCTTTGACAACCCTGTGGGGATGCGGTGGGAGTGGAAGCGGGGAGCGGACAAAGTTTAATGTACTTTATTTTTGTTTTTTTTTCGATTTCTCTCAGAAGTTTTAATAGGTAGGTGTCTAAGTATAAGTAATCCTATTCTACATTTATGACATGTCTGGAGACTAAACAATACTTGTTCTTTATTTAATTCGGATCGTATTGACAGATATATTCCAGATTAACGATTTGCTAAGATTGATATACCTACGGTTTTTGAACGACTGGTTAATTTAAAATGATTGATATGATTGGTTGTTATTACACTTGGGAGCAAATAAATCGAGCCACTACTTTTTTTCACGTATCCTGGTTATTAATTTTGGTTTCATGAATTATATAATTCTATATAAAATACTTATGTCATTCGAAAGTTTATTAAATAAGCTTTAAAATCAGGGTAAATTATTAAATGACAACCGTTTAGAATGATAATTTATTGGTTCATAAAGAAAAACAGTAATTTTGATTGAAAATTGGATAAGGTTAAAACAGTCCAGAAAAAACAGTTAAAAACAAAAATATTGTAACAATCACACTACAATGTGGGTATAATTAATAAAAACCCCCAATTTAACCTTTTCTTATTGCAGTGCAATCTAAATGTCATAAGCAATAATTTTAGTCAACCGTTTAATTAAAAAAATAATTAAATAACCTTTTAGGCGATATACATGATGTTGTTGTATGTTTAGATTTGATCTGTTCCATGATAACAAAAATAATAACCATTAAGTATACGTGAAAACTAGAAGTGGTTCGATTTATTTGCTCCAAAGTGTATTTTGTCAACCACATTCGTTGACAGTTTTTTAGAAACAAGAGGTTAATTGCTATCTATATTTTCCTAGTCTGCTCAATAAAAGGCCAAGAAGATAAGCATTATACTAGTTTTATTGATAATTTTGAAAATCGATTCAGATCGGAAATGTATTGGCGGATTTATTAAAGGTAAGTTAAAACAGTAAGTTTAAAACGTACAATTACGATTTCATCAACAAACGTATCAGTGACTTGTCTTTTTATGAACTTTGTTTTTTTTCTTCTTTAATTAATACCTAATGCTATTTATCGTTTTCCCGCTACTCGCTTTCAGTATTACCTACAGAGTTATTTTCATAAAATTACCAGCGAACGTCGCTTTGCAATTCATCCTCACGCAGGAGTGAATGCATTAAACATATTTAGGAGAGGAATAGGCTGAAATATGGCAAACGAGACTTGGGTGGTGAGCAGGGATCGAGGTTGAGAGGTTATGAATGTTGATGTTTTATTGTAGTACTAGCTTTTGCCCGCAGCTTCGCTTGCGTGAAATTTTAAACCCGTAAGTGACGATTTTCCATACAAACTTTCATCCCCTATTTAACTCCCTTAGGGGTTGAATTTCGAAAAATCCTTCCTTATTCCTTGTTTATATTATAAAGGGAACCTCTGTGCAAAATTTCAGCTTTCTAGGTCCAAAGGTTTGGGCTGGGCGTTGACGAGTCAGTCAATCAGTCAGTCAGTCAGAACCTTTCTTTTTATTTATATAGATTTATTTTTGAAGTGCCGTTTCTCTTAAACTATTGACTTTTGAGGAAAGTTGTAGAACAAAAGTTTTTCATTAATTTGGGTACTTTAACCCCCTTTCGGGTTAGTACCCCCTTTCTGACTAACCTTGTACATATTTTTATTCTTTTTGTATTTATGTGGTTCTTTGTATCTGTACATATTTATCTGTTTCTTTTGTTTTTACACACTATTGTCTACATTTCTTTTTCTAAATTCTCCTCTCACAGGTCTGCTGGAAGAGATTTCTTTAAGAAATAAGCAGTATCTTTGTACGCTATGGTCTTGATTAATTATCTTTTATTAAGTGTTGTGTGTAAATTATTAAATCAAAAATAAAGCTTGGCGTATAAAATGTTTGTTTTTTATTCTTTATTTTAACATTCTTATTTATTGATGTTCAGCTTTTTTATCTGTGTGTTTATTTATTTACTGACTGTGGGGGTAATTCATCAACTCGTCCTACATGCCTACGGCCCATTTAGGACGACTTGCAGAAAATCAAAATAAATAATATTTTCATTCTGCAACTCGTCCCACATTACTATCAAAATGAGAAAAGGTACAATCAGTAGCAAAAGTGTTACTGTGTAATAATAAAAAAAAAATGTTATAAAATATTTAATCATCACAACATTGTCACATATAAACAGAAAAGATTAAATCATCACAAATGTGACATCAATTAACACACGAGGTAACATTCATACATGTGGGTTTAATAATAATAAATCTAAACTCGCAGGCTAGCTTATGGCGAGCTGTTGGGCAGTAGCGACCCCACACGGACCTGATTCCGTGTGGGGTCAGGCGATGTCTTGTTCCTCATCTCTCTCTGGCTTGCTTTCATTGGACGGCCGGAGTGAACACTGAAGAGAAATAGAGCTCCCACCTCTCTCTTGCTATCGCACAACCGTTTTGAATTGAAAAACCTAAGATTATAAAATAATAAGCAATCGTCATAAAGATCAACAGTTAAATGGCCGCAGGGAGGTATGGCGGAGCAAGGAGCTTCACGGATGCTTCTACCGGGCCCTTCATGGGCCCGATGTAGACTTTCTAGCGTCCGTAAAAAGTATCTCCTGATAAGTCTGCCCGCCAGTGGCGTGCCTAGGGTTCAAAGTTAGGGCAAGCCCGATAGATTTTTAGAAAAAAAAACCCTGTAAAATTTGACAAAACTCGTTATTTTGCGAAATCACACAACTATTATTTTCACCCTAATAATAAATAGAGTGCAAATAAAACAATAATTCTGTGATTTTGCAAAATCACATACAATTTGGTTTAAGAGCCATCTATGAGCATTACAGGTGCTTTTTTGCGCTCTTCGAGTTCGACGGGAAAAATGACACAATCGCCCGTCGCCGCCAATAGATGGCTCAGAAATAATTGATGAGTTTAAATTACGCAATGTTTATAATGTTGAAAAAAATATTGTTAATTTATAAATAGACCCGATCTATATTTTTATGATGTGTACAAATCGCATGAGTTTAAAAACAATTTATAATTACTTTCGATGTAAACAGCCGTGTTAACTCTTCATTCTTCGCTTCTTTACTACTGCTGATGACAAACAACAAAGCACACTGAAGGCATGGTATCACTAGATAGATTTACAGACATAATATCTATCAGCAATCACATACCTTCGGTAGCTTTGATAAAAGCCGTTTGTTGTTTCGTTCTATTTGTTTAGACCAATTAATCCTGGCACCAGATAAGACAATCAAATCATCGTGACCTGAATGTATTCCAGGCGTTCGTATCATTAGAGAAAAAATATGCAACTAGTGTTGCAGAATAATTTCTTTAAATGAGAGCAACCTACAATCCAAAGAGTTTTATAAGCCGATCTATGAAAATGCCTATTGTGACTTTGATTTACTAGAAATACTCAAATCAGGAGTAGGTTCAGGTGAAGTAATAAAACAGTACCTATTTGTCTGCAAAATTCAAAGTATTTACCTTCCCGAGTAACGATTGCACACACTTTAATCCATCACACACAAGGAACAATTATTTCCGAATTCATCTTATAAGAAAGGCACAAAGAAACTTAATCACAAACGTTAAAACAAACGAATAAAAGTTACACAATACTTTAAATCACAGAAACGGAAAAAATATTTATCGCGTCAAAAAAATGCTCAAAACAATAAGTGAACTAATTTGAAATTGTATCATTTCTATCGAAATACAAACATCGCGGCATCTATGTGCCTAAACACGCATGCCACACAAATTGTACTCGTAAACACACTAACGTAATGTTCAATTTCGTCAAACTAACAGAGTCAAAAGCCCGACTTTATCTTCATACAAATTAGCTAGGTATATGTAGCTATATGTATGTGAATATCTACGCTTCTACGCCCGATTTATCAATGAAATTGAAGGAAAAGAGACAGAAGACTTAAGCCGCGTAAGAAGCCAGCGCGTGCGACCGTAATGCAAGATCTTGCAGGCGGTTTGGCAACGTTACGTTACGGAGGCCGGCCGAGGCGCGACGCGAAAAATATTGTTTATGTAAACCTGGCAACGTAGCTCCACACGGAGGCTCGCTTTATTACGCGCGGAGTTTAAACATTTTATATTATAGTATATTTTATAAATAATACATATTACAGTAGGTATTAGTTGTTATGAGACATGATGATTCAATTAATTCAATACTACTTTACATGAGTTTTTTTTTTTGTTTTTTTTTTATTAATCTAGCATTCCTGATATAAAGCCGGGCTTTTCGGCTTGTATGGAAGGCACGCCACTGCTGCCCGCCTAGTACCATGCTTCACAAAATGTTTATTCCATATTTCATTTTACCGCAGGCAGCGATTGGCGAACAGTCTGATTAAAGCCGCAAATAATATTGCCAATAGAATTATTGCGTGTGTGTGGGCGAAAAAAAGTATCTCCTGATAAGTCTGCTCGCCTAGTATCATGCTTCACAAAATGTAATGTGATCTGTGGTCATCACAGGCATTTCTACCGTTGAGTGTTTAGGTAGAACGGCTGTAACGCGACTGATCCGAGAAAAATGCACCTTCAAGAATAAGGGCCGTTACAAATATAAACGACGTTACGCGTAGCGGCCGTAGTGCGACTCCGTCAAATAATCTATAAACAAAACGAAAGTAGAACCTACAAATTCTTAAAAAATATTGTTAAATCTTGTCTTACTAACTGTACCAAACGTCGATAAAGTTTAAAGTTCCACACAAAAAGAAACGTGGGACGAGTTGCAGAATGAAAATATTATTTATTTTGATGTTCTGCAAGTCGTCCTAAATGGGCCGTAGGCATGTAGGACGAGTTGATGAATTACCCGACTGTGGGTGCAAATCAAATCTTCTGAAACTCCTATCTAAAATCTTGAAGACTATTTTGACTTAAGAAACTTCAATCTTCGCTTAAAGTTAATAGAATTTCCTTCGTTAATCAAGCCAGGACCTTAAACTAGGATATATTTTCCAAGGACGACCATAATATTATAATTAGGTGCCCACAACAAGAGGAGGTTCGTGAGCAATCTTCCCATCTCCACTCTCGAGGTACCCGCTAAAAATATATTTATTTTAGTTACTTGCCCTCCTTTAAATATACTGAGTAGTAACGGTTTAAAAATTGCGGCAGCGAAATAAAGTTTGCTTGAAGTGTAGGAAGAGGATTTTAAATTTTTTAAATGTTGTTTTTAAAGAAAGCGTTTTAAGTGTGTTGTAGGTTAATTGAATGAGGTCTGGAAGTTACGATATTTTGATGATTTTTTTTCTTCAAGATTTAGATAACTTGTGGGCCAATTTTATTTTATTCAGAGTATAGTAATTTTAAAGATTTAAAATGGGGTGCACAAGTTTCGGTAGTTTTTAAGGTGTATCTGTACCTAGCGATTGACCATGCCCTGCGTTTTAACGAATACATTAAATAATTAATTCTATATTTGTTTTATCGAAATATGCATAATACGCAATTTGTTCCGTTTTAGTTTTTATAAAAAAATGGCTTCTTCTATAACAGTTAGCCAGCGATGTACTTTTAAATTACGCACTTTAAAAAAACAAAATCTAGATAGGCGATTAGTTCTACATTAACTCTAATTACTTATCTACTTTTTACTTATAAAATTCATTACTTTAAGTTAAAAAGACAATACAAAGAAGTCAAGCTAGCGATGTATTTCTAAGTAAATTAATTTCTTTCGCCTATAATGTGACAGTTTTGTCCCCATTACAATTCAAATTAGATTTTATTAATATATTTTATTTAATATTTGTAATGTAGATATACCTATCGAAGTTCACAGAAACTACCTACGCTTAGAAGAAGATTTTGTTTTTCAAAATTAAGTCATTGTTTATAAAAACTAAAACGGAACAAACTGCGTATTATGCATATTTCGATAGCACAAATATAGAACTAATTATTTACTCGTTAAGACGCAGGGCATGGTCAATCGCTAGGTACAGATACACGTTTTTAAGCCACACATGGATCGAATACATCGTTTTTGCGCTTTAAAAACAGTCTCTTCTTCAGTAGATTGCCCCCAAAAAAGCCACGAGCTATCAAATCCAATAGCACTTCACAGGACCTTAGAATTAAGCCTAGCAGTTCCGTCTACAAGACTAAAGAAGCTATAAAC
This sequence comes from Amphipyra tragopoginis, assembly GCA_905220435.1. Taxonomy (NCBI): domain Eukaryota; kingdom Metazoa; phylum Arthropoda; class Insecta; order Lepidoptera; family Noctuidae; genus Amphipyra; species Amphipyra tragopoginis. Next base: position 24,122,004 of record HG992013.1, read on the forward strand.
TTTTAAGGAATGTCTGACAGTCGTAACTCAACGGTGAGGGGGTAGGCAGCGTTATTGCGTTCCCCACTTTATTGCCAGTGGCCGAGCCATTCGCTTGATGGGAATAACTGATAACCTCAGTTTTGTTGTGGCTCTTATTGCTGTTTTATTTTCATTGTAACTGGTAAGAGTTTTTGAATATTTTTGATTTACCATATTAACATTGACTGATCGCACGGTTGCTAGTATCTACAGTACCGTGCCAGTAGCTAATACTTAAATATTTTTTTGTCAACATACAGAAATTAAATCAGAAACATTATAATTTAAGTAAATAATTTACATTATTGTCATCATATTTCCATCAAAACGATGTGCGGAGTTTATGTTGTAATATAACTATTTTTAATAAGCTTTTAAAGGCGAACCGTTAGCCTAATAAAGTGTCTTCTATTACCTGTGTTAGTGTATCCAAAGATGATGATCTGAAGATGAAAATACAACATTTTTGATTCGGTATACCATCACAGTTGTACTAGATGCATCGAAAGAGCTTCCAAGAGTGGTGATGCTTAAGTACGTTCGGCGGACCCTGAGCAGTCTTTTCAGCACGGCAAGAGCTATTCTCATCTCATAAAGCTTGTGCTGACACGATGAAATTGGTGATCTCAGTAATGAACGCACATCAAAGCAGCTGTCCATTCTCTTGACAGTTTAGCTCCTTGCCTTTCACCACACACAGGAGATCAGAGACTAAATCAGCCCAACATCTATCAGAGTCAAAACCCTTTTTTTTTAATTTTACTTTTACCATTACAGGTGCTTATGAAAAGTCGAATTTAGGTGCACGGTTCCAATTAGTCATTTCCTATGGAGAAGAGCCAGTAAGAAACTCCATGGTTACTCTTTTAAAATCAATATCTTTAACAATTCCAGTAACTACAGTACGATGATTTAGGATAGTTATGAGAGAACAATATAGTCTTGAGCACAAACAAGTAATGAAGTACCAACGTCCATTATCATCCATCACCAAATCAAAATAAACTTATGCCCTCTATCCAAAATTTCACAACAAACATAAGAAATAAAATGAACATTAATCGCTACACTTGTACCTCAATCCCGTCTATGGGGATAATCCGCGTGCGGACAGGTTAATCCCGTTGTCCGGAAAATACCCGGACAACTATTTTGTAAGCCCTTGTCCATTGTGGGATGTTCATTTTAAGCGTTTGTGACCTGTAATGTTTACGGATGATCGCGTGGGGTTAAAGTAAGTTTTATTGTTGATGTTTTGGGTATAAAAAGGTTTTTTATTCGTGTTTTGGGAATGTGTAGGTGTATTGTTATTAGATATCAGAATGGATTACCACGTTACATGTTATCTCGCGTTTGGTTAAGAATTTTTTCTGTTAGAATTTTATTAGATGAACAAAATTTTTCCAGGTACTTTTCTGAACATAATACCACAATAATACTGCAAGAATACGAAATCTCAACATCCGCGTCCCTATGATTTATGAATGTCAAATGACCGTTCTTCAGTCGAAAATCGGGAGTTCGCTATTATAATTACAAAGTTAGTCGGAAAGGGGGTTCTCATAATAATGAATAACTTTTATCGAACTTTAGAAATTGTTCATCGATTTCATAAAAAATATGCCAAAATCTGTCATCAGTAGAGATCGGATATTCGTATGCATATTCACCTAAACTTGGGATGTTGGCTAATATGGAACGCGCTTTTGTATCGAAAAATCCCGCGGTTCCGGGACAATTATTTTAATTTATGTTTTTTTTTTGTTTATCTGACACACACCATTCTTCTTCTTACACTCTACATACACACATATTTGCATCGAGGGTTAAACATTAATTTTAAATAATAATGCAATCCAAGAATCCTGGAGTTTTTTTAATAATTAATTTTAAGATGTCGCTTCTATATTATACACTCGACTAGTTATGCATTCCCGGTGTTCCTGGCATCCCGAGTTTTTTCTTACAAAAATATATTTTAAGAAGCCACTTCCATACTTTCGTAGCTTAAAATTAACTTTAGGTAAATATGCATCCGAATTTCTGATCCCTAATAGTCATCAGCTATCATTAGTTATGTTTACACTTTATGTCGTAATTGGGGTCACGGATTAGACCCTCCATTTTCTAAGTTCTCAACTAACACATGTAGAAGTAGTGGATGTAGAATTTTTGAAAACAATGAACTGAAAATAATTTTGCGTCGATATAAAAATTATAGAATTTTGAAATTTTAATCCTTTAAAAATAATCATCAGTGACATTTAAGAGGCCCGTGGATTAGTACCCCCTTTCCGACTAGCCTTGTTGTATACGGAGGAATTTACGAGTCTACATCCAGAAGGGGACGCCTTCCGGCTAATGAGCTGATGACTATGATGATGGAGCAAACCCAAAGCGGCAATAAGCGACAAAAACTATCAGATTATTCGGTTAGTAAAATTTTGCATTGCAATCTATTACTATAATAATATAAAACTCCCACATCATGAAATACTGCTGCAAAAACCACAAATTGACTAAATCACATCAATATCATGTGCGCATCACTTTTATCCCACATTGGGTCATTTAATTCAATCACTACACATTGGACAGTGTAACTACGTTAGTGATGTGCTGACGTACGCGGGATTATACGGGATTTGTAGTTGTAATACATTGGACACATAATGGTTTTATAGCCGTTGACTGTGAAAAGCTATGATAGGATTTTTAAATGTTGACTTGTTGTGGTTTTGTATAATATCACGCGTGTGTTTACGAAGAGGGAGGCAGAAGCGTTCAATCGTACGAGTATGCCTAGTCTTTGCTCGATAGCGAAATTAAGTCTCATGTAATAGGAGACAAGCGTGTTGCCATTATTGGGAGATTCCTAAATACAAAATAATCTGACAAAAATATCCAATTCTCCGGTTTCTGAATTGAGAATTCTAGGGCAGTACTTAAGTAACATTTGAGTACGGAGTTGTCAAAAAAATGACGGATTTTAAAGCATTTTTTGACAACTCCGTACTCAAATACTACTAAAGTATTGCTTATCCCGAATTCTCAATTCAGAAACCAGAGGAATATATATCTTTGCTCGAATTCATTAACGTGAAGACAGGAAAAATGAGAACTTTACGTGACATATTTATGCTTTCGTCAATACGGAATGCTTGTTTTACAAAAATACATGAGACAATAGAAAAACTAAGCATATAATACTAAATTTTTATCTCTATATCAATCATTACAAATCGTAATAAATTCATAAACATTATATCTAACGGTTTGATCTTTTCATGACTAAATGCCTAAATCCTTTACAATGCAAGTCGTTTTATTTACAAAATAGCGGCTTGCATACGTTTGACCAGTCAAAAGAACGACAAAGGCTAGCAACATGTTCCATTCCCGTGGAAATGTATTGTGGCTCGTGATTTGTGCTGTTCCCTATTTCCCGGGGTTTAGAGACCGGGATAAAAGAATTAAACGGTCACATCTCTCAACTGATGTACGACAGATGTATATTCGAGACACTATATTATTCTTAACTTGGTTAAAATCTGGTTAGATGTTTGGAAGACAAGAGGGGAGGCTTCTGCTTAGAAGTGGGGACGGTAAATAGGCTAGGAAAAAAAACTACAAATCTAGAAAAAAGTCTAGAACTCAGAACTGTCCTGCTGAAGGCAAGCTTTCAATGGCTAGATTTTTTTTAATAGGCTAAGGTACTTTTCTATAAATTTCCACTACAAGCTGACCGCTTCTTGTAAGGAAAGACTAAAACAATGCGAGATCAGCTCATACTGGATGTTCAGCTTAATTGGTAGCCGTGTGTAACACCGCTGAATCGGGAAATGCTTGCTTGAATTTAACGTGGTTTGTCTCATCATTATCAGCTCGTGAACGTACGCTGGTGAACATGGACGTCCCTCAGACCGCCTCAATAAACGGACTTTAGGGAAAATTGACCAAATCATCACGCAAAGGGTCTCCAGCCAATGGGGGCAAGTCAAATACTTAACCTAAGCTAACTACTTATACTACACTAACATCATGACTAATGGCAACAACAGCACTAAAGACGACCCCTAGTGGGACTCGAACCTCGGCTTAGGGCGTTGCTGGCGAGGGTTTTGGGGGAGAAACACCTTGATGAGGGTTGAATTATCGGTGTAACTGCAAAGTCTGAAAAGCAGACCAGTTGAGAGAGCTCGGTGGATCGTGATCGGATCACTACAATTAAGGCAACCACGGCACAGGAGAAACCAAAAACCGGATCAACAAAAAAAAACCTAAATAAAATAATTATTTAGTCTAAGTATCCTATTACAATACATTACTTGGTAGAGAAAGGTTCGTATGCCGTTAACAAAAAACGGATACAGAATCTAAAATCAGGGGCCTAATTCTCCTAAAATAAATCTTGATAAATCACAACCGAACCAAGGCCGAACCGTTCATTCAGACAGTTCTCACTTTCAAAAGCTGTCGAATTGTTTGACACAAAAAACAAAATCAATCATTTTGAAAGTTTTCGAAAACAAAAATTGACTGACGGTTGTGGTTCGATTGCGTTTGGCAACAATTTATTTTAGGAGAATTAGGCCCCTGGTGGTCAACAAACAAAGGCCTTTCCTAAACCATGGCCGCCATGACAGATAAGCGTAATTTCGATAAAATATAGCCGATAACTGCACGTGTAGCGGTCCAAAAGATTTATTGATCGTGCTTGTACCTTTACTTTTGAAGGCGTGAAGGTGTTATTAGGAAGGTGTTGAAATAACTGCCTTTTAAAAGTTATTAATTGGACTTCATTTGTGGACTCCTCCTTGTGGGTAATTGCAGTACGAGTTTTTGTATTTATACGAAACTAGAGGGCGCTTGCGGCCTCGCTCGAGTCGATGTCGTTTATCACGTAAACCGTATTTTTCAGGATAAAAGTAGCCTATGTCCTTCTCCAGGTTCCAGACTATCTCTGCACCAAGTTTCATCAAAATCGGTTCAGCGGTTTAGGCGTGAAAGCATCACAGATAGACAGAGTTACTTTCGCATTTATAATATTAGTAAGGATTAACTGCATAGAACCTTTTTTTTTTTAAATAAGTACTTTACCCCACACTAAGATTTCTCTTGTATCGTGGGTGCGTTTACAGACACAAATCTCACAAACAAACGCCCAGACCCGAAACAACCATCTGTAGGCCATACAAATTTTTGTTCCGTGTGGGAATCGAACCCACGACCCGTAGCTTATAAGCCAATCGCTTAGCCTCTGCACTAACGTTTCGTCATTTAAAAGTATCATGAACTATATAGAGTGACTGGTAATTAGTGACCGATACTTTAACACATGATTGTACTCATGATAACAAACAACTTTCCCAAAGAAACATTATTTATAAAACAAAAAAATAATATTTCCATATTACGAGCCGCGTCCATTCCGTAGCGGTAAATTTTAAATGATAAAATAAAATAAAAATAATGTATCTTTGGGAAAGTTGTTTGTTATCATGAGTACAATCATGTGTTAAAGTATCGGTCACTAATTACCAGTCACCCTATATACCCTATCACCAATCTGTCTTCTGAACAATATTGCCTCACCGCTAAAAATGGGCTTCATATTATACCGTTTCAGAAAATTATGATAAAACTAAGTAATGCAAAAACCATGATGCTAACAACCAGATCGATAAACATAGTTTTTTTATAGTTTGGCAAGCAAACCGACACAATATCCCACCTAATATTAAGTGGTTATCGCCCCCTATACAGGCTTATTGGTAAAACACTAACAAACTCTTAGGCCCGGCGCCCACTGAAGGGAAGGCATGGCAAAGGATTTTTTTAATTCAAATAATGTTAATCCTTATTTTAATACCACTAGCACTTGTATTTCGTTAGCATTCCACGGGAGGCTTCGTCGTGCCGCGGCATGCCGAAGCATCGCGCGGTACGGGAATTATGAGTCGTAAAGGGTATTTATAAAGTTAAAAATAATTTGAGCTTAAAAAATCCCTTGCCATGCCGCCCGTGCCGCCAGTGGGCGCACGCCCTTAAGGGGTCATTGCACTCACCATTGTGAACAACTTTTACAATGGGACCGAAACTAAAATCGCGAAAAAAAAACAGCTGTTTGTTACATTTTGACGAGTTATGCGAACATAAATGTAGGGAACAGCTGTTTTTTTTTCGTGATTTCCGGTTTGGTCCCATAGTAAAAGTTGTTCATAATGATGAGTACAAGACCCCCTAGGAGGTTGTTAGTGTTTTACCAATAACCCTGTACCTATACACCCACCACCACAAGAGGATTGCTTATACGTTGCCAACCGTAGAGACAAAATTGAAAAGTCTCATGTGCCTGTAGTTTCACCAACACCCATACTTTTCAAACCACAGAAATGCTGCTTGGAGGTAGAAATATGTAGTGTTGCTAGTACTTTCCCGGAGGAACTCATTCATAAGGAGCTCTACAAATACTAAGTCTTACTATTACTTTATTTAATTATCTTATAAGTCATCTCTTACACCCACGGGAAATTAAAGTACACATAACGAAGGATTCGTAGCATACGCCATTTTGTTTAAAAGTTCTTTCTCAATGAAAAGATAAAGACAATGTTCGTAACCTTTTACGACCAGTTGTTTAGGGTACAAATATACAATCACAATATTATTTCGTGTTAATTCCGCCAAATTAGGTCATCAAGCTTGGATACAGTATGCAGCACCGCCCTCCCGCCCGCTAATGTATGCACTAGAGAAGGTGTGATTAATATAATGCAACATGCAAGCAAACTCAAAACTTATTTGTTCAAAATAAACTAGAATTACTATTACAATAGACAGCCCACAAAAAATCCCTCCCTTCTCCGCTTCCTAGTGTTTATGCTGTGAAGAAGAAACGGCGCAACAAACTCCCCAGCAACACAGTTCTGTCTATCAGGTGAATAAATTAAATGAGTCTAAGAAAATCATAAATACAATAATAAAATTATGAAGATTAAGGAAAAGTAAAAAAAAAACAATTCTGTATAAATTGAGACACAATCATAATCGTATATAAATAAAATAGATACATTAATGTAGACATCATTGATTCCCACTCCATGTACAGAAAAGAACTAGCGCCACACATCATCGTCAACATAGTCGTTTATCATACACAAGATGTTAAAAAATCAACTCTAAGAATTTTAAGGTTTTATTTTAATTGATTTGTATGGACAGGCATAAAAAAAATGGCGAATTTCGAAAAGTTGTAGAACAAAAGTTGTTCAATTTCGGATACCGAGTAACCTCACAAAATTCTTAGAGTTGATTTTTAACACCTTAAAGAATGCCTTTTTAAATCACCCAAAACCGATACGACACGTGTTTCGCCCATCCACGGGACATCCTCAGAAGTTATTTAGCATTAACATGACTAAAAAAATTAGACCCGCTTTTAACAAGTGTTTAACTTTCAGTACGACAGTTTATCTTTAAAAATTTAAAAGCCCTATACAAACCCCAATTTACCCCACAAATTAGAATACGTTAACGAAAAGCAAATCTGTCTGTGTTTAGGTAATATATTAAGTGGAAGGAGCCGACAAATATTTGTTCATAAAGTTAGCTCAAGCAGGGTTATAAACGTGTAAACATGCAAACACACATTCACAGCCGTTTATTATAAATGGGGGATTAGTTGGGGGATCAGAGTGTGGTCTAGGGTATGAGAAATTAGCGGGATTCGTCTGAATTTCGCTTTCGATTTCTCGAAGCGACTACGGAAATCAGAATCTCTTTGTAGGTTAGATGAGTTGACATTCAATGTTTCGAAATAGGTTCAATACTTAAGGTATTATGAAGAAATATTTAGGTACACTGTGTCCTAAGAAAAAATCTTCCCGAATCTGCTAGAGCATTAATAGCTGAGTTTGAAGGCTTGCCTTTCACGCAAGAAGATCTGAGTTTGAAGGCTTGCCTTTCATGCAAGAAGATCTGAGTGTGAAGGCCCACACCTCTGACTAGTCGAATTCTTGTGCAGTTCAGTAAATGAGTATCACTTCCATTAACGGTGAAAGAAAAACATCGTGAGAAAATCTGCACACCTGAGAGGGCTGGAGCCCTCACAAGTTTTCGATGGTGTGTTCCGCCAACCTGCACTAAGCAAGAGTAGTGTACTAAGACCTCTTCTTATTCTGAGAAGAGCCCCTTGCCCAGCAGTACAACAGTAATGGACTGATTATGTATGATCCTAGTGTGCATGAACGCAGCCTACAGCATGAGTATTATTACAGGACGAAAATGGTAAATAAGCCGTATCATATACCTCCTATTTACTTATTTAATTACGAATAGCGCTCTAAATTGAACTAAAACTTGCAAAATTAATGTTCAAAAGGCAGCATACCGATAAATTGATCAAAATTGAATGGAATGAAAATTAATCATGATTTGCAAAACAATTTGTGTAATAAGTAGTAACTCGCTACCGCTTGTGAATTGATACGCCTGACACCTTAACCTCAGCGGTGTAAACGCTTTCGCTAATGAATTTAATTAAATCGAGTGGTGTGCGCGGATTTATCGGGCCCGATGTGTTTGCGAACAAACAAACTGCTCCCGCGGTTGTTGGGATTACTGGCTTAAATACCAGATTATTTAGCCAGTTTTTGGGTTTATTAAAAGTAACGGGACCCTGGTTACTGACAGATAGAATAAAAATAATAGTAAGTAGAACAAATTAGAATATTACGTAATTAGATTTAGATTTAAACCTTACGTGTATGAAATTTGTGTACTTGTCAAAATGAACCCGGAAATATTTACGAAATTTAGTGATACGTCTAAGTTTAATACAAGGTACGCGAAGAGACTTGTACGTTTTAACATGATTAAAACTGATATGTATTAATAGAAGTTGTTATCCGATGGCTATTAAAATATACAATAAATTGCCAACAGAATTTAAGAACCCGTTACTCACTGTTCGTAGTTTCAAAAATAAACTATTGAAATGGCTTATTTCATTGAGTTTTTATAATATTAAAGATTTGAATTGAAATTGTATAGAAGTAAATTCTGACACGTAATAATATTTTTATGAATGAATCTTATAAATTAGTAATTTTTTATTTGACTTAATTTGAATTTTAATCTAAATACTCAGTTTTATTTATTCGAAATACCTATTCTTATTATTTTGACATTGCTTCAAACATTAGAATACGATTGTTTGACTAATTAATATCCTGCAATCACTTTTATTTAATTTTTTGCATGCCAGCTCCTGGCGAAACATGTAATGCCACATAAACACTATGTAACACCATTTTATACCATGATTCATGCAAATAAAATTTCATTTCATTTCATTTATAGGACACAAAAGAACGGCGCTTGTAACCACCCCACTAGTCTGACTTTAATGTCGATTTTATCGAAACTATTATAAGAATGTTCACCCTTATGCTAAAAACGCATCGACCTTAAACGGGCACAACGCACAAACGCGACCACCAACATGAATTTAGCCAACATGATCGCCTGTGAAGCCAAGTAATTGTGGTTTAATATGTGCCTTAATATTAAATCTGCCCTTAAAGGGTTAAAAGGTCAAATAAATGATGGAATCAGGCGTTACTTTGCGGAAATCTATGACATACAAAAATGCAAATAAATAGAATATCTAGCTTTAATTCCGCTGAACAAGATCGCTAGTTTGGATGCAGTACGCAGCACCACCCTCCCGCCCACAAGTATTGCACATGCAGAAAGAGTGACAAAATAATGCAACATGCAACCAAACCAATACACGACACGTGTTTCGCCCCTGCACGGGGCATCCTCAGGATATGATGACTCCTCGACCGCTAGGACGCGAATGGGGCTGTGAAGCGCGCGCCCCTCTATAATATCGTCACGATTTGACGTTTGCGACATTGACATAAAAAACGTTAAAAGGTTAAAAGGTCGCAAAAAAAGAACGCTCCGTGTAAAATAGTGACTTTCAGCTGCATCTGGTTACACTGGACGCTGGCCTCTACTTAGTCAGGAAGAGGCTAGGCTGACGAATCTGACCACGTATCGTGGAAGGAGAGTTGTCAAGATAGAGTGAATTATTAGCACTTACAATCATTATACAGATGACAATAACGAAAACTTCAATTACCTGAAACAAAAAGAAGATAGATTTTTAATAACAGATTCACAAATAGTAACTATAAACAAGGTTATTCGGAAAGGGGGTAAAAATCCACGTCCATAGGTCACTTAAAGTATCACTGATGACTGTTTCAACGCAAGGGTAAATTTCAACATTCGATAACATTTATTTATTTTATAATTTCTCAGTGGCAGCCTGGAATCTGGATTTGTGCCCGGTTGATGGCAATAGGCTTGCCGCCCATTATAAGGGATTTAAACATAACGGCGAAATGTGGGTGTTCTATACACCTCTGCCTAACCCTTCGGGGAATACAGGCGTAACGGTATGTTCAGGTAGCCTCCACGAGTGACGATTGTTAAATACGTCCGGCGCACTCTGGGCAGTCAGCCTCGCTATCAACCTTGCTGATTGCCTAAGTTTTTCACCACAGCATGAGCTATTTTTGTATAGCTCGAGTTGACACGAGAGAAGAAGAAGGTGTGTTCAGGTGGGGAATATGGCCTATTCTTTGTTGGGAACCACAAACATTCTACCATACGTTATCACCAAAAAGGGACCAATATCCTATTATTTCGGTATTACAAATCTATCTACCTTTCATATCACCGGCCATATTACCCGGCCTAGATAAATATAGTATGTACTGCCTAGGTAATACGGTAGCTACATCTAGATTGCGCCGCGGCGCCGCCTGTCCGTTCGCCGTCGAATTAGCTTGAAGTACCAAACAGCTGCACTTAAACGATATTCCATGTTTTATTTTTAGTTTTAATACGGAGTTGTTTTTTGTTTGTATAGTAGTTTTATAGAAGGAATAGTTTTAACATTAGAGGTGTTAATTATAGAATTTGTTTCTTTATTAGTGTTATAGTACGTTTTGTACTTAGGTTGATCGTATGTGGGCCGCTAAGGGCCAAAACACACTTAGCGTATCGGCTGCTGACGCGACTGAAAATACGCCCATCCAATATTGAGCCTCGTTAACCTAAAAGTGAGTAAATTGCCGCCATTTTTGTTTATGTTGGTTAGGCCAACACGTGGAGCCAAACATTTAATGAACACCTGAATGTGTGTCCGACATTTAGGAGGATAAGTTGTAGCCGCTAAAAATACGTCGAATATAGTTAACTTAACATCGATCGAACGCAAGATGCGCGTGAAACTTCTACGCTCGGCGTAACCGTGGTGAGGCCGCGCAAGAGATTTTCTGTTAACGAATTCATGTAATTCCTTCAAACCGCGTGATCTACTGGTAACACTGATTGACCCTGCATAGGTTTTTTTCAGAATCAACAAAAAATTGTTTTCCAAAAATTTTTATTTATTATTTATTTATTTATTCCCAACAATATCCTTACAGACTAAATCCAATTCGATATTGAGGTTTCTTAATTTCTACAATTTAAAACTAACAGTAAGAAATTTTAAAAAGTGCGATCTTTGTGAATTCACTCAGACTACAATAAAATATATCCACGTCTTCAGCAATGAGGTGTGAAATGAACCATGGTATTCTGTATCTGAGTAATTTTAGCGTCCCAAGTTAACTGACTGCGTGGAGCGATATCACAATAGTTGAGCCCGTCAGCTGTGTCCCCGTGTCTTCATTCGTTTATGCATGGCATCGAAATTTTCTATGACAAAAAAAATATTAGTTTTTTTTTTTTGTTTTAATTTTCAATCAATCTAAATCCCGTGCGGGGTTAATCTATAACATTAATAGATCATGTGGTTTGAAGGAATTACACGAATTCGTTTACACTTCGTATAGCGCGATGCATACCTACGCGACGCGACGATACATGAATCACGAAAGTTTTTTTTTTTATATTTGGTACATTTTCTACACAGCACCATCTAGTCCCAAACTAAGCAGAGCTTGTACTATGGGTACTAGACAATGGATATAATACTTATATAAGTACTTTTTTTTTTGTAAATACGTACTTATAATACATAAGAAACACCCAGACCAACACAAACACTTATGTTCATCACATAAATATTTGTGTCCTGTGGGAATCGAACCCCCGACCTCGTGATCAGCAGTCCGAGACTCGAACCACTAGACCACAGACGTCGTCATTTGTTTGCAGCATATGTTGCTCGAGACACATTAGATCGCCATTTGTTTTTAACTGCAACGATAGTTTGGTGTATAAAACCACAGTCTTGATCGCTCGAGCGAGCGTCATGTAGCTTGAAACTGTGACCTGAGTTACATACAGTACGACGCATAAGAAGTAGCATCGGCAAACTTCGTAAAACCGATCACTTCCGAACTGTGAACAGTGCACTAGCCATGTTAATTAAAATTTTATAATAAATTCCCCGAAATAATTAATAATATACAAAAATTTAATTCATTCATAAATAAATTACAACAATTTTTACTATATAAATGCTAATATACTATTAATGAATACGGCAAAGATTATATTTAAAAAAAAGCGACTTCCATTGGTTGTTCGATCAGGTACATCGATCTAACGTAATATTTATGTTGTAGGTATTGTAGTAAAGTGTGTGTCGACGCACAAAACTGTTTCTCCAGACACAAACCCCCTTATTACAAAAGATGGTCTAAGAAAAACCTAGGTTTTAAAATATCCCCATCTTTTTTTGTTATATGACATAAGAAAGTGATGGGTATATTTTAAACCTGGGTTTACCTCAGTCTTGGTTTAAACCATCTTTTGTAATAAGGCCCAAAGTGTCAGCTCGACCACTTAGTGGCTCGTCTACAGTCAGCTTTAAGCTGTTTTGACGACAAACTCGGGAAAAGTGAGTGAAAATCTAGCGGAAAACCTCCCAATGAAATATATTGTAAAACTCAACAGCCTATGTAGAATTATGTACATAGATCTAAATATAAATGTAAGAGAAAGTGCGCGAAACAATCCGATTGTAAATATTAACAGCTGCTGCCAGAAAACACTAAGAAATAAGAACAGAAGGTTCGAACTATACTAAATGCATCACCCCGTCAAAAAAAAAACCGTGACGTCACAAAGATGGTGGAAATTATGACGCGCTGCGCATGATTGGCCGGCAGGCCGGTGACACCACGATTTACTCCCCGAAGGGTTGGCAGAGGTGTATAGTATACCCTCATTTCGCCGTTATATTTTAAGTCCCATGTAATATTGGGCGAGGCTATTGCCATCAACCGGGCACAAATCCAGACTCCGGGCTGCTACTGAGAAATTCCACGGAAAAACCCAATAACATTTTGCCCGACCTGGGGATTGCACCCTGGACTTCGCGCTCAGCAATCACGCTTGCGACCGCTAGACCAACGAGGCAGTCAGTGATATTTATTTCTGTAAATAAATCTGTTACAAACACTTAACAAGTGAATTTAATGTTTTTTTAAGACTAGTTATACCTATGGCGCCGGCGTTTATTATCTGACTAGCTTTGAGAAGAAAAGCCGAAACAAACTCAGAGGTCAAGGTCTCTTTTTAAAGTCCAGACATTGTGGTATAAAACTACGCAAATGTCACAATGTAGGGCAACGTCTGGAATGGCCTTTTGAGGAAAGAGCCTTAGCAAGAAATATTGTTATATAAAGACGGAAAGATGGTGTCCGCTCAATCCATTTTACTATAGGTATGACTACTTATGTTTCAGTTTCTTTTTCGAGCGTTGTTCTGAGTTCGCCTTTTGTATTCCCTATGATGGCAATAAGGCCCGGAACGGAGCCAACAGCGAGATTTGTTTAATGAGACCCAACACGCAAGTTTGAAGGCCAGCCCTAATGGATCCGGCAAATTAGAAGAAATAGCCTGATTACTAAACGATTTAATATTAATTTAAAGTGCTATGAAATACAGACGTTATTACTTAATGAATATTAATTAATTGGGGATAAAGGAACTCTGTAAAGGTTGTTTTACACGATCCACAACTACATCACAACGATACCACAACAACAAAACGATGGCTGGTATTAATTTGTATGAGAATAGTTTAGTTCACACGGACCACATTTAAATGATAAATATTAAATAATACTCGTTTTAAGAGTTACTATTTTTAAATATGTAAAGTTTATGATTATTTCTGATTTTAATTTATTGACTTTGCCAATTTAATTTGTAATTAATAATGAAATTGTGTCTTGTGTTTTGTTTTATTTTTATTTATTTTTCAAAAAAAATCTTTTTTTATTTAATTTGTCTAATGCTATTGTATGATCCAACTGTTGATTGAAATAAAATTAACTGAATTGAATTTGTCGCCAAAGCTGCAGCGACACTATTCTCACGTAAATACTATTTGATCACTTTTTGTCGCTGCTAAATGTGGTATGGTTGTGGTACGTCTGAATTCTCCTTAAAGAATGTTGCTTTTCTAAAAAGTTAATACTTTCATGGGAAACACTAGAATATTTTGACGAATGACAGAACTTTGCGCTGCCCACGGGAAGTTCGTTTGTTTTTTATTTTATGTAGCAGATTGGCACTAGCCGTTCGCCTAATGGAAAGTTATCGCCGCCCGTCTCTATACAACACCAAGAGGATTGCTTCTTCTTCTCTCGTGAAAGCACGAGCTATACGAAAATCGCTCATGCTGTGGTGAAAAGATTAGCCAGTCAGCAATGTTGGTAGCGCAACTAACAGACCAGAGAGGATTGCTGATGTGTTGCCAACCCTAGATTGTTGGAAAATATCATGTGGCTGTACTTTCACCGGCACCCATACCTTTCAAACCGAAACCCAGCAGTGCTGCTTGGCGGTAGATATAGGTATGGTGGTAGTACTTCTGCAGGAGATACAGAGAAAGATTGTAGTGACAAATTATTTAATAGCCTCAATATCCATTCTATGCAATTTTTTATCATTCTTGACCATTTTCACGCCCAATATATATGGCGGTTAGGCAATGAAGCACAAAATTACAAAAACCCAAAAAACGACGATTTTTTCAACAGAGGAATTCTCACAAATCGAAACATTTATCAACAGAGAACACCATTGCCCATAAACTGACCGCAACCCCATGAAAATTGGTGCGATCCTATCAGGAACTACAGAACTGAAAGCAATTATGTACAAAGAAAAGTATGTAGGTATGTCATGACATCAGTACGGTTGCATTCTCCGAAGGTTTAGGCAGTAGGCACGTCTAGGGATCATTATACATGATCCTTAGTTGAATAGTTTGAAAAGTTTCTAAGTTGAGTTGTAGAAGATTCGAGTTTTATTCCAAACAATTAATTATTTTTCTTTTAGTTACGTTAGATTTCCCCTGTATACACGTGTACACGAATTCGTTTACAACCTGTAAACGAATTCATGTAATTCCTTCAAACCACATGATCTATTAATGTTATAGATTAACCCCGCACGGGATTCAGATTGATTAAAAATAAAAATAAACTTATTTTTTTTATTTGATCGAAAATTTCGATGCCCTGCATATAATAAATCAATGAAGACACGGCGACACAGCTGACGGGCACGAGTAGCACGATATCGCTCCACGCAGTCAGTGGGACGCTAAAATTACTCAGACAGAGAATACCATGGTTAATTTTTTGAAAACTTTTATTTTGATTTTTTTCTGAAAAAACCTATGCTGAGTCAATCAGTGTCACTAGTAGATCACGCGGTTTGAAGGAATTACACGAATTCGTTAACACCGTAGATATGAACCTTCACATGCACAAACGCCCAGATCAACTATTTGTTGGAATATTTGTTCCCCGGTATAATCGAACCCGTGACTCGTAACGCAGAAAGCGAATCCAATGTGTCGTCGAAACGTGGACTTTCAGAAAATACAAGTTAAATGTATAGGGCGAGTTTTTACCAAATAACAATTTGTCAGAACTCGATCGAACACAGCACGCTTGCAAGATCAATGAGGCAACTCATAAAGCGATCACTTTTATAAAAATGGCGGCATACCTTCGCCCGGAAACCTCGTGGCGGAGTACCTGCCTACAAAGAAATTTATGTGGGTAAATTAAGAGTAATGTCCTGCAATATTGGACAACTCCAAGTTGAGACCCAAGAGTTGCGGCATGTTGGGAATGTAGGAGTTTGGTCAACATTGAAATAACTTGAAAGATTAAAGGAAACGGTAAAGTTGGGTGTAGTAGCCAAAAGGGTACATTTATATATACGCTTTCTGGGAGCAAATTCGTGTTTATGTCTTTGCTGTATTTAATATAACGTCAGACAAATAAGACCCGGATAAGTATGGAAATAAGCAACATGTTTCAACACAGTATTATGCTTTTATGAACCTTTACGGTCAATCAGATAAAACTTTAATTGAAGAAATGGTTCAAAAGACATTTGTACATTGGTGGGCCATTAAATATTTGGATGTTTGTTAATCAATCACGCCTTAATGGCTAAATGGGTTTGGGTGAAAAATTTGGCACACATATAGACCGTGATCTAGATTAGGACATAGGATACTTTTTATCCGGGTATACGAAGTACTTTCCCTGGGATGCGAATGCGTAACAGCTAGTAGGTTATATTTTAATAAGGTGGTAGTTATCGTATATTCTGGCGTGATATTAGATATCGCAACAAATATTGTAAAGGTTCTTTGCGAGATTTACTAAATAAAGTATCTATTTTATTTCGCATATAATGTGATCTGTAGTGGATTTTGTATTGTATTCATCTGTATTACTTACATAATAATCCATAAATACATGACTTCTACATCTTATAGTTTAAACGTTTATTTATTCGTAACATGATAAATAACGCATCTACATTTCAACCAGTACGACTCTTAAAAGAAACCCTTTGCGACGTCAAATCTTCAAAAACCCTGATTATTTTATAAGGAAAACGTACAATAAATGTGTCTTGCAAAGACATCACACATATTCAAGTATTTCCTCCCATATTTCCTTATTTACACACATCTTCCATAACACACCCCTAAAATATTAATTAAGGACAAGCTTACGAAAAAATCTTACGTGAAAATAGCCGAAAGATATAAGATTTCCCCCCCACTTCCAAACGTAATCGAATAGAGTTCGGTGCAATTACAAAAATTAACACTTAGTCGGGAATCTCGCAATCTCGCAAATGATATCGCGGGAACTGTTTATTGGATCCCCCCGGGATCCCGGGGGATATGTCCGGGACTGTTAATCACTGCGGGATTACTGGGTCTGTTGCGGTCATCCGTCGGAAAGTTTTCGATTATGTGTTGGTTTTTGTGGTGTTTGTAGGTATTTTTTGACGTTTTATGAAGTACTGACTTTATTTGGTAGATAATTTAGTTGACTGCCTTTTTGGTCTAGTGGTCGCAAGCGTGACTGTTGAGCTTGAGGTCTTGGGTTCGATCCCCAGGTCAGGCAAAGTGTTATTGGGTTTTCTGTGTGGAATTGCTCAGTAGTAGCCCAAAGTCTGGATTTGTGTCTGTTTGATGGCAATAGGCTTGCGCTCTATTACATGGGACTTAAACATAACTGCAAAATGAGGGAGTACTTATACACCTCTGCACAAACTTTCAGTGAATACAGGCGTGATATTATGTACTTATGTAGAATTTAGTTGGGTAGTATCAAGTGGTGATGTAAGTGAGAGAGGGATTCATGGCTAAATAATAACCGTGAAACGTCATCTGCAAGGTTAATCTGAGCTTGCCGCGATCAGTCCGTGGATGGGTTACTAATTATATTAATCAATTTCAGACCTTACCAATTAAAAGTCGTTTTAATATCGATTAAGATGCTGATCAGCTAAATTTAAAAAAAAAGTTGTCAAATGTATAAAATTCTAAATAATGCTTTCATTTTGACAGCTCCTCTTGGGAAGGTTCTGTCAGGCTCTCATGTTGAAAGTAGTGTTAATACAGGCCTAACGTTGGGACTGAGACACTCCCACAATTCATACGCTCATATTTTCACTCTAATTTCTTTAGTTACTTAGTCATCATCATCTCCTTACCCTTATCCCACACTAGGTAGTGTCGGCAAAGCACCTTTTTTTTATTTCTTTTTTTGCGTTGGCTTTCCTCTTGACCTTAGTCTAGGTCAGAGGTGACCGCGACAAAGTCGACGATGGAGCGAGCTTACCCAGAAGAAGCCTGTTCACTCTCACTTTGAAGAGATTAGGGTTGTATGCGTTCGGGAACACAGATTCCTTTTCCGTTCTCCTCTATCAGCTGTCATCTCAGTACTCACTCTTTTCTTATCCATATCATCCTTCACACAATCCACCCATATTTTCTTTGGCGTACCTCTTCTAGTATATCCATCCACAGTCATATTTAACACTCTTCTAGTAACATGACTTTCTTCCCTCCGCATATCATGTCTATACCATGCTAACCTATTACTCCATTTTCAGTCACTGTTACTTTCAAACTTCCTCCTCCCATTCTTTAGTAAACTATGAAAAACTGCGTCCTAACTAAAATCCCTAAACACAACCTATCACTGACGACCTAAATCCCTCCCAGAACACCGCGAGGGACATCGTGGAAACAAAACAACATCGTATCGAAACACTTAGCTACCGAACCGAGAAAAAAAAGCCAAAATCAATAAAAATATAGGGTGATTCTACCATGAAAATACTGAGAACAACCTCCCACAACCACATTGGAATTTGAACCCTATCCGTTCAAGATATGGTTCAGTTTTCAGTGGTATGTAAAGGGGTGGGTTTGGATATACACAAAGGATTTTTATGCAGATTTCATATTCAATCTGCGATAGTAGAATTTATTGTTGTTCTGATGCGAAGTCGCGGTACATTTTTTTGATTTGTTTTTTGTTGTTGTAAATTGTAAATGTGTCGTTTTTTATTGATGCTTGTGGAGGAATTGGGTATTGTGATAACTAGAGGTACTTACTGGGATAAATAAATACTCGAAGTCAAGTAAATAACCATTTCTTTTTTATTTATGATTATTTACGGTTTACTCACGTGCATTTTTCGGGATTATTGACCGGGGTGCGCTGGTGGGTTTTACGAGTCATCTGAATGGAATTCACAGGAAGATAAGGATCACAACAGAAGAAGAAAATGCAGGAGTTCTGCCGTTTTTGGACGTTCTCGTCATACGTGAGCCCGGCGGTCAGTTATCACACACTGTTTACAGGAAACCGACTCACACAGACCGTTATCTACGCGCAGACTCCCATCATCACCCTTCACACCTATCTTCTGTACCCAGAACGCTGATTAACCGGGCGCTCAGTTTGTGTGATCCTCAGTACGTGGACACGGAGTTACGTCATTTACAGAACGTACTGGAGCGCAACGGTTACCAGTGGCGGCGATGCACTCGTAGTCTGACTACGGTGGACACGGCTCGTAGACGAACGGCTGGAGCGGAACGTACTCCTGCGTTTTTGCCGTTCGTGCGAGGAGTTACCGACAAAATAGGTCACCTGTTACGCCGAAGATCATCAGGACGATCTATCACCCGCCTGGACAACTGCGGCAGTTGGTACGCTCACCAAAGGACAAAGATCCGCTAGGCGTTCCTGGTGTATCCAAGATACCGTGCGACTGTGGCCTGAGTTATATAGGGGAAACTCGCCGCAATATCGCAACCAGACTTAGCGAACACATAAGTAGTATGAAGAGTATGGACAGCAAGAGGTCGGCAGTTGCAGAACACGTCTGTAACACGGGCACGGCTCACTTTATACGTTTCGATAAGGCTTCCGTACTAGCGAAGGAGAAATATTTCGTGCCGCGAAAAGTACGTGAAGCCATCGAAATCAGCCGTCATCCGAACTTCAATAGAGACGGTGGTTGGACACTGCCGCCTGCCTGGAAACCAGCTCTGAAGTCTACTTCATATAAAAGTGAGTTAAGTCTGGAGTGCGACACAGTTAGCGCGGCATGCACCGGTACTATTTCATGTATCAACCCGGACACGACAAGTGACAAAGACGCACGAGCAATACCGACACAGAGCGCGCCCCTCTCGTCGCGGGCGCAACGCTACGCGGCGCGCTGCAGCGCCAGTTCGTCTCGCGACCTCGCCGCGTGTTCAGCTCATGATTAAGGGCTCCGTTTGGGTCCGAAACTAGTCGGGCAATCCCGAAAAATGCACGTGAGTAAACCGTAAATAATCATAAATATGAATGTGTCTCACGAAAGTTATATATAATACATTTCTTTTTTTTTTCTGTCAACTCAATGGATTTAAAACGAGTATTTACTTACTAACTTTTTATTGTTTATCGAGTGTTTACTATTTAGTGTGTATCCAGCTGTCCATATCTAGTCATAGCATTTATGAAATAAGAAGTCAAATGATATAAAACAAATTATGTTTGTATGAATGTGTTTAATTATCTGAAATTGTAACTATTGACATCGCACCTTAATTGTAATTGCTTTTTTATGTTAATTTTGTACGCCATATGTTGGTAAAACACAGTGCGCATATTTTAGACACTATACTACAGGTAACCAATCCTATGTTGAACAAAATAAATAAATGATTGATTGATATACTGTTGACTGTTTGTTACTTTTTTGGTTTAGCCCCATTACTTCCCCTTCCCATTTCTTCCCCTAATACGTTTCTTAGAGATAGGAAATTTTTGTAGCTATAAACGCACAGGGGAAGAGATGGGACTAAACCACTCATTTGGGAAAGCTTTGCTTGCAGAAACATGTTAAAACTACAACTGAGTGCTTATCTGATTATGCAAGTAGTGATTTTTACTTATCTCTCATCGACTGGATTGAAAAAAAATTTTTGTTTGGATTATTATCGAGTTGTTAACTTATTTTTACCACAGAATTCTAAATAATATACGTCTCTACGATTTTAACCGATGGCGTACACATAACATAGCAACTGCGTAGATTAGATAAAAATCGAATGTAATATTTTAATCGTCCAAAATAACAAACAAAAGTCATATTTTTATCAGTGCCTGCTACACAGAAATTGGTACAGTTTGTCAATAAAACCGTAGATAATATCCGGTAGTTATATTTATTTATTTTGGACCACCCAGAACTATGATTTCCGTTGGAATTTTTACACCATTTTATTAGTGTAGAAAATAATTAGAGATATCAGCCGAAGCTTATTTGGCCTAATTTTATATTTTAATGTTTATGTTATGCAAGTTATGAAGAGTGGAGAAGTTATGGAGGAGCTCGTGGCTAAATAATTACAGCCGCATAGACCAATCTTCCGGGTTAAGCCACGCTTGCCGAAGTTGGTCTGTGGATGGGTGACCATTTACCATAGCGAGTTTCCTCCGTGCCTCGGAAAGCACGTAAAGCCGTTGGTCGCGGCTGTCATTTGTAGATCTTTGACAGTCGTTACTGTTGGTCAGAAGTCAGAAAGTCTGACAACCAGTCTTACCAAGAGTATCGTATTACCCAGTTACTGGGTTGTGGAGGTCTGATAGGCAGTCGCTCCATGTAAAATACTGATATTCAGCTGCATCCGGTTCGACTGGAAGCCGACCCCAACATAGTTGGGAAAAGGCTAGGCAGATGATGATGCAAGTTATGAAGATTCTTGGGAGGCAGGTCAGTGACACAGAGTTTTTCAGTATTTAAAATTACATAACAACACCACGTTTGTATTTCCCGAAGGGATGGACAGTGGTGTATAGTACACCCTCATTTTACCGTAATGTTTAAGTCCTATACAGGTTGTTAACGAAATCGTGTAATCCCTTAAAATCACATGATCTACTACTGATGTACGGGATTTAAATTGATTAAAAATAAAGGCTTTGTTACCGATCGTATCTAAACCACCTAATAAGGATTCAGTGGAAAAATAAGTATTTATTTTTTTGCAAAAAAAATGATTTATTTGTGTGAACATTTCGATGCCACGCATAAATTAATGAAAGTACGGCGACACGGCTGGCAGGAACGACTAACGCGATATCGCTCTTTGCAGTCAGATAACTCAAGGCTCTAACATGACTCAGAAATAGAAAATCAAGATTTTTTAAATTATTTTTAAGTTTGATATCAAAAATTCCCATTTAGGGTTAATCTGTGTCACCAGTAGATCACGTGGTTTGAATGAATTACACGAATTCGTTAACACCCTATGTAATAGGGGCGAGCCTATTGCCATCAACCGGGCACAAATCCAGACTCCGAGCTGCTACTGAGAAATTCCACACGGAAAAACTCAATAATACCACAGTCTACCTATATCTTACTCCTTAAAGTCGGTCAACGTAGAACATTGCCGCAGAGCAATCGTGCGGGGGGTTGCGGGGTGAAAGAGCGGAGGTTATGTCCCGAGTAGCCATACTGCATACTTGGGACATAACCTCCGCCCCTACATAATTTTGACATTTCATAGGACCTGTCAAATGTATGGGCGTTGACCCACTGTATGTAGTAAGTAGGTCTGTGATAATACTTTGCCCGACCTCACGCTCAGCAGTCGAGCTTGCCACCACTAAACAAACGATGCGGTCCACACAATAACAACAAGATCCCAAAGACATAGCACCTATGGTTTAAGAAGCGTTTTTTAGCTAAATCCCAATTAGCTCAGTGGTTCTTAAATAGCCCATTGTTGAGCAATAGAGTCGACAACTTTTGGTTTAGTATATTTTATCAATCATCGAATCAACCTAACCCTCCTAGTGTTGGCATTGATCGATTATTTATTCAATTGATTACTTAATTTGATTAATTTTAATCGGATTAAACTTAATCGTAACTAAATTAATCTCAATTAAAATAATAATCGTAATCGCGATTAATAAAATTAATCGTTAGTGTATTTTTAATAACAAGCAATTTCCATTTTTTTCGCCGAAAGCAACCGAGAAATAGATCTTTTAGTACGCTACCCGATCTTAAAAGAAGTATTTATTAAATATAATACACCCATGCCATCCTCCAGTTCTGTTGAAAGAATGTTTTCGTTTGCAACCACGCTAAATTTACCTAGGTCTCACAAAATATCAGACGAATTATTTGAGAAAAGAGTGATTATGAAATGTAATTTGAATCATTTACCTAAATAATTTTCTTTTAGTTTTAATTAGTAAATTTATGTACTGTTGGTAACATTGGAAAAACGTGTACCACAGGTTAAAAAGAGCGGCACGCGCATGCGCTCTAGGGTAGTAAGTAAAATAACCGTCATTGAGGAACGTCCGATATTTTTGCTATTTTCCCTTTTTATGATTAACTTTGTTGTGATAACTTAATAACTGATTGTGATTCAGTGTCTATATTTTTAAAAAGTACCTTTAGTTCAAGGAATACAAGAGTACCACCTATTCTAATGATTATTCGGTTCCTGTGATTTTTATAAATACTCAAATAAAAAAATCGGGTATCTATTTTTTTTTCAATCTTGTTCCTACTATATTAATCATACATTTTCAATCGTGATTAATGATTCATAATTACGATTAATAATCGTAATCAGCAAAATTTTGATTATGATTAATTAATCGTAATCGAAAAAGCCACGATTAATTTTTTAATCGTAATTTTTAATCGTTAATCAGATTAACTTTTTGCCAACACTACGGTGTATAGTAGGACCCACTATACAGTCTATATTATTGCTAAACGCAGACCTCTCCCAAGGAGAAAACATTCTGATACAACACAGTAATAACCGATTTGTTTTATTATACGCACAGTTTCCCTTCAAACCAAACGTATCATAAACTCCTCTAACGGTCAAATCAACGGCTTCATCAACTGACATCAATACCTTGCCCATACTGGGCGGCAGATGTGGGATAAATGGCCCACTGTCCGTGCACACACGCGGCCACCATATTTGGTAACTAGAATTACATCCTGATTGAATTGCTTAGCCCACTGAGTGGATGAGTTATGTCTTTGATGTGGTCTGATTTTGTTGAGGTCAATGGGTATTTGTTGAGAGCTTCGCTGGTGAATGGTTAGCACGCAATTCGGCTGGTCTAAGGCTGAGGCTAGATTTAGCAACGATGTGAACTGCGACACATATGTGATTGAAACAATTGTATCAACATTGTGTGTGTGTGTATGGATACATTATACAGGACAACGATTTTTGGTGTAGGTATACAAGGTGGTATTAATCCGCGGGCCGTAAGTATCACTGGTGACTGTTTTAAAGCAAGTGTTAAAGTTTTAAACTCCAAATATGACCTTAAATGCAAACGCAGCTCATCATAGCTAAGCATAGATCGATTTTAGCATATTTGTATGAAATCTTTGAACAGCGATTTTTCTTAAACTGTTGACTCTTGGAAAAAGTTGTAGAACAAAAGTTATTCATTATTATGGATACTATAACACTGTTTCGGATTTGTAATATAGCCTCACACGTGAATATTTAATTCATGAATAGTTTCAATTATTATGTGTTGCAGTTCGCGTCGCTGTGAATTTAGTTTAAATACCTAACTCTTATTACATTGGGAAGCCCTGAAAGTTATGAGAATATAATAACAGTTGGCTGTCAAAAGCCTGAAAATATCTGAAAACCCTTGCTAACATTCATTTAGGTCAGTCCACATCACATTATTTATGATAAAAAAAAAACAACAACAATAACTGTAGGTACAATTTTTTAAACATTGACTTCAAGTTAGGGTATCTTTAGTATCGTGAGTGTATTTACAGACACAAAGTGTAATATGCACAAATGTACAGCGTCTGTAGACATAAACTTTAAAAAAAAGTAAAAACCGACTTCAAAGAAATACTAAAAGGAGTACTTAAAATAATTACCATAATATAAAATTAACAGTTTCAGAAGTCGGTGGCTTCTATTTGCTTCAGTGTAGAGTTGCACCGACTTCTGAAACTGTTAATTTTATATTATGGTAATTATTTTACTCCTTTTAGTATTTCTTTGAAGTCGGTTTTTACTTTTTTTTAAAGTTTATTTTTTATTAAATACGTTTTAGTGTCATAATTTTAACCCCCTCCTTCATAACCCTTCTGTTTGGCTTTGACGTAGTCTGGCATAAAAATTCCTTTCAAATGATACCTTACACGATATAATGAAAACATTCCAAAGGGGGGGAGGGGGGACACGCACCCCCTCCTCTTTTCCAGTAGTCAGTTCCCAACAACAAAAATAAACAAAGCAATATTAGTAATTTGAGAATTTTGCTTTGATCCGATGAGGAGTTCTGTTCCATTCTCTGAAGTCCATGCTCTAATCATAACAAAATTTATATGGGACCAATCGGAAAGTATACCCTTTCGAACAAAACAAGAATTTTTCAAATCGGTTCATAAATGACGGAGATATGAGGTAACAAACATAAAAAATAAAAATAAAAAATAAAAAAAAAATACAACCGAATTGAGAACCTCCTCCTTTTTGAAGTCGGTTAAAAATGGCAATCAATGATCGCTAGAGAATAGAAACGGCAATGAGATGTATTGGATTGACATAAGCTTTCGACTGGTCACATGGAAATGACATAAATCGCTTGATCTGTTATGTCATTTCCATGCATTTAATTGGCGTATCTATTCTCTGGCGATCTTCGATTGCCATTAAATTTGTCTACAGACGTGGGACAGGAACAACTACGAGTATCTATAGGTCACACATATATTTGTTTCACTCAGGAATCAAATACGCGCGCCATAGCGCAGAAAACTGTCAACAGTACCTGTACATCTGCCTACCCCTTTATGGAATACACGCGTAACATCCCATCTCATAACAATAGTACTTCACATTAACATTATTATCCCCATAATAATTAATAACCAAACACAACAACATACTAACACAAGAACGTGGTGATAAATTTGACTGACAGCCACATTAATTCTGTTCACTATACAAATAACTTACAAACAGACAGATGTGTGCCAATTTCTAATTTAGCGGAACATGTATGATTTAATGTTTTCTGGGATGATTGAGCTTGATTTGCCTAAATGAAGGGATGAATAGTGCCCTTAATGCCTAATACGGTGGCTACTTTACACATCAGTTAACATTCCAAAAGATACCTACATGAAACTCAAAATCAAGGAAAAAAAACACCTGAGATGAGTATAATAATTACCATAGTATAAAATTAACAGTTTCAGAAGTCGGTGTTATTCTACGCTGAAACGAATTGAAGGCACTGACTTAAGAAACTGTTAATTTTGTAAATGGCAATTGTTCTACTCCTTTCAAACGTCGGGATAAAAGGTATTTTGTGCCTCTTAATTTTTTACGCGAGTAGACCCGATACCATAAAGTTTTTTAAAGTAATTTTTTACTTTTTTAAAGTTTTAATTTAATACTTTTTAGTGCCAAAAATTACAATTACAATCGTGTAAATTCGTGGACCACTACTACAAATATATAGAACGCCATCTATACGGGTAATTCATTTTCAAACTACTAATAATAATGTATAAAAAAACTACCCAATAAAACCTTATTAATTCACATGGGACCAACTCGAAAGTATTCCGCACGAAATAAAAAAGAATTACTCAAATCGTTCCAACAATTTCGTATAAAAATACGTTATAGACCTCCTCCTTTGCGAAGTCGGTTATCAAAAATTACGCAGATTACGTTATTCGTACTGTACAGATCTGCGTATACTAAAACCAACCGTGAACTTACTAAAACAGGCGATAAATTAGAGCAACGTAAACATTAATCAAGTTTACTTCAATAACCTACATTGTGTATTCATAAGCGGATTCCGCGGGACTAATCATTCATCTGGAGACAATGATAAATATGAGGTTCACGCAAAATAGTACAGAAGGCTCAGTCTACTTAAAACCCCAGACTGAAGATCAATTCAGTACCCCGAGTGTGAGTTGGGTAGTTGACTACACGTTTCCGTAACGAATAGTTTACTACGATAAGTAACAAACACATTTTTAGTAACGCTATTCGCCGCTAGAGGCTCTGCCTAAGTTTTCATACATTTTTGGCGTGACGCAACTATAGTAGTAACGTAAAAAATTCATACCATATTCATAATTATGTTGGGGTCAAGCAGATGCGGTTGAATAGCAGTATTTTACAAGGAACTATTGCCATCAGGTCTTCGCAACCACGTTACTGGGCATTGCCGATATACTAAGGTTACATCGGTTGTCAGAGTTTCGGGCTTCTAGCTACTCGTACGGATTGTTATAAGTATTCGTATGATACCCGGGTACGACGGCTTAACGTGCTCTTCGCGGCACGGAGGGGTCTTGAAGAGTAACTAACGGTCACCCATCCACGGACTGAACGCAGCAAGCGCAGCTTAATAGGCAATGACGATGAAATACAACTTATCCCATAATACCGTCACTAAAAAATAAGGAAGAATTTGCGAAAAATCTGATTTTCTGTGTTTTTCTCTATAAATAATAAACAAGCTTTTTTTCTATTTTTTTTTTTAAATTTTGCCGTCACTAAAATTGCGTCTAGTTTCACCCAATTTCATTTGTGCACTCGCACAGTATAGCATGTTGTATCAAACGGATCTTCTGTACCTCCTTATCATGTGTCTCGGACCCTAAAGTGACAGATAACGCCCAAGGTAAGTCAACAGATAGGGTCGGGTCTCTAGTAATATGAAGTTTGAAGCAAGTGTGTCAGGTTGGGTAACATGATTGAAGAATATGGGTTAATGATGTATGGCTCTGAAGGTTCATTATGTTTTTGTGAGACAGGTCGCGTACACCCAGATCCCGTAGATATATTTGGTAACGGAACGATGAAAGACCAGATAGCAACATTCTGTCTTGCCTTATTCCCAACCCATATTATATTGGGGTGGGAAGAGCTCGTGGTTAAATAATTACAGCCGCATAGACCAATCTTCCGGGTTAAGCCACGCTTGCCGAGGTTGGTTTGTGGATGGGTGACCATTTACCATAGCGAGTTTCCTCCGTGCCTCGGAAAGCACGTAAAGCCGTTGGTCCCGGCTGTCATTTGTAGATCTTTGACAGTCGTTACTGTTGGTCAGAAGCCAGAAAGTCTGACAACCAGTCTTACCAAGAGTATCGTATTACCCAGTTACTGGGTTGTGGAGGTCTGATAGGCAGTCGCTCCATGTAAAATACTGATATTCAGCTGAATCCGGTTCGACTGGAAGCCGACCCCAACATAGTTGGGAAAAGGCTAGGCAGATGATGATTATATTGGGGTCGGCCTCTAGTCCTGATGCGGCTTTATAACAGTAGGTAAAAACTTTGCAATTTATTACATTACAAACTAATACGAACGAATGAATTAGTCGATCATTTGGTTAACCCGACTAAAAAGAGTCTACCCTCTGCAATCAACAATTAAGCGGTGCTTTTAGGTGTTCTCAATTTGGACGGTTTGCAATGTAAGCTATGCTTCTAAAACTTCAACACGCGCACACATTTTCACGCTCACAGTGACACTTTTGCTGTGTACTACTACTTTACACAGAGCAACTGCCATCAGAGCCCTGCAGCCCAGTTATTAGGCAATGCCGATATCCTAATGTTAGACCGGTTGTCAGACTTTCAGGCGTACTATCCGTAAACGACTGTCATAGGTATTAGTTGTAACACCTGGGATCGAAGTCTTTCTATCTCGGAAAGCATGTGTATAACGTAAGAAGGGGCCTCAAAGTGTAAAATGGAATGAAATTATTATTCTGCAAATTGGATATTAAAAAATCACTTTTACAAGTCGGTTTGTCTTTTTAAAGCTAGATAGCGTCGGCGTTTCCTGTCTAACTACCTCTGAGAAGAAAGGCCGAAATAAAATCAGGGGTGAAGACTCTTTTTTAAAGTCCAGACATATTTTCTGTAGCAAAAATTTGTATGAGAACAATGCAGAGCAACGCCTGGACTGGCCTTTTGAGGAAAGTTTCAGAGCAGTTGGACTGGACCTATCCCAACAGTACCAAACTGTCACGCACTTTCAACTACTTTTAAGTGGTATCAACGCTATTAGCACAGTCTACCTATATCTTACTCCTTACACCCGGTCAACGTAGAACATTGTCGCAGAGCAATCGTGCGGGGGGTTGCGGGGTGAACGAGCGGAGGTTATGACCCGAGTAGCCATACTGCATACTTGGGACATAACCTCCGCCCCTACATAATTTTGACATTTCATAGGACTTGTCAAATGTATGGGCGTTGACCCACTGTATGTAGTAAGTACCTAGGTACACTGAGCTATTAGTATTGCCTGGCCTTTGAGTTCTCCAACGCCTATACATCATCGACTATAAAAGCACAGTACACTCCAATATCCACAGTCGAACCGATCCAAAAATATCCCAGCACTAGTTCATCGATCGCTCCGCAAATAGCCGTAACTCGATCGTCTCGCGTTACACGGGAATCGAACCGCACACCACAGCCGATCGAGTGCCCTTCCGTCGTGAAGCCGGCTGTGAAAAGTGGCGACATTAGTGTTAGGTTTGTAAAGTACCTGGACGTCACGACTGTTGTCAAGAGTGAATTGTTGTTGGATTATTTGGAGCTAAAGTTGAACGAGTTACTGTCTGATTCGAAACCTAAATTGGTAGCTATGTATCTTAGAACTTAACGTAACGTTTTGCCGGATTTGATCGTATTGAGTATTTTTGTGACCTACGCAAATGTCCGGCTGATTGGTGGCGTCGTGAGTCGGGTCGTTGAGCTTCACGATGGCTGATGCATGCGTGCCGTCAGTTTGGACAGGTCAACTCAAACCTGCTATGGCTTTTTCCTCAAAAGGCCATTCCAGACGTTGTCCTGCATTGTTACACTCGCATAGTTTTATACTACACTAGCTTTTGCCTGCGGCTTCGCTCGCGTAAATTTACATTTTTTATCCTAAAATATAGCCTATAGCACTCAAGGATAACGTAGCTTCCTATTGGTGAAAGAATTTTTGAAATCGGATGAGTAGTTTCGGAGATTACCTCCTACATACAAACAAACAAACAAACAAATTCTACCTCTTTATAATATTAGTATAGATTGTCTGGACTTTAAAAGATGTTTATGGTTGAAAATACGTGTTACCTTTTTTATTCGATCACTAAGATATACCTAATCAACGAAGTTAATAATGAAAATGTATGTGTTAGTATCAACAAATCGAATGAATTCTTTCCTTCATACTTTAACAGGCGTTTTAACTTTAACTTTTCTCTAAATGTAGCGGTGTGGCGCCTTCTGTGGCATCGATATTTTTATTTGTTACTAGCTTTCGCCCGCAGCTTCGCTTGCGTGAAATTTTAAACCCGTTTAGTGACGATTTTCCATACAAACTTTCATCCCCTATTTAACTCCCTTAGGGGTTGAATTTCGAAAAATCCCTTCTTAGTGGATGCCTACGTTACAAAAGAAAACTACTGTCAAAATTTCAACTTTCTAACCCCAGCGGTTTAGGCTGTGCGTTGATAGATCAGTCAGTCAGCTTCTCCTTTTATATGTATAGATGGTTGATTTTATTTAACTGTTATTAATTACTATGGTTAATTTTTTTATTAGTTGAATTTATTGGTTGATACACTTGCCATCTCTACTACAATAAGGCCCAGACTCCACCAAAGCGAAGATGTGCGTAGATGTCTCGTAAACAACCAATAGGAATTCATTTTGAGTTGAAGCTAAGCGAAGAGATTTGAAAATAACGCAATCCTATTGGTTGATCGAGACATCTCCGCACATCTCCGTTTTGGTGGAGTCCGGGCCTAACAAGCGGCAACCAGGCAACGTCGTCTGTCCATCTAAAACACCTTCACAATGAAGATCTCCACAAACATCCTCAATACATGTTACCCTGGTGGTGTCGGAAGTAATAACGTGGGGGTGCAAACATCTCACACGGTGTGTTTGAATTGTCCACTGACACTTTCGTAAACGGACGTCGTGTTAGAGTTTCAAGTGACGTATCGGTTACAATACAGTACTACAAAGAGACGAAGATAAAATTAAAAAAGTTGTGCGTATTGCCCATCCGTTGAATATTTGTATAAAACGTAAACAAACATTTGATCTTGAAAAAATCATTTTGCTTCAAGAATTCAAGAACCAATAAGTGTCTAGGTTTTAAAAAAAACGTGTAAGTTACGGGGATGAATGTGTCACGATCAAAGGTTGTTTTTTTTTATCTTTTACACAAAATTTTAATGGCTGGACTATAATTATACTTGCTGTGTCATCTTCATCTTCAGCTGGTACGTTTAGTGCTGAATATTGAACTACCAATGACCCATTCCATGAATTCTACCCGTCGGAAATATCTAGGCACCTGGAAGGAATGCGTTTCAACTACTCCGTGCGCACTGCACCCCAAATTCGCCCCGTTACGGTACTAACGGGGTGAGACCGGGGTGCAGTGCTTAGATATTTACGACGGGTAGTAGATGGTTTGGTGATTGCAAGTTATTAGTAGTAAGACAAGAAGACGTTGCTGTTCATATCCTTGATAATAATCCCTTAGTCGCATTTTATGGTTGCTAGGCATAGCCAAACCACTATAAGCATTAATTAGGAGATCCTTATATTCAGCTATAGCAATGTAGTACTTAGTTTACACTAGCTTAGTTACTAATGCTATGTAATTGTCAACTACACCTTACACCTTGCGTGTAAACATGCTGAATTAGTGCTTAGTATTAGTGAAACTGCAAGTACGAGTCGAATAAAATAAAACATTACAGGCGCTTATGAAAAATCGAATTTAGGTGAACAGTTGCAATAGGTCGTTTCCTATGGAGGAGAGCCGGCAAGTGAATAGAACTTGATCCGTTTTACTAAGCGACAAGTACTAAACGAAAAGTGTTATAAATATTAGGTTTCTGAACAAACTCTCACTACTGACAAAATAAAAATATGTATTACATTAGACCGGAAAAGACTTATCTCTCTCGTCTTTTTCCGACCTTCACGAAGATATGACCTATCAATAACGCTCTGCAAATATTACTACGTATCCTTTCTATTTAATTACCAATTTATGTAATCCTAATATAACATACACTCAAAGTAACTTATTAATAAATAAATGTTATCACTGATTGTCATCCTGCATTTAATTTTTCATTGCATCGGATCCACTAAACTACTTATGTGCAACGTACGACCCGCGGGCCGGATCCGGCCTACCTCGGTTTTTGAACCGGCCCGCGACATTATGAAATTTCGCGCGAAATGATAACCATTGCTAAACCCAGATATTGATAAACTTGTTTCTGAAGTTCAAACACAAAGATAACATTAACTGTTACACATAAATTAACTTCATTAGTGACCTAATAAATATATTAAGCTTTTTTTAATTCCTGCTATGGCCCGCGATTGCATTATATATGAAAGAAAGAAAGAAAATACGTTAATTTGCGGTAAACATGACGCAAAAAGAAAATAAAACACACAAACCAAAAAATAAGAAGGTTGAGGGAAGCATGCGTCACATTCGCGCAAAACGGCTATCGCTCAGCATTATGCTGCGACCCTATGCAAGACAGAGCCCCAGCGCTGGTTTTCAGCGACAGCCGGCGCCGACGTATGACGTATATAGTAAAGTTTGGCACGCAACTTACCAAAGTTTGCCTATGCCTGCACTAAACCTTCAATAAAAAGCACTAATGACAACTACTAAGCTGATGTAAACTATATAAAGTATGTATTAAATAACAAAAAAATAAAATCCTAAAAAGCAAAACCGCAATTTCTATCCACTTTCTTTCTATATTCGTCTTCCCACGAGACGGTAGGGTGTCCATTATCCGTGCGTCACTCAGGACGTTCCTGTTTACAGTGCGTGACAGTAAATATTGTGAGTAGGGTAGACACACTGATGTGTGGAAGTGAGATGTTGTCGAATAAAGTTCCGACTTCGTTTCCGACGTGATTCGTGTGTATTGATAGGTGGTTATTTTTAAGCTTTACGCTTTAAAAATTGCTGATATAAAAATGTGTTGAGTATTTCTATTAAAAAAAAAAGTTTGTAGACAATAGACATTTAATGACACATTTACAGGTGTATAACTTATATTATATGATCGGCAGCGATCAAAAAAATATCAGTCACTGATATTTTTATTAACTCCAGTTAACTTGACAATGAGGCACGACTAGTTAGTAGGCGTTTTAGAATGAACACAATACACGACATATGTCATTCTGACAAGAATTTTATCCCATTGAGATAAAGTTTAATTTTGGTTGTTCAGGTAATTATGAACAGTCTATTCGTCCCGGTTTATTGTACTAAGGCTAAACTGCAGGAAAAAGGCTAAGCTGAATATAACAGTAAAAACTTTACCAAAACAAACACAAGCAATAGTAAATAATAGGCTTTATCTAACTATTCCACGACAACCTTTATAAGGCCATCCACACCGTATAATCAGCTGTTATTTAATACACCGAAGACAATAGAAAATTATTGCATTACCAGCATTCGTTTGCAAGATCAAGAGGTCGTTACCAAAGCATTATATGCTAATGTGACTGTTCTTCGTAGGATAAATTAGATTTCAGAGGCAGTCATTTAGAAAATGGACCCGCGTCCATGTTAATGTATGTAAAGACTAATATGTTTTTTTTTGTCCTTAATTCGCTCTTGGGCTGGGAAGAGTGTATTTTTTTGTTTATAGAAAACTGAGTGGAATGATAATGGAGTTTTTTTTTTGTATTTCGAAGTATATTCCTTGATTCCTTCTGCTTTATTCGACTGTTCTTATTGGTATGAGATTTTTTTTACCAGGCGGGCTATACCTATCTCATTTTTTTAAATTTTTTTAATGTCTCTATGTTTTTTTTTCACATTAAATGGTACCTACCAGATAACACGAAATAATTGTATTACCGGGGTGCGTGAAAAGAGCCTCCACAAGTGACGATACTTAAGTACGTCCGGCGCACCCTGGGCTGTCAGCCCCGCTACCATCCTTACTGACTGGCTAATCTTTTCACCACGGTATGAGCTATTCTCGTATAGTTCGTGCCGACACGATAGAAGAAGAAGATTGTATTACTTACCGGCTTAGCTTTCTTAATTGGTAATTAAATGTATCCTGTACATTTATAACGTGTGGTCACTTACTAGAGCAGTGATGAAGTAACTTACCTGTAACAAAAATAAATAAAAATTAGTATAAAGATTAAAAATTAGTATAAAGACTAAAAATTACACATCCATTCATAAAAAAAAACAATTCATTTATAAGTCCAATAGTCTAGTAATAAGTAGGGTATCATACCTCCGGTTTCTGAATTGAGAATTCTAGGATAAGCAGTACCTAAGTAACGTTTGAGTAAGGAGTTGTCAAAAAAATGACGGATTTTAAAGCATTTTTTTGACAACTCTGTACTCAAATACTACTTAAGTATTGCTTATCCCGGATTCTCAATTCAAAAACCGGAGGTTAGTCTTGAATCTTGATGTACTAAAATCTACGATATTACACATTAAACAGCATCATTGTGTATATTGCGACTAGTATTCCAATACGTATAAATGTAAATAAAATCCTAACACGCAACACTTTCGCAAGCTTCACCCTCCAAAAGTCCATATAAAACTAGTTGTGCCCTCCGGGCTCACTCACGGATTTCGGACTGCGAGATATGGCATTTGTAAATAAAACTTTGTCATTCCTCACTGTACGTCCGAGTTTAACAAAAAAAAAGTTTCATCAAAATTCGACCAGCGCGTTTGTTCTCATGGGACATACAATATAACGTGAAAATTACCTTTCATACTTTGGCTGAACATTTCTTATTAAAAAATAATCTTTTGTCATGATTTTTAATTATCTACGCAGTCATAAGCATAGTAGTAATGCTAAAAATCATTAAAGAGCCAAAAAAACAAAATAAAATCAAAAATTCATACTCACATTCATAGGAAAGAATCCATTTAAAATGAGACCATACATTTAAATGGGCCCGCAATTACATATTGGGCCATTCTAACGGGTAATAAAATAAAGTTTTACGAGCTAAGGTCACAATGGGACTGCACTATTAATAAATAATAGGAGTATTATTAGCTCGGCCACCGTTATATTTGTACGGAACCATCAGTTTTATGGCCTCGATGTATACTGGCATTAATATTACATGAGGAGTCTGTGGGGATATTGGACATGTATGTTTGTTTCTATGTATTTATACGGTATATTTTTATTTTTGATGGGAATTCAATTGTTTTTATTTTCTTGAAATCATTTGTAATAATCTAGTGGCAACACGGTTGTATAACCATATATGACTGATGTGTAGAGCAATCGCTATTGTTGATACTTCTTTTTAAAGAATAATATTATTATAATGTTCCTTTAAGTGTTTATGTAATACAAACCCTATTAGACCCAAAAGGGGCGTATTAACACTTCCATAGAGATATTTAAGATTTACCCTGTCTTTTGAAACAACTATCAGAAAATCAGAATATGTCGATTGTACTAAAATTATTTCTTATTATGGCTGTACATAATATAACATTACGCCTGTATTCCCCGAAGGGTTGAACAGAAGTTTATAATACACCCTCATTTATAAGTTTAAGTCCCATGTAATAGGGGGCGAGCCTTTTGCCACTAACCGGGCATCCGGACTGCTACTGGTAAATTCCACACGAAAAAATCCAAAAACATTGCCCTATCTTGTTTTTTGTGGATGGGAATACATCATATGACTCCTTCGGCTCTGGGCGGAGCGGAAGGGAATGTCAGACTCTTACTGAATAAAACCCATCCGTATTCCTCCTAATGCCCTTTGCGTTCCAGGGCCGCGGTAACTCTTTCGAACAAATTCCTCAACCCTAGCAGATTCCGCAACCCTGGCAGATTCCGCAGCCCTGGCAGGCTAGACACTGCCCGTCTTAGGAATCGATCCCCGGACCTCACGCTTAGCATTCACGTATGTGATGTGACCACTAGAACAACGAGGCAGTCGTGTGGATTTCAAAATCTCTTTTATTTTTCCAAGTAATATCCATTTATCCGACAGACCATACAATGCCATGAATAACCTACTCTATTCTTTTCGCAACATACAATTGACTTGAAGCAAATAATCACTGCTAAGGAGAAAGCTCCACAAAGTTACTGATACCACCATAAAAGCTTTAAGGTGAGTGATGGTGTCCATTTACCATCAGTCTTGAACGCGAAACAATGGAGTACTTAACATAATTACTTCCCTTAAGAAAACTGTAGCTAAGATGAAACGAACCGTATCTTTGAGGGATAGAGTTGGTTTTTAGTTGAAAGTAACGAAATGGAAAAGGTCTCGAAATTTTGTATCAAAATTATGGTCACTAGACCACACGTGTGTTCCATTTTTTTTCTTTTTATAATGCTTCCTTATCTGTGGATATAATACAAAGGTAATGAGTTCATGTTTGTGCATTGAACTGTTCTTGGAACATGGAATATGGCCCTTTCTGGTATATTGTGTGTAGGTACAGCTGTTTTTTTTAGAAAATATTAAATTACTATTTTTCGGTGTCGTTTATCGCGTATTCGGTATTTTACGGGATACAAGTAGCCTATATCCTTCTCAAGGCTCCAGACTATCTCTGTACCAAGTTTCATCAAAATCGGTTCAGCGGTTTAGGAGTGAAAGCGTCACAGACAGACAGAGTTACTTTCGCATTTATAATATTAGTAGAGATTTGTCTGATCATAAAAAATACTACCAACAGTTGATACTATACACCTGTTTATTGAATAAATATATCAGCTTGTAATTGTCCCACTGTTGGGCAAAGGTCTCTTCTCATACAAAGAAGGAACGAGCATTGATCACCACGCATGCTCACTGCGGGTCAGCGATTTCAGAAAAATAACTCCAGATTTTCTAACGATTCCTTTTACGTAAGGTGTTTATTTTATTATGGCCTGCGGGCGGCGACCAGTAACAGGTCCGCGGAGGCGGCACGCCTCTCAGGAGGACGTGGGGCAAGGCTCCACAGTATAAATGGTCGCGAACCGGCGGGCCGAGACCTGCAGGGGTTGCGGTGCATGCAGCTGCGAATCCCGGGACCCAAGCTATAGGTCACGAGAAGGCACACCGTGGGTTTTTAACCGATAAGAGTCGGACATAACTCTTCGCCTTCCTTGGTCAGAGGGTATCCATGAGCATTTTCCCACGACAAAAAAAAAGTGTTTTTGTTATACAAATACTCTTTTTTAACTCCCTATTTACAACGTTATTTTTACTTTATGCGAAAACCGAGACACCCCAACAAGATTTTCATCAGAACTGCCTGAATATGTGTTTTTTTTGGTAAATCTCCAAGTTACACCTTAGTTTATGTCGCGTTAAGTTCGCTAAAAAAGTGTGAAATGCCTGAGATGTGCTATGCAGGAGTTGTCTAATACACGGAAACTGACCGAGCGGACCATTTCAAGCCTCAAGGTGTCTATTCCCGTCAATTGTTATGGGTAGAAACCTACTGAAACAAAATTGAAATTTATGAAAAAAAAAAACAAAAAAAAAATGTGGTGTAAAAAATATGTCAATCGATTCTCCTAGTGATTCTGAACAAACTAGTTTCAGGTTTCGCATATACTAAAACTAACCTTGTATAAGTATGGGAGGGAGGGACACATTGCTTGCAGAACAAGAAGAAAAGGTTCTGGAGTGGTGACCGCATACCGGAAGGCGCAGCGTGGGTAGACCTCCCACAAGATGGACCGAAGACCTGATGATCGCGGGAATCCGTAGGATGCGAAAAGCACAGGACCGGTCGATGTGGTGATGCTTGGGGGAGGCTCATGTCCAGCAGTGGACATCTTTTGGCTGAATGATGATGATGATTTATAAGTATAAAAGTCTGGTGAACGAACCTTTAATATAAACCAAAAACTCCACTAGCAACGAGATACATAGATCGCTAGTAATTTAATATGCAAGCGATAATTTTGTCTAGAGCTTGAATAATGTCAGGTTGAAATCGGAATTGTCGGTCGCTCCTCGATGTCTGTAATTTAGGACACCTGCATCTCACTGTCCAAGCTAATATTCAGCTGGTGATGTAACTAAATGACGTTGAACATTATGTAACATTTGAGCTTTTAGAACTTTGGGAGATCAGCGTTAGGTATTGAAAAGTGGTCTTAAGTTTGTTGCATCGCTTCTTCTTAGAAAGCGGTGACGGGTGAGTGCTTTTGGGAGCTGCCTCTTATAATTTTGATGTTTACAAACTAAAGATTTTTAGTACATTTTGAACCTAAAAGTGTAGTTTGTTATCCTTAATACGGTAGTATGCTTTTGGATTAATGTTATTGGAAATGGCAGCACTCAAAACAAAAAATATAATACGGATAATGATAGTCCATCAAAATAAAATAACTAACACTCGTATCTACAAGGTTAGTTTTAGTATATGCGAAACCTGAAACTAGTTTGTTCAGAATCACTAGGAGAATCGATTGACATATTTTTTACACCACCTTTTTTTTTGTTTTTTTTTTTCATAAATTTCAATTTTGTTTCAGTAGGTTTCTACCCATAACAATTGACGGGAATAGACACCTTGAGGCTTGAAATGGTCCGCTCGGTCAGTTTCCGTGTATTAGACAACTCCTGCATAACACATCTTAGGCATTTCACACTTTTTTAGCGAACTTAACGCGACATAAACTAAGGTGTAACTTGGAGATTTACTAAAAAAAAACACATATTCAGGCAGTTTTGATGAAAATCTTGTTGGGGTGTCTCGGTTTTCGTATAAAGTAAAAATAACGTTGTATAGTCAAGTAAAAGTCTTAACTTGAGTAAGAGTAATTACCTAAGCATTTTTTTTACTATCAGGCACAAATCCAATATGTTGTAGGTTGATGGCAATAGGCTCGCCCCCTCTTTCATGGGAATTAAACATAACGGCGAAATTTTTATTTATTTATTAACTCATCATCACTATCATTACAGGAATTTCCTAATTCAATAGTGTGTGTACTACACTTCTGCCCAACCCTTCGGGCAATACGGGCGTGATGTTGTTGATTTTATGTTGTTTTTTCACTATTATCAGCCCACAAACTTTCCACTGCTGAATTCGAGCCTCCAAATGTCAAATGTCAGCAGTGAACATTGTAGGCTGTACATATAAAAAAATGATTTTAAGTAGGTAATTACTTTTACTCAAATAAAAAATTACTCGACATTAGATACGAATGTTAGCGTTAAAGAAAGTAACCGAGATCGTTTTGGATACGGTTTTATTTTCTCTAAAATAACACCTATTTCATAAACGCAGTTTAACTTAACAACCATTTTACTTAGATAAGTTTCTTTTGAATTTAAAACTCCTCTATTTAGTCCATTTATGACAGCCTCTACGATCTTCCATGGTCAATGGTCATCAAAAAATCATCAAAATCAAATATTATTTTATTTTGCATCGTATAATACACCAATAAAAAACATCTTTATTGTAGAACACTGATAGTAAAACGTAGTTATATTATAGTGTTCGGTAGAACCATAAAACCACCATAAGACGGTTTTACGACGAAGAAACGTCATTTTTACGACAACTCCAAGTAATAAGATACAGCGGGAATAGTTTCCTATATTGGATACTAGATGGCGTTGTAATTAAAATGGCGGAGAAGCTGGGTCGCTCATGAAGTTTGCTAAATTGTGTGGAAATACATCTAGGTAATTATGGAATTAGTTACGGTAATGGCATTTAAATTTGATGCTAACAGTCAGTTTGGTTTAATTATTTTATATTTAGGGGAAGCTAATGAGATTATTAATTACATTAATGATTATGACATAGATGGGCTTGTGAATGCTTGTGGTTTCCACAGTATGGTCAATCGGCGAGATATTTTGATGAGAAATCGTTCTTTACAAATCTAGTTCTCTCTGTACCTCGGAGAGCACGTCAAGCTGTTGTTGTTACTATGATAGATCCTCAGGAGTCCAACTCCGATTTGATTCGTTTTAAGATAATGTTGCAAAACATTGAAAATAATCGACAACCATTTTTTTATCGGTCCTAATTATTTGTATACCTGTACTCTGTTTAACGAAGGATGAACATGATGACATAGCGGTTATTTCAAAAATTGTAGCCGTTAGGAGACTGCTATCGAAAAAAAACGTAAACGACATCATCAAAAGCCGCAAAATAGCGATACTATCGATGTTTTGTTTTTTAAAAATATTTGATATTCTTTGTATGATAACGTTTTGTAGAGAAACGTATATAATGACGGAAATCCCTCTTTCAAAGAGCATTATTTGTGAAGGAGATTTCCCGCGCCAATTAAAAAAAAACCCTTCATCGACCTTTCGAAGCCTATGAATAATATTTACCGCACTTAAATGTTTACCAAGCACCCACCAAAACAGTTACCACTTAAATACGTGTTTATATTTTTCAATAAGTCTTACCTACCACTTCAATATCTACTTACCCCAACATCTCATCACTTGACCCTCCACTAATAACACTATCACTAATATTTACGACGTCACCGCCTGACCTAAATGCGCGCGCGCATGTTTATGTTTGTACATGTGCAGGAAGGAAGCATGCCTCTAGTAGAGCGTGCTTTAGAAAATAAGTGGGTTACGTATTGTGATACCTGAATATTATGTAGGATAGGTGTGATTCAAGTGTTATTAATATTACAATACATTTTATCATCATCTGCCTAGCCTTTTCCCAACTATGTTGGGGTCGGCTTCCAGTCGAACCGGATGCAGCTGAATATCAGTATTTTACATGGAGCGACTGCCTATCAGACCTCCACAACCCAGTAACTGGGTAATACGATACTCTTGGTAAGACTGGTTGTCAGACTTTCTGGCTTCTGACCAACAGTAACGACTGTCAAAGATCTACAAATGACAGCCGGGACCAACGGCTTTACGTGCTTTCCGAGGCACGGAGGAAACTCGCTATGGTAAATGGTCACCCATCCACAGACCAACCTCGGCAAGCGTGGCTTAACCCGGAAGATCGGTCTATGCGGCTGTAATTAAAAAGCCACGAGCTTCTCAACTTACAATACATTTTATAAAGAAATAAAGCTTTATTGAACATTCTAAGTTCTGCTAATCCTTTTCCCAATCATGTTGGGGTCAATTTCCAGTCTAGCCAGGGGGTCGACTCCCTAAGCACGAAGTCCGTGGTTTCGGTCTTAGTTACGAGCGTTTCCTACTCCCTATCACCTACGGACATACGATTATTTCGGGGCCCGAACTAAGAATGAATGACGACACGATTTGACAGTTGTCCCTACTACCGATGTGTTTTTGCCCGTCCGAAAAGTTGAACTTGACACTTGTTTTGTTCACTTCTACGTTTTGGGCTACTTTCGGACGGGTGACTAATTTCAGATGCGGCTGAATACACGGAGCGACTGCCATCAGACCTCTGCAACCCAGTTATTGGGCAATGCCGATATCCTAAGGTTAGACCGGTTGTCAGACTTTCGGGCTTCTGATTACCCGTAATGACTGTCATAGGTATTTGTATGACACCCGGGACTAAGTTAGACGTGCTCTTAGAGGCACGGCGAGGTCTCGATGTGTAACGAATGGTGACCCATCCACGGACTGACCGCGACAAGCGCAGCTTAACCTTGACAATCACATGATCCGCGGGGTTGATAATTAGCCACGCGCCCTTTCTTCCAATACATTATTAAAATGTTGTTAAAGTATGAAACAAACTTTTGATCGTGAAACAATTATTTTGCTTTTAAAAATACACATTTATTAAACCAATTAAAGAAGTAGAGGCCAGCCTTCGGGTCACGGGACGTGTCGACCAGCCTTCCTTGCAATGTCTTTGTATAAGAGTTGGGCACTCGGACCCCATGGCCCGAGTGTTTCAACCCCAAACGGCTCGATAATATATACTAGTAAAGTTATTATATTTTTGCCGCTTGAGGGCCTCCGCAGCTGCAGCAGCAGCGCCAGCACAGCCTGTCCTCTAGGAAGATGGGATGGCGCAAGGGTATCGACGCAAGTTGCGTCCCATACCAGAGGCCTATCCATCTTCCATGGCATCAATGACATGCCATCTGGTCTCTCGACACGTTCCGTGACCCGAAGGCTGGCCTCTACTTTGGTCAAAGGATAAGTATTGCCATACAACGTGGCAATGCTGCCAGCCTTCTGGGCACGTTACCAGTCGACAGCGATGCGGAGGAATATTTTGATGCCCTATTTTAGTTTATAGTTTTATTAGGATACATTTTTCTTTATTTGTATATACTTTTATTTGTAACTATGTAAATACTTTTTGTGTAAATATTGTAAAAATTAAAGAATGTGTTAATGTTTTCACAGGTAATAATGTATTCTTAAAACCAAATTAATGCTCCACGGTTCAAAGAAAAATTGTGATAGGCTAAAAGCTGAATACCTTCAGCATAACCTAGTCAACCTTTAAAATCATCAAATAAACGTGACATGAAACCAAGGTAATAATATAACTAGAGCCCACTCCAAGTTCGAACACATTCAAATCAATAAGTTCGGAACGCCAGCACAGTCACACAGCAACATCCATAGCTCCATTCACACACGAAACCTCCATCAACATAACAAACAATCTGTCAATGGATGTCGAAGTTAGCCAAACAGCTACTGCGTACAATGTTGTACCAAATATAAGCTGCAGCAAGCTGTAACGTGCGGTACAGTACAACTTATGCTCGCGTTAGCTTGGCGGGCGCCCAACACTAATCGTTAACAGCTTATGTTTTAATGGCCAGCACTAATGCGTTTCTGAAGGTTTTTCTAACAATGTTGGGATAACAGGTGCGGAAAATTGTACGTAGATAACAATCTACCTTCATCAAGCTGGCATTTTATTTGGTTGGTTTTTTTT
Source organism: Amphipyra tragopoginis (assembly GCA_905220435.1). Classification (NCBI taxonomy): domain Eukaryota; kingdom Metazoa; phylum Arthropoda; class Insecta; order Lepidoptera; family Noctuidae; genus Amphipyra; species Amphipyra tragopoginis. The sequence continues at coordinate 24,164,908 of HG992013.1, forward strand.
TAAATACACGGTTGTACTATAAAAGTTTTGATACTTGTTAAAACCATGTCTAACGTTAATTTCTTAACCTTAATTCTTTTGTTTTTTTTTAGTATACATATTAACTGTATTATAATTATTGTAAGTTATGTTATATAAATCTTTTGACGTCGACCTTAATGACCATTGAATGTAGGAGATGACAGCAGCGACTACAGTTCGACGGAGAGTGCGGCTATCGCATTTCAAAACCTGGTAAGGGACACTTTTTACATTTATTGTATACTCTTGCTAACCTAGTAAGTCCCTACCAAATAAAAAAAAATACCAGCGTTGAAAACTCATATACAGGGTGGAAAAAATCAATGGGCCCTGAAGGGAAACCACTTTAAATCCTTAAGATAGACTATTTCACCTGAAGGAAACATTCCTTTATTTTTAAAAAGAAACCAAACTGCATTCACAGATTTCTCGACAACCTTACCTAAACCGGGAATCGAATTCTGTGATCGAACCATCTAAAAATTCAAAAAATTAAACACTCGCTATTTTATTCTACTAATCGGTAGGATTATTGTCAAATGGAACGTTCTATTTTTAAACTTTTCGTCAGAACGCCTCGTCTAAAGCCTGGCGTCGACTACAGCCGAAACGCGTCGAATCGAGTCGAGTCGCATTTGTTCCGTGTGAGGCGAAACGGTCAGTAATGGCACGTCGTTAAAACATAAATTCGCGTGACAAGCGATGCGCGCGAGTGATACGACTCGGCGCGTCTCGGCTCGTCGCTGATCAACGCAGTTTTATAGTAAATGTATAGGAGGCGAATTATTGCGGTTCTATTCGACTCGACTCGGCGAGCCTAGTGGACGCCAGCTTTAAGAGGGAAATGTGCATTGAATTATTATTACCAATTAAACGATTTTCTTATCTAAGTCTTCAACAAGGTACTTAGAGATAAATTAGCAAGCTTGTACTTCATAGAATGTCTATAAAGGTAAGAGTTAAAAAAAAAGTGGCTTTTACTTATTAAAAGTGAACAGTTCTAGTCTAAGTAAAGTTGATTAAAGCCCTTGTGTACCTACTAAATATTAGATTTAATGGATATCTTGTACGACAAATGAGTGTAAGACCTAATGTTTCTTGGAGAAATTTTATCTTTAACATTGACTGTATCGACTAGTGAAATAAAATAGCGAGTATTTTTTTTTTTAATTTTTAGCTTGTTCGATTCCCGGTTTAGGTAAACTTGTCGAGAAATCTGTGAATGCAGTTTTGTTTCTTTTTAAAAATAAAGGAATGTTTCCTTCACGTAAAATAATCTATCTTAAGGATTTAAAGTGGTTTCCCTTCAGGGCCCATTGATTTTTTCCACCCTGTATAAGCAGAAATATTTAAGAATCGATACCTAGTAAGTGCCATTCACTGCCTCTGATAATTTTAAAACCTAGTAAGTCACTTTAACCACATGGTTTTACCTAAAATAAATACTTTTCAAAGGATGACCGATTTTACGTTTATGCGCTCTCCTGTAAAATTTCGTTTTAAGCCCTTACTAGGTTTTGAAATGGGACAGCCGAGTGGATATATTGATATGGATGAATCTGATTAAAAAATGTATCTTAGAAAAATGTGTTTTATTAAAACTTATATATTTATCTTGGGACTACTTACTACTAACAAAAAATGCAGTCGGAGGACCTATGAATAATGTAATTCGCAAACTAACTAACCAAAAACATACGCAGCCTCCGACTGCATGTTCTGATTTGATAGCATGATTTTTTGAAAACATATACGTCTTGTTTACATCTTTTCAGTTCTTATTTTTTATTTTCATCATCATATTGTTTCCATCTTTCTAAGTCAGTCGGATTTTTTGTTTTCTAAAATTAATGTATGTAGCTATTACTTTCTATTCACAAAAACCTATACGGCTCACGCTTGACTATATTTTTTTCGATAACATTAGAATTGTGTCACAACACTATTATAAGATGTCAAAAACTCCATTTACCATGCCGCTACTATAAGTAAATAAATAACTAAAGAAAGACAAGATAATATAAACGACGTAATGAATTCAATGGAGACTAATTGTAGGACATTTATCTCAATTATTTTGAATATCTTAAGATAAGGAAACATTAACATTTTGTGGACGGAACAACATTTAAATGAATGGAGTTATCTGACTACGGGTATTTTATCGTAAGATTAACTTCAAAGTAAATAATTTGAAGAATTTTCGATTACTTTAAACGCTTCCCACTCATATAGTATTTTGTCGACATGTTTGGTGCAGTGGCTGAGCGGTTGGGTTCTGTGCTACGGGTCGTGGCTTCGATTCCCGCACAGAACAAATATTTGTATGGCCTAGAGATTGTTGTTCCGGATCTTGGTGTCTGTGCATGAATGAAGATTTGTGTCTGTAAACGCATCCATGATTCAGGAGAGATACAAGGAAGGGGAAAAGCTTACAAAAAAACTTGTTCCTTAAATAGTGGATGCCATAACATACATTTTATTTCCTTCTTTTCAGTTTGTAACTATTCAGTGATTCTTCTTTTCTTGTATCGGCACAAGGTATACGACAATAGTTCATGCCGTGGTGAAAAGATTAGTCAGTCAGCAAGGTTGGTAGCGAGGCTGACTGCCCAGGGTGCGCCGGACGTACTTAAGTTTCGTCAAACGTGGAGGCTGTTTTAATGCACTACTAATGTAAGCCTTCTTAAGACCATTTCAGAACCGGCCTTAAGTAAACTTACGAACTCATCGCACTGCATCTTTTGCTTGTTAAAACAAAGCTCAATGGTCAATAAGCAATTCTCAATAAGTAATTTCAATTCAGTTCAATTACACACAACTTTTTGATAACTGAAAGTTATGGATGATTTTAAATTGTATATTTTTTATCTGTTCTGCTTGCTACTCTGCCTGTATCATAATTTAAAGTAAATAAAAGCTTTTAATAACAACATAGCATAACATCACGCCTGCATTCCCAGAAGGATTCGGCAGAGGTGTATAGAACAGACGCCAGCACATCAAGCTATCCGAAAATGTCAAATTATCCCTATTAACTTTGAACCTAATGATTTTGTGATAAAGATGAAAATATATTAAAGAAATTTGACAGATTGTAGTAGTTTTATGTGCTCGTGTCTGTGCATCCTAATTCCACTGCTATGTTTAAGTCCCATGTAATAGGGGGCGAGCCTATTGCCATCAACCGGGCACAAATCCAGACTCCAGGCTGCTACTGAGAAATTCCACACGGAAAAATCTAACAACACTATCCGACCTGGGTATCGAACCCAAGACCTCACGCTCAGCAGTCGCACTTGCAACCACTCGAACAACGAGGTCAAGTTTTAATGTACCCAAGAATTTAATTCACAAAATATCAAGCTCATATTTATATCAAACCAGGCCATTACTTACCACACAACGATGGGCATCTTACACAATTTACACTAAATTATATTTTGTAATGCATTAAAAATGCCAGATGCCATAAAATTGCCATCAGAGCGCCATAACACCATAGATCATGGCGAGCGGTCACACTAACCTAAATGGTTCGATTTTTATGGCTTTTTATATTTTCGGCGCTTTTGAGTCAAGATAAGTCGGGAAGATAAAATGTATCAGTGATTTTTATGTCTTTCTTTGGAAATGGAACTCTATTAAAATAGACTACATAACCATGAGAATAATCAGACCATTAACACAGTAGATATACAATGTTATTCGGAAAGGAGGTACTAAGTACTAATCCGTAGGCCACTTATGATATCACTGAGACGGTTTTAAAGCGAGCGTTAAAATTTCAAAATTCGATCATTTTTACATCCATAAAAAAAAAAGTTTTTCAAAAATTCTTCATCCCTGCTTTAGTTACGAATTCAAAAAATGGAGCTTCTTATTCATGACCCCAAATATGACCAAAAATGTAAACACAGCTGATCATAACTGAGGATAGATAGATTTTAGCATATTTTTTATGAAATCTTTGTATAGCTATTTCTCTGAAACTGTTGACTTTTGGGGAAAGTTGTAGAACAAAAGATACTCATTATTATGGGTACTTTAATACCCTTTTGGATCAGTATCTCTTTTAAGTCCATTTCTCAAAAAATGCCGCTTATCCCTTTTTGGCTGTTAGGCATCGACATGAATTGAAAAAGTCAAGAGAAGCGACCCGGTATCGAACTCAAAACCTCCTGCATGAAAGACAAGCGTTTAACCGTTAGACCAACACTGCTATACCACACAGCCTTAACGTTAATTAGACAAAATTGAAATACTCCCCTAAGAGCTAGGTCCACAAATTAGCTAAATTAGCTTATAGCCCGTAAACAGAGCTAAGATTTATGCTGCGAGCTAGCAGCCAGCATTCCTAGCTAATTGGCCCAGCACTTACAAACTACCGCGTTATGAGATATAGCGTACACTGATTTGTGGAAATTCACACTACATTACGGGTTTTGTATGGAAATGTACTGTTTGGAGTTGGATTTGGGTTAATGTTGATGTATGAGATGAAATACCTTATATATTTTTTTCCAAATTTGTTTTTTTATGATTCGAAATGCTGGAGTCGGCTAGCATAGTGACTGGTTTGAGTTCAGTAACCAAATATTTACGGAATAAATCATTGAACTTTATGACGCAATTGCAGCGAATGCATTACAAATAATAGACCAGATATGAGGTACCTATGAGACTTCAAAAGACTCGACAAAAAAATCAATAAAAAAAAACTTATCTCGACGCGGATGCGTAAAAAGCATCTCCAAACACCGGTACCAGTGTCCTCCTGTATATGCTTATCACTAACATTATAAAACAAAGTCCCCTAGCGCGTCTGTCTGTCTGTGTGTCTGTGCGCGAAACTACTGAACGGATTTTGTTCTGATTTCCACATTTAGATAGAATGATTCTCGGGGAAGGTTCATGTGTATTATTTATAAACGTGTTGTTTATATTAGCAGAGCTATCACAATTTTTATCGAGAACATCGAAAAAATAAAATAGCTGATGAAAACTAATGAAAAAAATCTCAAGCAAGTACCTAGCTTATTGGTACCCATACGTTGTCGATGGGTCGTGGGTCGTAGTCGGTCGCTAATGAGTATTGATCGGAGTAGGTAGATTGATTTTTGGTACTTGTATCATAAATGCACACAGAAAGAATAACATGGATAAGCCATTTTTCCGGAAAGTAATTCCGGTATTTCCGGATTCAATTAAATATTGTCAATGTTTTCAGTGATATTATTACTTCTCAATTCAGAATTTAAAGGAAGGTATCAAAACTAAATTAATTTAGTAATTATCTGTTGAATAATAAAAACAATCGAATTCCGATCGAAGCATTAATACATTTTTTTTGCACTCTACGAAACGAAGTAAACGAGTCAGCTACCTGGCATGTCGTCGGCGAGCGTACGCATTGTTTTGATAACCGGTTAGTGCACCACCCATGATCCTTTGTTCTAATTGATCGTTGGGTTGTGTCAAATAGTGATAGAGTGCCGTTAAAAAAGAAAATGAAGAATATAATATTGCTCATTTTAAGTTCCGTTTTTTTTAATAATCATCCAATTCCGAAATTTTCCGAAAATTACGAAATTCCGGAGGAATGTCCACATTAATATATACGTTTCGGATCAATGACCCCAATTCAATCTACCTACTCCGATCACTGCTAATGAGTGATAATAACAACATAGTGCGATCACCCATCCTGCTGTCTCCCAGGTGTAGTGATTATAGCAACTTACCTTTAGTTACCTTTTACGGTATCCACTGGTGGCCTATTATTTGCTAGATATCATACAGAACTTTACTATCGCAGTTAAAATCACACCCACATTGATTCTGAATCTACTATAACTGTTTAATCTATGGAGTTATACGCACTACTACGATCGTAAACGAATCGTAAACTGATCGTAAACAAGTCTGCGTTCAATGACGATAGTATCAGTAATCATATCAATCGTCAGCTTATAGTAGTAATTATTTACGATGTATCAATCCATGGTGTTTATAGCCCATTAAGTGTTGGGAATCGATAGTATTATTCTGATTGTCCTTAGACAAGGTTATTCGGATGACTGTTTTAAAGCAAGTGTTAAAATGACATTTTTATTTCCATGCAAAATGATTTTTGATTTAGATTTTTCAAAAATGATTTATCCCTGCTTTAGTTACTAGCAAATGGAGGTGACATCCATGACCCCCAATATGACCTAAAATGTTAACACAGCTAATCATAGCTGAGGATAAATACGTAGTTTCAGTTTTATTTTTGGTCAGCTGTTTCTCTTAAACTATTGAATGTCGGGGATAGCTGTACAACAAAAGTTAATCATTATAATAGGTACTTTGACACCCTTTCGGATTAGTACCCCCTTTACACACACTGTAGTCCGCCAACTCGCATCAGCGTTCTAACTGCACAATACACTCGTAATCGCTATGGCTATGATGTTGACAGGTCAACAATTTCCATAGCAAAGTTTGTATTAACAATCCGACTTCACAACTATACCACGCAATGAATATTGTTTTTGACACATCAACTGTCATGATTGATGTTGGTTACGTTAAGCAATTGCCTTGCAGATCAGCGTGGTGAATTTATGCCCAAACCATTCTTATTCTAAGAAGAGGCTGGTTCCCAGCAGTGGGACAGTATTTGGCTGATGATAATAGATAAAAGGCCCGAAAAACAACCGACAGTTGGCATACTTACAACAGCTATTATTTTATTCCTAGAATATTACCGTTTCTAAAATTCCAAGAATCGTGAACATTTCGTAAAGGAAATATGTCAAATATTTAATTAATTAAATACCGGAACACAGATATATTTCTCGGTAACTATTTGCAAAATGAGTTTTAAGATACAATCGTTGCTATCTAACACATAGATCTGTGATTCATGTACCTACTTGTTATACCATGGGTGCTAGTGAGTCAATGGTCAAATGACTAATGATGAAAAAACAAAGATTCTATGAAAATTATTTTGAGACTGTTTTAACTGACTAAGATTTTAATCATTTTTTGTTTCTACCTACTGGTAACAGGTTAAACCAAACTTTAAAATGCATTTCATATACACGTAATTCCTTTTAGTAAAACATTGCAACAAGTTAACTTTAAGAGCATTCTAAAGTTAGATTATTGCAGTTTTTGTATTTGGTATTATATTGTAGATAATATCTCGATGCCTTCCATTTAAGTTTTTGTAAGCCAAAAATACCAAAAATATTTATAGTTTTTCGGTATTTTTATATTTGGAACAGACAACATACATAAAATTAGACACTTTTACGTGAAAAACACAAAAATGCAATTTGTGGCTTATAACAACTTACGTGAGAGGCATCGATCTATATATTTTATTATTAATTTAAATCCCATCAAAAACAGTAATGTAAAAAAAAAACAAGACTCGCGACTCTTGTGCCGTGAAAAGTTCTGAGATCTAATGGCATTTCATTTATAACGATATTTTTTCGGAATTGCCAATCACGCCAAAAATTACTCATAACCTACTCACTTTTCAGGAATTACAATCTTTCCACATCACTACCAATACCAACCTAAAGCTAAGTACACAACATAATAACTCTATCTATCAAACCAACACACCTAGAACGATTGAAACCTGTACAACCTGCCATTAAGTCAGTTATAACATAATAACAGTATACAACGGTTACGCCTGCACCTAACTAGATAATAGCTTGTGTACACAGCCTATATTCACCGGCCTTGGTATACTTTGGACTATTCTTGGGTTGTAAAGAGTTTGACAGTAGATTTATTGTGCGTAATTTGGTATAGTTTATTGTTAGGTCGTTTTCCACGGGGCACGAAACGACGAAATGTAGTGACGACACCGAGCAACATACAGCGTGACTAGTTACTCACTTTACTGGTGAACGCACACTTATCCGAGCCGAACGCATCGAACGAAACGAATTTTAGAATTCTGTGTATGAAATCTTATGGAACCTCGCACACTTGCCCGCGTCGAATCGTCCGAATCTGGAAGAACCTCAGAAATCCTAGACGAATTCGGATGACGTCATCAGATTCGGTGCGGCTTATGCGGTCGACTCGACCGATGCGCTCGCTCATTCATCTTTCATTAATAAAGCACTGACAATAGAGTAATAACAGTGCGACAGGCGTAAAGGAAATAGAAACGATTTCTTCAGCGCGGTCGATTCTTTCGGCGCGGTCGATTCTTTCGGCGCGGTCGATTCTTTCGGTGCGGATATGTGTGCGAGGCCTCCTTTATTTCGATTCGTTCGACGCGTTCGGCTCGAATAAGTGTGTTCACCTTACATCCGAAAACCATGAACTGTACTAATCATTCTTTACAACTTTTACTGAGTTTGGTATTCATTTTCGAAAACATTTTTGCGAAGCCCATTTCTACAACGCCAAGTCATCGAAAAGCTATTTCATCAAAAAGTCATATGTACAAACTCTCATGTCACCGATAAGTACATTTCTTCGAGTGCCACATGTTCGAAAGTCTTTACAAAACTCTTGATAAACACAATGTAGTCCGGTCAAATTAGACATTTCAAAGTGCAATAATTCGCATAGAGCTGAAAATTGGTACGAATGTTCGGAACACCATTATAAATCAAATGTAAAAAGTCCCCAGCGATCCCACACTTGCAAAAAAAAATATTCAAGGTCAAAGTTCGCAAATATGGGTTTTTTGCGTTTTTTAGCCAAACGGTAAGTTTTATGATAAAAATAGTTCAGACAAAAATTATAGATTATGCAATTCTCTATAAGAATTGTCTACAATTTTTCTCCTAAACGTCACCGATTCTGAGATATAGTGGTTGAAAAAGATGTATTCTTTATCACTGATATAGTACGAATCCTCTTCTGATGGCGATTAACATGTACCAGTTGTCAAGGTCAGTCGTGTTCCAATGTTGAATCACCATCAGAAGAGGATTCGTACAATATCAGTGAGGAGACATCTGATACATCGCTGTTAGACCAATTTACTTGCACCCAGCAGAAAGAAGAAGAACAAGCAGAAGAAGAAGTACAAGAAGACGAACAAGAAGAAGAGGAAGCAGTATTATCAGATGATTATGAATGAGACGGATAATTTGACCTAATTTTTTAGAATTCATACGGCTTTCATCATTTCCAATAGTACCAGTTTTTATATATTTTGAATTAGTATTGAATTAAACAGGATCACAATAGATTGTGGGATAGGCCTATTGGAGAAATCACGCTAAAAAAAACGCGCCAAGTACACTACCTTCCAGGTGGCGTGGAAACGCATATTATAAAGAATACAACTTTTTCAACCATTATATCTCATAAACGGTGACGTTTAGGAGAAAAATTGTAAACAATTCTTATAGAGAATTGCATAATCTATAATTTTTGTCTGAACTATTTTTATCATAAAACTTACCGTTTGGCTAAAAAACGCAAAAAACCCATATTTGCGAACTTTGACCTTGAATATTTTTTTTTGCAAGTGTGGGATCGCTGGGGACTTTTTACATTTGATTTATAATGGTGTTCCGAACATTCGTACCAATTTTCAGCTCTATGCGAATTTCTGTTAACCTACCCCTATTTTTTGAGCTAACTTGACCGGACTAATGTTACAATTTTATTTTATTTGATGATGAATTTATGGAACTTTTGTTAAAAACGACTACCTAACAGAAGTAACAAAAAAATTTAAAAAAAAATGGATATATTTTTCTTTATTTCTTTAAAGGTACTTTTATTTTTAATTATGTAAATATTTTTTTTGTGTAAATATTGTATAAATAATGAGATAAAATAATTTAATATGTATGCAATGTACAGAAAAACATGTAAAAAAATACCAAAAAAACAGAAAAAAAATTGTACTTATCAAAAATACCACGGTAACAGTAGGTAAGGTACTCGGCCAGGTAAGAGCAAACGAGCCCAAATAATTTAATTCTAAACCCAGGCTAAAACAAAAATACTTACATACATAGAACAAAAATATATCTGTTGCAGATTTATTTCTATTCTAACCGACTTCAAAAAAGAAGAGCTTCTCTATTCACCGCAAAAGATTTTTTTGTAATACCAAATTGAACCCGCAAAGCCAAAAGCAGAAAGTAAAATATCCGCTGCGCCACTAAAATATTTTGATTGCCCTCGCTACGTGTTTCACACGACCGAACAATTAAGTAGTGGGCGTTTGCCCACCTGTGGGCGTTTGTGCGTCAATCAACAGTTTTTGTGTACGTACAGCTTTTGTTTCAATAACTATTGATTTCTTTTGTTCTTGTACAGGTAGTACATGCCTACTATTGTTTAGAAATTGTGGTACAAATTATTATGTGGGCCGGATTTTTTGTTAGTAATTGGGTGAAATTGTGTAGGTACCTGTTCACTATTAGAGATTATATATGTGATTATAGATGTTAGAGAAAAATAAGGGTTCTGTTTTGATCATTTAGGTACGGAATTATTGGTAAAAATACAAGACTCCAACATGTCAACAATGTAGTTAGTAACTATTCGTCACATAAGCTAAATGTGACCGACAAATTTGACAGTTATGTGTTGAATAATCTTGTCATTACTACTTCCGTTTATTCATTTACATTACATAATTATTAAATGCATTTTGAAATATTTCAATACAAATATATAAAAAAAAAAACATTTAAAAGTATAAAAAAATAGTAGCCCACCGGCATCGGGAACAGGGTCCAAGCTACCGGTGGTCAAAGCCTCAGAGAGAGGAACTTCCTAACAATACGCGCCGTGTCCAGAAGTACCGCTTTCTGTATCAGGCCCTTGATCCAGCCGCCCAAAGAGAGCCTCTTTAGGTTACGGGTAGTCAGAATCCCGAATGTCTGACAACCGATCTAATCTTAGGATATCGGCATTACCCAGTAACTGGCTTGCAGAGGTCTGATGGCAGTCTGCAGTCGCCTCTGGTTAGAATGGAAGCTGACCGTAACGTAGTTGGGAAAAGGGTAGGCAGAACAAATGCTCGTTAATTAATAGGAATCGGCCATTAGTCACATTTCCTCGAATCTCTATCAAACAATAAAGTTAATCGTTTATTACTGTTTTATGACCAAATAAACCCATTAACTAGTAGCTATTCACTTAATTGATTGATATTATAACAACCCACACATCAATCTAAGCCGTGAGACCAATAAACCATCAATTGGATATATCTGTCATGTCTGTCCGTCTGTCACCGTTATAATATCAACATCCTGTATCAACGCAAGTGGGGAACATCCTGTAGGGATCGGATTGTGGTGTGGGAGATTTTGGGCTATTACGCGTTTTAGTTTAGAGGATATACACTCGCAGCAGTAGGTAGTAGTTTCGTGTGATTATCACCAAATAAAATAGGCCACCACTTATGAACTTGTGGGTGTCGCAAAAAGCGATTACAGGTGAACGCACACTTATCCGAGCCGAACGCATCGAACGAAACGAATTTTAGAATTCTGTGTATGAAATCTTATGGAACCTCGCACACTTGCCCGCGTGGAATCGTCCGAATCTGGAAGAACCTTAAGGTGTGTACGGACTGTATTGTTCCTGTGTTACGCGTAGTCGGAATACGCTGTTCTCGCATACATAGGATACGCGTACAGCTCCTGTACGGAAACAGACAACACAGTACTGTTTGTACTTGCCGACTGACGGCGGCTCGCGACACTCGCGCTGCGAGCTAGCTCGCGCGGCACGCGTTCCCTAAGAGTGCACGCGTAGCTGCAAGTATGGACATGGCGTTCCAGGACACGCGTAACCGACTACGCGTACCAATGTACGCGCTGTCCGTACAACACCTTTAGAAATCCTAGACGAATTCGGATGACGTCATCAGATTCGGCGCGGCTTATGCGGTCGACTCGAACGATGCGCTCGCTCATTCATCTTTCATTAATAAAGCACTGACAAAAGAGTAATAACAGTGCGACAGACGTAAAGGAAATAGAAACGATTTCTTCGGCGCGGTCGATTTCTTCGGCGCGGTCGATTCTTTCGGTGCGGATATGTGTGCGGGGCCTCCTTGACTTCGATTCGTTCGACGCGTTCGGCTCGGATAAGTGTGCGTTCACCTTTAATAGTCGGGCTACGCACGCGGCTGCACTTCACCTATTCGTGCATGGATTACGCATTATAATAAACACAATGTGTTCACATATCACGTGACTGTATGAAAAAGTAAAATGAGGGCACCACTCACCTCCGTGCTTGGCGAAATCCGTAATTACAAAAATTTCATCTATATGTATTTTTTCATCCCGAAAAATACTATAACTGAAAAATGTATTCGAATATCGCAAATATGGATCGTTATATCAATAGGCATTAACAGAAAATGCTTTGAATATTACAGTCGTGAACACAAAAATCTGGATATCTCTCAGTGAAAAGCGGAAACCGGTTCAAAGGTTATACAAAATGGAAGCCAAAACTAATGATCACGTGCGTCGAATCTCTGACGCGAAACGACATTTTAAAAACCTTTTAAAAATTATCATTCCCTTCATTTTACACCTTATTCCACAAGGAATAAGAGTCAATAAACTATTATCAAGCAAAAATGCAACGTCTCCAAATGCCTTTGACACTGTTCGAAATTAAATATTCGATTTTCACGCCAAAATGAACTCTATTTTAAACGCAAGACGGCGAAAATCGCTTATTGATACCTCCGGGACAGCATTATTCAAAACGTTGCTAGGTCCTGTGCAAATAAGATAATAGAATTTTGAAAATTTATAGCTGAATGAAACTAGACTCTATTGTATTGGAAAAAGGGTTATATTCAATTAATATTTTAGTTAAATTGGTTCCTTCGTTACTGATAGAACTTTTGATTTATTATATTTTAGTGCAATTTGATGAAAATTGTTTATTAATTATTTGGCAGGCTGAAACCGCTTGGCTGGATAAAATTAATTAAAATGAGAATGAAAAAGGCGAGATTCTCCTCGTCCCATCATACAGGTGTGTATTACTAATTGGACTTTCCGAAATATTTTTACAATGTACCTATTTGGTAAGTACAACTTATGAAAGAAATAACGGAAATGAAAATATTGAAACCAGTATCCAATTAATAATCATTTTCATAACATCACCCCTGTATTCCCTGAAGGGTTGGGCAGAGGTTTATACTAAGTCCATTTAAGAGAGCGAGTCTATTACCCGGCAAAAAATCCAGAATCCAGGCTGCAACTGACAAATTCAACACGGAAACTCAATAACACTTTGCGTGACCTGGGCATCGAACCCAGGAACACACGCTCAGCAGTCGCGCTTGCGATCACGAAACCAACGAACAGTCAATAGCTTTATGAAGGAATATTATGTAAATCTTCACGTGACTTTTAGTAGAACAAGTTTGGTGCTGAAAAATGTTATGATTTGAGACTTAATAATCATTAGGAAGTTTGAGTTCCACCCTGACCTGGGGCCCAATTCTCCTAAAATAAATCTTGATAAATCACAACCGAACCAAGGCCGAAGTGTTCATTCAGGCAGTTGTCAATTTCAAAAGCTGTCGGAATTGTTTGACACAAAAAACAAAATCAATCATTTTGAAAGTTTTCGAAAACAAAAACTGACTGACGGTTGTGGTTCGATTGCGTTTGGCAACAATTTATTTTAGGAGAATTAGGCCCCTGTATCTCTGACTGTTCTAAATCATGTGAGGAATAGAATGTCAAAGAAAATATCGTAAGTAAAACCGCACACCTTCGAGGGCTTCAAAAAAGTTCTCGACGGAGTGTGTAGTCCATGTTGGGGGGCCTTTGTCATAATCGCCACGCTTGACAGGCGGGTTGGCGATTGCAATATGGTTGTTAAAGTACTCAGAGAACGCTGCTGCCCATCCTCTAGCGAATCCCTTAGTCGCTTTCTACGACACCCATGGGAAGAGATGGGGTAGTGCTATTATTTATGTCCGGAACCACACGGGACATAGCTCGAAGAATTGCCAAACTTAAGTGGCAGTGGGCGGGGCACATTGCTCGCAGAACGGATGGCCGATAGGGCCGAAAGGTTCTGGAGTGGTGACCGCGTACCGGAAGATGCCGCGTGGGTAGGCCTCCCACAAGGTGGACCGATGATCTGGTGGAGGTCACGGGAAACCGCTGGATGCGAGAAGCACAGGACCGGTCGATGTGGCGATGCTTGGCGGAGGCCTATGTCCAGCAGTGGACGTCTTTCGGCTGAATGATGATGATGATGATGGAGTGTGTAGTCTCCTGTACTAGGCCAGCTTGGTAGACTAACCCAACCATGAGACAGTAATAGGTTGATTATGCTAACCATGTTGGTGCTGGAAAAGGCTTTCTCCATGCAACTAATGTTCATAACCCTGGTTGCCTGGAAGAAATCGCGGTAGGAGCCATAGTGCTTTTACTTTTGGAAATGTTTTATTTATATTAATTTAACGTGTACATTTAAGAGTACATAATAAATAAATAGTCTTATACAAACTCAAATTCGGCTAGGCTAAGCTAAAAACACATAAAGCCAAATTTAAAGTTACCACTATTTCTATTTCCGTACCATTCCACTCCAATACCAAACACAAGCACCAAAACATTTCCCAGTCTATCCAAATAAGCTAATGGGTTTAATCTCATAATTCTTAACAGGGGGGAGCTCTAGCGGCGTATCGATACGCCAGTACGCCGATACGACACGATACGCCGCGCCGGTACGCTGAATATTTGATTATGTCGTTACGCGATCTAGTTAAGCACCGCCGCTGATCCAATAACGGTCTAACTCTATTTATTTCTATGATGTTAATTAACTAGGCTTTTTATTGATGCTCATAATTTCTGTTGTGATGTAAATAGGAGTTTGTAGTAAACAGTGGAGGGGGGCTAGTGGTTCAATGGCCTTTGCTATTTAGCCACGAGCCCTGCTTAGCCCTTGTTATCTGTTGCTAAGCAATTGGCTGGATCGGATTTAAATATGACTACCTTCCTGTTAAAAATAAACCCAGCAGAACGGCTGTCCCATTTCAAAACCTAGTAAGGGCTTAAAACTAAATTTTATAGGAGAACGCATAAACGTTAAATAACGCCTTTGAAAAGTATTTATGTTAGGTAAAACCATGTGGTTAAAGTGATACTAGGTTTTAAAATGATCAGAGGCAGTGAATGGCACTTACTAGGTATCGATGCTTAAATATATAATTGCTTATTATGTGAGTTTTCAACGCTGGTGTTTTTGTATTTGGTAGAGACTTTCTAGGTTAGCAAGATTATGCAATAAAACCCAATAACACCACCCGACTTGGGGATCGAATCCTCCTGGATTCAGCAGTAATAATAATATAAGCAGAATAATATAATAATTCCAATAATGTCCAACAGACAATTGAATAATATATTTGTCTCTTTTTCTTGCGGGTGTGTAAAAGCAACAGAGTTTAGCGAGCTCAAAAAACTATTGGCGTTTTTGTAATTCACAAACTCTTAGGTACTTAGTACCTAAGAGTTTCAGTAGGTACTCCTAGTCTAGGAGTACCTACTGAACGCTTTGTTACTTAACTATTCGTAATCATGCCACCTGGGACGCTTCCCATTGAAAAACAAGCACACAATACCAACGTATTATTTATAAGAGAAAATCGTGCCTCGCATGCAAGCTACAAAGTAAATCCACAATAGGTTAATTTCGAGCAATTAAATGGTTGGTGCGTGCGCGCATAATCACATAATTGGCTCCCTTGCGGTTGATAATTGTGAGGCTGATTTCGCCCAGTTGTGGACCGTATTAAGGATCGCAAGGAATTCAGATTTATAAGGATTCGTCCTGATTTAGGAGGTGTCCAGGGATGTCTATTTTTTACAAATCATTCGGAATTTAGTAATGAGGAAATGTATGTAGAAGATATTTCTTTCTAGTACATATTGTCTTAATTTAGGTAAGTTTCTTGTAAATATAATACTTGTAGGAGTTACTTGTTTAATCCAGCCTAATTCATTTTGGCTCAATCTCCAAAATAAAAATTGATCGCTAAAATTTCAAACCTAAATATTTCCAAAACTGGTTAAAATCGAGGCCAATAGCAAAATAGGCTTATTTAGATACCTTCTTTTTGAAATAAAAATACGAAACACAATAATTATTAATATTAATATATAAAATGCACCAGAGAGGTCAACAACCAAATACGCTAACCCCTTTTCATCTATGAGGGGACTATTAAGTAATCACCACGCTTTTTAAAGATGGTGATCAGAATATGAAAAGCCAATTGAGATCAAATACGGGTTACCAATCTATCAAATCAGCCCTTAAAAGTCCATGCCGAACCGCTTAATGTCCATAAATTGAGCATTCCTGAGTGAAATATTGCTCAAAGAGGCTAATAACGTCATATTTAGTGAATCATATTTCATTCAGAACAGAAATGGATTTGTACGAGCCCAAACAGACTGACTGCAACTGACGAACGCAATTTAAACGTGAGTTAAGGTGCTATTCCGCCGGCGACTGCAAACTACAGACTGCAACTGCAGACCACAAGTCACATTGGTTTGTCTGAACCAGCAATATTGCTTGCGGTGCGGTCTCCTGCTGCGGTCTGCGATTGCAGTTGCCGTCGGAATAGCATCTTAAAAATGCAATTCCGACGGCGACTTGCGGTCTACGGTTGCAATCTGCAGTTTGCAGTCGTCGGCGGAATAGCTCCTTTAAGATGCAGTTTGTCCAACTGCATAACAACTGCCTACTGGATGTGCAGTCCACTTGATCAATGAACGAAATATGATTCACTAAATGTGACATTATTAACCCCCTGTTCTTCCTTCAGTTTCTCATACTGTCCAGAATTAATAATATCGATGGTAAGCGCAGTATGACCATAATTAATCAACCATAATACGATGTAAGTGGATGTATCCGTGGCTTACACCGGAAGCCGATGGACATCGATGTACAAACGCCAGCACATAAACCTACTACAGTCTGTCAAATTGCTTTAATAGATTTTCATCTTTATCGCAACAGCATTAGGTTCAAGGTTGATTGGGAAAATTTGACAGTTTCGGATAGCTTGATGTGCTGGCGTGTCTGTACAATTTGAAGATCATATCATTATCGATCGTTCGTTAATTGAAATACGCGTGTAGTACGTGATTGGAGGTGGAGTTTTTTTGTGTTGTCTTGAGTAAACGGTCTTTAAGTTTGTATGGAATGTATAATGTTATTTTTTTATTGGTTTAGTGTTTTATTTATGAAACGTTTAACGCTGTTCTTGCTAATGGCGGGTGAGCATGTCTCTGTACCTAGCGATTGACCATGCCCTGCGTTTTAACGAACATATTAAATAATTAGATCTATATTTGTTTTATCGAAATATGCATAATACGCAATTTGTTCCGTTTTAGTTTTTATAAAAAATGACTTCTTCTATAACAGTTAGCCAGCGATGTACTTTTAAATTACGCACTTTAAAAAAACAAAATCTAGATAGGCGATTAGTTCTACATTAACTCTAATTACTTATCTACTTTTTACTTAGGTATAAAATGCATTACTTTAAGTTAAAAAAGACAATACAAAGAAGTAAACCTAGCGATGTATTGTAAAATAAATTATTATTATGATAATGTTAATGATCAAAATTGTCTCTACGTTTTTAATTTTAATTTATTAAAAAAATCTAATTTGAATTGTAATGGAGCCAAAACTGTCACATTATAAGCGAAAGAAATTCATTTACTTAGAAATACATCGCTAGGTTTACTTCTTTGTATTGTCTTTTTTAACTTAAAGTAATGAATTTTATAAGTAAAAAGTAGATAAGTAATTAGAGTTAATGTAGAACTAATCGCCGTTCTAGATTTTTTATTTTTAATCAAGCTAAATCCCGTGTGGGGCCTGTCTACATCAGTAATAGATCATGTGGTTTTA
This sequence comes from Amphipyra tragopoginis, assembly GCA_905220435.1. Classification (NCBI taxonomy): domain Eukaryota; kingdom Metazoa; phylum Arthropoda; class Insecta; order Lepidoptera; family Noctuidae; genus Amphipyra; species Amphipyra tragopoginis. The sequence goes on from HG992013.1 coordinate 24,182,869, forward strand.
AGGAATTACATGAATTCGTTAACACCCTGTATAAGAGTGCTCTACATCTGGACATCCGCTTGATACTACTTTTTTGGAACAGCCTGTACTTTATATTATATGTTTTCTTCGGTTCTAAAATCCGTATGAAGCATACGAAACGAATCTACGAAGAGAGAATTTTGTAGCAGACAGTTTCATGTCGAATTTAACGTTACTATCAAGAGTGGACGTGAATGAGACATGAAAACATTTAGTACCACCAACATTAGAACATCAAACAGAACCATTAAAACTAAACGATACGTCTTTCAAGTAATAAAGACGGGTTCGATTCCCGTCTAGTCACAATTGTGATGAATGAACTGTCGGAACGGTTAATGGAAAAATAACTTTGATAGTTTTCCTTTAATATTTTTCTCGTGAATTGAAGTAAAGTGGTTTGAAATTAAATACGTTCATTATGTTTGAACTATTTCCCGTTTACTGTCTTTTTAATGAAAAGTGATTTTTGCTTTAAACGCAGTTCAGAGTACGCTATTATAGCAAATTGGCACGTTCACATAACGCTATGCTATAAAACATTGGCTTGCTATACGCGTTAAACTTGAGCTATTCTCAAAACTATATCGTACGATTCTCCGGTTCCCGCCCCGCCTCACTTCTAGCCCGTCCGTCGCCCGATGGATCATCTTTAAATAACTTGTTTTAAATAGCAGACCGGCTTGGGAAATAGCGTATTGTGTGAACATTATGCTATATAGGGTGACTGGTAATTAGTGACCGATACTTTAACACATGGTTGTACTCATGATAACAAACAGCTTTCCCAAAAAAACCTTATTTTTATTTTATTTTTTTCATTTAAAATTTATTAATAAACCGTTACGGAATGGACGCGGCTCATAGTATGGAAATAAAATTGATTTGTTTTATAAATAATGTATCTTTGGGAAAGTTGTTTGTTATCATGAGTACAATCATGTGTTAAAGTATCGGTCACTAATTACCAGTCACCAGTGGCGAAGGGTGAATTTTCTTAAAAGGGAAGCCGGACAAATTATTTGTTTAAATGTTAATTGAAAATAATAGATACTAGTATTTGCCATATTTCGAAAGGGAAGCCGATAGGAATCGAGTTGTATGGAGCCTTCGCCACTGCCAGTCACCCTATATAGTTATAGCTTATGCCGCAATATGCTTACTATGTAGCGAAATAGTGTAGCGTAGTCTGAAATCTGCCGCTCAATTCAAAATATCAATGTTGTTTATCAAAATATATGGAACAGCTGTTTTTTTTCACGAATTCAGAGTTTTTCCTATAGTTATAGATTTACAGAATGATGATGTAAAGTGACTGAATCAGTCATGCGGTATAATTATTTTCGTGTCATACTCAAAACTACTAAGGTAGGTAGTATGTTTTCCTAACTTACATTCTCATGGATAGATGAAGAATACAACTCCCCTCCGTCGCCGGGCTAGTGAATAATGGTAACAACCCTGGCCCCATAATTGTGCCCGGAAAATGGCAATCAGCTCATCCCACCTGGAACTTAATACCTCTGGGGGTCTACTCCCTAAGCACGAAGTCCGTGGTTTCGACCTTAGTTACGAGCGTTTCCTACTCCCTATCACCTACGGACATACGATTATTTCGGGGCCTGAACTAAGAATGAATGACAACACGATTTGACAGCTGTCCTTACTACCGATGTGTTTTTGCCCGTCCGAAAAGTTGAACTTGACACTTGTTTTGTTCACTTCTACGTTTAGGGCTTCTTTCGGACGGGCGACTAAATTCGTTGACGGACTTAGGGAGTAGGTCCCCTGATACGCCTCCGTAACGTGGGTCTACGAGTCCTGTAATAGGTGTTCTCCTGCCTGCTTACCCCTTCGGATATTACAGGCTTGAGCATGTATGTACTTACAATCAAGTTCACCATCATCTGCCTAGCCTTTTCCCAACTATGTTGGGGTCGGCTTCCAGTCGAACCGGATGCAGCTGAATATCAGTATTTTACATGGAGCGACTGCCTATCAGACCTCCACAACCCAGTAACTGGGTAATACAATACTCTTGGTAAGACTGGTTGTCAGACTTTCTGGCTTCTGACCAACAGTAACGACTGTCAAAGATCTACAAATGACAGCCGGGACCATCGGCTTTACGTGCTTTCCGAGGCACGGAAGAAACTCGCTATGGTAAATGGTCACCCATCCACAGACCAACCTCGGCAAGCGTGGCTTAACCAGGAAGATCGGTCTATGCGGCTGTAATTATTTAGCCACGAGCTCCTCTTACAATCAAGTTCACCAAAAACAAAAAAAATAAAACCCAATTGAAAAATAATACTGTATTTTTTTCATCAACAAACCTCAACAGTTTGGAACGCATGTTATTTTTATCACGCCGACTATTTTCGCGAAATTCGGCCATGATTGCAGTATTCACTAAATAAACGAGTACATTGCAATCATGGTGTCGGATGCAAGTTTTTTTTCAGTGGACAATTTATCTGAATTACAAACAGTTGAAATTTGTGCGCGTCTGCGCGGTGCAACGACCTTAGCGCGCAGTTTTTGCGCGAGACGGGACTTGTATAGGGTTGGCGAAATGCAGTTTTCGTGAATATGTTTATTTTTTGTTGCTTGTTTAATGACCTTGACGAATGCATAGGAAAATAAGAAGAAGATATGTACTCTAACGATTAGAAATTAGTTTTTTAAAGGAACCACATTTTTGTAATGGTTTTTACACTAAGAAAATACGTTTCTTTCCTTCTAGCCCAGTCGCTAGATCGCAGGAAACCTTACAAAAGCTCGGTCAGTCCTGACTTTCGGATATGTGTTGTTTAGGTATTTTTTTTTGAAAATTTCAAATTCTCGACGTTGAGTGACCTCGGCGCACTCCGCCATCTTGCTTATGGACTCCGAAAATGAGTTTTTATTAAATAACTCCTTATCTTTGGGTTTTACACCAAAAATTGCTCATACCAATTTTTTTGAGAATTAAATTCCTTAAAATTCTTGGAGTTGTTCATTCCAAGTTACAAAAAACAGTTGCCATATCTATTAAAGTAGTCATCCACTTATAAAACCTTATAATTATTTGTCTTTCTGCTAACTTGGCAATCGATCGAGCGTGATATTGACTGTGTACACAACACACGCAGGTACATTTTTATGTATTCAACGCCATATCAAATATTTAATAGGTGAATTCTTTTTATCGTAGTGTTTGGTCAGCTTATTGTCACGGACAGCTTTGATTAAAGCAAATAATTGTACAAGGTAGTTCACTGGGGAATCGAATTGCTACTGCCTGTAAAGTAAATTCTTATCTATGCTGGTTTAATCCACCTGATAAAAATCCTTAGGGCAAGATTCAGAGACCGCACGACTTTACTTTTGCTTGGTGTTTCATTGGAATATGAACCTTATTCCCAAAAAAGTAATTGAAATATAAAAGAGAATGTGAATAAGCGTTGCATAAGAAACGCTTACTTTATTTAGCAGAGTAAAGTCTGTGTATCTCGCCCTTAAGGTGCTTCCCCCACCGAAAATGGCGCCACTTCAGAAAAAAAGCATTATTTCTGTCAACACACAACATGTTGAAATTTCGTACTTACAACATTTTAGTCAAGTGTTGTAGAAATTTTCGAACACCAAAAAACAACACTTGACATCCTAGGTTAGAAGTTTTAGTAATTAATGCTAAAAACGGCCGTTTCTGGTATTTATCGCTAAAACTTTGAATCCAGAAGCTCTAGTGTTGATATTTGTACAACATTTCTACAACACTTAACTAAAATTACGAACGAAATTTCAATATGTTATGTGTTGACAGAAATAATGCTTTTTTTCTGAAGTGGCGCCACTTCGGTGGGGGAAGCGCCTTAATCGTTGCAATGATTACTCGAATGAGTTTATGTTTGCATCTTTAAAATGTTTTTGTTAAGTGTACCCATGAAAAATTTTATAATAACTTGTCTTGACGAGAGTTTTTTTTAATAGGGAAGCAAAGGTTTTCATAAAAGCCAAGCCAATATTTTCGCCCAACGCTGTCAGGGTTGACTCACTGTGTAATCAAATGAGACTGAATATCTGAATAAACACGGACCGACTGTGCTGTACGTCCAACCAAGTCTATTCTAGACTGATAAATAACTACGCCACAATATTTCTAAGATTACACATGAATGTGATGTTTAGAAGAACTAGAATTAGCACTTAGATATTAATGTGTAAAATAATACACTGTTGTAATACTTGTAATGAGCTCAAGGTCTCAAATAGTTGACTTTATTTATTAACACTACTGATTAGCAAAGCTAAACCAGTATAGGTATCATACAAAAAAGCATGGAAGAAATTTCTCATAAAAAATATTACGTTATTTTGGTTCTTCTGCTTAGCCATTTCCCAACTACGTTCGGATCAGCTTCCAGTCTAACTAGATGCAGCTGAATACCAGTATTTTACACGGAGCGAATGCTATCAGACCTCAGCAACCCAGTTACTAGGCAATGCCGATATCCTAAGGTTAGACCAGTTGTCAAACTTTTTGGCTTCTGACTACACGTAACGACTAGTGTCATAGGTATTCGTATGACACCCTGGACCAACAGTATAACGTACTCTCCGAGGAACGGAAGGTACTCGATGTGTAACGAATGGTCACCCATCCACAGACTGACCGCGGTTAGCGCAGCTTAACCTTGCAAATTATATGATTTCTTCACGATTTACATTAGTTTGGTTGCTTCTCAAAACCTCATTGTTTTTACAAGCGGCGTTACTACTTATTTTAGTGTACAATACCTATTAAAAATCCATTATTTCCTCATTCTTATTAAATAAAAGTAAAAACCGACTTCAAAACAAAACCTAAAAAGAGTAAAATAATTACCAAAATATAAAATTAACAGTTTCAGAAGTCGGTGGCTTTTATTTGTTTTAGTGTAGAATGGCACCGACTTCTGAAACTGTTAATTTTATATTTTGGTAATTATTTTACTCTTTTTAGTTTTGGTTTTGAAGTCGGTTTTTACTTGTATTTAAAGTTATTTATTATATACGTTTTAGTGCCATAAATTACACGGTTTAAGACTACAAAGTTAAATGACACGATTGCGTAATCTTTCCTACAATTAAGTAGTTTTCTTTAAGAATTAATGTATAATTATCATGACGGCTCCTTACAAACACATACAAACTTCTTTGTTCTTGGCTAATGTTTCTGTGATCACAGTTAAAACAGAGATTGAAAGTCCTTATCAAAACTTTTGCATAAGGGAACCACAAACGAAAACGTTATCTAAGTATTTTTTGTTTTTGTTGATTATTTCAAAAAGCGCTGAATCTATTTCGATAAAATTTATATGGGACCACCTCTGAAGTATAATCTACCAAACAAAAAAAGAATCATCAAAATCCATTCATAATTGGAGGAGATATCGCGTAACAAACATACAAAAAAAAAAAAAAAACATTCAGACGAATTGAGAACCTCCTCCTTTTTGAAGTCGGTTGAAAATACCTATGTTGTTAAAATTTCTGAAATTGGTATTTAATTAGTAATCGAACACCTTAATTATTATGGAAGTAAACACAGGTGGCATGAGAAGGAAAACCAGTGATCTACTACTTAATATATATTGGAATGCGAATAATATGATAAAACAGAATAAACATGCTACTACCATATGTATACCGATACAAAGAAGACAGACTTTATTGAAATATCTTAGGTACTTGCCATATTGCTCAATCGTTTTCTATGACCACAGTACGCACTGCAACAAGACTTCTAAGTGAGCTTCACAATGCATTCAGTCACGGTTGTCACAGAGTACATTACAAAAAGTACATTATACTCAGTACAGTGCGTGTCTGTATGAGTGTGTCAATTCAGGCGATTATAGTAAGCTGAGGTACTACTTTAGCTTATACATATATATATCTACTGTGTCTATGACAGCCTAAAACAAGAGAAACTCAATTCACACGCCAAGTATTATAAAAACAAATCAAAAAAGCTAAAAAAAGTGTATTTTTATAGGCTGTGTCAACGGCTTTAAACAAAGTTAGACAGCGAACACGCCTCTCGATTTATTGACAGCAAAAAACGACAAAACGTTACTCTTAACTCGACGTTACAAAAACTGTTGATAGTTTTTTTTTTTACTATTTTTTGTTGTTTTTTTTTGGTCGGCTTTTGCCGTGCCTTACTCGTGGCGGGATTAACAGATTATATTTTTATGTATCGACATTTTTGGCAATAAATTTTAGTAACAGACATAATGATGTTGTATTTCCGTTATAAAAACGCGTTTTTTTATTATTTTTAGCACGTTGAGGAGTCAATCAATCATTTTATGTAATCAAAATATTTTTTTCTGCTTGTAACCTTTGCCTAAGTATCTTTTAAATAATACAAATAAGTTTTTTTTGTGTTGTTTATTAGTTATTTATAATGCCCATTTGATGAGGTAATTTGCATATTTTTTTCTGAAACGGCAAAATAGAGCAATCTGTTTTCTGTCAGTTTTTACTAATCATAATATTTTAGTAATATTTCTTGGAGAAATAAACATGTTTTTAGTTGATTGAAATTGGTTTCCATTAAGATATTCTGTCGTCAAAGCTTCTATAACCCGTATTCAATTTCGTAATTGGAAAAATCCCGACTCATTTTATTACAAACTTTAATACTACATGTATTTATTATGTTAAACCTACATTGTAATAGTTTTAATACTGTAGAATATGATACCATACTCAATAATAATCTTATGCGTGACAGCCCTACGTACAAAGACGTTAAAATGCCAGCACAGACCGCGTTCCCTCTCGTCCTGTTCGACTCTGGCAATTTTAATCACCCACCTCATGTGGTGATGGTGAACTGAATACCACATACAATGTTAAGTGGTGGTATTATTACCCATAGGCTGAGCAGATGCTGAACTGCCTTGCCGAGTCGAGCTGCCTTTTGTATCAACTTAGCGTATCGTAGTTTACAGCTGGACAAATACCTCTTCCATTTTCGTCAATCGTTAAAAATTGACAGTAGTTTGATCTGTCATACGTTACACTGTCAGTCTGTTAAATTATACAGTACTAGCTTTTGCCACAAGCTTCGCTTGCGTGAAATTTTGAACCCGTTACGTGACGATTTTCCATACAAACTTTCATCCCCTATTTAACTATCTAAGGGGTTGAATTTCGAGAAATCCTTCCTTATTCCTTGTCTACATTATAAAGGGAACCTCTGTGCAAAATTTCAGCTTTCTAGGTCCAAGGGTTTGGGCTGGACGTTGATGAGTCAGTCAGTCAGGACTTTTCTTTTTATTTATATAGATGACTAGTTGGTCGCTTTCCTATCAAAACCCTTAACACTGCTCATCGGTCTTTACAACTTTTACTATAAGACAAACTCTGAATTCGTGAAAAAAGAATCAGCTGTTCCATACACGATTTTTTTTCACGAATTTAGAATTTGTCCTATAGTAAAAGTTGTACAAAATGATGACTAAAGTTCACGGTTTTCGGATGTCAATGAAGCTAACCAGGCATCCAGTATAGTGTTGGTAAACTATAAAATAAATATAACAATAAGTACATTTGCGGCAACATTTTGCTAGGGCCCAATAAAGTCCATAAGTTTATACATATTGGTAAAAAGCTTGAAATAAGACATACATTGAAGTTCTTTACGACTATGTAGAACGCATGATTTAAATTTTACATGAGTACAAAAGTTGGTTTAGCTGTCGCAAGCGCGACTGCTAAGCTCTGGGGTTCGATCCCCAGGTCGGGCAAAGTGTTTTTGGGTTTTTCCGTGTGGAATTTCTCAGTAGCAGCCCAGTGTGGACGACACGTTTGGTGTAGTGGCTAAGCGATTGGCTTCTGCGCTACGGGTCGTGGGTTCGATTCCCACACGGAACAAAAATGTGTATGACCTACAGATGTTTGTTTCGGGTCTGAGCGTTTGTGTATGTGAGATTTGTGTCTGTAAACGCACCCACGATACAAGAGAAATATTAGTGTGGGGCAACGTTTTAAAAAAAAATACAAAAAAGAGAGTCTGGATTTGTGCCTGATCGATGGCAATAGGCTCGCCCCCTATTACATGGGACTTAAACATAACGGCGAAATGAGGGTGTACTATACACCTCTGCCATCCTTCAGGGGAATAAGGCGTGAGTTTATGCATACAAAAGTACTTCTCTTTATCATAACAAGTACAGAGAAGCTTCCACTAACATCCCTTCTATAAACACAGTGAGTAAAAAGCACGTAAAACTAACGGTATATGACACTGTTTTAAGCTTTCACGGTTAGTCTCTAAATTTAAAATGTCACTTACGGGATATCTTCCGTGATTATTTATTGGTTTGAGTTCCCGATATTTCGACGCTGTTGCAAGCGCCATGATCGCGGGTTGACTGCAGTTGCAGTTGCAGTCAACCCGCGATCTGAATAAATAATCACGGAAGATATCCCGTAAGTGACATTTTAAATTTAACGGTATATGCATGTTATATCGCATATATAAAATATAACAATATTGCTAAGAACGTACACTGTTTATACTAGCTAATAGCTCGCGGGGTTTCATAGCGGAGTGTACGAGAATTAAAACGATATGTTATTTTTAAACTTGCACGAAGAATTTTATCAACTGCAGTAAAGCGCAGTTCAGACGCAGCGCTTGCCGCGGTCAATCCGTTGATGGGTGACCGTTCGGTACAAATAAAGATCCCTCCATGTTTCGGAGAGTACGTTAAACCGTCGGGGTGTCATACAAATACCTAGAACAGGAGTTAAGATTAGTTGAAGCCCGAAAGTCTGTCAACCGGCCTAAATCGGTATTGCCCAATAACTGGGTTGCGAAGGTCTGATGTCAGTCGCTCCATGTAAAATACTGGTATTCAGCCGCATCTGGAGGTCTACTCCCTAAGCACGAAGTCCTTGATTTCGGCCTTAGTTACGAGCGTTTCCTACTCCGTATCACCTACGGACATACGATTATTTCGGGGCCCGAACTAAGAATGAATGACAACACGATTTGACAGTTGTCTCTACTACCGATGTGTTTTTGCTCGTCCGAAAAATTGAACTTGACACTTGTTTTGTTCACTTCTTGTTTTCGACTAACTTCGTTGACGGACTTAGGGAGGAAGCTGACCCTAAAGTACTTGTGAAAAGGCTGGGACGAAGACAGGTGCATACATCTTACAATATATTGTTTCATCAACCGGAAGACAAGTAAATAGCTCTTTTGTGATAACATAAAAAGCCTCCACAAAAGGTAAATTCACTCCACAATTACCGATCGTTTAATTCAAAAGCAAGAACGTATGTACAAACGTGCCATTGTTTCGAATCCTTTAGAAAAAGCCGACGTGGGAAAGACGCACGTAACCAGCATAACTTCGTCTCTCACGGCGGCGCTGCACGCTTGTCACTTGTCAACAATAATATCGAATTCAGTAACATTTTTTTGGTTCTGTATTTCGCCGCGTGTCAGAATATACTGGATACTACGCATTATATTGTTATATGTATTGTATAGTGCTGTTCTCAAATTCGGGTCACGATTTGTTAAGGTATTGAAAATAGTATTTTAAACGTAAACATTTGCTTGCATAATGGGTCGCAGATTTGATTCTGGATTGGTTCGAATGGTTTGTAGTTTTTTCCGAGAAACAGTAGTTGCGTCGATGGGGATGGTGAAATATCTTAAAAAAATCGAAATTAATTAATTTTTCTTTCTTATACATAACATAAACATTACGCCTGTACCTATTCCACGAAGGGTTGGCAGAGGTGTATAGTACAGCCTCATTTCACAGTTATGCGAGCCTGTTGCCATCAATCGGGCACAAATCCAAACTCCGGGTTGCTACTGAGAAATTCCACACAGAAAAACCCAATAACACTTTTCCCGACCTGGGGATCGAACCCAGGACCTCACGCTCAGCAATCGCGCTTGCGGCCAATAGACCAATGAGGCGGTCTTTCTTATAATTGCAATAATATTCGTAAAACCTAGTGGCGATGATGCTATCAAACGCACAGTACACAATTTAAAGTAGGTATAGGTCACACCTACTGTCAGGCTGTAATTCTAAGCTAGTCACCGATTTTGATATTCAAGGTAGGAAATAAACGGTTCTTTAGGATTCCGTACCCAAAGGGTGACAACGGGACCCTATTACTAATCCAATGCAGTCTGTATTTTGCGGAGTCTCCCAACACAGGCATTACTTGCTTAAAGGGAGGCTCCAAACACTAAGTTGTTTTTGAAAATATTATAGGAGAAATAAATGATTTTAGATTTTTTTGATTTGATTTGTCTGTCTCAAGGCTATATCTCGGCAGCTAGGCTACAGGTAGCCACTTGAGTTTTTCTCAGATTATGTGTTTTTGTGGCATGCTTATAGGCAAATAACAAAAAAAAAACTAAATTCCAAGCGGGCCCTCAGTTCCTATACAAAAATTATCTTAAAATTAGTTAAATTGCAACGATTTTTTTCATCAGTACGGAATTCTTTATAAGACTTGGCAGATTTAATTTGAATCTCATGCCGCGATTTTGCATGCCAAACCCATAGCAAATATCTTAAGTAAATTAGTTCCTTCCAGTTTCCTTACTTACTTAATAGGTAGGTATCTTAATACCACTAAAACGTGAACTAGCAAATACTTTCCTAACGCAAATTATAAGTAGGATAAAGTATTTAACCCTTTCCCAGCGGAGTGGGGTCAAAGAGACCCAAAAAGTTTGTAACCGAGCAATTTAATCTCGTAAAATATTCTTATAGGACAAACTTATTTCTGTGAAATTAATTAAAAGTAATTGAATCTCCATTTTGATATAATTTTATAAATCTGCGCTAAGTGGTTTACTAATTAGGTAAGTAATTTATATAATTATTGACCATTACGTTACGTTGCAGCGTTGGGGGGACATGAAAAGAGCTTTCACGAGTTGATACTTAAGTATATCCGGCGCACCCTTTTTTTTTCGTGGGAAAATCCTCATGGATGCCCTTCGCCCGGGGAAGGCGAAGGGGTATGCCGGACTCTTACCGGCTAAAAATCCACGGTGTTCCTTCTTCTGACCCTTGGCCGGGGTCGCGGGATTCGCAGTTGCATGCACCGCAACCCCGGCAGGCCTCGGTCCGCCAACCCCTGGCGGACCTCTCCTTCTGTGGGGCCTTGCCCCACGTCCTCCTGAGAGGCGCGCACGGAACACTGCGCGCCGCCTTCTCGGGCCTGTCACTGGTCGGGCGACGTGTCTCCTAAACCGCCGCCCGCAGGCCACACATCCGGCGCACCCTGGGCAGTCAGCCTGGCTACCAACCTTGCTGACTGGCTAATCTTTTCACCACAGCATGAGCTATTCTCATATACCGCTGGCTGACACCAGAAAAGACTATTACGTTATTCGTTAAAATAACAGAGTAGAAATTAAGAGGTTGATAAAGAGGTAAAGAGCCTTCTCACAGAGCTCTATAAAGAAAAACGCCATAATCACCACGCTTGTCAGTTTGTTGATAGCTGTATGTTATTAATGCACAGAAGTCTGAGTTCGATCCTAGCCTGCACTATTACTTTTTGAATTCACGTTGGGATCAGATCTTATTATCAATTGCGTTATAGGTGAAGGAAAACATCGTGAGCTCCAAAAAGTTCTCGATGTTGGGTGTATTCCGCCAACCTATACCAGATAAGCGTGGTGAACTAAGTTCTAAACCCTTCTCATTCTAAAAGGCTCATTTGAATAGTAACGGACTGATTATGCATAGGAAGATGGCACATGGTACTGTCTATCCTCTTGACTTAAATGTGACGACTAACAGAGAGAGAGGATAGCGTCTTCTTAACCGAAAATCACCTAACATTAATAAACTGATTCATAGAAACACAAAGATTACAACTCGTCATATCTAAGGTACGAAACTAGACAGGTTTTACGAAAATATACTAGCACGCTATTATATTATTATTTGTTCAACGACTTTAGTAAATACCTGAAAAAAAACATCTTCCTATACAAACTCGACAAGACAATCATTATTTTTTTTAGATATTCCTAGAAGTCATACAACAGAAGTCGTTCCTTTTAATGATAGTAAATGACAGACACGATCACGCTAGTGAATTTTCAAGAACCTAATAAAAAAACATGAAATTTTATGTTCGTGAGAATACAAGCCCATTGGTCAATGACACTACTAATATCCCTCACAACACAACCCCTCTAACCTACGGGTTCACCGCAATTACAACGTCCGGATCACAACCCACGACCTTCCGGTGCGGAACCCCTATACGTCTACAACTATATTAAAATATTAAATCTATCTCAAAAGTCCTTTCAACCTTGTATTGGCGTCACTTAGATGTCTGCTTATGACACAAAGGTGGCTCAGATGGCATACGTAAGCAGGTTAAATAAATGATGAGAAATGGACAGAGACGGCTAAGAGCATTGAAAGTGCTCTGGTGATTCTATTAGAGCAGGATGAAGATATTTTAGTGAGTATTGCTTTCTAGAGGGTTATTTCAAATTAACTGGTCATCAGAATATGATTAATAATCACTTGCGATAACGGTGAAGTAAAACATCGAGATGAAGATATTTTAGCAAGTATTGCTTTTATAGGGTAACTTAAAAATAATAAGCTAAACGTCACAGGGTTACCAGCAGGTAAAATTAGTGGATAACATTGTAATTTAAAAATACCTAAACTTTCGATAATTAAATAACAAGCTCTTCGCTACTGTATTAATTAGGTATCTTGTTATCTACTACCCTTATTCATAAACGATGGTTTATTTATTTATTGACACACTAACGACTTATTCACTAAATTATTACATTAAATATATTCTATTTTAACAGTTTTGCGGTGAATTCGTCACGTATAGGTGTGCACAGCACTTGTATTATCAATAATAAAAACTAAAATGGAAAGATATGATAATAACAAAATTAAAATACAGTATAATTCAAAATTTTAAAAAAAGAACAATTAAATTGGAATAGAAAAACAATTATAAATTAAAACTATAAAAATAACATATCAATTAGGACACATTACATTAATTACAATTAAAATAATAGAATAGATTAAAATTTGAGTTCAAAAATTGAATTAAATTATGTTGTAAATATATTTAATGGAGTCACACAAATTAACATTTTGTAACAAAAATAAACAAACAAATCGATCAAGAACTGAGGACATATCGTCTGAATTCATGGTTAAAGTTTGTTGAACTAAAATGGCTCTTAAGTCTATTGCCATCTCTATTCATTGGCATACAAACGATAAGGAAAGGTATAATTTAATCAGTGTTTAAAATGTCAATCTTTTCCGAGGGGGTTATTAACTAAAGTTTAGATATTTTTTTTCATTTGAATGAATTCCATTTTTGTTACCTGGTAACTCTGTGATGTTTTGCCAGTTATTTTGATGTTACCCTATAAAAAGCAATACTTACTAAAATATCTTCATCACGATTTTTTCCTTCACCGTTATCGCAATTGATTATCCTAACAAATATTATAAATGCGAAAGTAAGTTTGTTTGTTTGTTACCTTTTCACTCCTAAACCACTGAACCGATCATCTTGAAATTTTGCATATACGTTGTCAGGTGTACAGAAACGGACATAAGGTACCTTTCATCCCGAAAAAAAGTACTGTTCCCAAGGAAAACAACAAACGTTCATAGATGGCACCACGTGTCTTTCAAATCATGATTGAATTATATTATTGTGGAAACTTTAGTAGTGTGTTAACGAGTTCTTTTGAGCTAAATTAACATGAGCGAAGACGCGGGCAAAAGCTATTTAATCAAATTCTGATAAGCACATGAATTTGAAAAGCCAGAGGTGCGGGTCGGAGTCGATTTCGGTCTTTTCTGCATAGAAGGCAAGCTTTCAACCGTTAAACTACCACCACATGTTTCATTAACTCACGTTAATGACTGCATTTTGAGGGAGCTGGTTTCGTTAAAATAAAATAAAAATGCAGATAAATAAACTACATAAATATAACGATAACGATAAAATAATAACATACTCTTCCATCATTTCACTTGCAACGATAAACAGCTGACTTCTATATATAATTAATTAATTAAGAGTCACTACACAATTATAGAAACCTATCCAACCCTAACATGCATTTAATAAATCAAGAAGTAAATGTAACCCTTAGCTACTGATGGTATACGACCACACGAATTGTCCGCAAACACGCAGGGGTCAAAATGACCCGAGCAATTATATGGTTATTATGACCATGTGGGCTTTAATTTAAGTTTATAAAGATATAATTGTCAATGGAGGGTTGGTTGATTGAATTATTAGTTTGTATTGCGTATTGAAAATAGAAACTAAAAATAAATATGAGATAACATTTAGAATATTAATTTATTGCTATGTCGTTTCCAACAAAGAAACTCAACCCTTTCTCTCCCTATGGGTATCATAAAGGCAACTAAGGGACTAAGTAATTGATTGATTGATTCGCAAACATGCTTGAAACATATAATTTAGAAGATAATTAATTATGTTTCTGTTCGCACTGAGAAAGGAAATTTTTGAAATTCAACCCCAAAAAATATTATGTAATGGGGGTTCAAAGTTTACGCGGACGAAGTCGCGGGCTAAAGCTGGCGATATACAAAATAATTTGTTTAAAATTGTATGGTATTTAACTGATATAAAAACTGTTAATTATAACTGGCTAAACTGCAAAGGGTTAGAATAGAATATACTTTATTGTACACCAAAATTGTATCACAGCTCTCATAAAATATCATACATTGAAGGGTACAATGGCGGTCTTAATAGTTACTAGGTAACATAAATAGAACATTATATCCAAATAAAAGAAACTACATGCGCGCCCATTCGCTAAGTTTTTTTTAGTTAGGTATCTTGTTGTCTGTCAGCATTGTAGACGGGGCCCGCTAGGGCCAGTGCCTGCCAGGGTTGCGGAATTTATTCGAAAGAGTTACCGCGGCCCTGGAACGCAAAGGGCATTAGAAGGAACACGAATGGGTTTTAGTCAGTAAGAGTCTGACACTCCCTTCCCTCCGCTCTGGGCGGAGCGGAAGGAGTCACATGATGATTTCCCATCCATAAAAAAAAGGTACCTTGTTGTCTATTAACTAAAGTTAAGGTATTATTAATTTAAATGTGTTCTATTAATGAAACCTGGTAACCCTGTCAGTGTCGCCAGTTAATTTGAAGTAACTTTACGCCAGTTTCGCCAGTTAATTTGAAGTACAATAGCTATGAAGTTCCTGCTATCTTTTAGTCTTTAGTACCCATTCCTTCATATGCTACAAGCATGACGGATGTGTTATGTGTTATAATAACTCTTTTGTCTACTCATACGCCTTCACGAGCCAGTGCCTATGAAAGGTATCTGTGCATTGTACACCTTTCTCAGGAACTAGTCTTGTATCGCATCGCAATCTGTCAAGTCATTTTCCTGTACAGGGTTATTTTGTGAATAGTTTATGTTATCTGTACGCCCACGGAACACTGAGTAGCTACCTATATTATTTTATTTTATATTTATACAAGCTTAGTTTTATTATTTACTAAACCTGAAACTAGTTTGTTCAGAATCACTAGGAGAATCGATTGACATATTTTTTACACTTTTTTTTCCTATATTTTAATTTTGTTTCAGTAGGTTTCTACCCATAATAAATGTTGTTAGGGTTCAGTTGACGGGAATATACACCTTGAGGCTTGAGACGGCCCTCTCGGGCCTCTCGGTCAGTTTCCCTGTATTAGACAACCTCTGCATAACACATCTCAGGCATTTCACACTTTTTTAGGGAACTTAACGCGACATAAACTAAGGTGTAACTTGGAGATTTACTAAAAATAAACCTTGTTGTTGAAAATCTTGTTGGGGTGTCTCGGTTTTCGTATAAAGTAAAAATAAGGTTGTATAGCCAACGTTTTTCAAGTTGGTCCTAGGTAAGATAATCAGCTACGCAAAAACTTGTTCATGTCATGGAGCCCAAAATATACAATCAACTACCCGATAACATTACGTCGATCAAATCTATCGCAGTATTTAAAAGAAAACTCAAGTCTTGGCTTATCGAGCAACAACCTTATAATAACAAGTAATGGTTATAAATGTTGTTAAGAATATGTCGAATTCATTTAATTGTGAATTTTATAAAATAATTTAGAGTTTAATGAATTATAATCTGTTTTTTTTTATTCTATTGGACTGCTGTAGATGGTCCTAGGGGACCGTTTCTATGTAACCGGGCAGTTATTGGCGAGACCTGAAGGGTCTCCAGCCAATGGGGGGGAAGCGAAATACTTAACCTAAGCTAACTACTTATACTACACTAACATCATGACTACCTGCAACAACAGCACTAAGGGCGACCCCTAGTGGGACTCGGACCTCGACTTAGAGCGTTGCTAGCGGCGACTTACGGGGGGGGGGGAGACAGCTTGATGAGGGCTGAATTATCAGTGTTACTGTGGAGTCTGAAGAGACGACCGGCTCTACGACGGGAGAGCTCGGTGGATCGTGACCGGCGGCGGTGGGACGTCGCGACGGGTATCGTCGGCGAGGACGGTATGCTGGACGGCGGCGGACGTTGTGTATTATGCTGGTTGATTTACTCGCCTCCTGGAGGAGGGTTATTTCGTCATCGGCTTCTAAGAATTATAATCTGATTATTGTGACTTGTATTATACCAATTAGGTACCAAATAAATACGTCTATGTCTAGCAAGAAGTTTAATTTACTTAGAAATTAAATAAAAAATAAATTAAATTACTTAGAAAAAACGAAATATGATTTGTACAGATTTTTAAAACCATATAATAGTAGTTGCTTAACTAGCTTTATATTTAAAAGATGCTAAAAAGGAATTGTTGTTGTTTACTTGTCGTGTGTAAATTGTTAAAAAAAAAATACCACTATAATATTAGGTATGATCATGTGCAATACATACCCACATCCAAACTGACTCGATAATCATAAAAAAATATATTTCAAAAACATCAATGTATACATTAATGGCATCTTGAACGCGGAAACTCCGATGCTGTTTAAAGACCTTATAACATAAACAAGTCACACCACATCAAGCGCATGCGCAATGTAACACGTAGGAGCAATAGATCATATCTAACGCGATGCGGCGCTACCTAGCGCGTTTCCGAACGCATTAATGTTAGGAATCTTTATAGCCGTGTGAACTGATGTTTTAAGATCAATATCGAAGATGGCCGTTAGGCATAAAGAACGAATATTATACCGGGCGTCCTAAAACACGTGGTCAACGAGGGACAACAATATTCAAAATACCAAGGAGACTTAATTTTATTTTTCAAAATATGAAATTGCTCAATCTTCAAAATAAAAATTGATCGGTATGGTCTCTTAAACTTTGAGACCTAAATATTTCCAATATAAACACAAAATGTCGATGCACGTTACCGCGAAAGTTTAATACCTAGCTTGATTCACCATTTAAGGGGATCTGGCGCTCGGCGGCCGCTGCCGCGCCACGCTCGCTTGGCTCGCTCACATTCGCGCGTTATTGGTCACTGTTCTAACCTAACCCAAATGATTCAATATACTAAATAGTAAACTTTCGCAGTAACGTGCATCGATATTTCGTGCGTCGAAATTCCGTATTCTACCCCTTATTTGAGTAGGGACATATATTAATTAAGTACGGAAGACAATTAATATTAATATATAAAATGCACCACAGAGGTCAATCAAATAAGCTGATTGTGGAGATGATCCCAAATCCTGCATTCAACGATTTTTTGCCTGGGACTCGAACTAACAAAACTGCGAAATAGTGCCATTTCTTGTTTTATGGCATTTGTTGATAGATATCTTTAGGACAATAAGAATGAATCATATTTTACATAAAATATTAAAACCACAAAAAAAAGCGTTTCGACCGACCGCTTCTAACGCAAGCTAGAAAGAAAAAGATTTTAGTAAGGAAATGTATTCATAGCCCAAATACTTCTCACTATTATGAATTCAAATAAAAACCCAACCATTCGTACAAATAATTGCATTACCTTACATTTTGTAATATCTCGTTATTCCTTTATTACAAAAGTATGTAAATTAAATCGTAGCAGTGGAACCAACTAAGTAGTTACACTTAGTTTCGTCATTATAATTGATAATTACACAGAACTAGAAATGACTTGGATATTATTATGATTTCTTTTAATGATTTAATGACATTAGGCAACTGACCGCTTGACGATTTGCTTTACGGTCTTTTTGACGTAAAGGCATATGTTATCTGTGGTTAGTGTTTTCATTCCATGTAGTAACTTGACAGTTTAAAGCAAAATAATGTTACAGTCCGCGCCTTGAATGAAGTCTCTTGGGCGCGCTATGTTGGCACTACTGATTTTTATTGTTCCAGACGCTTTTGCAATGTAAAATCAATGGTGCCAAAATAGCGTCTAGGAGACTTCTTTCCTGGTGCTAATTCTATCATAGTAACACCGGCGCCACACGTTGCCGCCAACGCTCGCACCAACGTTGGTCGGTTAATTTCGTGAGGCGTCCACACGTTGGCTATTACATCAGTCCTGTCCCGTCAGAGCCAACGTGAAGGTGTCCGATACAGAAATCAAAATTGCTCTAAGCGCTTTTACATTGCTGCGTGCCAATTATAATTTATATTTGTTAAAAAGAAAAAGCCACGTCAAAGAAGATAGTGGATGACGACACAATATATGCCTGGTAAACTTCTAAAAATTCGATAACTTTTTCATTTGTCCAAGCGGGTGGCGTTTTTGAGGGGGAGGATGGCATTCCCGCTCGTCGCGCGCTCTCGATGCGTGTTGCAACAGGACTGAGCAAAGAGCCAACATGTGTGCGTATCGCGGACGTTGGCGCAGATTCCTTTGATAAAACCGACATGCCTCGGCCAACTCCCAACGCTTGTCCCAACGTTGGCGCCAATACTATTTTCTAGATCCACACGTTGGACGAGTGACGTTGGGACTAACGTTGGGGCCAACGTGTGGAGCCGGCCTTGTTGGGTAAGCGAATGGTTTTGCGAAAATAATGAGTGAGTATTTTTTCTCAATTTATGTATAAAACTATGAATTTATTTGCAATATAAGAATAAAGGAGGAAAAATCGTTGCTAATTTTTACTCTACTCTACGCTATGTTTACACTATTTTTGATAGTAATATATCGTGTTTTGATCGTCAAGTTTCAATAAAAGTTTGCATATAACATTATTAAGTTCTTGTATTATAACTTTCGTTAGACACATTCATACATAATCATGATTAGATTCGATTCGACTCGCGACCTCGCCGCGTGATCAGCTCATGATTAAGAGCTCCGTTTGAGTTTAAAACTAGTCGGGCAATCCCGAAATATTTACACGAGTAAACCGTAAGTAATCAAGAATATTATTAAGTTCATTCAATTTTGTTCATTCTTCTTTTTCCCTCACTACCTTGTTTTGTCAAAAACTAGTATCCCTCCAACTACAGTGACTACATGGCTTTAGATATTTGGTATGCGTAGTACCCAAGCTTTCAATGCATATGGCGGCTTACCTACTATGTTAGGACGTGCATAACTAGTCGGCTTTTCATACATGTATCGGCTTTTCATGCATATGTCGGCTTTCCATACATATGGCGAGGCTTTGGATGCGAACAGAATTAATTATTTGAAATACTGCCTTTTAGTATTGGTACGATGTTTCTATAACTATTTGTGTACATGAGTTTGCTTTACAATGAATGAATTGGTATCTACACGTAAATAGACCGCATACTCAGCTCATTGGCAGTTGTAGGGCCCAATTTTGAGAGTGAGCATCTTTCCATGTCAAAAAAATCTCTTAGTAGACATATACGTACAACAGGATATTAATTCAAACCATACCCGGCTATTTTTTTTGCTAAATTTTTGTCAAAATTTGGTTTTGTAACTTAGACCGTTTTAGCTAGCAGATTTTTTTCCCTACGTATAGGTATCTACAGCTTGACAAAATTGCTAAAAGTAACGAAAACGTTTTTGACTGTTATCAAAATGACAAGAAAAACAGAATTCTATTTAAGCCGGTTCTACTAAGTTTTCTAAAACCAAAATCAAACTCAAAAATCTAAAATAAAATAAAATAAAAAAATCTAAATCTTAAAGTTATTACTTTGTTACTTAAGTCTCAACAAAGTAATGGATCGTAATTAAATTTTGCTTGAGACAATATTAAGCCAATGAGAACGACTTTGCTTTTTTTATCCCGAAAAATTGGACATTTCCCATGAGACTGTGTCTAATTCTACGCTGGATGGACTGGCGGGAATAGATAGATATAGGTACCTACATAGTTTTTTTTAAATATTTTTCATGGACCTTGTCAAACCTGATGGTAAGCGCAGACAGAGCGTGAGGTCCTGGGTTCGATCCTCAGGTTTGGGCAAAGTGTTATTGGGGTTTTCCGTATAGGATTTCTCAGTAGCTTTTTTTTTTCTATTGGACTGCTGTATATCTGCTGCTAGGGGACCATTTCTACGTAACCGGACAGTCATTGGCGAGACCTGAAGGGTCTCCAGCCAATGGGGGGAGGTAATATACTTAACCTAAGCTTGTACTACACTAACATCATGATCACCTGCAACAACAGCAGCCGAGGTCCGAGTCCCACAGGGCGGCCCATAGTGGGACTTGGGCCTCGGGTTAAGGCGTTGCTGGCGGGGACTTAGGGGGGGGGGACAGCTTGATGAGGGCTGAATTATCGGTGTGAATAATTTCTCAGTAGCAGTCCGGAGTCTGGATTTATACCCGGTTAGTTGCAATGGGCTCGCCCTCTATTACAGGGGAATTAAATATACAATGAAATGGTGTACCGTAGACATCTACCCAACCTTTCGGGGAATACAGGCGTGATGATCTAAACTACTCTTCATAATGCGCGCAAAAATAGAGGCGACCATTCTTACGCAACTTCGAAATACATTAAAACAATATACTTTTTAGTACCACTAACCATCAAATGCCTGTAACTGCGTCTCAGCCAGCTGAACCCTTTCGCATGATTGTTCCACTCCACTTAACACAAACAAAGACTTATTACGACATTCAATTAAACATGTTTCCTTGTTTTTTACGAACATTTCGACTCCATATTGGTTTACGAATAAATGAATATTAGTTATTTGTAAAAAAGCAAAGTACACTTTTTTTTTTCTTGTTTACTACTTGTATTTACAAGTCCGCGGACGGTTTCTACGTAACCGGGCAGTTATTGGCGAGACCTGAAGGGTCTCCAGCCAATGGTGGGGAAGTAAAATACCTAACCTAACTACTTATATTACACTAACATCATTACTACTAGCAACAACAGCACTAAGGGCGACCCCTAGTGGGACTCGGACCTCGGCTTAGGGTGTTGCTGGAGGGGGATTGAATGGGAGATAGCTTGATGAGGGCTAAATTATCGTGGTGTGGAAGAAAACTTGCGACGTAATGGTCTGAAATCGCCAAATCGCAGTGAACATGCGTCGTTTTCAATGCTCGTTTCTTCTCTGAATGAGATGAGGCCTTTGCCCTACTGTGGGATGGTTATCGATTGGTATTTTATAATTAAAAAGGCAAATAAATAAATGGTTAACATTCCGACATAGCTATAGGACTACTAAGTACTAACTCTGTCTACGTCGTGAATGCAACTCTGTAACTTAAATAAAAAACGTAACTATATGAAACAAACAATCTCAATAATAGTCTGTTGTTACGGCCAATGCCAAGAGTCTCAACCAACATCTGAAGGGGCTCTCGTTAAGCAGCTGAATCTCGGGTTTGATACAGAAACCGCTACTTCTGAACACGGCGCGTATTGTTAGGAAGTTCCTCTCTCTAAGGCCCTGACCACTGGTAGCTTGGATCCTGTTCCCGATGCCGTTGCGCTACTATATTTTTAAATGTTTTTTTGTATGGAAATATTTAAAAATGTAATTTTGTATGTTATATGAATAAACTACAAATCAATATGTAATAGTATCGATATCGGAATGTAACACGTGACCCTGCACACACAGTACGTGCATTCCACTACCGTGTCATTCATGTTGTCTCAATGGCAATACGCCATAAATAGTAGATATTCATAGTGAATGGACCGGCCAATAGTAGCTATCTATTTATAGGTATATTTAATCGGTTTGGAGATTCAAATCGTTTAGTATTGCTACTTAAAATTCAATTGTGTAATTCAATAAACCAGTAGCAACGTTTTATTTACGTTTATGTGTTTTATAGTAGAGTTTAGGCATCCTTTTTTAGTTGGTTTAACTGTTACACATTATGTGTTAACGAGTGTTAAACAATGAGTATGTTTAATAGATTCTTTAAGCAAAAGGAATGATTCAAGATCCAAAGTTTGCTTACCTATAATACAGTACGCGTAAAATAGCTTCGCTCATCTGGGGGCCTACTCTCTAAGTCCGTCAACGAAGTTAGTCGCCCGTCCGAAAGTAGCCCGAAACGTAGGAGTGAACAAAACAAAGTGTCAAGTTCAACTTTTCAGACGGACAAAAACACATCGGTAGTAGGGACATCTGTCAATCGTGTTGTCATTTATTCTTAGTGCGGGCCCCGAAATAAGGACTTCGGGCTTAGGGAGTAGACCCCCTGAAGTGAGGAACAGATCGCTTAAAGCCGGTTTTCAGAGCGGCAAAGTTATTTTATAAGCGCCAAATAACTTTGCCCCTCTGAAGTGAGGAGGGAGTTCAGATCGTCTGGATTGTAGAACGTCTATGTGGGCAAGAGGAATATAAAGCTCAAAGCCTGTGTAGTGTGGAACTCGCTTTGCCTCTTATGATGTATTTAGGTATAAGCTTAGTGTAAGATTGAACATTATATTTTGGCTGGAGACCCTTCAGGTCTCGCCAATAACTGCCCGGTTGCATAGAACTAGAAACGGTCCCCTAGGACCATACATGAACACCTACATAAACATAAAAAAATATTATATATATATTATAGTCACTGTAACCGACACCACGTATATTATTTGACACCCGAACGCCCCGCACCTGGTTTCAGAGAGGCAAAGTTATTTTACGTGTACCTTACAAAATTTAAATGGCTGGTCTAACAATCACATTGGTATTGTAGATAAGATAATTTTCTGTAGACAATTTAATTATAATTTCGGCTGCAAACTGCAGTACGAAATGTGGCCAAGTTTGAATTATATTACAAAGACAATGACACAGAAAAAACAGGAGTTTCCCAAAGTTTTTTAAAGTCATTTAAACCAAAAAACAACAAGCTAGTTAATTGCCGGCTGTGAAGATTGTCGACTACCGTATTAAGTCATCAAACGACACCACCAAGGCCGTAGGTAATCAATGATGGTCAAATGACACATGTTATGGTCAAAAAACTATGATTTCATTGCCAAAAAAATAGTTTATGTAAACACGAGCCTACAGTGTTAACTTTTAAATAAATAAGCTTGCAAATGAATTGATTCAATACATCTAGGGGTACTCAGTAAGCACGAAGTCCGTGGTTTCGGCCTTAGTTACGAGCGTTTCCTACTCCCTATCACATACGGACATATGATTATTTCGGGGCCCGAACTAAGAATGAATGACAACACGATTTGACAGTTGTCCCTACTACCGATGTGTTTTTTTGCCTGTCCGAAAAGTTGAACTTGACACTTGTTTTGTTCACTCCTACGTTTCGGGCTACTTTCGGACGGGCGACTAACTTCGTTGACGGACTTAGCAGGCCCCCAAGCGTGATGTTATATTTTTACGTTTCAAAGAAATTATAATAAAAAGCCTTTGACTTTCCGAAATCATTTGCGGATCAGAATTTGATTATTACTTGCGTTAACTGTGAAGGAGAATATCGTGACGAACCTGCATACCTGATGATGATTTATCATTTGATTAATGATGATAAATCATCATATTATCATGATCATTAATAAAAAAATAAGTACTAAATACTAATGTTATAATTAAAAAGAGAGTTTAGTTTATTTTTTTAACATTTGAAAATCAAACATCAAAAGTATTTATTTCACAAAAACCATTACAGGCGCTTATGAAAAGTCGAATTTAGGTGCACGGTTCCATTTAGTCGTTTCCTATGGAGAAGAGCCGGCAAGAAACTCCATGGTTACTCTTTTAAAATCCAATGAAAGACTTCAAGTCTGAAATTATAGTCCTAAACAAGAATATTCTTCACTGCTATAAAGTTGTTTTCATAAGAAAACATAATAAATATACCGTCGTTTAAAAAATCTTGACTGCACTGTATTAACATATTCCTGGTTCTAGCAAGCCGTACAAGCGGTATTTATGTGAATTGCTAGGAAGCTGACAAACAGAGCTTTCCGCTAAACAATAAAAATATATACCTAGTACAGTTCCCTAATGGTGAATGCCCTCAACAGCAGCTACCAGTTCGTGTCGGTGACAAGTCTCGCTTACTGTCCCTACCAGTGTTTATTGTCGACTTGTGAGTTTTCTCACGTTTGCCCACAACTGTACCAGCTAAACATCCATTAAAAAACATCTTAGTACACTTCGATCTTACAAAGTATACAAAAGGCTAGTTGGAAAGGGACTCGTACTAATCTGCTAGCCACTTATAATATCACTGATGACTGTTTTAAAGCAAGTGTTAAAATTATAAAATTAGATTAGTTTTATTTCCGTGCAAAATTATTTTCAAACTCAAACTCAATCTCAAAACTCATTTATTCAAAATAGACTAGAATTACTTAGTTCTTTTTGAACGTATGGTTTACAATATTATAGACATCCCACAAAAAAGCCCTCCCTTCCTAGTGTTTTTGCTGTGAAGAAGAAACGGCGCAACAAACTCCCCAGCAACACAGATATGTCTGTCAAGTGAATAAATTAATTGACTCTGTACAACGAAAATCATAATATTTTTTACAATAATAAAATTATGCAACTACAGGAAAAATAAAAAATAAAGTATGTATATAAATCAATTCTGTTCTTAAAATTTTAATTTTAGGTTTTAGTTTTTTTTTTTATTCTTCATCCCTGCTTTAGTTATGAATTCAAAAAATGGAGCTTCTAATCCGTGACCTCAAATATGAGCTAAAATGTAAACACAGCTGATCATAGCCGAGGATAGATAGATTTTAGCATGTTTTTTTTTTAACTTAACTTTACTACTTTAGACTTTTGAGGAAAGTTGTACAACAAAAGTTATTTATTGTTATTGATATTTTAACACTCTTTCGGATTAGTACTCCTTTTCCGACTAACCTTGTATATTTTTGAAACTTATGTCATAATATCAAAGTTTAAATCATCAATGATATCATTATTATTTGCGTTAATTTACTTCCGTGTAACAAAACAGCTGATTCGTCATGACAAGAAAAAAAATACGTACCTAACAACGCGCGGTTGAATGGCCCATGCGCGTGCGCATACCCATTGACACATCTCTATGAATGACGCCTTTATATGCAACGTAAAACACTGCAATCGCAGATACACACGCACACTTACGAATCAATAATGATTTTTCACTGATACACAAAAATGATCACATAAATACACACACTCATGCACTCCCGAATAACGAAAAAGGAAACACTACAAAAAAATATTCGATTTTTGAAATTTGACAACTGTCAAATGCAGTACAGTCGCGCGCGTAAGTGATTTGATGATTTTTATTGTGCGTTTTAACATGCGGTGCTCACTCGTGCGGCTACAACTGACTGACTAACGGGCCGTCCGTCCGTCCGTCCCGCTCCACAGTTGCGCAACTAACGGGGCATAGAGTAAGCATATTTTTGTGTACAGAACAGCAGTATAGTAAATAAGTTCGTGTTCTAAAGAAAGCCTTGTCATTGAAAGTTAATTGATTATCTTTTGTTTGAGCTTTCGTTTGTAGTTATGTGCCTGAGACCTCAAGATATAGTTGAATCAATTGATGTCAAATACGATTCTATATAAATATTTATTGGACCTTATTAATATTTTATGGGTAGCGTAAAAAAGGTAAGGATGGAATTCATGAAGGTTTCTTATTGCTTTAATATATTGCATTCAACAGGCAATTACATTGATTCATGAAAAATCTTTATGGTCGATACATATTCAGCAAGTCAGAAATGCAGCTCAATAATAAAAAAAAAATATCTCTAGGACACCATTACGAGAAGTATGGATGCATCGCATAATCCAACGATTTATATCATTGTCCGTATATCGGATCTGAATGTTCCAGCATAGCATAGCATTAAAATTATTTATCGTCCACATTTTTTGTACGTCTGTTCGGAACAGTATCCGCCATTTTTTTTTACTTTTTCAGCGAACTCTTAGCGTGTTATTATTTATTAAACAATGAACGTTTTAATATTGATTTTGGATGAGAATGTTGAATTTTCTGTCTAAAAAAACCACAACATAACTTTATAAAAAGTTTAAAAATGTAATGCAGTTTTTTTTTCACCAAATTTTTTTTTCTACTTATAAGTTTTTTTTATGTTTGCAGTTATTTTATTCTCACTAATTAACGTTTCTTGTTATTTTCATTGTTAAATAAAATAATATAAGTAACAAGTAAAATGGTTTACGACATACAAGAGGATTAAAAAGCGTTCCCATTCAGAAACTATTACACCAAAATTTTTATGAACATACAAAATAATCTTTGTTTTACAATTACGGACGCGCCCACGTGAACTGTTGTACGTAAACTACACAATAGCGCTTTAAATCACTTGGTTTACTGGCTATAAACCAGAAGAAGTCCAAGACTCACATTTTGTCTGTGGCGCCCAGTGTAGGTGTTTCGGCTATATCAGATGAATGAATAATTACAATGTGTAGCTATAAATTATGCATTTTATTGGTAATATTAATTTAATGATACGGTGCGATGCACTGTCTATTAGAATTTACATTAATTATAGGTTTTTATATCTAAGTATTATGTGAAATGATGTGTGATCGTGATATGACCAGGAATTTGTACATTAAAAAACATAAAAGGTTAGGAAATATTAACGATTATTATTATTATCCTATATTTTACTAAAATTATGAACTCAAAATATTATTATTTTTGTTATGAAACGATGCCTAATTACGATTATGATTTTGAATTTTTCGAGTGACGATACCTATGTACGTCCGGCGCACCCTAGGCAGTCAGCCCCGCTACCAACCTTGCTGACTGGCTAATCTTTTCACCACAGCATGAGCTGTTTTCCTATAGCTTGTGCTGACACGAGAGAAGTTTTCTTTGAAAACGATCAATGTATCTTTTGTCTTTTCTTTTATTTGAACGAAGCATAATCTTCAGCGCTGAAAGCCTTACATGTTCATTTAGAAAAAGATATCATCATTTTGAAACTAGTTTCGTTTCAAGATCAGAACCTTGTCACGAATTAGCAACCTGTTACTATAGCCGCAGAGTTGTGATCTTGAAAATCTATGCGTCACTACTATTCATATCTTAGAATAGTAACGCACCAAATAATAGACGCACTGAGATTGTATAGGTACTTGAAAGTTTCTCACAGTTTTAACAAAATTAGAAGGAATGAGAATGACAAATATATTCAAGCTTTACTTGCATCATTACATAGCATAACCCATTACTATCCCACTGCTGGGCACGAACTACTTCGCTGGTCTAGTGGTTGGTGGATTACACACATCATCGAGAACTTTATGGAGCCTTCTCAGGTGGGCAGACTGATTTCCTCACGAAGTTTTTCCTTCAAGTTAACGCAAGTGATAACTAAATTTAAATGATAATTAAAGTTAATAAAATTATGGAAACCGACCAGAAAAATTATAATCCCATACGTATCTTTGACAATCTTTTAAGTTAGAAGAGATAAGTATTGCAAATACTTAAATAAAAAATTACTGAGAAGTATAATGTTTACTCCATCCTATCTTAACTAATATTATAAATGCGAAAGTAAGTTTGTTTGTTACCTTTTCACGCCTAAACCACTGAACCGATCATGCTGAATTTTTTTATATACGTTGTCAGGTATACAGAAACGGACATAGGGTACCTTTCATCCCGAAAAAAAGTACTGTTCCCGAGGAAAACGACAATCACGATAATAGATCAGAGAATCATGATTGAATTGATGATTCGAAATTATTATTAAAGAAACTTTAGTAGTGTGTTAAGAGTTTTTTTTTATTATAATATAAACACGAGCGAAGCCACGGGCAAAAGCTAGTTTCATATACAACGTGTGTTTTTTGATATCCCATAACTCTAGGGTTATATTATTTAGGTAAAAAGAACACAAAATCTCCTAGAACAGGTGGTCCAAAAATGCACAGTTTCGAAGATATAATCAATCATAATTAAATTATAGGTAGGTATCTAAGTTTCATTGATAAATAAGAGTAATTCATTTTTATTCAAACTAATCATTCATATATTTCACGTAAGGGTGTTTGACATTAATAAGCGTGACTTTGTCGAATAATTTTGAATGAAAAACGAAAAAAAAAAAATGGTTGAAGAATAATTCATATGCCAGTTGGTTCTTTGATATGGTCTCAATCATACCCTAGAGTTATGGGATATCAAAAAAAACACCTTGTATATTCGACATGAGTGGCCCACCAAGATACGAATATCTTTTGAACCATTTCTTGAAGTAGAGTTTCAGCTCATCTTAATTGACCGTTAAGGTTCATAAAAGCATATACTGTGTTGAATTTCTGCTGGAAGTAAACGCTTTGTATATTTTTAACCTATTTTAGATATACCGGTATACCTCCAAAATAAAATAGAAGTACAGACACCGCCAGTGATCTACTAAACCAAATTGGAATGTTATTCTTGCGAGGCCGAGAGGCCCGCTCGAGGCCTTGACATTAAAGGTCACGGTTTTAGCCAGCGGCATGCAACACACAGGCCTATTAACTATTACCTACCACAAACCACTATATGCTATACAGATACAGTACGACAACAATACGTACATGATCGAACAGTCAATGGCAGTCGCTAATTTTCGCGACACTCACACTTATTGCGTCAGCGTAAAGATCATTCTTAACTGCAGTACTAATAAACATTCGTAGCCTTGAAGTCGCACTTAGTTCGGAAGCGATCGGTTTAACGAGGGTTGTCGATGCGACTTTTTAGTTGTGTCGTACTTGTACTTCACTTTCTACAATGGTAGCCCGATGCACGCACACATACGCAACGCTCAGTTCCCTGGAATTTAACAGGGAACTAGCGGGTACCTACTAGGGTTTTCGCGTTCCCGGCCTATTTGAGTTCCCGGGAATCGGGAATTTTTTCTCTTAATTCCCGGGAATTCCCGGGTACCCGGGAATTTTCATGTTTTTTGTATAAATATAGTTTTTCTCGTATATTTCAACATTAAACTTGTGTAAGTACTTTAAACATGATAAATTGTCTAACATACCAATCGACTTTTCTTATTAAAATAAAAAATCTAACACTTATTAAAAAAAATTGAACTAGGAACTGTTACCTACAGTCATTTATTGTGCGACGTCGCGAGTTTCTTTAATGAATAAAAAGTCTTCTCTTCTTATAATATGGCAAAATATTACGGAATAACAATAGGGTGAATGACTATAAAGGGTGTTACCAAATTCGTGAAATACCTTATAACCACATGATCTACTACTGGTGTAGAATGACCGAGCACGGGATTTAGCTTAATTTAAAATAAAAAATAAAATGTTTTTTTTTCTTGCGGTTGCGATATGTGATCGAAACATAACCAGCTAATAAGGTAAAAATAAAAATTGCTTAATAAAAATTTTATTCGTGGGAACATTTCGACGCCACTCATCAATGAATAAAAGCACGGTGACACAGCTGGCTAGCACGACTAGCACGAAATCGTTCTTTGCAGTTGGTTAACTCGGGGCGCAAAAAGGGCTCGAAAATAGAACTTTTTTTTTGAAAATAAACTTTTGTATTTAAAATAAAAACCATTTACTTAGGGTTAATCTGTGACCAGTAGATCACGCTGTTTGAAGGAATTACACAAATTCGTGTACATCCTGTATATTTTCATTATAAATCTCGAAATTACACAAAAAATAAGCAAGAATAAAAATAAATAAGAATAATTTCTACAAATGAAACATTTACAAAAACAATCAAGCGTTTAGAATTTGTTTACTAGACAGAGACAACAGTACCTACTGTGTGCTGAAATTACAATATATGTATTTACCCCATTCTAAGTTCACACCATGCAATACAATGTCTGTTTCACGCGAGAGAGATAGAAAATGCTCTAAAATCTTCGGAAGCGTGCAGACCCTTCATTTTTCATCATCTTTTCTTCATTTCAAATAATTCCCGGGTACCCGGGATTCCCGACAAATAATTCCCGGGTCCTAAAATCCTCAAATTCCCGGGAATTCCCGGTTCCGGGTACCCGGGGCGAAAACCCTAGTACCTACTCACTCGCAGTGTGTATTGAGAATTCCATAACTGGAATTGCATATGACTGAGTGCGTTGCGCGACGAATTCATACGATAATATGTTTGCGAGAATTCATACAATAATATGTTTTATTGTACACCCATAACGATAGCAAAAATCAGGAACAATGTAAATTAAAGGTTCAATGGCGGTTTTATCGCAAATAGCAATTTCTTCCAGACAACCGTTCTGCTGTGCTAAGCTAAAAATCAGTATCTCAAAAAAAAAACCTTAAGTTAATTCTTATGGCATCGGATAGCTTAAAGAATACGCATCCAATGAACTAAAGCAAATAGCGGTATCTTATTTAAAACATTCTCGCACAACACAAAAAAGTTTTCAAATCACTAAGCAGCTCAAGAAACTATATTTACAAAATTTAAATTTTCTCGAAATTGACTTTCCCTGAGATACCGCTTTTGCATTTAGCACGGCAGCGTTGGCCATCCAAGGGTTGTCTGGAAGATATACCGTTGTCCATATAAAGAAGACGTAAAAAATAAATCATGGGGGCTGTCCGTGGTATACTACTGCACAACTTTTAACCTCTTCTGTAAATAGTATTAATTGAAGTCGCTTTTCGCATCTGTCTGTTTATCCGCTTACTTCTTCTAAACTAATCAACGGATTTTGATGCGGTTTTCGTTTTAATTCAGGTAATAAGAAAGGTTTTAAGCTATAAAACGTGGTTGAGAGACGCAGGGGCGGGTTGTTAGTTCATTATAAGACTAAGGGCCTGTTTCACGATGTCTGAGTAGCCACTAAACACCGAATAAATTCAAAAATGGAACAGAATTTGTATGAAATTATCTGCCAAGTAATATAACGGGAACTTACTTGGAGGTGGTGAAACAGGCGCTAAGTGCGTTCATATTGTAACTTTTGAATACGTCCACATAAAAAGATGAAGATGCCGTCTGACCCGAGATGACATCGTAGAATGTTGACATTCTAAATGTTTAATTATTTGTCAGACAAATTCAACTTGCTAACATTCGCATATTTCCATTGCATATCGCAACGAAAATAAATGCAACAAATTTTAGTGAAGTATGGACTTTTATGTTAACAGAATTGTGCACAAATAACTGAATATTCAAACGACAAAAATATGCAAAAGGCCACACACAGTACAATTTGCACGGTTGCACAAAAACAATTGTTTTTATGTGTGCTATTAATGCAGCGAACACACTTAGTCAACGAAATACAGCGAACGCTCGTCATTTGTTGAATGTGACAAAACTTTGTACAAAACGAATCCTTTCATTCGGTTTCATCGGTGTCGAAAGCCCCGTTCGTTGACTAGATGTGTACGTTGTATGTTGAAATATATTAAAATTAAAACTACTTACATAAAGTATGGTATGTAAACATTATACCTGAGTTAGTACCTGAAACAAAAATTGAAAACATTAGTATTTAGCGTATTACACTTAATTATTAGGTATTTAATTGTTTACTTAATTGTGCATGTAATTAACAACTAAAAGTTAAGTTGATGTAGATTTTAATTATAGGCTGTAATCTCTGAAGCTATTTATTAGAATAATTTTACACAATTTTGTAGAATATTTTCAGTTTTTTTTTCTCGATAATTGTTTACCCAATACTGCATGCGTACGTTTGTAGAATTTGTTGACATGAAATCATTAATCTTTTGAAAATGAAGGCACTGGCCGCTTACTGTACAATAAAATTGCCTTCTCATTAAGATCTATTGTAATTGTATGCTGGAATTGTGATCTGTTTGCAGATGAATGGAATACTATACTGTCAGTAAACATCAGAAGCACTGTGAGAGATTTATGAAACAGGTGTGTCTAATTGTTTTTTTTCTTTTCTTCATTCAATTGTATTGTGTCTATCTATATATCTTACATTATTGTAGTTGGTCCTAAACTGTTTTAAATAAAGTAAATAAATTAAATTAGGGATGACTAACAGCATAAATGCATCTGCAAGTTATCTTCTAAATTTTATTTCCATCCAACGTCATCAATATCATAAAAAAGCTGCTAAATCAGAATATAAAGCGGCTTGATCCTTCATGTTTACAGTCACACCATTGTGACATTATACAGAGCTACCGCATATTTACAAGACCTCAATACCTCAAAAATTGCATGAGAAAAGCGCACGTATCCGCAGGGGGACAAACAAATCACACAACAGAGGGAAACACAGAAGGAACACTCTTCACAACGTGTCTTAAAATATTTACGGATAAAAACTCTAATATACACACATCAAAAGTGTCTAGGGATCAAGCATTTTTATGCGGATTTCTTGAGATTGAGATGTGGCTTTGTAATAAATTTATGATTTTATAAATTTATATGGATCCTTTTTGGTGCATTTCATAATTTGAATCAGGAACTGTGAATCAAATTCGAGTAAAAGATGAAAATCAGCTGTCAATATTTTCCCTATAAAAACATACAACGCATTGAAGACATTATTAGTGCTACTGTTTCCCTACTACTGATTAAAACCAACGTTATTATGGAGCGGCGACGTCATTTAAGCAGGGAAGAAATGCTCAGAGCCGTGGGAATGATAGAAGCTGGTTCCCGGCAACGTACTGTGGCTTTAGCTCTGAATACAAGTCAGAGTGTTATCAGTCGACTTTGGACACGTTACCGAAGCACTGGTACCGTGGCTGAGCGCCATGGAGGACGGTATCGCTGCACCACACGGAGACAAGACCGATACATTCAAATCTTAACTCGAAGAGCTCCAACAATAACCGCCATGATGTTAGCCGTGAGGCTTCATCACTCTTCAGGGAACTTAATTAGCGACCAAACAGTCAGAAACCGCTTGCATGAAGTGAACCTTCATTCCCGAAGACCGCTACGGGTACCACCTATAGCAATGCACAATCGTAGGATTCGATATCAATGGGCTCTTGGACACAGAAATTGGGCAGAAGAACAATGGCGTTTCGTGTGCTTTTCTGATGAGTCTCGTTTTGGTATGAGACCGGATACAAGACGTATACGACACTGGAGAACCCCTGGACGCCAACAGCGATTAAAATCCTGCCAGGAAGTCCATCCTTATAGTGGTGGAACCATCATGGTATGGGCGGGTATTTGGATCGGCGGAAGAACTGAGTTGATTTGGATCAGAGGCAACCTCAACGCTCAAATTTATGCTGAGACGATTGTATCAGACGTCATCGTTCCTCTACAAGCGCAAATCGGTCCCTTATTTCAGTTAATGCATGATAATGCACGACCGCACACCGCAAGAGTTGTAAGACAGACTCTCGCCGCAGCTAACATCAATGTCCTGCCCTGGCCTGCTCAGTCGCCAGACTTGAACCCGATTGAGCATGCATGGGATATGCTACAGAGAAGAGCTCTGCCGAATATGGAGGGTATCCAGTCGCAAGAAGACCTTTTTTTGTTGTTGCAACGAACATGGGCGGCCATTCCACAGCGTGATTTGGATGAACTCATTTTGAGTATGCCAAACCGATGTTCTTGTGTTGTTAGTGTTCGCGGTAGAAACACGGATTATTAATTGTTTAAGTTACCCAATAAAATTTTAAAGAAAACTGTTATTTCAGTCTTTTTTTCGAACTTTTGTGTTAGTGGTTCAAATGTCAAAAATCCCTTTATTAGGAAAATGGCAAATTTCTTTATTAATGCAAAGGTGACTTGGTTTATCCTTACTGTGACAAACGAAAACACTTTATTTGATGAATCCTTAAAGAAAATTTTAATTAATATCAATCAGGAGAAAAGTTATTGCAAAAATATATGTTGATCCCTAGACACTTTTGATGTGTGTATATCTAGATAATTTCTTCAAACCACGTGATACGGTGACATTGATTGAACATGCATGGATTTATTTTTCAGAAAAAAGAAAAAAAACAGAAAAACCTCTTTTCCGAATAATTTTAGCGTTCCGATTTAACTGCTATGCCACCGTGCTTACATTAATTTTTGCGTCGCATCGAAATGTTCTATCACATTTTTTTTTGTTTTTTTTTAGTTTATCCCTATTGGGTGGCTTAGAAACAATCAGCTACATGTACAAAAAGCAAAAAAAAGTTTTTTTAAAAATTAATCTATACTTTCTGAATCAATGTGAATTTGTTATCTATATGTTTCTACAGAATGAGCCTACTGTGATAACTTTTTCGTGAAAATGGTTCGACACACAGGCTTTCACGTGGAATAGTGTCAAGAGCGATCGATGGAGTCACTACCAATATCGTAGGTGACGATACGTGGAGACTGTAGCAGCCCCTTGTAACGGGGAAGAGGGTAGTTCATGTAGGAAATATAGTTTCGTGGTTTACATAAAAAATGTTTAATAGCGTTTGAAGAAAAAAGTATGTTAAAATTGAAATAAAATAAAAAATTGTGAGTTCGTAACAGTTTTGTTAGCGACTGTATTTTTTTAATGTACTATATCTTCACTTAAAATATGTGTTGTTTCAAATTTATTTTCTAACATTTCAAGATAATGAGACGTTTCATTCTTCCAGTCATTGAGTTATTGAGTTCGATTCACAAGTGCCAAAAAAAAAAAAAAACAGAAATTCTTAGTTTCTTCCTCGGTGTTACCTATCTAGCTATCACATGGGAACTTATGACGTCACGCGTGAACTATTGGGTCTTCGGTAATATAGTACACCAAATTTTTATTATTTTTTATTTTTCATTTCCATGTTAGAATTGATCTGCTTTTTCAAAGACCATTCGGAGATCACAGTCGTGACGGTAAGCATGGAAGTACATTACAAGTTGATAGTAACATTCCTAGATCGTGGATCGTGGGCGCTGACCGTCGTGAGACAGGTTATGCGTGCTTGACCGAATTTGGGCCTACTTTTACTTTTCTATTGATGCTCAAGTTCGAGTACTATGACTGCATGGCATTGTTATTTAAATGTTTATACAGTGTTGTTTGAAGTGCCGAATGTTTTGGATGAGTTGACTTCTGGTCGGTACAAGAAGTGTTTGGAGAGATTTACTAGGAAACAACGTAGCAATAAGTTAAGTAGTTTGTTGGTAGTGGAAAGGTTTTCCGTTAATCCGGTAGTAAAAGATAACATACAAACTATAAGCTGTTGAAAATGTTGTTTTTTAAAGTAGCCAGCTTTAGCAAAGCTTCGAAACTTTGAATTTTACGTCCACGTGTTTGTGTTGTCATAAAATTAAAAGTTATAAACAACAAATTAAATATCTTGATTTAGCACACGAGGTTGTGTTGGCACGTGTGGACTTAGCAGTCGTTGTTCCGTCAGTCGTTATGGCGAATGGCCAAGAACCGCGATCAACACCTTATAAGGTATAAGGTATAACGGGCTGGTATCCGCAACTCCACGTCTAAGCGCGTATTTTGCGTGATGGGTGGTAAGTATAATTACTCGATCCACCCTAACTCCTCGAAAAAGGCCAGCACACCCTTGATGTTACTGGTGATCTCTCGGAGAGTACCTGGGTTACCGAAGTACTTGGCCCTGTATGTGGCGACCTCAGGGCAGTTTAGTAGCACGTGGGCTGCCGTCTCGTCCTCCTCCATGCATGCTCTGCACAGTGGGCTGTCTGTAACTCCAATGACATCAACACCGAGGCTCTCGTTAAGCGGCTGAATCGAGGGCTTGATACAGAAAGCGGTACTCCATGACGCGGCACGCATAGTGAGGAGGTTCCTTTCTCTGGAGCCCTGACCACCGGCAGCTTGGACGCTGTTGCCGATGCCGCTACCATTTTTTGTATTTTTAAATGTATAAGTTGTGTTTTTTGCGATAATACGTATTTAAAAATATAATTTAGGTACATGTTCGTAAAATAAAGTTAAAAAAACTTCCAGGACACAATAACAACCATACACAGAAAAAACTCCTGAAATTGTTCAAACTCGCTTCCCAGACTAAATCACATAACATCTATTTCTATTTATTTTCAGTCCAACACCATCTAAACAACGCAACAACAGTCATTGTGACAAAAAGAAAAAGAAAATTAAAACTATAAATCACGATTATTACATGGCAAGCGTGGCGAAAATTTGAAAGCGTTGATAATCAGAAACCATATTGGAGAGAATGAGAGATTTGGAGCGGCTAGGGTACTGGCTTGATGAATTGAAGACATTACTGTACAAATCGTCACTGCTTTTGTACCTATTTATTATTCTAGTTGAAACTGAATAACAGTGGTTTTTATCTTACATTGACAATTTAAAACTCATTAAATTTAATAACCGTGACTAGAAACTAAAAATAATAAAAATAAAAACAATTTAAGATATTAAAGAAAATTATGTTTATGCGCGATTGTACAAAAATACATAAATATAAAAGTGGAAATAATCAATTGGTGCAGTGTAGATGATATCAGAAACTATTCGATATTTAAATAATGTCTACATTTATTTTGTTCGATATTTGAATGTGTGACGTTTGTAATAATTATTTGTTAAGCTATAAGGCCGGGTGCTCATTGTGATTTTTTGTCACGGTGACTTTTTGTTACTAAGTCGAATTCTATGAAAATATAAAATCACCGTAATGTCACGTCACCATAGTGAGCGCACTCCCATAATATCTTCATAGCATTCGACTTGGGTAACAAAAAGTCACCGTGACAAAAAATCATAATCAGCGGCGGGCCAGGAAGTGTGTATAGACAATTAGCACAAGACATCGAAGAATATTCAAATAAAATGAAGAAGTTTGATAAATGGAGAATTATTCGTAAAATATTTCAGCACAATCTGAATCTACCTACCATCTACAAGGTTAGTCGGAAAGGGGGTACTAATAAGGGGGGCCATTTAAAGTATCACTGATAACTATTTTTAATCAAGTGTTAAAATTTCAAAAATCATTACATGTTAAATTAATTTTCATTTTAGTTTTTTCAAAAATTCTTCGTCCCTACTTTAGTTGAGAATTCAGAAAATGGAGCTTCTCATTCGTGACCCCAAATATGACCTAAAATGTAAACACAGCCGATCATAGCTGAGGTTAGATAGAATTTAGCAAATTTTTTATGTAATTTTTGAACAGCTATTTCTCTTATACTTTCAACTTTTGTGGAAAGTGGTAGAACAAAAGTTACTCATTATTATGTGTACTTTAACACTTATTCGGATTAGTACCCCCTTTCTGACTAACCTTGTATAATGTATTTTGCGTAAATCATCAGTAATTTAATCATAACTTAATCCTTATACATAATCAAGAAGTCATCAAGTGATAATAAAAATTGCGTCTGTAGACCGAACATAATGTCCATTCTAAGACCAAATACGGGTCTATAGACCCACGTAACAAGATACGAAACGTCCCTATTTGGAAAACTCTTTGACACATACATAATGAACGTGGGATGGCCCAAAAATAGGGCTATGGTGAAATCTTTGAGATCAGGTTTGGATCAGTTCCTCGTCGCCCACGTTGGGTCATTATTGGCCCATAACCTGCTGGTAGAAACGCGACTTGATGGTACTTGATAGTGTGTTTGGAATGTTGGTTTTTGAAGTGTTACATAGCAGTGTAACAGCGGTTACGCACTGCATCCGAACCGAATCCGTGAAAATACGTTCCGAAGTAGCCATAGAACTATTCGTATGGTAGTTTACGCACTACATCCGGCATCCGTCATCCGATTTATATCCGTCATCCGTGAGTTTCTAATTCGGAAGAACAATTGACGGACCGAAGTAGCCGTAGTACTGTTTGTATAAACGCTTTCGCATTACCTCGGATTCAAATCAGACGCCAAACGGATATGCCAAAAATGGCCCCTGAATTGTTTGAATTTGAATCAGAGATCGGAATAGTGCGTAAGCAACATCCGAATTCGGTCCGAGATTTTTACTCTAGATCGGTATTTTCACGGATTCGGATCGGATGCAGTGCCTAAAGCAATATCCGAATTCGGTTCGAGTTTTTTATATCCGTATTTTCACGGATTCGGATCGGATGCAGTGCGTAATCGCTCTTATAGTTACGAAGATAGGTACATCTACATTAAATGTAACCCCACACTATTTTCTCCTGTACCATGGATGTATTTCTATTTATTTATCCCATGTGGGATAGAATATAAAACTTCCTCACAGCACGCTGGAAATAGACGTGTGTTGTAAGATTCAACAAAACCCAGCATGCTTGGTGGTAGGATCTATACGGCCTGCCAGGATTGCAGAATTTGTTCGAAAGAGTTACCGCGGCCCTGAAACGCAAAGGGCATTAGGAGGAACACGGATAGGTTTTAGTTAGTAAGAGTCTGAAACTCCCTTCCGCTCCACCCAGAGCGGAAGAAGTAATTCGATGGTTACCGATACTAAAAAAAAAAAGGATCTATACGGTCCGTCTGTCTACCACACTCAACATTAGTCCGACGCCAATCAGTCGTGTCATTCTGTAAGAAACCCACCTCAATATTGACGGTTAACTCGATATCCATAATGTCACAGTATGGATAATAGAAGCAAATAACACACAGATAATTGACAGTATAATCAATAACGCGTAGTTTTGTTATCCACGCTGTGTCACGACAAGTGTCTAATTGACAGTCGCGATCGAGGTGAGATTCTTACAGAATTGCACTGCAGTTTACTGTGTTCCGTCGTGTTTATGTGAGAGCCAGAGAGGTATAGAGGAATCACTATTTATCTGTAAAGTGGATTTGTGTGCTTCATCTTCGACCTTGTCTAAACTTATCATCAGGTGCAACTAAGGCCAAAAGAGAACATTATATCCTAATTTTTTTTCAAATTCGCAAATTAAAAAAACACAAATGTCAGAGATGCGGACTGGGTTCGAACCCTCTTGCGTGGAAGGTAAACCGAAACACATCTTATAAAATTGTACTCGTACATCCCACTTTTCTCAATGTTGTATCAAAAATGTTCCAAAATAAGTAAACAATGCTTCGGCCCAACAGGTTGCCGGCAACCTAACATGTAGTTTGACGCCATTTTAGTTGAATAATCAGAACTAGTTTGTGTTAACGGTCGGACACCTACGCGATAGCTTCATGAATGAAGACGACCTCAGTAGGTACTAAGGAAACTGTTAATGTTCCTGTGAGATTTGAAGGTGAAGTGAGTTCGAAGCGAGATTTAAAAAAAAGACAGCCTGAGAAATCACGAAATAAATAAGTAAAGAAGTTTTTTTTTCTATTGGACTGCTGATGGTCCTAGGGGACCTTTTCTACGTAACCGGGCAGTTATTGGCGAGACCTGAAGGGTCTCCAGCCAATGGGGGGGGAGTAAAATACTTAACCTAAGCTAACTACTTGTACTACACTAACATCATGACTACCTGCAACAACAGCACTAAGGGCGACCCCTAGTGGGACTCGGACCTCGGCTTAGGGCGTTGCTGGCGTGGACTTAGGGGGGGGGGACAGTTTGATGAGGGTTGAATTATCGGTGTGAAAGTACAGAAGTTGCACGTCTTTGCTTTTTATATACCTATTCATCGTGTACCTATACCTACGCTAAAATGCAAATATTTTAACAGGTGACAAAGCCGACCTATTCTGTCATATCCGAAATGCACGTGAGGAAAGTCGTCTACAACCTTATTCACAATGACATATCAAAACGCAAAACGCAACACGCAAATAACATGGCCGCATTGTGTAGGAAAAATGGGGTATTATTAATTTTAAATGTACTGAGTTGGACATTTGTCAAATAACCATTGCAAGCAGTAGCGTCACCATTAACTGTAAAAATACAGGCTGTAAACGAATTCGTGTAATTCCTGCAAACCACATGATCTATTAATGGTATAGATTAACCGCGCACGGGATTTAGATTGATTAAAAATTAAAAACACTTTTTTTTCCCATTTTTTTTAATGTGATTTTAAGTTTCGATGCCGTGCATAAATTAATGAAGGTACGGCGACACAGCTGACAGGCATGACTAGCGCGATATCGCTCCACGCAGTCAGTTAACTTGAGACGCTAAAATTACTCAAAAAAAGAATTCCATGGTTCATTTTTTGAAGACTTTTTTTGTTGATTCTGATAAGAACCTATGCAGGGTCAATCAGTGTCACCAATAGATCACGCGGGTCCCATTTCTTGTGTGATTTTTTCAAATGTTATAGAGACTAAGGCACCAGATAATTTATTGTTTAATCCTAGCTACTGTTAATAAAGCCCTTTAAAGTTAAGTTTTTTTTACTGGCACGTAAAAGCTGTAGGATCTCCTTCTAGCCATGAATGAGTTGAAGAAACAGTTAAGTGGTCCTTGTTGTTGGATTCTTCGCTCCATGTTGTAATAAATCAATCAAGACGATTAATAATAGCAAGGGTTGGGCCAACCCCTCTGTCAGTATTTGTCAACAATGTTTGTTATTGTCTTCGGGGGCTCGATAGTGGCATCAGGACAAATATTTGCGAGATCTGTGAGTATTACGTTTATTTATTTATTTGGGTTTTTCAACTATTGTTACAGTCAAACATACAGGGCCTTATTACAAAAGATGGTTTAAACCAAGACTAAGGTTTTTTTTTTCTATTTGACTGCTGTAGGTCGTCCTAGGGGACGGTTTCTACGTAACCGGGCAGTTTATTGGCGAGACTTGAAGGGTCTCCAGCCAATGACCAAGACTAAGGTAAACTACGGTTTAAAATATACCCATCACTTTCTTATGGCATATGACAAAAAGAGACGGGGCTATTTTAAAACCTAAGTTTTTCTTAGACCATCTTTTGTAATAAGGGAGACATAGTTTAACATCTTGGATAAAATCTTACTGCAAAATTTTTAGAGGTAATTAGTAGAACGACACGTTTGGTGCAGTGGCTGAGCAATTGGCTTCTGCGCTACGGGTCGTGGGTTGGATTCCCACACGAAGCAAAAATTTGTATGGCCTACTGATAGTTGTTTCGGGTCTGGACGTTTGTGTATGTGAGATTTGGGTCTGTAAATGCACTTACTATACAGGAGTATCTACTCGTGTCACGAAATAATAAAAACAAAATAAAATGATAACTGTAAAAATGTTTACTATAATCTCAGTCACAAACTCGATTGAAACTCACTCCAAGCAAACCTATAGTAGTAGAAAACGTTATCTTACAACAAAATATCGTTCATTGATGAAGTAAAATTTCGTAAGTTCATATGCATATTGATGGCTGCGTAGGAGTCGGCTTGTGTTGATACTGCTCGAGATGATAAACTTCCTGTATCAATTATGTAGATAACGATGGTCAAATATTTTATTGGCTTATTTATGATTGATGTGAATTGTAGAAGATAAAATTAAAATTACTGCCTCGTAGATCTAGTGGCCGCAAGCGCAACTACTGCGAGTGAGGTCCTGGATTCGATCCCTAGGTTGGGCAAAGTGTTATTGGGTTGACAGTGTTGGCACGCTAGAGGAATTTATGGACGCTACTGAGAATGCAGTGCTCGTAGCTAAATTCTGGGCTAACATAATTAACATAAGATTGCCATCAACACGCTAAGAAGAAGAGAAAGACTTATGCTATCTATACATATAAAAGGAGAAGCTGACTGACTGATCTATCAACGCACAGCCTAAACCGCTGAGGTTAGAAAGTTGAAATTTTGACAGTAGGTTCCTTTTGTAACGTAGGCATCCACTAAGAAGGGATTTTTCGAAATTCAACCCCTAAGGGAGTTAAATAGGGGATGAAAGTTTGTATGGAAAATCGTCACTTTACGGGTTCAAAATTTCACGCAAGCGAAGCTGCCGGCGAAAGCTAGTATGCTATATAGCAGAAAAGATACTTTTTTTTTTATAAAACGTTAGAGATTTTTTTTTACTAGCTACTACACTAAATTACAAGCATAATTCGTGCTAGGCTAGCTTAAGACTGAGCAAACACGTGAAATAACGACCAGTAGGTAGGTTAACTCAGGGTTTTTTTTTTAAAGCAGGTATAGCGCAGGACACTTACAGGTTTCTTTAATAGTACAGTTTACTTTTACAAAAGCTGTCAATTGTTTGACAACAAAAATAAAACCAAACTTTTTGTCAGTTTTCGTAAATTTGTTTAACACTTTCGAATCCACCACACTTTTCATAGCTCACACGCCATGTCTTACCTATTGCTAGTGGACCTTTTCTGGAATGGTCCTCGACATTAGGTACGTTTGCGCTAAGAGTGAACCCACAAGGGTTCTTGGCATTAGGTTAAAAACCGTGTCATAAAACACTACTACGTAGTAAAGTTGTTTCAGGGGGTCTTGTTGCTTGTTTTATGGCGGTGATATTTCTAAGAAAAACGTGCTTTTAGAATGAGCCCTCCACAAGGACACGTGGTATCGCGAATGTAACTAGAAGGTACCGGTCTCGGTCCACGGTTCCAGAGAGCAGCCGGCACTGAACGTGTTAAGCAACTATCGTTCAAGTCCCTTTCATACCCATAGCTACGTAGAATCAGTTCTAAGATATGGAGTCATTTTCTGGGGTAACTCGACGGACAAGAATTACGCTTTCATTGCACAAAAAAAATGCGTACGCGCTATATGTAATATACACTCAAGGGACAGCTGCAAGCCATATTTTAAATCCTTGAAGCTCCTAACATTGCCGTCATTATATATCTTTGAGGTGGCAGTGTTTGTTAAGACAAACCCACAGCTTTTCAAAATAAGAGCCCCAGCTGATCCACGGTTAAGAAAAAGGGATTCGACGATTCTTTGTGTTGATCGCAGTAAAACAGCCCTTCTACGTAAAAGTATTTATCGAATGGCTCCAGTTATTTTCAATAAAATTCCACGACAAATAAAGAATCTTAATAATAATGCGTTTAAAAAGAAACTGAAGCAATTTTTAATTTATAAATGCTACTACTCCACAACTGAGTTTATTGAAGACACCACTGACATATAGTTTATTACAATATTACATTTAGATTATTATTATTTTGATATTGGTTATTATGTTATTGGTTGATTGTGTGTTAGTACGTAAGGAATTGTGTGATATGTAAGTAATGGAGTTATTTCATTTTAAATGTGTGTCTGTTGTTTCGGCAGCACTAACTTTATTATTATTTGTATGCTCTTGAGCAAAATGTAGCGAACTGACCATCTTATTATAACATCCTATTGTATTGGAACCTACATTTACGAATAAATTTGATTTGATTTGATTTCAGGTTTCTTTAAAGTACAGTCTTCGTTTACAAAAGCTGTCAAATTGTTTGGCAACAAAAACAAAACATTAAAGAAACCTGCAAGCTTCTAGCACGTTTCCTGAATTAGCCTACTGCAGACGATTATCCAGTTTGACTAAATGCCGGAAGCAAGAAACTATACACTGACGCAACTTAAGACAGTCTAATCAGCAATTTACTACGCACTCAAGATACTCTACTCTCTACAACTAAGTAAACAAACTTAACACCCACACAACGCCTCCAAAAAACTTCGAAACACCTATCATTAACCCAACTTACAAGTACGTTACAACCGCATTCTACTCGCCTAAAAACTGGCCGCCACTACTAGCGCAAGTAACTAGCTTAATTGATTGTCAGCGGCGTGACAACTTTCCCAACATGATTGATGGCGGCCCAGTGTTAATCACACGTCACGGTTGACACGTATGGTGGCGCCCTCAAGCGGGTTATTTATTAGTTGTTTGCACCTGGGTTTTGGGTTAGAAGATTAGGACTAAGCTTGAATGGGTTAAAAATGATTGGTAAAAGAGTATTCGTTAGATTTTGGTTGGAATTTCTTTGCCTTCCTGAGTTTTCTTAAAACTGGATTAGTATAGACATCTGGCTAGTCAGATTTTAAACTGATAGATACAATGCTCTGCTGCTGTGTTTTTTTATGTAATTGGTTGACACACAAGCCGATGGTAAGTGGTTAC
Organism: Amphipyra tragopoginis; assembly: GCA_905220435.1. Lineage (NCBI taxonomy): Eukaryota > Metazoa > Arthropoda > Insecta > Lepidoptera > Noctuidae > Amphipyra > Amphipyra tragopoginis. Next base: position 24,227,271 of record HG992013.1, read on the forward strand.
TGTTGCCTACTACTCGCTGTACCTAGAACACCAAGAAGGTTGCTGATGCGTTGCTGACCTAAAGGCGCTCCGTCACCGGGAGCATTCGATTTGTACGATACGTTTGGTGCAGTGGCAAAGCAATTAGCTTCTGCGCTACTGGTAGTGGGTTCGATTCCCAAACGGAACAAAAATTTGTATGGCCTACAGATGGTAGTTTCGGGTCTGGGCGTTTGTGTATGTGAGATTTGTCTGTAAACGCACCCACAATACAAGAGAAATCTTAGTGTGTGGCAACGTTTTTTTAAAATGAAACTAAAATGAAAGAAATGAATTCAAGATACATTTTTGAGCATTACTATTTGGCGATAATGCTCGAAATGAAATCTTGCATTCTTATACATACTACCGCAAATATTCCTGGTGACGGAACGCCTACAGAGACAAAAGTGGAACGTCTCATGTGCCTGTAATTTCACTGGCACTCATATCTTCCAAACAGGAACATAGCAATGCTGCTTACCGGCAAAAACAGATATGGAGGTAGAATTTTCTCCAACGAACTCTTTCCCAAGGAGCTCTTCTACTTTATTTCCTTACTAAGTGGAACAGGAGTGTCAAGTAACTCTAATATGGTATGTACCGTTTAGTTCATAGAAAATACATTGTCTTTGAGTTACACTTGCCTCCGAGTTGTCTATTTTCTTTCCTTGAAGACTTCAAAGATCGGAATCAAATGATGTATATAGAAAATCAGTGGATATTAAGACAAATAGAGACTAAAGTGGATAAAAGACTGCCTCGTTGGTCTAATGGTCACAAGCGCGTCTGCTGAGTGTGAGGTCTGGGTTCGATCCCCACGTCAGACAGTGTTATTGGGTTTTTTCGTGTGACATTTCTCAGTAGCAGCCCGGAGTCTGGATTGGCGCACGGTTGATGGCAATAGGCTCTAATACATATACGGTACTTATTACAAATTAAACAAACGGCAAAATGTGGGTGTACTATTACACCTCTGCCCAACCCTTCGGGGAATACAGACGTGAAGTTATGTATTAAGACAAATGTTCTCAATCAAGTAAAATCCAACAAGCTGACAGATAAGTATAATTTTGGCAACCCTAGAGACGGCAAAAGCTATGAATTAAAGATTTCACATTATTACACCATTTTTGACAGCCTGATTAGCCTTGCTACTACTTAATATGTAGAAATGACATACTTGACATAAAGATCATGTCTCAATCAACAGCTTGTCGCTACTTACTTCAGTAGTGACAGGTAGTCAGCGCACCGCCTACGCATCAATGTTATTAACAATATGCACTTATTCAATCAAAGAGAAAATATAAATCGGAAGCTACTTCAGAATTATATGAGTAGAGAGATATAAGTATCGCATATAGGTAATATGAAACTTTTGGGATGTCGTAGGGTCCCAAATATCAGCAAGTTTGTAAAGTTTGCCAAACCTACTGTGTCTACATAATTATAACTACAACTATTAAGAAGTTGGGTTATGTCCATTTCCTCATTTACGATATGTTTAAGGCACTTTTTCTGAAGTGGCCCCACCGAAAGTGACTTCAGAAAAAAAGCATTATTTCTGTCAACACACAACATATTGAAACATACAACATTTTAGTCAAGTGTTGTAGAAATTTTCGAACACCAAATATCAACACTAGAGCTTCTAGATTCGAAGTTTTAGCGAATAGTACCAAAAACGACCGTTTTTAGAATTAATTACTAAGACTTCTAACCTAGCCTAGGATGTCAAGTGTTGCTTTTTGATGTTCGAAAATTTCTACAACACTTGACTAAAATGTTGTACGTACGAAATTTCAATATATTGTGTGTTGACAGAAATTATGTTTAATAGTAATAGAAGATGATACATACAACAAAAAGGGAAGAAAATTAAAAAAAAAAAAAACTATTAATTCTAATAAACTCTTTTATAAATCCCTTACAATGCTTCTGACAGTATATTATTTCACTCATTCATGATGCATTCCTCTCGCAGTACTGCAGACATTCCGACAAAATCACCCTCCATTCATCCGCAAACATATCAAAATTCGGTCTGTCGTCCAGGAGGGCATTGAGCGCGGTGAGACTTCGCGGTATAGGTGATCTTGAACGAGCCACAGTACGACACGTCGGAACAGCAAACAGCTTATGTTTTCTGCTCCGGCGATAATTATTTGGAACAAATAATCGGCACAACTTGCAATTTAGATCAGGGGCATCTACTTTCCCTCGGAGGATCTTGCACATCATTAGTAGTTGGTCACTAGATCTTCTGACCTCTAATGAGTTATACCCGAGGAGACCTAAAAGGAATTTGGTTGGATACATAAAAGGGTATCTAATAACCATATACAAGCTTAGTTTTAGTATATACTAAACCTGAAACTAGTTTGTTCAGAATCACTAGGAGAATCGATTGACATATTTTTACACCACTTTTTTTTTTTTTTCATAAATTTCAATTTTGTTTTAGTAGGTTTCTACTCATAACAGTTGACGGGAATAGACACCTTGAGGCTTCAGATGGTCCGCTCGGTCAGTTTCCGTGTATTAGACAACCCCTGCATAGCACATCTCAGGCATTTCACACTTGACTAGGGAACTTAACGCGACATAAACTACGGTGTAACATGGAGACTTATTTAAAAAAACACATATTCAGGCAGTTCTGATGAAATCTTGTTGGGGTGTCTCGGTTTTTGCATGTACTAAAAATAAAAAAATAACCTTAAGAAAGCCTAAGCTTATAAAACAATGAAGTATATAGAAAAAATACAATAAAACTAGACCGTGAAGTTGTAACAAGGTTCAAAGCAAAGAAGCTACTTTGTGGCTCCCACCGGGCTGTTATATCAAAAGGCTCGCCAATCCAGGCCAGTACGCTAGTGCTTGTACTGGCGCGCTAGTGTCGGTGCGAGTCGAGTGGCGAATCTTTCACATAATGGTGGCACGGGGTTATTGGATGAACGCCATCGTTTCAGGTGAAAAAGGAGACGGCTAGGTGTTGTTTTTTAGGGTTTTTTTTTCGGATTAATGTCATATTATAGATAGAAAAAAAATAACCTGTACTCTTTCTGATTTAAGGAATACTAGAATACGTTTCACTAAAGAATTCCCATTAGTTATAAATATGTTGGCAGCATTGATTTTTCATTATTTCACGGTGCTTTGCACGAAAACGCAATAGTGCCAACATAGCGCCAAAGGTAAGTCTTCCGTCAAACACATTCTGTATATTTTTGAATGCTGTCATTGGTGTGCATGTCAATAAGAGTGGCTATAGAGTCCACGACAGAAATCCCTTCTACAGTAAGTTGACTCTGACCACTGACTTTTCATACTTTCGGAAGTTTTTATAAAAAAAAGGTAGGTAGTAGGTACCAACATACCGCCGAAGGAAAATTGTTCGTGGAACGCATTCTACTTCTACCTGATATGATTCCATACTCGTTCCGAAGACACACAAATACAGAGTTACTTCAAATTAAAAAAAATACCTAATATTCAGTTAATTACATAACAAGATAATCTACTACGTGCGAGCTCTTCGCTACTTTATTTGTTAGGTATCTTGTTATCTAATTAACTAAAGTCAAGGTAATTTTTGGCTTCGAGAAAAGGACGGTACGGCCGTGCCTGCTTTGCTCGAGACTTGACAGGGGCACTGCCGTGCCCCCAGATTTGAATGTGTTCTGTTAATGACACCTAGGAACAGATGCGGCTGAATACCAGTATTATACACGGAGCGACTGCTATCAGACCTCCGCAACCCAGTTACTGGGCTATGCCGATATCCTAAGATTAGACCGGTTGTCAGATTTTCTGGCTTCTGACTACCCGTAATGACTATCATAGGTATTCGTACGATACTCGGGACCGACCATAAAAAGATTACCTACTATCATCAGTATTACTTTTTAGTCACGGCTCATCTTCCGTGCGGAACATGTCCGGTCCTTTGGAAGGCATACGGGGGACACACAGGTCCAACGCGCAGAGGCCCCTTTGAGAACTTTAATCTAAAATGGGGTGGGGCATCAACCCGGGACTATCCACCAACCGGGGAATACAGTCATGAACCGTCCCAGGTGGGTGCAAAACTATTGTAAAATATGGTGAAAAATATCTGGTCTATGGGAATGGATGTTAGGTGGACTGGATAACTTCTATTGCCGGAAGAAAACGGCGTCTGCCTTTCAAATTTAAAATTGAACTGCTATCATCAGTATTATTACGAAACGGGACTGTCCACAATATCCGCCAACGTGGAGTATTAACTAGCGAGCTGAAGCATACTCGAGGCCTCTCCACTGTCAGTGCTCCCACATAACGATATGTGGCGATCTCAAGCGACTAATTTCAGTACTATGAGGTTACAAAGCTAGGTGCTCGGTAGTTATGGCATTCATTGGTTAATGTGAGACCGGTTTGAAGTACTGTTGTATTATTAACCTGCAAGATTTTATTTCAAACTAGCTTATGCCCGCAGCTTCGCTTGCGTGAAATTTTGAACCTGTTAAGTGACGATTTTCCATAGAAACTTTCATCCCCTATTTAACTCCCTTAGGGGTTGAATTTCGAGAAATCCTTCCTTATTCCTTGTCTACATTATAAAGGGAACCTCTGTCCAAAATTTCAGCTTTCTAGGTCCAAGGGTTTGGGCTGGGCGTTGATGAGTCAGTCAATCAGTCAGTCAGTCAGGATCTTTCTTTTTATTTATATAGATAGATAGAAGACTAGCTTTTGCCCGCGGCTTCGATCGCGTTCATTTAGAATTTGACAATCAACTCTTAACACACCACTAAAGTTTCTTTAATAATATCATTCAATAATGATTCGAAAGACACGTGGCGCCATCTATTAACGTTGTTGTTGTTTTCCTCGGGAACAGTACTTTTTTTCGGGATGAAAGGTACCCTATGTCCGTTTCTGTACACCTGACAACGTGATCGGTTCAGTGGTTTAGGCGTGAAAAGGTAACAAACAGACTTACGTTCGCATTTATAATATTAGTTAGGAAGTTAGGATTAGTTACTATATTACAATAGTTGGAGTTGGCCTTCAAGAAGTTGTGTCTACACAGGATTTATCGGTATTTGTTGTGCAAATTATTTAAGAAAAGTGAGTGAAAGCGATTAACAAAATGATAAAAGGATATCGCGGATGTCAGTGGAAACGTCAATAGAGGATGCCCTAGAAGGACATAAATCGATGTTATTGGTGATGTTCTTCAAAAAGGACAGGTGGGTAGTAATCTACATCGTAGTGCGTGTACGACGAAGCGAAAGGAGTATGTAAGGATCGTAGCATGCGCTGTGCTGCAGTTTCTGCCTACCGCCATGGGAAAAAGGCGTGAATTTATGTAGTATTCAAGAGATTATTGAGTAAAGTTTGTTACTCAAAGCAGGAATATTCTTAAATTGTTAGTCAATTGCTATGCTTGTAAGGAACAAAATCTTGTAGTAATTATAATAACGTTATTACTTAGACGACGACATTTCTATTTAGCAATATCATTATAACAACAAATTTTCACCACAAAGAAGCCAAAATATATTCCAAAAAAAATCTATTACATTTTTAACAAAACAATAAACAAAAAATATACACCTCCATTTTCAAAGCGCCTACGGTAACCAAAATTTAAGCGTCGCACAGGATACGAACCGACTTCTCGAAGGCGTTACAAAGAATTATTTTTATCAGGCCGTCAATAAATAAACTGGAAACCTTTCAGCGAAGATGGGGAAAAAAATATTTTTTGCCCAAACAAAGGACTGACGAGTCCTCTCGAGGACTCGGAAAAGCCTTGCCCAACAAAGTTATGACAGTGAATCTTACTGATATCTTATCTCTGATATTGAATTCTAAGTAATGTCTGCGAAATGTATTGGAAACTTGCTATTTTTTGGTTTTTGCATTTTTTTAAGGAAAATGGAGATTTTTTTTGATTAGACTTCGGATTTTGTTTGCGTGGGATATTATATTTTTTATCTAGATATGAAAATTACGTTGTGGCCTCATTAATTTAACGCAAATGAAAATTGATTCTGTTAGGATATCAGCAACGTTTAGTAATTTTAGGATTCCGTACCCAAAGTGTAAAATGGGACCCTTTTACTAAGACTCCGCTGTCCGTCCGTATGTCCGTCAGTCACCAGGCTGTATCTCATGAACCGTGATAGTTAGACAGTTGAAATTTTCACAGATGATGTATTTCTGTTGCCGCTTTAACAGCAAATGTTAAAAAACAAAATAAAATAAATATTTAAGGGGGCTCCCATACAACAAACGTGATTTTTTTGCAGTTTTTATAGACAACTAGCGACCCACCCCGGCTTCGCTCGGGTGCAATGTATTATATTGTTAGGGATTTAATGATGTCGTGGCGGTAGTTTGACATATTTACTTCACGACCTGTCAAAATGGTCTATAAAACAGTATGCGGTGCGGTACTCGCTCTTCTTTTGCTGCGATCTTTGGTTTGTACGAACGTTCACAATTGTTATAATAGTTGCTTTGTTTTGTAATTATGACTGTGTCTGATATTCCTGCATTGTAATAATAACTGATTGTATTAAAGTATTCAGTTCTTATGTACCATCCTGTTTTTAATAAATAACGCCCCAGAAAGCTAAACAGCTATTAATCCTATTAGTAAATTCTGTTATTTTATTAGCTATCCGTCAGGTTAGCTAACAATACATATAAACCTTCCTCTTGAATCACTCTATCTATAAAAAAACCGCATCAAAATCCGTTGCGTAGTTTTAAAGATCTAAGCATACATTGGGACAGACAGCGGGAAGCGACTTTGTTTTATACTATGTAGTGATGGTACAGAACCCTTCGTCCGCGAGTCCGACTCGCACTTGGCCGGTTTTTTTTCTATTGGTCTGCGTGTAGAGAGTCCTTGCAGACGTTTCTACGTAACCGCGCAGTTATTGTCAATACCTGAAGGGTCTCCAGCCAGTGGGGGGGAAGTAAAATACTTAACCTAAGCTAACTACTTGTACTACACTAACATCATGACTACTAGCTACAACAGCACTTAGAGCGACGCCTACGTGGTCTCGGTCCTCGGCTGAGGGCATTGCTGGTAGGAAATTAGGAAGGAGACAGCTTGATGAAGGCTGAATTATCGGTGTGAAGCTATCTTAAGACCTCCCGCGTAGTATTTATTGTCCCACTACTGTCCACGGGCTTCTTCTCAAAACGAGTAGGGTTCAGGCCTTAATCCACCACATTAGTCTGACACGCGTTGGCAAATATCACACATCATCGAGAATCGAGAATTTGTTCACTTGACAGACATATGTGTTGCTGGGGAGTTTGTCGCCGTTTCTTCTTCACAGCAAAAACACTAGGAAGCGGTGAAGGGTGGGCGCTTTTGTGAAATGTCTTTTATGTACCTAATTTTGACGTTCAAAAAGAACTAAGTAATTCTAGTCTATTTTGAATAAATGCGTTTTGAAGTTGAAGAACTAGCAGTTTCACACGATGTTGTCCTACATCGTCAACGTACATGAATTCAAGAAGTCGGTTCGTGCCAGTATCTAACTCAAACCCTACTGCATGGAAAGCAAACTTACAACCGCTAGGATATTACTGCTTCACAGCCACATGCAGGCGATAGCGACGTCCATGGCATTTATCTTCTCTGGCCTTTTAAAATGATGTTGATGATGTTTGTATATTGACTCAAATGCACCCTAGTGTCTCATTTATGATGTTCTAGTGTCTCATATTGTTTTTAGCTCCCTTGAAACCTCTAAATACAAAAAAGCTACTACCTACTACAGAATACTAACTCTACACTTCACTATACATATAGTATAAATTAAAGTCGCTTCCCGCCGTCTGTCTGTCCCTATGTATGCTTAGATCTTTAAAACTACGCAACGGATTTTGATGCGGTTTTTTTAATAGATAAAGTGATTCAAGAGGAAGGTTTTAAGCTATAAAACGTACAAGTGTGAAGCCGGGGCGGGTCGCTAGTTATAAAATATACAGCATGTCCATCTGTCTACTGGACCTATTTGGCGCAACCATGGATTATTCCCATCTTCCCCCGAATGTCTGCCCCCGAATGGGGGAAAATGGGAATTTTCGTGGCATCTTCCCCCGAACTTGTAATCGGGGGAAGATGGGAAGTAAAAGTTTCATTTGTCCCCGAAATATTTTTAATAAAAAAAAAATTGTGCCATCGCACCCAATTATGGTTTGAATGAAATAGACATGATTTTTTATAAGAATTAATAAAAGAAAATGATGACTACCAACTTTTTATAAAACAAATATTATAAGTAGCATTTTTTCGTTTTACAAGCAGTAATACATAAAATATAGGTACTACTATATCTAGCAGTTTCTCTAATTTAAAATTATCAATCTAACAATCAAATATTAATAATATTCATCTAAAGGGTGTTAACGAATTCGTGTTATTCCTTAAAACCACATGATCTAGGTACTACTGGTATAGACTGGCCCCGCACGGGATTTAGCTTGATTAAAAATAAAAAAATATTTTTTTTTTTTCATGCGGCTTTGTTAACGATCATATCTAAACCACCTAATAAGGATTCAGTAAAAAAATAAGTTTTTTTTTTTTTTGCAAAAAAAAATATTTTTGTGAACATTGCGATGTCACGCATAAATTAATAAAACTATGGTGACACGGCTGGCAGGAACAATTAACGCGATATCGCTCTTTGCAGTCAGATAAGTCAAGGCTCTAAAAAGAATCAGATATTGAAAACCAAATTTTTTTTGTTTATTTTCGAAAATTCCCATCTAGTGTTAATGTGTCATTTATGTCTTTTTTACTGAATCTTTATTTAGTGGTTTAGATATGATCGTTAACAAAGCCGCATGAAAAAAAAAAGAATTTTTTTATTTTTTATTTTTAATCAAGCTAAATCCCGTGCGGTGCCAGTCTATACCAGTAGTACCTAGATCATGTGGTTTTAAGGAATAACACGAATT